>CM050417.1:5531283-6731283 GCA_027564155.1 Gymnocypris eckloni scoliostomus | reverse complement strand
AAGTAAACATCCTGCTCTCCTGCCGGCCCGAGCTTGCCTTGCGACTGTACAGAATGAGAGCTCAGGACAAACAAACAGTAAAATCAAAAGCAGTGACTGCTGGGTTTTAGGTATGTTTCTCTTTTCTGCTGTTTGTCCACTGCAGTGACTCGACGTAATGTCAAACTCGGAGTGAAGTTCATCAGGAGATCCTTTCCAGGTGCACGGCAGAAATGTGCTGTTGATACAGCAGTGCTTTTTTGAGGTTCTCACCTTAGAAAACCTTACGGATCATCCTACAATACAATACATTTTCACAGACCCATTATAACTCTTTATATTGGATTATTACATTATAAAACGATTATTTTTTTATTATTATTATTTATTGTTTACATGAATATTACATGAATATTACAAAAACACTGTTTTAGTACTGTTGTAAAAAAATTGCAATTGGGAGATATTAATAATAAATTGTACTAAATAGTGAAATAAATATTGGTATATCATATTAGTTTACTTTCGTCAATCATAAACTCAAACATGAATTAACAAATGCTATTTTTATATAATCTCAGTAAATCTATCTATCTATCTATCTATCTATCTATCTATCTATCTATCTATCTATCTATCTATCTATCTATCTATCTATCTATCTATCTATCTATCTATCTATCTATCTATCTCCTATCTATCTGTCTGTCTATCTGTCTATCTATCTATCTATCTTCTGTCTATCTGTCTATCTATCTGCCTATCTATCTGTCTGTCTGTCTGTCCTGTCTGTCTATCGTCTGTCTGTCGTCGTCCGTCTGCTGCCTGCCTGTCTGTCTATCTATCTATCTGTCTATCTCTCTGCCTGTCTATCCGTCTGTCTCTCTCTGTCTGTCTGTCTGTCTGTCCGTCCGTCTGTCGCCTGTCCGTCCGCCCTGTCTGTCCGTCTGTCTATCTATCTATCTATCTATCTATCTATCTATCTGTCTATCTATCTATCTATCTGTCTATCTATCTGCCTCTGTCTGTCTGTCTATTCTATCTATCCGTCTGTCTATCCGTCCGTCCGTCCGTCCATCCGTCCGTCCGTCTATCTATCTATCTATCTATCTATCTATCTGCCTTTCTGTCTGTCTATCTATCCGTCTATCTATCCGTCTGTCTATCCGTCCGTCCGTCCGTCCGTCTATCTATCTGCCTGTCTGTCTGTCTATCTATCCGTCTGTCTGTCTGTCTGTCTGTCTGTCTGTCTGTCTGACTGTCTGTCTATCTATCCGTCTGTCTATCTATCCGTCTGTCTATCCGTCTGTCTGGTCTATCCGTCCAGATCCGATCCGTCTATCTATCTGCCTGTCTGTCTATCTATCCGTCTGTCTGTCTGTCTGTCTGTCTGTCTGTCTCTATCCGTCTGTCTGTCCGTCTGTCTGTCTGTCTGTCTGTCTATCATCTATCTATCTGCCTGTCTGTCTATCTATCCGTCTGTCTATCCGTCTGTCTGTCCGTCCGTCCGTCCGTCCATCCATCCGTCCATCTGTCCGTCCGTCATCCATCTATCTATCTATCTATCTATCTATCTATCTGCCTTTCTGTCTGTCTATCTATCGTCTATCTATCCGTCTGTCTATCCATCTGTCTGTCCGTCTGTCCGTCCGTCCGTCCGTCCGTCTATCTATCTATCTATCTGCCTTTCTGTCTGTCTATCTATCCGTCTATCTATCCGTCTGTCTATCCGTCCGTCCGTCTGTCTATCTATCTATCTATCTGCCTGTCTGTCTATCTATCCTGTCTGTCTGTCTGTCTGTCTGTCTGTCTGTCTATCTATCTATCTATCAGTTTTTCCCCACTTTATTTTATTATTTTTATATTTACATACACTTGTGAGGCAAGTAACAATTCGGTGGAAGAAATGGCAATGAATCGAATAAATTATGTAAAGTTTTGTGGCATTAAATGGTTTGCTTCACTATTCTGTAATTTCCATTAGATAAAGTTTAAAAAGGAAAAGAAAATGGATAAAGGATAAAAATAAAGGATAAAAGGTTAGGATAAAAGCAAAAATAAATATATAGGATTAAAAACAAAAAAGGATGAAAAATGAAAATATCAATACCTTTATAATCATGGTAAAATTAATATAAGTTCTTAAACAAGACAAGATCATATGTCTGAATGTGTAGAATATCCTTTTAAACATATACGTATATTCATTTTAAAAATAATTGTACAGGAAGTACTTCAAAAAAGCACTGAATAACACTTAACACTGGCCAGCTGCGATCTCTGGAAAGCTAATTAAAGAAACAGTCTCTAAATATAGCTAGTAAACAAATTAAACCATAAAAAAAGGCCTAACTATACTGATCAACTTAATTATGCCTTCAAGAAATTATACTTAGGTTATTTATAGATGTAGAAAGAAATCACAAGGTTTCCAGAGGTCTAACGAGCTGAAAATAGCGCTGGAGGCGAGCGGGATCACGAGTTCACATTAAACTCTTGACCTCGCCGATAATCTCCTGCATGTCTTCAGACATTCTGGAGCTTCGCAGATTCACGGAAACCCACCTCAGCCTGATAGCGAAGAGCAGGAGAGGATTAGTTTGATATTATACACATGACACAGTCAAGTGCTTTGGAGGATGGAATGATATTTTGTTGGGGTGTACTGTATATCGGTCTGCTTTCTTTATCACGACTTGACGTGGTTCGAGATGCTGGCCGATACAGAGATCTGCATGTTTTGGGTGATGTAGCGCAGGGCTGGTTCTAATGTCACCTGCTAAGCCTCCTGATGCCGCACAATGTGACCTCAGACACTGTACAGAGAGAGGATGGAGCCATTAGAGCACTAGTCTGGGAGACAGCCACTCGTCCCCACGGCACGCTCTCTTTAACACGCTGGCGTGACAGGAAGCAAAAACATTCTGTGACACGTGCTTCCCCTTAAGCACTACAAACAGAGAATAACAGACCCTCACAATCATACATGTGCACAGTTGTCTTTATGTGCTATGAGGAGTTATTCTAGTAGATGCAAATACATGTAAAATGTACAAATCGGGGGTCTGAAATAATTTTTAAAAGAAAGAAAGAAAGAAAGAAAGAAAGAAAGAAAGAAAGAAAGAAAGAAAGAAAGAAAGAAAGAAAGAAAGAAAGAAAGAAAGAAAGAAAAGACAAAAGAAAAATCAGAATATATTGTACAATATTATTACAAATAATGGAAAAAGGGTTTTCTATTTTAATATATTTTTATTTTTATTCCTGTGATGGCAAAAAGTAATTACTTCAGTTTTCCGTGTCACATTATGCTTCAGAAATCATTCTAATATGCTTATTTGGCATTTAAGAAACATTTATTATCACCAAAGTTTGAGACATTTTTATCAGGCTTCTATGAAAACAACAGCATTAATTTAAAATTGAAATCTGCTGCAAAATGTTTTTACTGTCAATTTTGTCAAATTTAAATGTATAAAAAACAAATAGAGCATAAAACATAAATAAACCCCAAAAAATATTAAACATAAATTAATTAATTAATATTAATATTATTATTATTATTTATTCATTTATTTATTTATGTGTTATGCTTTATTTATTATAAAAAGTAAATAATAATAAAACGAATAAATAAATGAATAAATAAAACCTTACTGAACACAAGCTTTTTGGTTTGGCAGTGTAAAAGTAACAGTTTTAGAATACAAATGAAAACTTCTTGGCCTCACATGTAAAAAAAACACATAAATTACACTCAAAATCATATTCAGCACACTTTACCCTGAAGAACAGAGTAGTATAACCGAACATACAGCCAACAAGTTGTATGGACTGCTTTTCATTTTTTATGTAATTTTTTGGCATTTGTGAAACTTGATGCTCAGTAAAATATATATTTATGGAAAATATCAGCCAGGTCATTCTGTAAAAAATACTGCTTATGTGAAACACAGCAGACATAATTACATCAATAAATAAATAAATAGTTAAAAGTCCCTGTTGTATTTAATGGTGTTTTGTGGAAACACCATTCAAAAGGACTTCATATGAATAATTACTACAAAAAGTTGTAATAAACCTATCAGTAATGTGTGTAAAATGGACATTCCAATGTTACTGTAGAGTCGACAAAGTTATGAGTCAAATATTAATCCTGAACCGCAGTTTGCAACACTTTCGAGCATAAAGATTTACAAAGCAATGCTTTTCTACAGTATTTATTATAACATGTCGGCTTCTTGCGGGTATTTGACAAGCAGAGTTGATAGCATTAGTCTGATAAACAAGCTTCTAATAAAATAAGAACACTCCTCATGAATAATTCAGGAGCTTGTGAATGATGTATGAATTATCCTGCGCATATTTTATTAATAGGATTGTTTTAATTGACTTACTTTGAATAAAGCACAGATTAATCTCGGGTAGACTATGATTAATGCAAATTGTTTATATGTTTTATTTGAAATGGCTATTAGGATTACAAACAGTCTTAGCGCATAAATGAACATTAATAATAACAATAACTATTAGTATTGGTCTCATATAATAGCAAACTTATGTTGTATCACTCGGTTTATCAGCATACCATCAATTGGCATTGATACGGACTGATGTTAATGTATTAAAGTGCTTCTCTTTGATTTAAACGGACTAAAGCAATTTCTTCATGGTGGCGGCCCCATCTGCAAACACAGCTTCCTGGTTATTTAATACTAACTAAAAAAAAATCACCTTTGGAAAGTCCCAGAAAGACTGTGATGGGCGAGTCATCCTGGTCTCTCCTGTGTTTGAGGCTTTTTTTATGTTGTCACTCCCAATCTATTGAGCTTCTGACAGATAATCCAAGAAGCCTGTCCACGTCTGGCAGCTCATTTGGTGGCAGGTGGCAAACAATTAGACACAGCAATTTCAAGGCCGGCAGATGACATTAAAGCATGCGGGAGTGAGTGGTACGACCCGGCGTCTGCGGACGGCCTGTGTGAAAGCATTTCAAAAATAATACACTCTGCCATGGCAACTCATTTCTGCCTGCCAGCTTCTATTAGGGTGCTGAGGGGTGAGGACGACAGGAGGGGAGCTAGGGGCGCGGTGGGGCGCTTCTGTTTAATCTGTCATCAACGCCCCCGAGACCCTCCCTAACACATCTACACACACACCACCTTTACTAGTCAGCAGGCCCACCTCATCTGTGGCGGTTGCATGCATTACTACGGATCCATTGTTCCTGTGACTCAATATCTAAGCAGGGAGAAGCACATTATTTGGGCCGAGTCTCACAGGAGACAGAGTTTTAAAGGGATATATAATATATTTGTATAACATACAGTATCTACACTTTTCATTTAGGTGTATATTGAATATTCAAAGAAACAAAAATATAAATGCAAACGTCTGTGAGACCAGAATGAACAAATCATTAAGTATGCTATCCAAGAATTCAAGACAGAGACTTATTAAGCATTTAAGACAGCGAAACCCTCCTTGCATCCAGCTGGAGATCCTTTTAGCCAGAGTGAGCAGGTTATTATAAAAAAAAAAAATCATCTTTTTCCATTTACACAATTTCTGTTTACATATGTTGATTTTGGCCAGCCATGAACAGCAACAGCTTTGCAGCGCAACTGAAGACGTGCCTTTAGTTATCTGGCCTTGGAATGTAAACACACCACAAAGCACTCAAACACATCTCTGAGACATTTTCAAACACAGCAATTCTTCCTGATAGAACGTATGGGGGATTTAAAGTGAGTTATAGCTTGCTTATGACCAAGAAAATCATTATGGTCATTCCTCAGGGAAAAGACTAATCCAAGAATTCATCATGGTTTGACTGTGATGTATTGTGTAGTGTTTAAAGGCACGGAATGGATCGCAAGCACACAGAAAAGGTCACTGTACTTTTAAGGGCTTTGTACGTATACATCTGCAGTAAATGGGCTACTGTAGTGCTATTGGTGACAAAAACCATTCAATCACGGTAAAGCCATATGATTTCACACTGGCACCCATGCTGACACCTAGTGGAGGTTCATATCATTACACTTCACTTACAGCTAAATTATTTACTCAACCTCATATTGTTCCAAACCTGTATGACTTCAGTTCTTCTGTGGAACACAACATACAATATTTTGAAGAATGTTCGTAACCAAACACTTTCATTTCCATACAATGGAAGTCAATGGGAAACGGAATTGGTTTGGTTACTAACATTCTTCAAAATATATTTTGTGGTATTCAGAAGAAATAAAGTCACACAGGTTTCAAACAACATGACATGAGTAAATAATGACAGAATTTTACATTTTGGGTGGACCTTAAAAAGAATATTCTTGGTTAAACACAACTAAAGCTCAATCGCAGCTTTTGTAGGATATTTTGTAGATTTATTATTATGATAAAATAAAAAAGATGGTGAGGCACTTTCAATAGCTGTAAATGGGGACCATTTTTTGAGGATTTAAAAGCAGAAATGTGAATCTTATAATTTTATAAAAAGCACTTACATTAATTCTTTTTATACCTATGTATTATTTAAGCTGTTTAAATATTTTTTACATTCATTTTAGTGTGTAAGTTGTAAAATTGCATATAAAAATAGCTTAACAGTTACCCCACCCCTTTTTCCCCCAATTGAATCAGTGAGCATGTTAAAGTTTATGAATTGGAACCCATTCACTTATAACTGCTTCACTGTCACCTAGATCTTTGCATAATTTAAAGAAAAGGAGAGACAAGTAGAAACTAATTATCAACATTATGCAACGAATTTCATCAACTGTACCAAATCCACACTAGTCTGCATTGTGACAGTGAGAAGACAGTACCTGTCGAAGGAATGGAACTGCATGGGTAACATGGCTTGGGCTTCTCTATTCATGGCCTGATGGTCAGGGTATGGCAGGGTGTCTGGTCCGCTCTCTGTGGTCTCCACAGGAGCAGCTACCAGGCTCTTCAGGATGTCCTTGACATTGATGCCTTTGTTGGACTGGCTGATGCTGGAGATGGACGAGGCGGGTTTGAGGTGATCCACATTCGAAGGCTCAGTCAAGCTTTCCTGTGATCTGGCCTCTGATGACAGTGTGCAGAACAGCCCGCTCATGCCGTTCGGACCTCCCATGGCATGGTCCAGGTCAGCCCCGTTCATCACACTGGACACCTGGTCGTCACCCAGTCCTGAGTCAGAGTATGGGAGGGATGACTCCTGACGGGACTCCTCCAGCACACTAACGGCATCCCTGCGACTGTCAGAGAAGGCTGATGGGTGCTCTGAGGGACATATATCACAATTAAGAAAATTATAGAATATAATAGAACTTAATACTTCATAAACATCTCAATCAATCAATCACTTAATAAAACTATCTATCTATGACAGACAGACAGTAAGACAGACAGATCGATAGATAGATAGATTTTAATATATAAAACATTTGAAAATGTGAATAAAAGTGAAAGTGAAAAGAGAAGATCTATCCATCTATCTATCTATCCATCTGTCTATATGTCTGTCTGTTTGTCTATCCACTTTTATTCACATTTTCTAATACGAATATATATATACAGTATCTCACAGAAGTGAGTGCACCCCTCACATGTTTGTAAATATTTGATTATATCTTTTCATGTGACAACACTGAAGAAATGACACTCTACTACAATGTAAAGTAGTGAGTGTACAGCTTGTACCGTCCTTCGGATGAGATGTTAAACCGAGGTCCTGACTCTCTGTGGTCATTAAAAAGAGTGATAATCCTGAATCATAAAACTCACTTAGGGGTGTACTCACTTTTGTGGCCACTGTTATACAAGCTGTACAAAGTGTCATTTCTTCAGTGTTGTCACATGAAAATATATAATAAAATAAAAAAATGTGAGGGGTATACTCACTTCTGTGAGATACTGTTTATATATTTACAATAATAAGTTAAGATGTCATATTTGATCTATATATTTATATATCTATTTTATATACATCCCAAATTATTATACACACAAACACACTGTACACACACACAATGCTAGCTGTCAGACTCTCAACACGCATCCACTTTCATCCTATTTAATAAACTCAATCCCTTGCGGACAAGACCACTCTGTCTCAAATCTCCTGCTTGTCTTTATCCAGTTCTTCTCCAGATGTTGGGCATTTCTCAGTAATATTCATCAACAGCCTTTAGCAAGGTCAGCGGGGCCCGATTCAGCTATAAATATGTCTGAATGCTGATTTGGGTGCAGACAATAGCCTGCTACATGCTGTTTGGAAAAATTCCCATCTATAGCCTTTCTTCTCTGAAATTTATGAGGGCGACGCAGCGTAGTGCCTCAGCCTCTATGATCCCATTCTCCTCTGGTGGATTGCTTTCCTAATGGGCACTGACAGATGGGGCTAGAAATAGCAGCGCTGCCCCTGCCTCGTTCTTCATGGATCTTCTTTCTTTATACTCATTCTTCTCTTTCTCACTCTCTATACTTTTCCAACAAAACCCAGTCGGAAATAAACACATCTTACATTTGATGCATCCTTCAAACTACTGGACATTCATCCACTTTTGTGACCGTTTTATAGACAAAGCCAGCAGTGATTGATTTAAGAATTCTGTGAAGGATGCATGTTTAATTTCATGCGGGATAATTAGTGGAGCTTATGAATAATAGATGTGGGAGGTGGTGAAGAGGAATGTGTTTGACACCAGCTTGAGACGGACCCTGTGGAGACCTACATTTATTCCGATATAAATTGTATCTAGTATTAGACAGAAAAACTACCTGGCTAATGTTATTAGAAGACATTTGTAATGCAAATAAGCAATGCAAATTAAGTTGTTTAGCTTATTGTATATTTGTCAGTAAGTGGCATTAAGCTGCGCCAACAAATATAACGTTAGCCACTACAACACCTGTGCTGTTGGGGGAATTTATCTCATGCCAAATGCCTCTTCCTGATTGGCTGATAGACCTGACCGTCTCCTGCTGGGGTTCCAGGATGTCCCGGTACTTCGACACCATCAGCACCGAGATAAAATAGACAACAGCGAGAGCCAGGAACTGGGCCTGCTTACTGTCATCCTGTGGAGCACAACACAAAACTTGAAGAAGGGTATGAAGAAGAGTCAACATCAGACTAAAACATGTGACACAACACAGAAATGCTACTCTGAACTGATCTTTTGTTAGTGCACTGTTTCAACAAAGACTTTCAGAGTAACATTTAAAAAAAGCAATAAATAAATAAAAAATGATGAATGAATGAATATTCAATATATAAAAAAAAATCTGGAATTAAAATCTAATATTAAACTAGCTTAATAATATTAAAACAATATTACTTAAAAAAATACAATTGTATTATATATAGTACTATATATACAAGTTTTGTGTTCATAAAATATGTGCGTGTACTGTTTATATTTATTATGTATATATAAATACACACACATCCATGTATTTATTTAAGAAAAATATGCTATGTTTATATATTAAATATAATTCTATGTAATATATATTATATTAAAATAAATATAGGCATGTAAATATTTTCAAAATATATAATGTATATGTCTTCATATACATAATAAATATACACAGTAAACACACATATATTATGAACACAAAACTTTTATTTTGGATGTGCTTAATCGCAATTAATTGTTTCACAGAACTAATTATATATAAATACATTACTTATATAAGTACTACAAGTACTATAAGTTCTAAAGAAAAACGAAGCAAAGAAACAATATATATATATTCTGCCTTTGATTAAAGTATACAAGATGCTTTTGGACCCATTTACAAATATACAGTATGTGCGTATGCCTACATGTTTACATGGTCTACCGTGTGTAGATTTAAACATGGGGAGACACACATACACACTTTCTTCAAAGGGCATTTGAGGATTGAAGTTAACTCACAACATCGCGAAAGACAGCAGCTCGCAGACGGTTGATGTCCACGTCTTGCAGAAGGCACTGTCAAGCAGTCTTCGAACTAATTCCATTATGGACATTGATTGTTAACGGTGGTCTATGTGGTAATACAAAGCAGACATCCAAACAGCTCATCTATCATTCATCAACCTCAAATATGGCTTTTCATCTGAAAGATGTATGTAGTACAACTTTACATGGCTCAATATGATGTTAACCTAGAGAAATGTGCGCTATTGAAGTGTTTGTGTCAAGCGTTTGCTGCAAGACAGGCTCCATCTTTATTTCTTAAAATCTCCGTCATTTTTCATACAGATAAAAGTAGCCTAATACATCTTTCGTCTGTAAAGACTTGTTTATTTGTGTGCACTCAGAATAACAACGAACGTTGTGTTTAAGTAAACAGGATGCAGGTCTCATGTGAACTTGAGAATTCACTCCCTGTCTGCTTCACCTCTGGCTTCTGTCCCTCTGTGCTCCTAAACAGTTCCTCACAGCCACACAACATACTGAGACAGAGAGAAAGACAGAACACAACATATTATAGTAGAAGGGTGGACAAAGAAGGATGGAGGAGGAAAATCATACATTTACATAAAATAATTGTAAATAAACTATACAAAACGGAATCATTGGATTCTGGGTTCTGATTGACCAATGTAGTGTCCCAATATAAGTGCTCCCTGAATTATAGTGACAACCCTGCTTGTATCTTATTGCTTAAATGCATAATATAATATAATATACATCTTATTGAACATGTTATGCCTTTCATCACCAATTATAGGACAGTAGAGAGAAGACAGCAGATTACTGGAAACAGGAGATGAGCCCTGGTCTAATCGACCTGGCTTGAGAAACCCGTTCTCAAAGACTTACTTTTAGTCATTATTTGGGTAGACACATACTGGCCGTGGCAGAATAGAATGAGCCATTTTAAAGGATTAACATGAAAATAAACATTATGATAATCTAGATTAAAAATAATCTATGTACTATAATATATATATTCTGTTGATTAAAAGTATACAAGATGCTTGACTGGAATCTGATAAACTTTTGAAACTGATAAACTGACTGTAGATTTAAACATGGGAGACACACATACACACTTTTTTAATAGGGCATTTGAGGATTGAAGTTAATAACATAAAGGATAATATTTGATGTCACCTTGCAGAACATTTTCTTTTTATAAACATTACTTGATATTTTCTACTTGTTCTAAGGCAAGAAAATCGACATTTTTACTACAGACACTTAGAATACACTAATTGAATTTAACCGTTATCACACAGCAGATTCCACTTTTTGAGTATAGGGCTGAAAATGACATTTCCAAATTAAATCAATGTTATATTGTGTGGAAAAAACTAATGTGGCAAGACACCACATGCTGTACTTTCACTCTTTAACAAAGACGGCTTGAACACAGAGTAGACTCCATCTTAAATTTCATAATACATGTATAAAAAAGTAGTAGTACATGACAAAAATTTCAAGTTTTATTTATATTACATAAATTATAGAATCTATCTATTCATATCTATTAGAATATATCTATTTATTTTGTACTAAAACTGCTAGCAACAAGAAAACCTAATTGCAAGTGAGTGACAGGAATTTGAGTGTTGATATCTAACAAAAATGAGTAAACTGGGTAAATTTTGTTTGGGCCGTGGAAAGACTTTGCAGGCCCTCCTGAGACTTACTGGAAGACAAGGTGGACCTCAGACTTCTGTTATGAGTGATCTGAAACAGTTTTTCCTTACAGCCACACAAATATTTAGAGAAAGACAGAACACAACATTCAGTATAGTAAGGGTGGACAAAGAAGGATGGAGGAGGAAAATCATACATTTACATAAAATAATTGTAAATAAACTATACAAAACGGAATCATTGGATTCTGGGTGCTGATTGACCAATGTAGTGTCCCAATATAAGTGCTCCCTGAATTATAGTGACAACCCTGCTTGTATCTTATTGCTTAAATGCATAATATAATATAATATACATTTTAAAGTAAATGTTATGCCTTTTCATTGAGATAGGACAGTAGAGAGAAGACAGGAAATTACTGGGAGGAGAGAGGGGAGCGTGATCTGCAAAAGACCTAGAGATGTGAATCGATCTCGGGTCGCCGTGAGCACAGTTGTGCTTATGTACACTAACCACAATACTGGTCACAAATATGAATAGAATTAGAGATAGAAGCTTTCTAAAGGAAAAACATGAAAATAAACATTATGATAACATGAATAACTAAAATTGTACTATAAGATTGAATATTTCAAGGTGTTGATCATAAAAGCAAATCTTGACTGAAATCTGATAAACTTTTGAAACTGATAAACTGACTGTAGAAAAAAAGGTCAAACTTGGTTGGATGATTGTTTTGGAAACTTATGTCAAACATTTTTTAATGATATATAATATATAGTTGGAGAAATGGAGATGCACAGGGTTGCCAACTTAGCAGCATTGCAGGCCACTTTAGTGACTTTTTTTCCCTTCAAAAAGCTCCCAAACCTTATTTAGCTTCTTCGAATCGCCAGTACTGCCACGCAAGCAAGAGGTCTTACTTTCCTGGTCTTTACTTTTCAGTCACTATTTCATTATTTATCCTGTTGTCTGACAACAGAAACCATAAAATATATCAGTGAAAACAGTTTTATTGAGAATTTAGCTGCATCAAAATACAGTATGTGGGCATAGAGAGGCAAACAAATGTAATAATAAACAATATAGGCTATGTACATGTTGTATGTTCAGAAGAAGTGAGCTGCCCTGTCCTGCAAAAATGTAAACAGGTTTAAGTAAATTGCTCAATGCAAAGAAAGAGAAGTAATGGGAACCTTGTATTTCTTTTTTCATGTGTCTAATAGACATGAACAAGTTCTTTGATAAACATGTATTACCTTTGAAACATGTCTAGTCTTCATGCTCTATTTTGACCTTGGTTTCAATAATAATAAACATGCATTTGCATAATGCATCCATATTTGTCCATGCCCATTTTGATTAGAGTATTAAAAACTTGAAAAGTATTAATTTAAGTTACATTTAGAACAAATAAAATGTGTGATTAATCGCGAGTTAACTCATGACAATAATGCAATTAATCGTGATTCAATATTTTAATAGATTGACAGCCCTAAATATAATATAATATCATAAACGTTCTAAAGGAAAAACAAGAAAAGAAACATTTTGATAGAATGAATCATTTAAAAGCCAACATTAATATTTAATATTTCAAGGTCTTTGATCGTAAAAGCAAATATGTAATATTGATTATGTAAATCAAAAGAATCTTCCTTTTATTATAGCATTGAAGATTTAAAAAAATTCTGAAACTGATAAATTGCCTGTAGTGAAAAAGTCAAAGTTGGCTGGAAGAGTGTTTTGGAAACTTATGTAGAAGATTTTTTTAATAATATAATAAACATAAAATAAAATATAATATGGATAATATTTGGAAACTTATGCAGAACATTTTCTTTTTATAATATAACAATATAATACTTGTTCTAAAAGAAAATCAAGAGAGAAAAAATACTTCATTTTTACTATACAAGAGTATAGAATACAAGAATAAAATATTTGAACCTGTTGGTTGTTAGTTCCACTTTTTGAGTACAGGGCTGAAAATGACATTTCCAAATTAAATTGTTATACGTTTTGAATGCTTTGGAGCAGAGACTTAAGGCTGATCTCTTTTTAAAGAAGACACTTGGCAGAGTATTGTAGAGGTGAAAAAAGTTATAAAAAGTATCTTCCAAAAATGTTATGGAAGTTTAATTTTATGAAAATATCAAATTTACAAATTAAAATATTTATATAAAATATATATTTTACAAAACATGTTTCACTCTAAAACTGCTAGAGAATCAAAACCAAAAATCTGAAGAAGTTGTGTTCCAAATTTGAGGTTGATATCTCAAAAAATGAGCTTTCAGTGAAATTTTGTTTGGGCGGAGTACCAAGCTTCTCCACTAAACCCCATTGACAACCATATAAGAACGGCTCCATTTCCATTTATGGTTTGAGTGATCTGAAACATGTTTTTCCTTACTTTTCTCAATATTTAGGACGTATACATCACATTCAGAAGTATTATGGGTAGTATGGCGGTATTTGATTTCAATTCAACCTCTAAAAAAACACATAAAAGACATGCAACAAGAACCCTGGACATATGTTATAGTTCATGCTGCACCAAAAATGTAGAACCTATTGATTTTTCTTTATATTCGAAACACTTTTAGACCTTTTTTTCCCAAAAAAAGTAGATTGAATGTTATCTTTTGAACACTTGACATGAACATGAATTTAGATTTTTGCTGATTTTTCATGATTTTATATATGTATCACTATGTCTAAATAAAGATCAGAACTCGCTCTCTGAGTCTGAGTACTCTTCTTACAAATGAATAAATTGCAGTTGCTTTGTAAAATATTTCAAAAATCAGTCACCAAATATGAAAATTAGAGTCTTTAAGCTTTCAAACAATATATAGTTTGTCAAGATTGCTTTAGGTTCAGACTAAGATATTACCATTTAAACATGTACTGGCAAGTGGGCCCACTGGTGGGCCCGTGAAAATTAACAGGTTTGAAATGATTGAAAGAAAGTCAAGCGGTTGGAAGAGTCTAAAGACATTCAGCATAAAGAAAATGTATATTTTCTTCTTTAAAATATGCCTTGACATTTGCACACACCTAGTCTGAGGCACTGTCGCATCAGTCCACCTGAGGACATGTTTTTCTCAGCTTCAATCTCGCTGAAGTTGAGTGAGCTCGCAAAGACCAGCACATCGACCATGGCCATCAGCCGGGTCAGAAAGATCACGGCCGTCTCCGACGACATGCCCTGCGTCGCCTCGATGCCTTCCATTTCGGTCTGACAGAGACACACGATAATCAAGAACACAAAGGGTACTGTCTGATGTCACAGCAGGTCTGTTAACACATTTTGTTATAACACTGATCACTCATTATCTTCAGTACAAAGGTGGAACATTCAGGCTGAGAATGAGGTGTACTGGGTAAAATGTGACAATACAGCTCATCCTGTGAAACAGGATGAGATGGGTTTGGGCAGATGCTTTCTAGGATGCAGGATTGCCAGTGGTAGACAATTTTTATTATGAGATGTGGTGCACTGAAATGTAACATTTGAGAGTTTTAATCGGAGAAAAATGAGTTCAAACCTCCCCGACCAAGCTACAGTACCACTCAACATTTTAGGGTCAGCAAAATTTCTGTTTTTGAAAAAAGTATGTTATGTTCCCCTAGGCTGCAATTCCTTAATAAAAAAAAATATATTCCTGTGATAGCGAAGTTACATTTCTAACAGCCATGCTCCAGTCTTCTGTGTCACAATGCTCAAGAAGCATTTCTTATTATTATCAATGTTGAAATATGTTTTTCTCTTATTTCTGTGTAGATAATGATACCTTTGTTTTAGGATAGAAATAGAATAAAATATAAAAATAATATAAAACTCCAAAGAACAGCATTTGTTTGAAATATAACTAATTGTGTAGCATTAATATAAATATAAATGTATTTACTGATCAAAGCAATGCTAGATAAAAGTAAAAAAAAAAAAAAAATTTTAGAAAACATAAAATTGTAATATAATATAATAGTATTCAATAATAAAAAAAACTTACTGACCCAAACTTTTGAACAGTATGTGAAAAAAGAAGTAAAAATATAGAAAATTGTACATGAAATCCAATTAGCCCAACTCTGTGAGAACTAGCACTGATTTTCAATACGCAAGTGCATTCAAATAAAAATGAGCAATTCAAAAAAAAGAAACCTCAACCTTTGACTGAACATTTTAATGGAAAGTAGATACCCTGAAGCGTTTAATAATCAGTATATCAATTTCTTGTATTAAAAAATGAAGAAAGAAAAATCTATTAATTTCTGTATAATTTTTAAGGGCTGTGAGAAATTATGACATCCATGAGTGAGAGAAAATGGAAATGAACCACAGAACATTCAAATATACTAATGTTTTGGTACTAACCTTGGCATTCTTCGAATAAACAAATAAATAAAGTAAAAGAGAAAAACGTAGTTAAAACACACGCAACAGTAAATAATGCACATAAAATGAGGTAAAATAAGGTGTCAGCATGATCCCCGAGGCATTCTGTTATTTCAATGTTTCTATTTGAAGAGCTTGGCCTGCAGTGATCTATGATGACCACTGGATGGAAGTATTGTCAAGTGTCTGGCGCACTCACAGAGGGAGAGGTGGCGGCGGACAGCAGGGGAAGGATTCCTCCACAGGCGATGATGATGTTATCCACCATCTGCGAGATCAGGTGAATGGTGTTGTGTACGAAGATTATGTTCTCATTGCTGTTGACAAAGTCCATGATGGATTTTGTAGAATGACTGTGAAGGGGCAAGAGTAAGAGAAAGACAAAAACAAAGAGATTTACATTGCATTAACATTAGATTGTTGTTGATTATGATTATGACAGTTTATTCAACATAGAAAACAAATTTCTACTATAAACAAAACACCAGAAATCATAGTTTTTGAAAACTAGACTGCACTAGGACCTTGTTTTTGTTTGTGTCAAATGAAGCATGACATCTACTTCACAGTCAGAGTAAATTGTAGCCACTGACCTTCTCCAAATGTGTACGTCTGCTTCTAGGGCGAAGAGCAGATCTGTAAGCAAACGCTGGTGCATTGGGGACCACTTGAACTCTGGGATACGGAACATGGTGGTGCGGGGACCGGGACTGAACTGTCGACGCTGCTCTTCTGTCATCGGCATGCCTCTGAAACCCAGATCTACTCGCAGATCTCTATCCAGATGACTACCAGAACGACCGTGCAAACTCTGAAAGCAAAGATGCGGCAGTTGTGGCATGGATTTATCCTTTCCATAATTCAATTTCATAATTGTTTTGCTGTTTAAATCTTGCTGAAAAGCCTATAACAAAATGGCCCACTATATGGTACATACACATTTAAAGATACACATAAACATTTAAAGATGAAAAACAATTAAACAGGATATATTAATACATATAAGAATATATTAAATATAGATATTTTGTAATAAAATAGTTATTGTGTGTAAAATTTGTATCTAAAATGTCTCTAAAATCAATAAATACATTTGACAACTGACATACAGAAAGATAAATGAATGAACGCATGTGACAACCCCCAAGTACACTACCACGTCTGGGGTCTTTGAGCGTTCTAGAAAGAAGTCTCTTATACTAACCAAGAATGTATTTAATTCATCAATTGTAAAATGAAATTAAATAAAATTAATTGGGAAATATTATTATAATAAAAAAATATATATATATATATTTTAAAATATTTTAAATGCAATTTATTCTTGTAATGTAAAGTTGAATTTCCAGCAGCCTTTAATCCGGTGTTCAGTGTCACATGATCAAACACAAATCAGATTATGATTTGTTGATCAAGAAACATTCTTATTATTATTCCAAGGTTGAAAACAACTGTGCAGTGTAACATAGTTGTGGAAAATTGATAAATATTTTCAGGATGCTTTGATAAACAGAAAGTTTAAAAGAACAGCAATTATTTTTTACAGGATTTATTATTACATCATTTATTATTATAGAAAAATTTTGTAACATTAAAAAATGCCTTTACTGTGTCCAAGTTGTTGCGTCCTTGCTATGTAGATGCATTCATTTCTTTCAAATATAAAAAAATGAAAATACATAATTGTGCTGACTCCAGACTAGTACAGATTACCAACACCTACAGTATTGTTACCTGTGTTGTAGCAGTAGTCTGAATCTTCTTCACCTCTTTATCTTTGCCATCATCTGATTTCTCTGTGTCTGATGTGGTGCTGGTAACATCTGCAGTGCTCTTTACCCCAGAAACCCCTGGCTCCAGATCTACTGCCACAGTCTCTATCTGCCCCGGGCATTTAGACAGGCTTTCCCCTTCAGAGGCACTAAAACCACTCATCTTAAAGCTGTCATCTTCCAAAGCTGTTGGGTTAGCATCCAACTCTTTCGAGCTCTTCACCATGAGAGCCAAAAGCCCAAGGTCTGCACTAGAGCTGGTATGGACCTGAGGTTCCACTCCCGAGAGCGGAAGAGGTTCAGAGGGTCCCATTTCAGGAAGGAGGTTTTCTCCCGAGCTGGTCGGCATTGTGCCAAAGAGGAAGGTGTTGTTGCTGGGAATGGCATCTTTTTCATCAGCCAGGGTGATGAGAGGACCTGAGCTTTTGTCTTCTATGGTGGCTTTGGGTACCAGAACGCTGTTTACACTGCTGTTTAGCTTCTCCACTGCAGCCGAGTAGACGTTATCCAGAAGAGAGTCCACTTCCACCAAGCCTCCATTTTCAGTAACAGGCAGGAGGTCCATGTCGTCCATCTTGACCTCTGTGGCCTCAACCTTTTCAGCTTTGATATCTACAAGCAGGTCATGAACTTCCACATGGACACCTGATGCTGGGTTCTCCTCATCCAAACATTTAGCTTCAGACAAGAGGTTCCGCCCCGAATCAGTCGTCTCTGGTTCATCCGCTTCACTCTCAGGAGTCTGAGTCTGGGAATCCGGGTCCAGCTCCAGAGTGCCTTTAATGGCCGAAGCCTGGGCAGAAAGCCCCGAAATGGTGCTGACAAGCCCCTTCTTCCCTTTCTTAATGTTCTCCTCTTCCTGTCGCTGGTATTCCTCATACATTTGAGCTAAATATTCCTTGTGAGCTTCATATGTCACCTGCCAAACAAAGAGTTGTGACAAGTTTAGACTTAAATGCAAACTTCCTGAAAAGTTTAGAGCGAAAAAAACAAACAAACTGTTACCTAGTTCTGGTTATTATGACGCAAAACAAATGAGATACTAAAAAAATACATATTTTAAAAATGTATGTACATTTTCTAATAGACTTATGCATTTGATCCTGTTTAATATTCGATCTGTCCATCCACCCATCCATCCATCTATCTATCTACAGTGATTGATTATTGATTATTTTAAGAGGGATCATACAAAATGCATGCTATTGTTTATTTAGTACTGACCTGAATAAGATATTTCACATAAAAGATGTAGTCCACAAGAGAAAATATTAGTTGAATTTATCAAAATGACCCCGTTCAAAAGTTTACATACGCTTAATTCTTAATACTGTGTTGTTACCTGAATGATCCACAGCTGTGTTTTTGTTTAGTGATAGTTGTTCATGAGTCCCTTGTTTGTCCTGAGCAGTTAAACTGTCTGCTGTTATTCAGAAAAATCCTTCAGGTCCCACAAATGCTTTGGTTGTCCAGCATTTTTGTGTATTTGAACCCTTTCCAACAATGATGATTGTTGACTGTATGATTTTGAGATCCATCTTTTCACACTGAAGACAACTGAGGGACTCATATGCAACTATTACAGGAAGACTCCATCCATCCATCCATAAATCTGCGTTGATTAATGTTGCATTTTTAAATGTAAAGATATATGAATTTAAATATACTTTTCCGTTCTTTTAATTTCTACTTCCTTACATTCACATTTGAATTGTTTTCTAAATTAAATTCTCACACTTTTGGAGACCACGTTCATCTGGATTATCCCTGCTAGATATCCACATCAGTACTGGCCAATGGAAAAGCTCACAGGTTCTACCACTATACTGTTGTTCAGCTGATGAAAACTGTTTATTTACTTTGGAGTGGGCTATGGAGAGTGTGTCCACCCACACACGCCAGCCGCCCCACTCGTGCTTGATGGCGTGGTAGAGAAGAATCCGGAAGATGTTGTAAACCATCTCAGTGATCTTCTGCTCCTCCGAGTTCTTAGGGTTAATGTAGCTGAGAGAGAACATCCAATCCTGCCAAACGGAGCACTGCAGCAGACACCTGTCACACAGAAAATGAGATGGATTAAGCTCGCGGCAGTCACTCGTGTTAAATCCTCCCTCTCCTCCGCAAACATCTTTTTTAACATCCTTAAAACGACACTCAAAGTTGGAACCTAATTCACAAACCGACAAGTAACACAAAGCAATTTCAGCCCCAACCTCCATTAAACTTCAGATCTGCGAGGTAACGCTCTGAATGACTGGCAGCTATTTGAATAACACCTGAAGCACTTTGTGTTATTCACCATCATTTTTTTCTCAGTGCATTGTGGCATAATAAATGGATCTTTGACTGAGGCAGAATTAATTAAGCTTGTTGCTTTTTCTGAAATACTCCGGGTTGTAAGATTGCGAGTAAGGATGATTTAATTCCAAACCCATCCCTACCGGCTAGCAAGCGGTAAAGCTACAGCATGTAAACCATCGTTACACGATTAGTTCACCCTGAAATTAAAATCGCCATATTTTACTCACCCAACTTTCCTTCCACAAAAGGAACATTTTTGAAGAATTGGTCGCTTTACAATGAAAATTAATGGGGGACTTCAAGGCTTTCACGGGACTTTACAAAAAGGACTCCAATAAAAGTGTTCCAAACTAATTCTGCATTATATTCAAAGTCTTTCAAAGTGGCACAATCGATCTGTGTGAGGAATAAATCAAAACGAAATGTTATCTGCAGTAAAGCTTGACATCTGCACTAGTTTTCTTTAATCAGTTCATGAGCATATTACCAACTCTTCTTAAATCAAATATGACTGAACTCACAAAACTGAATTTTCTAGAATCATCATAAGCAGATCATAGTAACTGTTGGCACCAATGGTTTCTACAGTCTATTTAGGCTTAAAATGCTTTAGGTAATCGCAAGATTTGTTCAATAATTGGACTAATTCTGATTCTTGACTCACTGACTAATTCATCATTCACATAATTAACTCACTGAAAGGGAAGATTATGAGTGGAAAACAAATTAATTGAAGAATTTCCTCACACAAATCTACTGTATGGCTTCAGAAAAGTCATATGAAACACTTTTATGGTGCTTCTACTTGCTTTTTGAGGCTTGAAAACCTCGTTCTCTATTCACTGTAACTGCATGGAGAACAGTGTGCAGCGCAGTCTAAATAATAATTTATCATTTCACATAAGAAAAAAGCCTCTTTGAATGACACAAGGATGAGTAAATAATGACACAATTTTTATTTCAGATGAACTATTCCATTAATAGAGAAGATAAATGTCTGGTCTAGATACAATCTACTGTTAACAGACTGTTTCAGAAAAGCACTTTGGAAACATAATGACTTCATCTAGTCTAAAAAGCTTCTTCCTTTCAGTTCTGAGTGGCTCACAGTATAACTTAATGATGGAGATGATGAAACATAATAATAACAGCCAACGGAGATTTCAGCACACACTGGGCAGCTGATTGACTGCCAGACTTGTGACGGCACAGAGGAGCACGTTGCATACGGCTTTTGAGAGGAGAAAAGCAAAACCAACAGCCATAGGACAACAGCGAAATTGGTGTGGACTCGAATGTGTCACTGGAGAAACACTGGATTATTAAGCGTCACGGGGGTGCCCATTAAACACAACAACAAGAGAGAATGTCACTCTTTTTTCTGGTCCGTTCACCAAGCAGTTAATTGCTGTCATGGGGAAAGGGTGAGAAAGGAAGAGACACTCACCGTCTGTTCTCACGGCTGTTACTGAAGAGTTTGATCATGTCAGACAGGAAGAGACGCCGCACCTCCATCAGGTCAACGCTGGGCGTGGAGTTCTTCAACAGTGTGGCCACCACCTTAAGAATCACTGAGAACAACCAATAGAAGAACAAGCATCAATCACTCAGCAAATCAAAGCAGAGTTCTGGCTGATTGGCACAGATGCGGACCAATGAGCAAGCGGTCTCACTAACTGACACAAATGAAACGGGGGTCCCTGGCTGAAGTGCAGAAGAAAACGTTTAATCATTCGCTAGTAAACTTTTAACTTCCACAGATGACAGTAAGTGTATTAGCACCAGGCCACAAAAAGAATAAATGAGCTGACAGAAAGAATTACTTGGGTTCTGGATCTTCACAGTAGAGTCGGGCTCAGCAAGTGGCTTGTGGATGACCTGCGTGCAAACCTGCTCTGTCAAAATCTAGACAGGAAACGGATCAGATGAGACTCACGAATGGATGGGAACAGGTATATACGGCAGGAATCATCATGCAATTGAATTAATATGAAACATTGCAGGAATAGATTCAGCATCAGTTATTAAAATGGCTTAAAATCTGCAAACTCTACTCCAATATTTTGAGTAATGGAAATGTAACAGAAGTTACTGAGTGAACAGTCAAAAGTTAGACATGACTCTAAACTAAACTGACTCTTAGCAGTTAACTACTAGCAAGAAACAGCATGCTGGAGTGATATTTTTTAACATGATAGAAAAATGAAAGAAACAACCAAGTTAAGATATTTACAATGTTAAAAACATTTCTGTTTTTCTGTATTGATTAACGAATCATTTAAAAAATGCACCACGGTTTCCACGAAACAATTGAGCAGTACAAATATATGTAATATTTGTAAATATATTTACAAATATAGAGTAAAGATCCTGAAAATTCAGCTTTGTCATCACAGGAATAAATGAGATCTTACAATATATTAAAATAGAAACCAGTTATTTTAAATTTGAATCATATTTGACAATATTACTCTTCACTGTATTAAATAAACGCAGCCTTGGTGAGCACAAGAGACTTCTTTCAAAAGCATACAAAAATCGAACCTATATAATTTTTTACCTAGTGTATATAATATAATAACATTAAATGACATTAAGGACACAAAATGTAATATCTTTGTAAGTACATTTATTTTACATACTTATCAACACACACACACACACACACACGTGTGTATATATAAAAAAAAATATATATATATATATATATATAAAGATGTTTATATAAATATACTGTATATTTACATACTTATCAACACACACACACACACACACACACACACACACACACACGTGTGTGTGTATATATATATATATATATAGAGAGAGAAATGTTTATATAAATATACTGTATATTATTTTATATATATATCATTTATATATTATATATTTTCGTTTTGTATATTTTTATATTATCCTGAATATTTCTGCACGACTGTAATGATTTATTGAGATCCAGAATAGAAATAACCATCTTATATTACCTCATATAGTGTGTTGTACGTAGTTATAGACAATGTGTTGGAGTGCAGCATGAGTCGTTCCCCAAGAAGAGTGAAGAGACTGTGTGTGTGCATTATTTCCACCTTCCTCCTATGACAAACCACAAACACACAGAAAACATACTGTAGTTAGAATGCAAACATTCATACACCTCACAGCTAACGTCAAGCTAGCAGGCACCGGCCTTGACGGCGACTGAGCTTGGCACCTTCCACGGGGTGTCAGGTACCTTCAGTGTTTTTGTTTTTTTTACAGAATAATGAAGCAGCCACCTCTACGGTCTCGTACTGGGAGAGCTGTGACTTTCATAATCACAAAATATCCAGCAGCACATCATGCTGAGGTACTGTCATGATACTAAGCCTCCTAAACACAGTCCTGCCCAACAGCAGGTACAGACAAATGGGGACTGTACAGTAAAATGACAAGCAGAAAAGAGTATGTTTTAACATGCCTGTGAGCATGCAGGATGGTAACCAGTCAACGATGGATATGCTAATGATGACAAAAAGCAAATGTGGATTTTATGTGCACTCTAGTCTAACGACAGTACAAGTCTGCAAATGTCAGTGGGCTTGTAAAGCTAAAAAACAGCTCAGATGGCCTTTATACTTTTCTAAGTGTTCATTTAAGGGAAATGGCCTCTCGCATGCACTTACACTCACACTAATGCACACACATATATATGCTGTATATTCAGATATGCATACAGGATAGGTCTGACAATATATAGTGTGCAACAGAAGAAGCGTATTAAGCAAAATATTTTGAAATACCACTGTACATATACTTGCATTGGGCAGAAATGTTTACATTATTTACATGTGAGCGTGACATGGAAACATTATTTAATGCAAAATACAGAGCATAAAGCGAAGATGAGGCACTTATGGTTACCGAGCAACGTCAGATTTAGAACATTAATAAAAATGTCATGAGGTTATGAGTGTTATCAGCTATTTGGCTCATTCAGTCAAAAATAACAGTAAATAACAGTTTTGAGTCTCATAATGTGAAGCTGTTTTTGCACTGATGCTAGATTATTCATAAAAAAATATTAATGGTATCTTTTGGTTTGCATCCATTAAGTTAGATAATAAGAACTTTAACATTTCATAAACACATTACTGACGAGGACTCTGTCCTTATGCAACCACTAATTCCACCTTAGTCGGATACACTTGAGAACAAGATAATGACTCTTGGAAGACTTCATTGTAAAGATGACTCTGGGAAAGAGGAGAATGGAAGTGCTCACTTGTGGCCTAAGTGTTTGAGGAAATATGCCAGAACTTTCAGAGCCTGAACTCGGATGCTCTCACTCGTGGAAGCCAGAAGTTTGTACACCACCCTGAAAAGAAATTAGATTAGAACTAAAACAAGAAATATTCTGAATTAATTCACTAAAAACAGTGGGAAAGTGCCAAACACTTTCTATTTCAATTCATCATGTGGCTGCTGCAAAAGATAAATAAACTGGCAGACAATAATAAGTAATACTCAAGAGGAAATGGCATTGTGTAAAGCACCATGAAGCTATTCATTAAAGTCGTATAAGTTATTTTGAGCCAAACCCAAAACATCAAAAAGCAAAGAACTCTATCAAACCCATCTATATTTCATTAGCTTGATATGCAGGGTGTGAGTTTTATCCTTCTTGTCAGAAAAAATAAATAAATATGAAAATATCATTGCAATTCCTATGTGGAGTCTTGTGAATAATTCATGATTGTATCATGTAGGCAAACTCCATCATCTGAGACCAGATGAAATATAATGAAATTTGACTGTGTGTGTGTGGAGTAAGAGGCTGGTGTGAACTCGGATCTCACCGGATGCCGTTCCTCTTGTCAAAGGCAGGAATCATGGAGGCTGGGTGCTCAGACATGAGGGCCACCAGCAGCTGAAGAACATCATGGAGGTTCTCATCCTGAACAGAGTAAACACAACAGCATTCAATGCAACCCTGTGATCAATATAACTCCAAAACTAAAGTGAAACGCTTGTACAGGCGTAACTATTCTTTAATGGGGCTAATTTTTACATTTTAGAATAAAAGTAAAGTATGAAACTACTAAATAAGTGGCATGTGGAAAAAACGTAGTGACTGAAAAATGTTAACTTATATTTGAGCTTCATTAAAGTTGTCTAGATTTGAGTTCTGTTTACTCTTTTCATGAGTTGCATTCTGGGATGCTCAAACAGTACTGAACAAGTCTATCATTTTTTTAAAAGTTAGACTCTTATGCTCACCGAGGCTAAAAATACAGTAAAAACAGTAATGCTGTGAAATATTATTACAATTTTAAATGAGCATTTTCTGTTTCAATATGCTTTAAAAAAATCATGTGATGCAAAGCTAAATTTTCAGCAGCAGTCTAGTCTTCATGTCACATGATCTTTCAGAAATCATTCTAATATGCTGATTTGCAACTCAATAAATATTTCTCATTACTATCAATGTTGAAAACAGTTGTGCTGCTTAATATTTTTGGAAACCGTGATTTTTTTGGATTCTTTGATGAATAGAAAGTCTAAAAGAACATTATTTTTATAGTATGTGTTTGGTTGTTGGGTGATTCTTCTTTACTACCCGGCCCAAATTAAACATTTAAGAAAATATCTAAAATAATGTTTTATTTTAGTTCTGTAATAAATAAATAAACAAATAAGTTTATTACACATTCACAGGCACAATTTTTGATTTCATGAGTTGAGGGGGAAAAAATATTAGAATCAAAGTTTTGACTGGCTCAGTACTTTTAATAATTCAGTTCTACTTAAATCTTTTTCTTTTTTTACTTACTGTACATTTTTACAACAGTGTTATGTATAATCTATTTATACCTAAGAAAAAAAAATCTGATAGGATTTCAGATGTAAGCCTGAAGCTTAATTTTAATTATTGAAGGTAGAATTCAAAAGGAAGTCATTGAGTTAGCGATTTTACATTTCCACAGTCAAATATGCTAAAGTGCCATAACATTGGGCCCATTTAGAAACATATAATAGAAAAGGAAATCTTCTAAAACAGATATATGTAACACGGTGAAGACTCACCTCGTGCATGGTCAGCAGGTAGTTGAGAATACTTTGAAGCTCATCTTCTTTAACACCTCGGTCCTGACGAATAAAAAACAAACATGAAAACGCTGAGCAATGCTACTTTTGCGATATGCTGTTGATAAACACCCGACTGCATTTATAAGCTGCTACTGCCATCAGCATGCTGACAGAATGAAATATAAATAGAAAACACAATGAGTTCAAATTCATTGAGGCTGTTTGTGTTTGCTGAAATTACTGTTCACAGCAAATTTGGGTCCTGACTTTTACAAGCTGTCTCTTATTATTTGGAAAGCAGCGTGAACTGTCTGGTTGTAGCGGGGCTGATGAATGCACACGTTTCCTATTACTGCGAGAGCACAGGCAGCTTGAGAGCTAATTGTTGTTTGCTCGTGCTTTGGCTACCTGACAGATTTTTTGATATGGTAGCACTGGTCTGAACAAGTGTACACTTTTTCCTACGGTCCTGGAAGAAAATGGTAAACAGCTGGTGCTGGTGAATGAGAACAAAACCTGCCAAAGAAACAGCCCTCGAGCTGCTGTTCTCTGTACTTTTATAAATCAGCACGTGTGACAGGCACACAATTAAAAATTTAATTCACTGTAGGTATCATTCTGATAGGTTACAATTATATGAATGTATAAGTTTAAGGAAAAGTTTATATCTCAGGTCCTGTAAAAATCCCTGTTTAATTTTTTTTAATACAATATTTGCCTTCATGCATTCACATAACAATGCTTGTAGTGTGACCAATATCATTTATTTTAATTATGCATTATATATGTGTGTGTGTGTGTGTGTGTGTGTGTGTGTGTGTGTGTGTTTTATATATTAAGTAGCACGTGACCTTCCCAAATACCTTAAAACAACAAAAGTGTAAACAATAATTAATGATTATTAATTGTAATTTAAGCAGATAAAAAGTTTGTAAAGACAAACTTTAAACTGGCTTAAGAAAGCCTGAGCAGAAAGTTTGAAAAAGTTTTAAACGTTTGCAGTCTGAAACAGTTTGAAGTTTAAAGTAGTTTTAAAGCTTTAATGTTTTGAAGGCATTACCGTCTGTCAGATAGAAATATATAAGAAATATTAAATAGAATGGAAGCTTAAATGAGTTTATATGGCTAAGAACTATTGCTAAGGTATTGCTAGGGCTTGCTATGTGGTTGCTAGGGTGCTGCTATGTGATTGCTAGGGTATTCAAAGTGGTTGCTAGGGTACCCAGGGTGGTTGTTATGATGTTGCTATGCGGTTGTTAGGGTACTGAGGATGGTTGCTAGGATGTTGCTATGTGGTTACTAAGGTATTCTGTATTGTTGCTAGGGTGTTAATATGCGGTTGCTAAGATACCTGGGGTGTTTGCTAGGGTGTTGCTATGTCATTGCTGGGGTACCTATGCTCTCTCAAGCCAACTTAATAATTAGAAAACCATTATTAAAATAAAATGTATTTGTTATATATATATTTTTTTAATGTTGAGCAGGACGTGAACTTCCTAAATGTATTTTTTTAATTCACAAACAAAAATTTCAAATTATCATTGTAATTAAAATAATCACAAAATAATTATTAAAATAAAATAATATTGTTATTTAGCAGGACATGCCAACTTTTTCGGCATTCTTTAACTGTATTCTGAATACTTTCACTGTATTCTACAAGAGATGTATGATTGGGGACAGAAGTTAAGTCATTATATCTGTATTTTTATCCATGTGCATATGCTAAATATTATCCAGTTACACAATATCTGAATATATTTAATGCTGCTCACCTTCAGTATGAGCTGTTTGAGGAAGAGCAGCATGAAGGCTCTGAGGGAGCTGATCTCTTTCTGTGAGGGCCGAGGACCGTCTGCTAACACAAAGTTACAGAGGAACTGTTACAACAAACTGTACTACATCTAAAAAACATCATGTTTAATGTTTCACAGATATTGGCATTAAATTCATAGCAACAGTGTCAAGCGTGTCAGTGGAGAGCCGCGACACGTACAGCAGCTTCTGGCAGCCGAGAAGAGCTTTACAGAGGTCAGAGTTCTCCGAAGAAAAGCCAAGCCCTTATTAACTCCAGACGGCAAGACAGCTAGAGTTCAACAGGCCACCGTTCATTTCAGCAACATCCTCCTAGAGCTCCTTTTGAGCACAGTGTGCATGTGTGACAGCTTTTCATTCTGTTTTACTGGGAATGGCCTCAGCATTGATATAAAATGAAACACAAATTGATTAGCTGTCATATTCACACATTCCTCTCGGGAGGTCTGATCACCACCAATCATTCTACACTGTTACTACACTGTCTGAAATGATAAACTCCGCTTCATTTAAGTCTCTTTCCTATTCATTTGACAGAAGCGACCAGCATTTTTAGAGAAATTACATGTCTCTAAAGGTTTCATTCATCAAGAACTGTAAAGCATCATTTTAAGCAACTGGAGATGTTTTTCATTTGCCGCAAAATAAAGATCAACATGTCCAGATTTTGTTTCACTATATATTTTCTGAATAAATGGAAGCAGTATTAAAGTATAAAATTCTAATAAATGTTTATTGAATATTAACACAAATATTAAACAATTTAAATAGTCAATAAAGTATATTCAATAAACACATTAAATGCAAAGTGTACTTTTTTTAAACTATTTTAGCTATGCGCAAAAAATAAAAATAAACCAAAACTAAATAAAATAAATTTATGGAAACAGCAATTTTTCAACCAAACTAATTTTCAGTTTTTATACTTTAAACTTTTTTTTATTCAAACACATATTAGACAGGTAAGATCAGCAAAATACATGTCCTGAAAACCTCCTAAAAGCCCCTAAAATAATTTGAATATAAGTAATATTTGTCACATAATGAGTATACTGAAGTATTAGTCAATTCTCTTTAAGACAAGTCATGTCACTCGGCGGCCATCTTTGAAACGCCTCTAGGGCATCCAAGTGCAGCTCCTATCACTTTAAATGGGGAAACATCAAATTCTCCAAAATTGTTCACTAAGTTTACGATTAAATTTCATATTTGAAATCACCAAAGAAATCTGGCAACAACTGTATTGCATAAATGTTGTTTCTTTTGCTCAAATAGCGTTATAAAAGGCTTATTTTTCAGGCTAGACCAGCGCAGTCCTGAGCACACGTCTCAGAACGCTGACTGTTTCTATAGCAACCGGGACTTCTAACGGCAGCTACAGTGACGCTCTGACTTTACCGATTAGCGATTGGCTCTTTCATTCAGAAGGCGGGGCTTCCTTCGATTGAGCAGCCATATTGAGCTTTGCATTTTTCTCCATTCAAAACTATACAAGTGACACATCTTTGGGTATTCTATAGTCTTTGGTATTAGCTATTATTAGAAGTCAATTCTCCATGCTTTTGTAGACTGCTTTTTTATTTTAGAGACTGTTTGCAATATTGCAGCATGTTCACAATGTGACTGTCACATCTAGAATGTGTATTAGCGTTATTGTCTGTGCAAATGTAATATGTGACCCTGGACCACAAAACCAGTCTTAAGTCGCCGGTGCGTATTTTTAGCAATAGCCAAAAATACATTTTATGGTTAAAAATGATCGATTTTTATTTTATGCCAAAAATCATTAGGATATTACGTAAAGATTATGTTCCATTAAGATATTTTGAAAATGTCCTACCATAAATATATCAAAACTACATTTTTGTTTTGTAATATGCATTGCTAAAAACTTAATTTGGATAACTTTAAAGGCGGTTTTCTCAGTATTATGATTTTTTTGCACCCTCAGATTCTAGATTTTCAAGTAGTTGTATCTCTACCAAATAATGTCCTATCCTAACAAACCATACACCAATGGAAAGCTTAATTATTCAGCTTTCAGATGATGTATACATCTAAATAAAATAAAATTACACTTAAGACTGGTTTTGTGGTCCAAGGTCACATATGTCTGTGATGCGGATGCAGCTGATTAATCTCGTTTGCATAATGTGCATTTTAATGAGCTAATCAACCTGCTAGTAATTAGCTCAGTTTGCCATTCAGCTCAAGCAGGTTTTAGTTATTGTCGAAATACATCTTTCTGCATTGTCTTCAATGCTGATGACGAAAAAACGTCAATAAATATTTTCATCAATCATTTCATTGACAAGATTAGCATTGCGTTTATTAAACAGATTATCTAGTTTAGTTTAAGAGTCAGCAGTGGATTGTCCATTACCTTCATCATTCATTCAATGTGATCGTTTTTAAAACTAGCGCTTTTTAAAGTGAGGTCATTGGATGTTAGATACCCGGTCAATATGTTAAACGATTACAGTATGCATTTTTCTCCAAATAATTCATCATTTGTCGAAACAAATCTAAACAAAATAGATTATTCCTTAGCCCACATTAATCTGAACAGCCTTTAGAATATTAAAACTAATATTAAACACGTCATTTCATTAGTAAACACAAAAATCTACAATCTAAGAGACTTTGGAACAACTGGCCGTGAATTGGTGCCATGTTTATCTCCAAATTGAGCAAAACAAAGGGAAAAAATTATTTTAATTATTTTGCCTGTCTACTGGATCTCATTAGAAGATCAAAGTCATGATTAAAACTAAACAGATCAATAGAATGACTGATTGACTTTTACTTAAAAACACTTCTTCCTGTACCATTTAATTGATTGTGAATATGAACACGCACTGCAAACCATGTCTCTTATTTGCAGAGAGTAATGAATCTGGCATGGAGCCAAACAGATAATCAATGCATATGTACTCTCACATCCCCCCTACGCAGTGCATCCTTAAGATTGGCTCGAACAGCAGTATATGTGAAAGCTTCATATCAAAATGGATCTGCAGGACATATACAGAAGTGAAATTAAAAAGGATCCCTTCAGAGGGTGTAAATATTAATGCAGGCCACAGTAAATATGCTGTAATTGGGTTTGGAGTCATACTACGGCTTATCTTCTAAAGGCAGGAAAATGGGAATACGAAGCCAAAAGGAGGAGAATTTATTCAGCCCTGGAGTTTTACACAAAGCTTTCTCACAGCTGAACTGGACTTGGGTTTTGACCAGCTAAACAAGGGTGATTAACCATGTCCACGCAAAAACAAATGTCACACTTCCCAGGATTACCACAGAGGGCGCTATAGTGAGTCGTAAAGGAGTAGTTGACACAAAAGAAAATTTGCTGAATTTTTCTCAGGCCATGCATTAAGTAGAGTAGTTCACAGGAACAGATTCTGAGAAATTCAGCATTATAACCAATGGATTCACTGTAGTGAATGGGTGCCATCAGAATGAGAGTCCAAACAACTGATTAAAACATCACAATAAAGTAATTCCCATCAGCTAACGTTGTGTGTAGTGAACAGCTGTGTTTGTAAAAATAAATAAATAAATAAATCCAATGACATTTTTTTAGAGCTGTTTCGCACTGTTTTTGATTGTAAACGGTACTTCTACTGTGCATATTTCTCCCCCTATTCAGACTAGATAACTTTTTCACTGAAGAAAGCAATATTATGGAACGTGGACTCATATTTTAGCTGGAAACAACAGTTTGATGTTAAAAACACCATAATGATACATTTGTTTATTATAAGTGCATCATTAAGATGTTTTTAACTTCAAACCGTTGCTTCCAGTACATCAGCGGTTCTCAATTCCAGTCCTCGCGCCCCCCCGCTCTGCATATTTCTTATGTTACTCTTATCGCTTCAGATATTTGTTCTATTCGAACGTAAGTGCCCTGCGAAGTGGACATCACAGGATATTCCGCCATGATTCCAGTTCGAAGCGAACGTATATATTCCATTCAAAGTGCATTGAAGTGTGCAAGACGTGAATTAAAATTGTATATATTTACAGAGGTATATGATGTCACACTCGTCCGTGCGTGAAGACGATGCGCAGCGCAAATCCATGAATGAATGTTCCGAAATAAAGTAAACTTCAGCGGATTTCCCCTGCTCAGGGAGTAGGGAGCAATGGACCCTGTGTAGGGAGCATGTCAATCGGAACACAGTTCATTCATGGAGCACACTTCTAACAAGCTGATTATCTGAATCAGGTGTGTTAATAAAATTGAGACATGCAAAATATGCAGAGCGGGGGGGGCGCGAGGACTGGAATTGAGAACCTCTGCAGTACATCAATGTATTGCTGATGGCACTAATTTACTACAGAGGATCCATCGGTGTGAGCAAGTGATGTAATGCTAAATTTCTCAAAATCTGATCCGGTAAAGAAACAAAATTATATACATCTTGGATGGCCTAAGGTTTATACACTAGTTAGTTAAAGTTAGTCAATCTGTCAACATGTTTGCAACTAGTTATCCAAACGACAACACATCTAATTGAATGGCACAGGCATCTATAGACAGCTCTATCACTGTCTTGCGTACTAAGGTTTGTTATATATGCAAGAACTTAAGTTATAGATGCAAGAAGTTAAGTATGCACAAAAGGACTGTTCATTGTGTGCTTAATGCTTCTTGAGGGAGTCTTTCTGTGTTCCTCTCTAGACACTGCTGTGGAAAGACTGTCTGTGCTGTTGAAGACAATAGGCAGGAGTGATGCATGACTTTAATTTGTGAGGTCTTGCTTGCTTTTACAGAGATAGAGAGAGAGAGAGAAAGGTTTGTGGTTAGCTGATGTTACTCCAATTTAAAACAGAAGTCTTTGTTGCAGTAATTGAGCACTTCATTATGCTATACTGCTTTCTCTATAACCCATTCCTTTGTGGGGAAAGACAAAAAGACTGCTGCGTTTGACAAATGAGGAATAAATCAATGTGGACCGCCACAGAGTATTACCTACTTGGCAACCAGAGACAAATACTTTTCCATAGTTTAGGAGAGCTGCTCTCAGACCTCTTCACCTGGCGTGATTGCCAAACGTGTTTGAGTGTTTCTTTGTGTGTCGCAGGGGTTTGGAAGTTCATGACAGTGTATTCATCTCAGTGGCAGCTGTTTTTAAAGATAAGATAGTCCTTCATCTTCTGCACTTGTGTGTGTATATGTGTGCACAATTTCATGATTAATTATTCTCCCCCAAAGTAAACATGTCTTATTCATTTATGTGTGTGTAAATATCTGTGATACAGATTTTACATATGCTATAGATCATTTATAAGATATTTATTGAATATTTGTTTCAAAATAATAGTTTTTTGTTCTTTTCATTTTCACTTTCTATTGATTGTACAATCTAAATTGTAAATAAAATGAAAAAATAAAGTAAAACAACTATTTTCAATAATAATCCAATATTAATAATATTTTTTTAGCAGCATATTCTAATTATTTCTGAAGGATCATGTGACAATGAAGACTGGAGTAATGATGCTGAAAATAATAATGATGCTGCTTTGCATTACAGGAATAAATTACATTTTAAAATATATTCAAATAGAAAACATAAACAACATTAGTGTTTTACTGTATATTTGTTCAAATAAATGCATATTTGCTGAGCATAAGATACTTCTTTCAACAACAAAAAAAAATAAAAAAAAATATGGATTATCTTGGTAAGTGTATTATGTAGTAAATGATGTTTCAGGCACATTAACTCATGTTATTTACATATTAACCTCAACATGAAACTCTCTGTCTGAAAGAATGATTTACTTCTTGGCTTCAACAACCAGACAGCATGAGACAATTTGAATTGCTGTAAGGGCCTTTCCAGCGTCTGGCAGTCTCAAAAACCGCATTACCACTGTCCATTAGGAATAAAAAAGTGAGACTGGGCTCTCATCTCAAAACAAAACACGGAACAGTTGGCACGGCCCATGCTAGTCACCCGCCATCTCCACTCCACTCCACTCCACCCCCGCACCAGCCAACCGCAGCGATCTGACTCTGATTGTGTGTGGAATCGAAGCTAGGCCGATGGGTCAACAACACAATAAAGCCAAATTACAGGCTTAACCATTTAACCAAAAAAAATCTCTAATTTTATTGGTGGAAGGCTTTCTGCTTATTTTATTGATAGCAAAAGAGAAGATTGCAGAGAAGGAAATGATGACAATCTGGGAAAATGTGATATTACTGTGCCTCAGATAATTAATTACTCTTTCTTCAGGCTCACACAAAACACACCGGAATCATTTCAGATTGTGATAAAGACAAAGTGGATATCTAACGAACATAACACAACCACACTTACTATTGAAGATTATTAAGAATAAAGAAGATGAAAGACTATCTTATCTTGAAAAGCAGCAGGCAAAGAGAATAACAGTCCATGGATCAACGTGAGCTCAACGTGTCCAAAGAACATGTGGTCCATTAGTTTCGGCTTTTAGCTATGCAGCTGTTTCTCCAGCGTGTCTTTAGTGTCTCGTCAGACAAATTTACAAACTAATACACTACCAATCAACTGTTTGAGGTCCGTAAGAGTATTATACTGTTTTAAATGAATACTTATATTTAACAAGGACACATTCAATTGATCAAAAGACTGAAAATACATTTATAATGTTACAAAGATTTTATTCTATTTAAAAAAACGAATAGATTTTGATAAAAATGTTCATTTGAAATGAGCAAACAAGAAATGTTCCTTGAGCATTAAACTGAACACTGAAGACCTAAGTAATGACACTGAAAATTCAGCTTAGCCTTAACAGAAACTAATTATTCTAAAATGTATTCAAATAGAAAATATTTATTTTAAATTGTAATAATATTTCACAGTATTACTGCTTTATTGTATTTTAAATTTACAGAGGGTGCCGATACTTTTGGCCATGACTGTATATATAATGAATGATTATATATATTCATGGTGTCCAGTGTTATTTTTTTTCCATTGTCATTTTCAACAATACACATATTAAAAAAATATTTAAACTCACCAGTCCTTTGATTGGTAAAGCTACAATGTGTATTGTTGAAAATGACAATGGAACAAAAATAACACTGGACACCATGAATATATATATTCATTCATTATATATACAGTCATGGCCCAAAATATCGGCACCCTTTGTAAATATGATCAAAGAAGGCTGTGAAAATGTATCTGCATTCACAAAAATCTAAAATTTCATTGGATATTAAGAATTTAAAATGGGGGGAAATATCATTATGAAATAAATGTTTTTCTCAAATACAGATTGGCCACAATAAGCGGCACCCTTTTATTCAATACTTTTTGAAACCTCCATTTGCCAGTTTAACAGCTCTAAATTTCCTCTAATGCCTGATGAGGTTAGAGAACACCTGACAAGAGATCAGAGACATTCCTTCATCCAGAATCACTCCAGATCCTTCAGATTCACATCTCCATGATGGAGCTTCTCCTCTTCAGTTCACCTCACTCGTTTTCTACAGGGTTCAGGTCAGAGGACTGGAATGGCCATAGCAGAAGCTTGGTTTTGTGCTCAGTGACCCATTTTTGTGTTGTTTTTGAGGTTTGAGTTTGGATTATTGTATGGATGGAAGATCCAAACATGGCATAAGATTTCTAACAGAGTCTATCACTTGTTGATTTTTTTATCTGTTGGTATTTGATAGAATCCATGTGAATCCATGTGTCTACACAAGATGTCCAGGACCTCCAGCAGAAATATAGGCCCACAACATCAAAAATAGAGCAGTATATTTAATTGTACACATGGGGTACTTGTTATCCAAACCCATCTTGAGTGTTTGCTGCTAAAAAGTTTATTTTTTGTTTCATCTGATCGTAGACGCCAGTCCCATTTGAAGTTGCAGTCGTGTCTGATAAGTGAATATGCTGGAGTTTGTTTTTGGATGAGCTTGGAGGATTTTTCTTGAAACACTCCCAAACAACTTGTGATGATGTAGGTGTTGTTTGACAATTATTTTTAGGTTTTCTGACCCCGATGCTCAACTATTTTCTGCAGTTCTCCAGCTGTGGTCTTTAGCCACTCAAACTCTCCTTCTCACCGTACATTTGTATGATATAGACACACGTCCTCTTCCAGGCAGTTTCACAACATTTTATGTTGATTTTAAATTCTTAATTATTGCCCTGATGGTATAAATGGGAATTTTCACTGCTCTTGCTCTTTTCTTAAAGCCACTTCACTAATTTGTGAAGCTCAATTATCTTGCTGCACATCAGAAATATATTCTTTGGTTTTTAATCATTGTGATGGATGATTAAGGGAATTTTGGCTTTGTTTTTCCCTCCTATTTATATTTCTGTGAACAGGAAGCCATGGCTGGATAATTTCATGTTCATAATCACCCTGGAGTGCTCAAAATTGTGAATATTAATGGAAATATACTTAAGAGATATTTTACTCATAATGATTTCTAGGGGTGCCAATAATTGTGTCCAACGTGTATTTGAGAAAAACATTTATTTCATAATTATATTTTCCCCCATTTTAATTTCTTATTATCCAACGAAAGGTTAGATTTTGGTGCATTTTTTTATTAAAAAATCAAAAGGATTAACAATGCAGATTCATTTTCACAGGCTTCTTTGTTCACATTTACCAAAGGTGCCGATATTTTTCGTCATGACTGTATATATAGCCAATATAGTAATATGCATGCTAAAATGAGAATTAGTCCCTAAACTAAAGTATTACCATTAGACAGAATACACATTTTGGGAATACGATGATGATATTGACTATATTTAAAGGATATTTTGTCAAAAGACAACACATATGAATAAAACAAAAAGCTCTGCAAAAATAAGCACTGACAGTTTAAAAGCAGCCATTTATACTTGGTACTAACTGCTAAGCTATAGCTCTTGATTCTTCATTTAATGCAAATTCAGCTAAGGTTATGCTTGGCTCGTGTTCTGTACATAATCTAGATCACACAACCTCGCAGGAGCAGAATAAAAGGAATCATTGAGCACAATTAGATTTCCCAGTCCCTCAGTGAATGTGCAAGCATGCTGCATATCTAAAATCCTTTTAATCTGTCTGTCTTCTGCTGATTAAAGTCACTGAACGCCGTCGTGCTAACACAAATTCCTGTATCTACAGTCAATTTATGCTAAACGTTCTCACAAGGCAATTTTTGAGAACATAAACTCCTGACCTCAAAACGAGTGATTTATTCAGAGAATATTTGTGAATTATTCAGAGGACATGCAAGTCTAAAAGATTCTAGCTGTGGGTGCTTTCAACTTCAGCAGGAAATATTTACAGAGAGGACAGTGGAAGCTCTGGCATGAGGTAAAGAGAGACAAAACAGAACAGAGGAGAGGAAAAAGAGAGTGTGCACCTGAAAGTGTGTTATATGACAGGAAAGAATAGAATAAAAGAGTGAGAGGAGAAGTTAAAAGCCACGATCTGTGAAAAAGGGCTGTAAGAGACTAAACGAAAAGCCTATTTTCATCCATGAAAGGCTAGTTGTGAACTGGCCAGGGTGAGACTTGTGAAACTCGGTCCACACGGCTAGTTCTATAGTCTGTCACAATGCAGAGCTTTTATGGGTTATTACTCCTCTGTGCTCTTTTATACCTCTGTACAGAGGGCTTAAAACATGGTTGAAAGGGTGGGAAAGAGAAATTGTGCCAAATTTCAGGGAAAGCACCAGCATGAAGCTAGGTTTATTCAAAAGGGCTGCTTCTCATCAGCGGTGTGAAAATCCAAGCCGCTGTCGTCAGTCATGATAACCGCAGACATGACGAGGAGACAGAGTCCACGAGAAGCTCCTGTGAGTACATGAGGAGTTCATGCAGACGCTTTTAGACAAAGTGGAAGATTGACTGAGGTGAAATGCAGGTGATGTGGTAAAACAGAGAGCGGTTTAGGTAATGCAACAGTGCTGATCTACATTAAAAATATGTTTTATTCTATATTTAATTCATTAAAAGATTTTCAAAAATCTAGCAAAATGTATGTTTGAATAGCAGAACACCTTGATTTATACTACAGTTATTTTCAAGCAAAAAAATATTATATTCATATTAAATAAGACATTAAATATGCAAAATAAATAAATCATGAATTGATATTATTAATAATATTAGTATCATTATAAAAATAATAATATTAAATGGGTAACGCAAATGTCAGTAATAGTAAGTATATAGGCGTGTAAATGTATGTTTGACTTTTTTTTACAGTAAAATTTGGTCACATGTAATTAATTTTTTTTTTTAGAAAATGAATGGTTAAAATGAACCTCAATTATTACAATTAAAAGTAAAGTAATTAAAATTAATTAAAATGTCACAATTTTCCACAGTAACTGGTCGTGCGATATGTGAGAAACATGTTTGCAGTCAATATAAAATGTACAATAATTAATATAAAATAATGCAGCATCTTACATATTTAATAATAATCTCTAATAGTTCTCACTCCAAATTTGTGCATTTACTTCTTCAGAAAAAGTTAAGTAAAAGACCAAATTTTACTCTAACAGTTGACAGTGGCAGCTATGAAATATAAAAATATATATTTGTTCATATTTCATATTTTTAACATTTGTTAATTATAATTTTTTATTAATTAATATTTTTAACATCCATTTACATATAATTTATATAGATTAATTTAGATTTATTTGCATGCAAGTTGTGAGTGTGTGTGTGTGTGTGTGTGTGTGTGTGTGTGTGTGTGTGTGTGTGCGCATGTGTGAGTGTGCATGTGTGTGTGTGTGTGTGTGTGTACAGACCCAGGCCTTTGGGTGTGATGCCGCTGGTGTGGTCAGGATTCACAGCCCAGTAATAATACTTCAGTATGTGCATGATCTGCAGCACAGTCCCCACTCGACGGATGGTGTTATAGATGGTTGCCGTGCCAATAAACTCTGCTGAAAGGTACGTGTACAGAGAGAGCTGAACCTGAACAACAGAAACACACACACACACACACACACACGCAGATATACATGCACGGTTACAAAAGGTTACAGCTACCTCAGATGAGAATACAAAACACTGATGATTACTTTACATTGTCTGTCTGTTGTTTCTAAACTGCATCCCAAGATTCCTCATTAAACTGCTTTTCTTGTTGGATGTCTATGGGAGAGACACCTCTGGCATGGCAGAACAGCAGATACGGTGAGTATTTTTGGGTGAGGCCGAAAGTCAAAAGGAGCTGTGGTTTGTTTGTGAGCAGAAGGTCAGGCCTGACTAGTGACGGTGCTGCGGGAAAACCTTGGAGGACAAAAACCGCTGATGAAGGTACATAACTCATCCAATTACAGGCCACTCAAGCTGGCAGACTGGGCTTTCCGGTGAGGACAGCCAGGAATGATGGGAAGGATCAAAAACATGATGCAAGTCCATGAACTCTCCTGGCCTGAGGAGAGAACACTGCTGCTGCTTGTGCTGCTCAGTTCACTATCCTCAACTACTCTCACTCCCTCTGTCTCTCTCCTGCTTTCTTTCACTTCCTCTCTCTCCTTTTCATGTCTTCTCCTGTTTTTCTTCTTTTAAACAATGTTTTCCCTTTTTCTCTTTCTTTCATCTAGTCATGCTTTATGCCTTTTACTTTTATGTGCTTCCATTTTTCTTTTAGGATTCTTTTACTTTTCCCCTTTTGACTTTTGTCCTTCCTGCCTTCTTTTTTCCTTCTTTCTTGTTCTTCCTCATTTCTTTTCTTTCGTTTTCCCTTTCTATATGTCTCCCTTTCATAATCATACTATTTTCTTCCCTTCTTTCGTCATTCTCTTACATTCCTCTTTTCTGATTTTGTCCTTCATTTTTCCTTCTTTCTTTTTCTTCCTTACTTGTCTTTCATTTCTTTTTCCCTTTCTATATTTCTTCCTTCCATCATCCATATATCAATTTTTCCTGTCTGCCTCACTTTTGTCCCTCCTTTCCTTCCTTCCTTCCTTCCTTCCTTCCTTCCTTCCTTCCTTCCTTCCTTCCTTCCAATGCAGTCATCTAGCTGTTGATTTTTTATCCTTCCTTCTCTTATCTTCATCACTAGCTTCCTTTTCCCTTTCTTGTTTTATCTGTTAAATGGTATATTATTTACATATATTATTTATATATCTTTTATATTTTATACCGTTTAATTTGTTTTCCTTCTTTAGTCATTCTCTTATTTTTCTATTTTTCTCTCTTTTCTTCCTTCCTACCTTCCATTTTTATTTTAATTGTTCTTCTTCCTTCCATCATACATTTTTCTCTTTACTTTCTCTGTTCTACTTTTTTTCCTTCTCATACTCCCTCCATCCCTCTCTTTAGAGAAAGAGAGAACTCCCACTATCTCTCTCCTATTGGAGCCATGGCAAGCTTCCAGTGACAAAAGCTTGTGTTGATCCAGTATGTGTTTTATTTATTCATGACAGAGTCTAGCCTCTTTAAGAAACGCCTTTTCCTCTCCTTCATGGGTCATAACAAGACAGGGTCCAAGTTCCAAAACGATTTTATTCAAAGCTTGAACTTCACTCTACATCTGTGACAACACTGCAAACGCTCACAAAACACTGAATAGTAAATCTTTTTAAAGAAAAATATCACTTTTCGTCAAGGCTTGATCTTCAGGCAGGTGAATGAGGTGACAGACTGTGAAGCTGTTTTTGTCCAAAAAAAATTTGATGAAAAATAAGCAGTTTAGAAGCAGTGAACAATTTCAGTAAAAAGCTTTTCTAGAACAAAGAAGTGTCTGCTTTTTAGATGACACCATATGAACCTCATTAACCAAGAGAGATGGATATTAAAGTTGATATAAAAATATGTTAATAAACGATTTTACTTCTTTATCTTCAAATGAAAGAAGGCATTCAATGCGAATATATTTAACAATGTTCAATTAAAAGAATAAGATGGGACTTTATTTTATGCATCAGGAATTGATTAGACTATAAAATGCTAGTTAAGGGCAAGGTTTGTCTTAAATCTGTTCAGACATAGAGCAAGCTGACCATAATTTGTTGTTCTGATGTGAACACTAAAGAGTTACCTCTCTGCCTCATGTTTACTTCAGCAAATATCCCCCTGTGCTCATCTGACCAGGTCACTACAGCCCATCACAGTGTACTCAGATGCTCCTAATTGCTGTCGTGTTTCATTGAGACGAACCTGAGTATCTTCTGGAAAAGACATGACCTTGCTCACCTTCGCGGGTATGTGGATCCAAATAGCCGCGTTGAACAGAATATGGTCACAGAGTTGTTTGAGAAGAGGTGCACCGTGGGTAAGGCCGTTCAGGTATTTGGAGAAAGCGAGGAACTGCTCCAGAACAGCTCTGGTGACGTGCATCCGCGATGCCTGAGAAACAATTATGAGACAAACCAACCTCTAATTCTCAGTATCTTTATAAAATAAATATCAGTCCAACATCTGAAGCCTGAAGGCGCCGTTTGACTTTGCAGCTGAACAAAGACTTTAACTTTGTGTGTTATTGGTCTCAGCTGGCACCTGAGGTCCAGACAGGTGCGTGGTTTGAGACAGTATAAACGAGACACAAACAGATGGCCGGCTACGTGTGAACGGGACGCAAGGCAGCAGGATCACTCAGGTGCCATCTAGCACAGATTTAGAGCTGCTGCTGTTAAATGACAAAAGTGAGTCTTTTACTCAAGCGCCAACTTTAGATGGAGCCAAGGGTATATTCAGACTATGAAATAAGGACAGCTATGAATAAGTAAAGGTAGCGAGAATAAAAAAGAAAAATGACAGTGGGTTAATTTGTGTCATTGCAATAAACCCATGGACAAGGAGGAATATAATAGTGCCGTTGAACTGTGGAAATGCTTAAGAGAGCATTTGTCATTCATCAAACGTAATGCACCATTTCTCCTCTGTCCTAGCAATCGAATTGGTGCGTGTTTTTTTAATTGAGCTCGTGCTTACAATAGCTTGAGTCAATCGAGGTCATGAAAACTCCAGAAAGTACAAATCTTAATACTCTTAAAGCGTTTAAAGAAAGGAGCAAGTGTTTGAGAGCTTCATGACTTGAGTTAAAACACATTTCCTTGAGGTCTCGCAGTTGATGGTGTTTAGTGTTAAAATACTCTCGCTTATTCAAATGAATGCACAACTATTAGACATTTATACGCTGATTCCCCAAAGAGTGTAAACAATGTGATGTTTTAAACATTCTTCTATTTATTTGAGTGGCGCGACATAATAGCAGTGGCCCAACTAATATTTCTACCATTTTGTCTGAACAACGGTTTGGGAAAACCTATTTGGAAAACGTTATTTTTGCAAGTCTGTTTAGTGCTGCTAACAGCGCGAAAATTACACACTTTAGCTTTAACCAGTCTAAATCGTATGTTGGAATAAGAAAAACTAAAGAAAACAGTGGTATTACCTTTTCCAGCAGGTACCCAATCACCAAGAAACCTTTCCCACCAAGCATCTGCTCCTGCATCGCCACTGAACTCTTGAGTAGCTCGAAGAGGAAGGCCAGGAGAGTGGAACTGAACAGAAAACATCTCATTACACTATACTGGGTAACCACTGCAGGCTCAAGATAAAAGACTTGCAGGCCAAATAGTAATGGAACGAATGGTAATAACATCCTGCACGTGATATATATTGCTTATGTTATTGGTTGATTTTTCTCCTTCCCATTTACTGTATCTGCATCAGCTAAAATTGATATTTAATTGTGGGTGCTCAGTTCATCTATTTTTACCTTTAGACTACCTTTGTCGTCATCTAAAACTCACCTAAAGTTAATGTTTAAAAACACTAATATTTAATAACTAATACATTTAATAAATGTAATCTTTAACAAATCTCAAATTGAATATTAATTTGCATTGTGATGCCTAAATTCACTTGTAGCATTTTAACTTTTACTGGTTATTTTTCATGTATTTTGACCATATAGTCTAGAGTTTTAATACCTGTCTTACTAGTTAAAAGAAAATAATTAATATTACTCACTACTATTCAAAAGTTTGATGTTTTTGAAACTTTAAAACATATCAAGGCTGGGATCAAAAATACAGTAAAAACAGAAATGTAGTGAAATACTATTATTATATATTACAGGAACACTTTACAATAAGATGTCATTTAATAACATTAGTTACCGTATTAACTAACATGAACAAACAATGAACAATGCATTAAATACTCTATTTATTAATCTTTGTTAATGGAAATACATTGTTTATTCATGTTAGTTCACAGTGCATTAACTAATCAAACACAACTCGTGGTTTTAATAATGCATTAGTAAATGCTGAAATTAACATTAACTAAGATTAGTAAATGCTGTTGAAGAATCGTTCATTCTTAGTTCATGTTTACTAATGTTGTTAACTAATAATAACTAGCTAAACTTATTGTAAAGTGTTACCTATATTACTATAATAATATATATTATATATTACTATTGCTATATACTAATATAATATAATATATAATAACAGACAAGCTGCTTAATATTTTTATATAGTGGGTACTTTGAATATTTAAACAATTTTCCCAAATTTTTTGATCAGTAGGTAAGTAAAAAAACAGCATTTATTTGAAAAGTTTTTGTGTGTGACATTATAACTGTCTTTACTGTCACTTTTAATCAATTGAATGCATCCTTGCTGAGTAAACATTAATTTCATTCAAAAGGTGGAAACTATGTTACTTACCACACTGTGGTCTCCACTTGGCTTTCACTGTGCTGATAGAAATCCAGCTGTGCAAAGAGAGGAAACAGCACTTGGATACCGCCAATGGAGTGAATGGCACTGTGAATGGAGTGTGTAACGATGGCCTTCACATCCTATATAGAAACAGAAGGAAAGTAGTGGTAGACGTATTGAGTAATGGCCTTTTTTGCCATTTTAAAAGTACTTACATTAACCATTGACTAATCTCAGCATAAATGTGTTCCTCCAAACAATTAGCATTAATAAAACACTGACATTATCTTATGGAGTTAGCTAAACAATGCAGCATCTGATTAACATTCAGTGACATTACCAACCATTGTGTGGTTTATTTAGGATTAAGAGAGTAGAACGCAGTCTCTAAGCATTAGGCAGACACTTACCTGTAGCATTAGAGCGTGAGGCGAATGCACGAATATAGATGGGTTTTCTCTGGGTGAGGACTCCAGGCAGAGCTGAGCATCTGTGGCTTTGGCATTGTAAGTGAAGGAAATGCTGTTTGCTAACTTTCCATCATACAACACTTGCTTATGATGGTCAGCCAGATGGATATCACTCTCTGATTTAAATTTAAAGGTGCTCTAGGGAGGTATAAAAGATAGATTAAAAAGAGAAATGTAGCCCAACACAGAAAGAAAAGCTGGTCTAAATTTGCCTCTAAAAGGTGCATAATAAAAGTGAGACATGTCAAGTGAGAGAATTAACTAAGCAAGCGAATGATCACAAAATATGACAATGTATATTTAACACGTCTTAAAATAGTACATCTATGTAAATCTTATTATTCCATGCGCTTATTAAAGGATTAACTATTCCTAGCATGAAAAGGAGACGATTATTTTTATGCAGTGATTAAATCCTATCCAAAGTCGTGGGAGCGCGATGAATAATAAATGAGCTCTGTGACATGAAATAATCATGAAGATGAAGTAGGCAATGTGGGAATCCCCCGGCTGAATTATCATTCATGAGGTTGTTTCGTGTGCTGTCAAATCAAAGGCCTGCGGCCCAAAACCTGCAGCACATCCCAGGTGATGATGTCATCCAGATGTGACCCGCTCCAGACGTGTGCTAACTGTGATGATAACAAGGCATTTTTAGAAAACCACCTGCCTTTTTATCAGCAAACATGTGCTTCATAACACTATCAAGAAACAATGCTTCCCCTTCATGGGAACTCGAACTGCGTCCCCTAGGGGTCGCTACGGGGAACGCCTTCAGCGTGACTCGTGTCTGAAGATACATATGTAAAAACACCACCTGTTGGCCGGCGACAGCCCATGACGCCACCACCGGCGTGCCACAATATAAGTGCCGCCGGAGATTACATCATCAGCTTTTTCTTCACTGACTGGTCTGTTTGAAGAAACGTGCATTCTGGTAGGAATACAGTTTTCCTTTATTTATCATGGCGAGCACTAGCAAGTCGCGTTTGAGATTGTGTGGATCCGTGTCCTCGTTATTTGACACCCGATGACACACACGATCGCTGCGTCTTTGTTTGGGCGAAGAGCACGCACGCGATGTCTTTGAGGGGCAATCTGCGTGCACTGTGAGCTGTTCTCTGAGAAAGTTCGTTCTCGCCTGTCCCTCTTTTCGAGGAAAGAGGGGCAGCCGTCTGCTTCCCGCGATTCGGTACCCACCGCTGCCGAGGCACGGAGGCGATTGAAATGGCGGGGTTCGCAGTTGGATATGGCCGATGAGTTAGAGAAGGACCGCCCCTTTTCGCGTGCGTCGGCCGAAAACGAGATGAATAATAAATGAGCTCTGTGACATGAAATAATCATGAAGATGAAGTAGGCAATGTGGGAATCCCCCGGCTGAATTATCATTCATGAGGTTGTTTCGTGTGCTGTCAAATCAAAGGCCTGCGGCCCAAAACCTGCAGCACATCCCAGGTGATGATGTCATCCAGATGTGACCCGCTCCAGACGTGTGCTAACTGTGATGATAACAAGGCATACTAGTTATGCTAACATTGAGGTGCGTGAAAATGGCTATGAGGGGATGCCCCCTGTGCAAGAGATGAAAAATAGCCAGCTTATCTCGCTGTGGGCGAGACATCCTCTCTCAAGGCTCCCTCCTTGCCATCTAAGCCCCTGAATCTTGCTTAAATGGCAGGGCATATGCAGCAGCAGGTCAGATTGTCGCTTCGTTGCACACTATGGTGGTGCTTCAGGCGTACCAGACTGATCTGCTGAAAGACCTGGATAAGGCTTTCTATAAAGTCCAGGTATGAGCCCGAACAACCAGGGGTCCTAGCCCATCTCGGTCTGGGGATCAGAGATGGGCTCAGAAGGCTAGTCTCGCGACTCATGCCCCTCCCCGCCTGCGGGTAGGGCTAAGAGAGGCATGGGTCAGAGAGGCAAAACCTGAGGGAGGTGTTCCGGATGAAGCGTCCTATATGACACTTTCGTCCGGACCAGAGTAAGACATCTACTCCTTTCCCTTAGGGGCATCGGCCCTCTTGATCCTCTCTAATTCCCTGTAACCAATGGATGAGTACGATCCATTTCTAAAGGCTATCGGCTATCGCAGTGATTACATCACTCGTCGATACTAGATCCAGGCTAGTAGCGCTCCCTGTGGGTTGAGCTAGCATCGCTCCCCTCACCATAGAGGGTCACCTATGAGCATGCCGCTCCCTTCTGAGCGTCTAAGTCTCCACTCGCCAGAGCTCGTTGTTGGTCGAGCTAGCATTGCTCCCCTCAACTAGAGGGTCACCTATGAGCGTGCCGCTCCCTTCTGAGCGTTTGAGTTCTCCTCTTATTCTGAAGAATGTGTTCTCCGCTCCCCAGAGCTCTGCGATTGGTCGCTCTCCTGTTGGTCGAGCTAGCCTTGCTCCCCTCACCTTAGAGGGTCACCTATGAGCATGCCGCTCCCTTCTGAGCTGCCTAAATTCCTTCTCATTCTGAGGAATGAGTTCTCCACCCTCCAGAGTTCGTTGTTGGTAGAGCTAGCATTGCTCCCCTCACCTAGAGGGTTATTATGAGCATGCCATTCCTTCTTGGAGCGTCTGATTTCCCTCTCATTTCTGAGGAATGAGTTCTCCGCTCCCAGAGCTCTGTGATAGATGGCTCTCCTTGATTGGTCGAGCTAGCCTTGCTCCCCTCACCTAGAGGGTTATTATGAGCATGCCGCTCCAGAACATCTAAGTTTCCTCTCATCTGAGGAAGGAGTCCTCCGCTCTCCAGAGCTCGCTGTCGGTAAGAGCTAGCGTTGCTCCCCTCTCGAGGGTCATTTATGAGCATGCTGCTCCCTTCTGAGCGTCTGAGTTCCCTCTCATTCTGAGTGTCTGAGTTTATCCGCTCCCCAGAGCTCTGTGATCGGTCGCTCTCCTTGTTGGTCGAGCTAGCATTGCTCCCCTCACCTAGAGGGTCATTTATGAGCATGCTGCTCCCTTCTGGGCGTTTGAGTTACCTCACTCTGAGGAATGGTTTCTCCGCTCTCCAGAGCTCCTCATGGGTAGAGTTAGCACTGCTCCCCTCACCACAGAGGGTCACCTATGAGCACGCCGCTCCCTTATGGGCGTCTGAGTTCCCTCTCATTCTGGGGAATGAGTGCTCCGTCCTCCAGAGCTTGCTGTCAGTAGAGCTAGCTTTGCTCCCCTCACCTAGAGGGTCGTGTATGAGCATACCGCTCCCGTCTGAGCGTCTGAGTTTCCTCTCATTCTGAGGAATGAGTTCTCCACCCTCCAGAGCTCGTGCTGGTCGAGCTAGCTTTGCTCCCCTCATCTAGAGGGTCATCTATGAGCAGGCCGCTCCCTTCTGAGCGTCTGAGTCCCCCTCTCATTCTGACGAATGAGTTCTCCGCTCTCCAGAGCTCTGTGATAGGTCGCTCTCCGTGTTGGTCGAGCTAGCTTTGCTCCCTATTGCTCCCTATCCCCTCATCTAGAGGGTCATCTATGAGCAGGCCGCTCCCTTCTGGGCGTCTGAGTCCCCTCACTTTAAGCGATGAGTTCTCCGCTCTTAGAGCTCATTATTGGTAGAGCTAGCACGAGGGTCACCTATGAGCGTGCCGCTCCTTTCTGAGCGTCTGAGTTCCCTCTCGTTCCGAGGGGTGATTTCTCCGCTCTCCAGAGCTCGCTGTCGGTAGAGCTAGCATTTCTCCCCTCACCTGAGGGTCGCCTATGAGCATGCCGCTCCCGTCTGAGCGTCTGAGTCCTCTCTCATTCTGTAGAATGAGTTTCTCCGCCTCCCAGAGCTCTGTGATAGGTCTCTCTCTTTGTTGGTCGAGCTAGCATTGCTCCCTCACCATAGAGGGTCATTTATGAGCATGCCGCTCCCTTCTGAGCGCCTGAGTTCCTCTCACTCTGAAGAGTGAATAGTTCTCCGCCCGGAGCCATAGAACGTTACCCATCTAGATAAGTGCTCACGCTAAGATCTTTGGGCACTTCTAAAAATCCACTCAGTGGTAAGATCGCACATCAAGTGTTCTGCGTTCTTTCTAAAATCCATGTTATGGTAAGTGCAGCACGCTAGACTTTGGGCACTTTTTAAAATCCACTCAAGTGGTAAGTTCGCACATCAAGGTTCTGCGTTCTTTCTAAAAATCCTGTCACGGTAGGGTTACGCGCACAGCTTCGTGCCCTTTTGAGTTGGTTAAAGCCCCGGCTTGTGCCTTGGGCCCGCTCCTTTGTCCCATATATTTTGGGTTCCAAAAATAAAAAAATAAAAGAGGTGTCGCTACCAAAGGGTTTGTTGAGACAGTCCTCAGCAAGCTTGTGCAAAGCAAGCGGTAGCTTCTGAGTGACCGGCCAGGACCTAGTTAGTACCACTAGGTACTTGGCCATATCCTTAAAGGAATCATTCTGATTCCAGACCTTGAGCTCTACCCTGGGTCCGTTAGTCCCGCACCCAGCAGGTAAGGTTTTGGGGTATGCAGCTCAGGCTTTCTGGCCGTGGGGATAATGTCACTGACAGCCATCAATCGTCCCGTGGGGCAACTCCCTTAGCCTGGTAGAGTTGGCTTAGTGCTCGCCTTTTCGCGAAATTGGCTTGCACTCCCTCAGCATGGTGGTGGCGTGGGTATAGCGTTCCCGTAGCGACCCCTAGGGGACGCAGTTCGAGTTCCCATTATGGGAACGTCTCAGGTTACGTGTAACCATGGTTCCCAGTGGGGGAACGAGACACTGCGTCCCTAGGCTTTGGGCCATGCTTCGGACGCAAGCTTCAGACGAAGAAGCTGATGATGTAATCTCCCGGCGGCACTTATATTGTGGCACGCCGGTAGTGACGCCTCATGGGCTGTCGCCGCCAACAGGTGGTGTTTTTACATATGTATCTTCAGACACGAGTCACGCTGAAGGCGTTCCCGTAGCGACCCCTAGGGGACGCAGTGTCTCGTTCCCCACTCGGGGAACCATGGTTACATACGTAACCTGAGACGTTATCGTTTGTTATGTGACCAGGTAACATTTACTATGCAGTATGCACTTATTAGCATGTCTGGATGTAATTCTATGCTAAATTAAGGCCAGCAAACTTTCTTTCCCCACAGATACACATAAAAACAGGCTATGTTCTAAATCAAAATCATTTTAATATGCTGATTTGCTGCTGACAGTTCAATATTTAGCAACATATTTTTGTGCATTCGGTCAACCCTTTTTTCAGGATTAGAAAATATAAAATAACAGTATTTATTAGAAATAAAAATCGTTTAAATCCTTATAAATGTCCTTGCTGTCACTTTTAATCAATTGAATGTATTCTTGCTAAATAAAAGTTATCATTTAGTAAAAAAAAAAAAAAAACATACTTCAAATAATTTCACAGTTTTTGTTCTCACTTGATACAAACAATGAATTCCTTATTTCAGTAAATATCAGCTAGGTGCATTTTTTATTTTTTACTTTATGAAAACTGCCCTAAATCTAACTTAAAGAGTAAAAAATGAGGTGTTAACAACTGCTGATTTTATTTCCAATTCTGAACACACACGAACCTGCAATCAGAAACTAACAACCTGTCCCTTTATATTCATATTTCATTATCATGCACTAACTAGGCACCAGTATGGAATTATATTTGTGTCAATAAAAATGAACGTCACTTTATAAAAATGAACGTAACTTTATACAAACGAATGTAACTTTTCCAGAAACGATCAAAAATATGCCATTACAAAAGAAGAAAAACACAATGAAAACGAAAAAAAATTACTCAGTCGCACAAATTTAACATGCTCTTCAAATAGGCTTCATTCTTTGTTAATGATTTTCATAGATTCGTTTTCGCAAATCGTGGATTCTGAATGCGTTGCCACAGATTTCGCTTACGCTTCGCACATTTTCGTTTGCTGTTTTGGCACAAACCTCTCGTGGGGGCGGGCTTAACAGCGATCCACTCTGATTGGCTAGTGAGCTTTTGATAGACAGCTGCTCTCTGACCGCGGTGATTTGTGTGTAATACGTCGTGCTTGGTTTGTATTATATTAAGTATGTAAATAATATTTGACCTCCAGATGCTGATAACCCGCAACGAACTGTTGCACACTGTACATGAATACAACTTGTATCGATGTTATTGGTTAACCTTACTTCAAGCTGCCTTGAGGGACAAACTGAGGAGGACGATGATCCCGCTCCATGTCTCTCCTGAGAGCTCATCTTTACAGACTGAGACGACCGAAGGTCAAATATTATTTACATACTTAATATAATACAAACCAAGCACGACGTATTACACACAAATCACCGCGACAGCTTTCCAATATGCGCGCCAATTACGTCTGTACTTCTAGGTCAGAGAGCAGCTGTCTATCAAAAGCTCACTAGCCAATCAGAGTGGATCGCTGTTAAGCCCGCCCCCACGAGAGGTTTGTGCCAAAACAGCAAACGAAAATTTGCGGCGTAAAAATCTGTGGCAACGCATTCAGAATCCATGATTTGCGGCGAATCTATGAAAATCATTAACAAAGAATGAAACCTATTTGAAGAGCATGTTAAATTTGTGCGACTGAGTAATTTTTCGTTTTCATTGTGTTTTCTTCTTTGTAATGGCATATTTTGATCGTTTCTGGAAAAGTTACATTCGTTTGTATAAAGTTACGTTCATTTTTATAAAGTGACGTTCATTTTTATTGACACAAATATAATTCCATAGCACCAGTGTCTGTTTAACGATCAAGGAGGGTGTTTGTAATTAACTTGTTGTCGTTAAATAGATTATTGTCATGCGAATATGAATTATAAGGCAACAATAAACTTCTTTCTTTTCACAATCTGTGAGCAAATAAATACATCATTATATGCAAACAAGTATATCTGTTACCTGTTGCTTATGTTAACTTTAGTGTTACCTTTATTCTTTAAAAAATGCAGAAGAGAGCGAGAAAAAAAACACATACCAGATTTGATGATCTGCATGCTTATTTTGACCTAAAAACATTTATGTTGTTTGGTTTACTTTGCTAAACAGAGATAGCGTAAATGTCACCTGTTGCTGGTCAGGTTGCTGCTGCAAACATAGGATACAGCACAAAGCATTTCTCAAAATCCATCAGATTGACTGAAAAATAAATACCACAGCATGCTAATGCATGCTGACAGTTTTGCAAAAAAGCTAAAAGCACACCATCAGATGAAAATAAACCTGACAGAACGCCAGCGTAATGTCTGATACGCTTTTGGTAGACACTGATGATGTAATGCTCACGTTATCTCATAGTGAGACTTCGCAGTATCAATAGTGCATCCGTCTTCCATGACCACAGGGAGAAAGACAAAGACAGGGACTAGTACCACTAAATTCAATATGAAATAAAAAATACATAATACATAAATTCACCAAAATATCCTGAAAATTCTGGAAAAAAATTATGATTTCCACAAGAGCTCCAAAACAGCATATTAGAATGATTTCTGAAGGATCATGTGACACTGAAACTGTTGATCTGTACCCCAAACCTGTTCATAGTTCAGTTAAGACAAGACCTCAAGTAAGGGGTGTGATTGGGGGTCAATGTTTTTCGGCAGCTGCAACATAGACTGCCTTTTCTGTTGAGTCATGGCGGTAATCAGGTCATCTTCAGATCAGTCACATAAATCACAGGAGACTGTCCGTGTCTGGGCAGGTACTCTGCTAAAAGGCTAAGAAGGCTATGAGGACCAAAGGGAGCCACACACTACAGTCAACAGAGCAAATGATGCTGTCAGTGGTTGTTGGGGGCAGGAAACAGAAGTCACTAAAGACAAGGGTAGAAAACTGTGGGTGTGGGGGATTACTTAATAGTTATTTCAACTAACATAAAGCAAAGCAAAACAGAGGAACTATCTATTTAAAAGTTATTTCAACTAACATAATTTGAAAACAACAAAACCAAGCCCAAACAAAGTAAAATCAAAAACACAAAGCAAAGGAAAACCAAATAGAGGAAAAATCTATTTAATAGTTATTTTGATTAACATGGCTTTAAACAACATAACCAAGCCAAGACATCGCAAAAAAACAACAAAACAAAACAGAAACACAAAAAAGCAAAGCAAAACAAAACAAAACATAAAGAAAAGCAAATAATAAACAAAGCAAAGCAAAACAAACAAACAAACAAAAACAAAACAATACAAAACAGAGCAAAGCAAAGCAATTCAGGGGAAACAAATCTATTTAATAGTTATTTCAACTAACATGACTTGAGAACTACAAAACTAAGCCAAAAAGAAAAACAAAATACAAAGCAAAGCCAAATTAAAGCAAAGCTACAACAGCGGGAAAACCTATTTAAATGTTATTTTGATTAACATGACTTTAAACTATGAAACCAAGCCAAGCCAATAAAGAGCAAATAACAAACAAAGCAAATAATAAATAAAACAAAGAAAAGCAAAAAAAAAAAAAAAAAAAAATGACTGTATTCAAACTATCACATGGAATATAAACCATTCCACATTTGTGTTTTGTTTTGCTACATTAAAAAAGTACTTGCATGTGCAGGCTCTAAAAATACTGTGATTTTTTTTCACCCTCATTCTGTCATTTGGTCCACAAACACACTTTAGAGGAGAGAATAATGCTTATAGTGGGTCCATCACAATTAAAAACCCATTTAATCACGTTTTTCATAAAATGGGGCCAGGCCCTGTGGTCTAGCCCTGCTAACATAAACTCCAAAGGCCTCTGCCCTATTACTAGACAAGGTAGCTCAGCCCGAAGTGCTGACAGGCAGCCTGATAGCTGGCACTCCACTCAAATATACAACCCCTTTCAGATTTTGAGAGACTCCATTCCCAGGTTCATCTGGGGTGGGTAATTGCTTTCTCCCTGAAGCAGACTGCTCATTATTTCTGCCAACCTGCTCGTCACGGCGACGTGAGGGGCAGCGGGAATCAGAGGTCCAGAAGCACAATTAATAAAGGGAAATGACCAGTCCACACTGATTAGAGAAAAAACAGTGCAAATGTCTACCAGGTAGTTTAAAACACACAAGCTAAAAATAAGCAGATCAACTGTTAGGATGAGTTTAAGCAGTTATGCGCTTACTTGTCCTTGTAGATTACACAGCCCATAACTAAAATACCACTGTAATGAAGCAAAGACAATGGAGATGGTGTCAGAATTTGAAATTAAATTAGCAATAAGCTAATCATTCATAAACAATGGCTTTGAACCAATGTAATGTCATTTTGGGATACATATGCTATCCGTTCCATGCATGTGGTTTATTGTTTTAGATAATGAGTCACTAATCAAAGCCTGGTGCTTCAGAGAAAATTAGACTTTGCACAATGAGACTGAAAAACTGCTGCGAGTTCTAATTACTAATATGACAGAGCTTCATTTTTAATAAGGATGCAGCCTTGGAAGAAAGAAAAAAAAATCACGGTAACCTGCTCTGTTTACCCCATGGACGCAATTAAACACTAAATCGCTTCAAAAGCACCTTGAGAATTAATGACAAAAGGTCAGAAACATGAAAGGGAAAGAAAGACTATAAACTATCCAGAGGCAGACTTCATCAAGAAGCAAAACTGAGAAAGTTTGCTGTTGTTCAATGTAAAAGCAATAATGCATGACAACAAGATGAATACAGTTCATCAAACAAACATTTGGTGATAAGTAAATGCAGCTTTTCACACCTCATTTTTCCTGCTGGAAAATACAGTTTTGTAACATAGTAGCTGGACAATAATGACCAGCTAGAAATCAGCAGAGATTTAGATCTCAAAGCGTGGTTATTTCCTCAGGGCGATGGTGAAATCATGTTGGAAGACACATTAATCAATAACCAAATGTCACTGACAAAGGAATAACATCTCTTGGTGATCAATGGTGGCTGCAAGCATTGATGTGTCACGCTCTTTGGCAGATCTGATACATACCTTGTATCCTGGGCCTAGTTGATGGATGGCGAATATCTGAGCAGGGTTTAGCGCTTCACTGAACACATAGATGGCTCCGAGCTGTCCGCAGAACACTCGGTTGGCGTCTGCCGTCTCAGATGAGCCGAGGAAACATTTGTCATAGCTCTGTGATAAGCACATGAAGAAAACAGCTTGGAGATCTTCGTAGCAATCTCTCAAAAGTGAATAGTAGGGAAAAAAAATAGAGCGCTGGTGTGTAAATATAGTGGATGTCAGAACGCAAACTTCATACTAAGCGAGCAATGGTTCACAGCGTAATTGAGATGTAGCATTACAGATATGTTATTCTGTGCTGAAACCTGCCTATTAGTTTAATCAAAATCAGCACCCAGGAGATCTGAGGTTAAGCACTGCTGGTCCAACCTTTTAATTATCTTACACTGCTTTCAGTGAGGTACAGTAAAACAGAAGCAAAGGTCTGTGACTTTTAATCCAATCGTTGAAGCCCCAAGATAATATCTCAGAAAAGGTTTGAGCTGGCATTTCAAACACTCTTAGTACATTAGAGTGTTTCATTTTATTAATCAGAATTGTTGCCGTGTTTACTCCAAATATAAACATAATTACATTTCGTTATATTTTGTATAGTCACATACTGATTCCAAATTCCAAATAAAATAGTAGCTAGTAACGTAATCCATTACTTTACACATTTTAGGCAAATCTAATCAGACTATTTTTGATTACTTTTAGATTACTTTTGAATTGTAGAATATTGAGAAACCACTTCTTAAAACTGGAATGTGTTTTTGTAAATCTAGAGTTCAAATGCTGTGTTGCCTCTCAACTTTCTGTGCAATTATAACCATCTTACTACTGACTGGTCTTTGTGTAAGTGTCCACAAAACTGGAAGACCTGAATGTATATGTTATTTTAGAAAAGTAAATTTAAAAGATGAAAAAGAAGAATTGGGGAGAATCAATAAATTATGAATAATTTATTGCTATTGTTTGAATAGTATACAATCGTGTCATGAATAAAAAGTAACTGTAGTCTGATTACAAGTATTTTAAAATGTAATATAATCTAATTACAAGTACTTACATTTTGGAATCTCATTAGATAATTGATTAGATAAGAGAGAGAGAGAGAGAGAGAGAGAGAGAACCTATTTTTACTATTTATAATTACAGTAATTCATAAATAAACATGTATTCGAGCGTATCTAAAATATACCTTAAAAAAGACAAAATACTTATTAAGAAAAGGATTTTTGCAGCATGCACTGCATGATAGGCTTGATATGTTGGCAGAAATAAATGTCATTTATTTATTCCGAAACTGTGATAAATCAATGCATCTTTCATAGTTTAATTTCACACTGTGCACACAGTGGTGATGATATTCCTCTGAGAGAACATCCGGCATCTACGGACTGAGAGAGCGATAGCAAAGTGGTCTTACGTCGTTGGTGTTGACGTGCCACGCCATGTCGCCGTAGGAGACAAGCTGTCCATTGACGTAGCAGCGGATCTCACTGTTCCTCCAGCGGTTGTAGATGTGAACGATGCTGATCATGTACCACTAAAGAAGGAAACAGGTCAGCATGAAATCAAAATAAACCTTTTCATTTTATTCTATAGCACAGTCAATGATTTATCGGAGTTCGTTATTCTAAAGGAAACAAACGGATATCACTGTCAAGTTGCATTACTAATTCAGCAATTATCGAAACCTTAATTTCAAGGCCACATAAAACAGTCTAAGATATCAGGATAATCACAGAAAATATCGATTTTTATAATAGGTTTTAGCTGTATTTTTCTCTCTTGGAACTGGAAGCACACATTTCAACCCAAAACCGTTTTCATGGGCAGCAGGCAGAAGGTCTAATGCAGTAAAATTAGCATTTAGATATAAATAATACATTGGCTCTTGAGTGAGAGGAGAAGAAGCAGACAGAGGCAGGGAGGAAATCAAAGTAGTGAGGAAGTAAAGGTTTACTTAGCAGGAGACAAGGGTCATTACAGATTTCATTTCTGTCAATGTGCCACCACACGAAAGAATCACGACATGGCGCAGTGTTTCAAACACACTCTGGAGTGAAGCCTACACCACTCTGGACAAAACGCATGTTCTTCCCGTGCTGTTTGCTGTATATTTTCAAATCAATGTTACATCCAACAGAGCTGTTTTTTAATCATCATTTTCTCTTTCATTCCAGCTCCTTTTTAAAACAACATGACAAACACTTCCATTTAGCTACATTTTGAAAAATACATATATGCATGAACTACGATAATGCTCTACTGCCATTGCATTGCTGTTCTGCATTTTTATCCTCGAAACCAGACCACATAAAAAACTAATAAAAAAGTTGCTACACAGCATGTTATTGCTTATATTAAGTCACTAAATCAAAAAGTTCAAAGCTGTTATTAGGAAGAAGAAAAGAAAAAGAAATAAAAGCCCTATGTGAGTCTAAACCACTGGAGATCAGAAGAATTAAACAGTTCATTTGCACGTGCATGATAGAGGAAAACCAGATTAATCCAATGAACAATTACAAATCTATTTCTATTTTTACTGCGATACAATGTAGTTTTAATGATTATTTGGACCACAAGAGGTCTGAATCAATTTCTGTAAATGTAAACAGTCTCCCACTAAAATGCTCATGCAGACAGATGTTTCAAAACTGCAGCAGCGTGCAGTGATTTCCAAGAGATTTCCCTTCGATTCAGCACAACAAAAACAAATACAGAAAATGGCCTCCGTTATATCATGTCCTGGGGTTCAGTAACAGTTTGTAAACATGATATTTAGCCCAGTTAACTGAATCATGTATCCTCCGGCACAGCTGAACATCACAGCAAGAAAATTCACAAGTGCATCCACTCGATTCTTACTCCTTCACAGCACAATCAGCAGATTACTACAGATGCTAGTAGGAAAGAGAGAAATAAATCACAGCCTACCTTGCGGGGCTGAAAGTCATATTTCACGCAATGCTGGAAGCCCTTTCCTTTCGACTTCAATGATGTCACAATCAAGCAGTTCCCCACAAAATGTGCCGAGTAGCCGATGCCTTTGCTTGTGCGGAAACTGAAATTGAGGAATCAATAAATATATATAATTAACAGCAATTCATAACACATGATTGTGCCGTGTTTGAAACATCTACTTTATATCATTTAATGCTTGAAAAAAAGCTTAACCCAGGCTAAGGTGTGATCCTGTGAATCCCAGTCTATCCTTGGGAAACCACCTAAACTACTACAAATAAACAACAACAAAAAACACTTTAAACCAGCAAACTGGTTTTTGGTGTTTATTTGTTTATTGTTTATTTGGATCCCCATTAGCTTTGGTTGTTAGTCTTCCTGGGGTCCACAAATCAATCCAAGACAAATAAATAAAAAGAAGTGTCTCAGACAGTGTTGGGCAGTAACTAGCTACAGTAATAATAATATTACTTTCTGCAGTAACTAGTAGTGTACAGTAACCATTACAACAGATTTAATAATTCCTGGAATTATTTTCATAATATTCATGACTTGCCCAGGTACATGAAGTCACCAGTGCAGCAGGCAAGTTTGTAATAAAGAATAGCTTACATTCAACAGATGGAAATATTGCCGTAACATTGATTTTGTCAGGAGAAACGATTATCTGAATACTGATGTGTAAGTTGTGGGATTACTTTTCTCTGGCATTACATGGCTTGCCCACCCACATCCCTCTGATCCTGATTTAAATTGTATTCCCAGAATTAAAAATCATTTTGAGAACTTATGTAAGTTCTTTTGATAAAATACATCATGAAATATAATTGAATATTGGTAACAGAGAACTTATTGCTACAATTAGCTTCAAACTACATATTGAGAATAATACACACTTTTACCTAAGCGTCACTATCAATCACCATTGAGTGTTTGTAATAACTTCTGACTGTGATGAGAAAGCAGAAATATATTGTTAGGAACATTTTAGAATCATTTTGTGTGGAAGATATGCAGTTACAACCTCTGTGGGGCGTGAAAGAAAAGTCATTTAACTAGTGTAACTAATTACTGTTGCCAGAAATTAATAAGTAACATAATATAATTACTTTTTTAGCACAGTATGCAGGTTTCCTGGTATGCATTAGCGAGTTTTCTGTTCCAAGACAGTTACGAGAGGAGAGAGTAATGTATCTTACTGTAGGCTCATTTCAAAATGTCAAAGACGGTTTTGTGTTCTCCGTTCCCCACAATAGAAGTATAAACCGTCACATACAAGAAACCTAACAGCACAAGAGACCATTTCTATGTTTTCAAGAGCTGAGAATAAGTGTGATTCTCAGCGTGAATCAATACTCTGTTTTTCTTCGTGAACTCAGAGTTTGTGTGAGCGGTCCTGCAGCTCCAGGCTACAGATCTGACAGCACAACAGCAAGCAGCACCCAGCGCTCGCTTTCTAACGCTAGCTAGTGTTATTAGCATGGCAGCTTTTAACATCACTGTTTTTAACCTTCTCACAAAGTCCAGGGCAGCTTCTCAATGAATGGGTCTACATAATGTATGGAAGAACTGAATTCAATAATCTGAACTCAAGAACATGTAAGAAACGCTTTTTTTGATAAACATCTAGCCCATCTAACAAATCACTTCAAGCTAATATCAGAGGCAAATGCCTTAAAATATCTCTACAAAAAAGCCCAGGGCTGTTCAAAAATGGATGTTGTCCTTCTTTCTCTCTCTCAAAACGCACTCACTCCTTCTCCCTTGAGGACCGTTTTCCCTCGCTCCTGGAATCCTGGCCAATAAACACGCGTCTGCGTTATTGATCTGAGCTCTAATTACCCACAAGTCTCTACATATGATGCTCTTTTTGCCTGGCTGACATTAAAAGCCCAAATTAATGTTTATTTCCACCCTAGTGTCCCTCTGCAGAGATTTTCCAGTGATTCCAGAACATTCTGCCCAGGGTTCAAACACCTATTAGTTTAATCAGCAGAATCTGACCTAATTCCCTTTCATGCTTGCATAATCCACCACATCATCAAAAAACAAAATCCTCTAACAAAGCTCATTATATAAGTGACAAAGCAGCCAGATCTCTCTCTCTCTCTATCTATTTCTCTCTCTCTCTCTCTCTGCGTGTTAAACGATAAAACAAAGCCACTCAGTTTAATTTACTTACAGAAGCAGGCCCTGAAGGTCATTTTCTTTTCTGCTATAAGCAAGTTTTATTTAAGAGTTGATTAAGTTATTTATAACTGCATTAAGGTGTAGGCTGTGAATGTAGTCACCAGTAAAGGTAGGGTTTGTCTTTGTCCATGTTGATGTTGTTCAGAGGATCCATGCGGAACCAGGTGTTGAGGGTAAAGCCGTTCTGATAAGGCCATTTAGCAATGGGAGGCAACGCAATCGCCTGGCAGAAAACAGAGAGAAAAAATGAGTCTGTACTTTATATATATAATATGAAAAGTTTGTTAGCAAAAAATAAAAAAAAAAAAAAAAATCGCAGTTTTTCATGTTGTGCATTCTAATTAATGTCAATCAACCTGCAGTTGGGTTATTTTGATTAGGTTAAAAAAGAAATACAGCTAACTAACACAATAAAACAATAAAACCATGATAACATAATAATAAACATAATAAATAACATATATATATATATGTACAATCAAGTATACTCTGATTTTACTTTCAGTTTAATTTGCTGTCAACATTTAAAGTTCATTTAAGTTTTATTCAAATTTAATTTAAAACACGTTTAAATGAAATCTATTAAATGTCAAAATAAATGTCATAATGTACACTACCATTCAAAAAATTGGTCAAGTAGTTTTTTTTAAAGAAATGAATTATTTAATCAGCAAGGATAGATTAAATTGATTAAAAGTGGCAATGAAAACTTAAAATAAATGTTGTTCTTTTGAATTTTATATTCATTAAATACTAGAAAAATGAATCATGGTTTCCACAAAAATATTAAGCAGCATTACTTTTTCAACACAGATAATAATAAGAAATGTTTGTAAATATTCCAAACCAGCATGTTAGAATGATTTCTGATAGTAAAGTCTGTAAGACTGGAGTAAAGGCTGCTGATAATTCAGCTTTGCCAACACAATTAAACATTTATTTTCATTTTATTTAATTCAAAGTTTTATAGTCATTTAATATTGGCTATTTATCAGTTAACCATATTCTGAAAATAACAGTTTAAAAACAACATTTAATTTAACTTCACAACATCTGAAATATGCAAAATATGCTAAAAAAATGGGGTCACTCACAGCTGCACTTCGGCCAGGAAAGTTAAAGAAAGTGTCTGGTCCATGTCTCTGAGCCATTTGAGTGAGAACTGAGAGCAGTTTGACTGCATGTCTTGGCTGTGGAAGACAGAAGTACGTGAGAGGTAAGACAAGTAACTTAAGGAAAAACCAAATCACCATAAAGTAAATCCCACAGGACCTTCTCAGCAAGAGGTTCTGAAATGAACTTTACATTTTGCCTCACTAAATCAGTTCTGATTTAAGAATGTCGATCCAATTTGTCGTATTCTCACCTCTTTTGGCAAGCAAATGAAAACACATGCTGATCAAAACATTCCATTTTCATGTCTCATAACTAATTATTTTGTTAAAGCCCAAGTCTATCTTTTTTCTCCAGAGGGGTACTTCACTCTATCCAAAAACTGAAAACTATTGTGACAACATTCTCACAGTGGTGTCCGCCAGCACTCGATGTTCTGTCAATATCCCTCACTCGAGAGAACGGCGAATCGATACCTGGGCAGGCCTGATCTGTTCCACGGTTGATTGCTCCAGAGGTCTAAAAAGGCTCAACAATCTCCAAAAGCGGTGAAGCTAACAACCCCTTGGAGCCCCAGAACCCTACATGAGTTTTCACTCATTTTCAGTGACTTACCCACAATCCTCCTTCTCCTCTTAGCATGCTGAAGAGCAATTTGAGTTCTTTGACGGTGATACTGTAGCTGGCCAGAACTCCCAGCATATCCACCAGCAAGTCTGCGTATCATGGGAAAACGACAGACAGAGAGACATTAGATCTGGATTAACTGAAGTGGGGAGAGTGTGCATGTAAACAGTAGGATTCCCCAGAGCACAGGTGTGTGTGCAACATACACAAGACATCGTATCATAACACAGTGCAAAATAGCAATTTCACAGTAAGACATGTGAGAAGATCAAACCACGGCAAACAGAACCCCAGAATGCACCTTTCCTGAGTGTGATGGCATAATTCGGAAGGCCCTTGGGGAACTGACATTGTTCAATATAACTTAGTTAAACATAAAAATGTTTCAATCAACTATTTTGTGACCCTCTCTGTGAAAACCCAGCTAAAGTCATTTGTTTGTGATTTGCTGTTCTCTACAAAAAAAAAAATCATCCTTCATATGGTGAAGAATAGTCTGTGAAAATGTAACCTTTATATCTTTAATATTGACTGAGTAAGATCAACTCAAGATGTCAAATATTGAAATTATAGTGAAATTAATGGTAGAAATCAAACTTTGATGCTTGTTTTCTCATACACTGAACAAAATTAAAAGCGCAACATTTTTTTTTTTGCCCCCATTTTTCATGAGCTGAACTTAAAGATCTAAGACTTTTCGACGTACACAAAAGGCCTATTTCTCTCAAATATTGTTCACAAATCTGTCTAAATCTGTGTTAGTGAGCACTTCTCCTTTGCCGAGATAATCCATCCACCTCACAGGTGTGGCATAACAAGATGCTGATTAGTCAGCATGATTATTGCACAGGTGTGCCTTAGGCTGGCCACAATAAAAGGCCACTCTAAAATGTGCAGTTTTACTGTATTGGGGGGGGGTATCCGAAAACCAGTCAGTATCTGGTGTGACCACCATTTGCCATTTGCAACATCTCCTTCGCATAGAGTTGATCAGGTTGTTAAATGTGGCCTGTGGAATGTTGGTCCACTCCTCTTCAATGGCTGTGTGAAGTTGCTGGATATTGGCAGGAACTGGAACACGCTGTCATATACGCCGATCCAGAGCATCCCAAATATGCTCAATGGGTGACATGGTAATGGTTGTGGATGAATGGCATAACAATGGGCCTCAGGATCTCGTCACGGTATCTCTGTGCATTCAAAATACCATCAATAAAATGCACGTGTGTTCATTGTCCATAACATACGCCTGCTCATACCATAACCCCACCGCCACCATGGGCTACTCGATCCACAACGTTGACATCAGCAAACCGCTCACCCACACGATGTCATACACGCTGTCTGTCATCTGCCCTGTACAGTGAAAACCGGGATTCATCCGTGAAGAGAACACCTCTCCAAAGTGCCAGACGCCATCGAATGTGAGCATTTGCCCATTCAAGTCGCTTATGATAACGAACTGCAGTCAGTTTGAGACCCCGATGAGGATGATGAGCATGCAGCTTCCCTGAAACGGTTTCTGACAGTTTGTGTAGAAATTCTTTGGTTATGCAAACCGATTGTTGCAGCAGCTGTCCGGGTGGCTGGTCTCAGATGATCTTGGAGGTGAAGATGCTGGATGTGGAGGTCCTGGGCTGGTGTGGTTACACATGGTCTGCGGTTGTGAGGCCGGTTGCTGCCAAATTCTCTGAAACGCTTTTGGTAAACGCCATCTTGGCTTATGGTAGAAAAATTAACAATTCACGGGCAACAGCTCTGGTGGACATTCCTGCAGTCAGCATTCCAATTGCACGCTCCTTCAAAACTTGTGACATCTGTGGCATTGTGCTGTGTGATAAAACTGCACATTTTAGAGTAGCCTTTTATTGTGGTCAGCCTAAGATACACCTGTGCAATAATCACGCTGTCTAATCAGCATCTTGATATGCCCCATGTCAAGGCGCCGGTCTGATCTGGGTTTGTTTATGTTGTGTCCTAGTCTGTCTGGAGCACATGGCTGTCAGTTAGTATTTGTGTTTGTTTGGTGCTCTATTGTCTATTGTTACCCCGCCCCTCTTGTTACCTTATTATCTTGTTAGGGTTAACACCTGTTTTAGATCATTAGTCACCCTTTATATTCCGCTCTTGTTTTCTGTGCAGTGCCAGATCGAATCTCTGCTCTGCTGAGTTAACTTGGCTCTTGTCTTAGTAGACTGTTAGCATGATACTACTGTTGTTAAGCCTAGTCTTGCTTAGTTTCATTTGCATTTATTTTATACTTTTTGATATTAGGGTTTTCCTTTTGCATTTAGTTCTGTGCTATCGAGTTCCTTGTTTTTTTGAGCTCCTGCCTTTTAGTTTAGTTTTTCTTGTTTTGCTTTTTCCCTTTCCTCATTTGCTCCCCCTTTGGCTCTGGTTGCTGGACTCCCTACTCCCCTTTTATGGCATCACTGTGAAGAAGCTTTTGAAGCACCTTTCTTTTTAAGAGTGAACACATGAGAAGTTATGCTAATTAATGCCATTTTACAATTTTAATTTCGAGTTTCATCAAGACTGCTGATGAAACCCTTCCATGAGGCAATTCACAGCCTCTGCCTCTTAGAGGATTTTAATTGTGATAAATGTAATTTATTGTATGTAGACAGAGAAACATGTTGCCCATGAATTACAAATGGGATGAATCAAAAACATTCTTCTTCATTCATAAACGGTAACTAAAATGTTATATTGCTCTAAACTGCCACTCTATCTCATTACCAGACGGTGCAACTAATGAGATTTTTCTCTCGGTTTCTCTTCTGCCTAAGCCTGATGAATTCCACTGCTGAGAAGATTGCAGTTTAATCCACATTTCTTTCACTCACAGCGATTCGCACCGCTCTCAGGCGTCTAAAAAAATGTAAATCTGGAAAAAATGGAAGCTGTTGCCCATATCTTGCACGCGCTGTTCAAAGCAGACATAATTTTTGACGTTCAAATAAATCTTGCAGCTTGATCTAAGGTCTTAACCTAAAATACTACACAGGTGAACTTCATAGACAATGATCAACATGCATGCTTGTGGTATGAAAATGTTGTTGATTGCTACTTCTTTTGGAGTTCAATTTAAAACTAATAAAAAAAAAAAAAAAATACAAAATACATATTAAATATTAAAATAAAACAAAAATGTATAATTTTTTATTTTAAGGTTAACATTTTTAATTAAGTTAAAAATAGATTTTTTTTATGCATGTTTACAGTATGGAAACATTTTGATCACTTATTCTTTTATAGTTCAATTTAAATGAATAGCAAATAAACTGTTATTTACTCACACTCGTGTCCAAAAATGTGATATTTTAAAGTATATTTACATATATTTTTTTCACACAAAGGCAGTTTATAGTGATCAGCTGTTAACCTCCAAAAATAGCAAAACACCATCAAAAGAGCACCATGAAAGTATGACTTCATATGACTGTATTCGGAAGAGAGTGATATTTAAGTAATTTTTTAGTGAAAACAATCTGCTTATTTTTTGTGAAAATCATCTTTCTTAAAAAAGACAGCATCATGACTGTTTTGACTTTTCATCTTTCATTCCAGAGCTGTTTAAACTATTTGTGAACGATTTATAGAGCTTTGGGGAAATAGAAAGAAATGGCTTTCACAAGAGGTCAATTCCGAAACTCTGGAAGAGGGTCACTCACCTGCGATCATGTCATCCACAGAGCTCATTTTGAGCAATAGCCTCTGAATGAGGCCGACCTCCTCAGTGCTGGTCTGCAGGTTGCGGACACTCTTGCGCAGGATGGCGGTAAACATGCTCCAGATTTCTGCCTGGCATGTGACTTCACAGTGTTGCAGCAGCTCCAACATGCAGATGATGGCCTCTGCATCCGGGATGATGAAGTTCATCTCCAGGTCAAACTCACCACCAACCAGCTGGAGCAGAAGAGAAAGAAAGAGAAGGGAAAGGGACAAGGAAAAAATTGATTAGACTCACTGTAAGTAACAAGAAAGAGTGCTTTTCTTCTAATGCTTTTAGCTTTTGTTTGACATCAGAAAAACGCAAGTCAACCAATTGTGACAACAAATAGCTTAAATAAACTCAAAGAAACCTAGAAAAATCAACAATCAAATCCTTATAGTCCTCTTCCAGTCATAAACAATAACTATAATAATTTGGGAATTATAAACACCAATCAATATTTGTGTTCTGTGGACTAAGCAAGCATGAAATTGAAGATTTCAAGACTTGTCTTTCTTGAGCACATGGGAAGACTTCAGGCATCTTCTTCAGAGAGCAGCGAAGCACACATGTGGAAAATAGACCCCTGCTTCCCGAGGCTTATTTTACAACATTATCCAGAGTCCACAACCCGTCTAATTTGTTGGGAATTCTTGTTGGCAGACGGGAATTTACTCTTGTCACGGATCACATCCCACAGATCATTGGTTCTCAACTGGTGGGTTGTGACAAAAATGGTTTGAGAGTTGTTCTGATTGTTTGCTGGAGACAGCAAAGAAAAAACATTTGCACATTGAACTCAACAATTTATCTGGTAATTAAAGCAAGTAAAATTAAACAGATGCCAACATGGACAGGATGCATGGCATGCCCTCAAAAACATATCCAAAAATAAATATTACAATTAAGCAAAAACATAAAATAAAATAAAATATGGGTTAAACTGTTGTGAGGATAAAACTTTGTGTCAATCAACACAGTATGTTTTGTAAAGTGAATTATTGGCTTCCAAGAGCATGAAACCATTGAAACTCATTTAGAAGCCAAAACTGTCAAAGTCCTAAAACAAAGCTCAGAACGCTAGCTTAAATGAAGTTGCTATTTAATTGTCCTGCTGCTTTGATTTGACTGACAGTCTCCTGTCTTCTGTACTCATTTCTCCACTGAACAGCTGATGGGCGTCATGACAACCACACTTTCTTTTCAGCCTTTATTTGAGGAGTGATTTGCATGGATGTGTTAGAGCTGTACTCTCTAACGGACCGAAACAGCATGACGAGAGGCAGTGGAGGAAGCGATAAACAGTGCCTCATCTCTGGAAAAAATGACAAGCGTTTCATTTATGAAAACATCCATCAGTCAGCCTTTTATAACATCCTAATCTGTGCAATGACTGACAGTAAAGAAGACAGCAGAAACAATTATAGAGCATAGTAATGCACAGCATGTTAAATCAATTAGAACAGAATAAAAAGACAGTTTTTCAAGTTAAACATGCATTTGATAAAAGAAAACCTCACATAAATGGTGCAAATGAGTATTTATTTACCAAAAACAATAGAACAAGGTCCTGCTTTAATGCCAGTCTAAATGAATCATTATGACAGGAAGGTATGCAGCATCTGTCTGACTACTTCCTAAAAACTAATTAGCATGAAGAATGAACAGAAGAAAAAAAAGTTTCTCTGAAGTCTCAGCAGAAAAAAACATCTGGGCCTAAAGCTGAACCCTGCGGCACACCAATAACAGTTTTGCTTACTTAAAAGTTTTATGCTGACAGGTTCTCAAAAAAAAAAAGGCTAAAAACAAGAAAGTGGAAGTTTGACTGTTAGTTAAACTTCACTCTTTAAAGCCCTGGCACAATCAATATACTTTTATATCAGGACACAATTTTATACAATATAGTTTTTAATATGTGACTATTGCCTATATTTTGGATATAAAAAAGATCAACATGAGATACACTGCACATCAATTTAAAAATGATCCCCAAATTTAGCCCCGTCTCTTTTGATCAAACTTAATTTGCTTTCCAATTTGCAATTAACAATGTTCCACAGACGTTCAACCAAAAGGCAGTTTCGCTGCTTTAATAAGACTTGCATATTCTGTTTCAAAGAAAACTCAGCGAAGTGTAACAGCATATCAATGAAACTAGAGAGGTTTTTATTCCTACAATTGTATTCACAGAATCAAGTACAGAATCATAAAAAGCTAATTCACTTTTAATGGCTAAAATCAATCTTCTGAATAAGTAAAACATCCAGTTGTCTTCCTTTAAAAGTGAGGGATATTTCTTTCTTTCAGTGTATGCACTGCATGTTTTGTCACTCCAGACATTGTGTTTACTAATTACGATGACTAATCATCAAGACTAATCATCAAGATCGTTTATCAAGACATAAAATAACAGTTTTCTTAAATGAACAGAGCAGTTTTTGTTTTATGTCATCACTAAATTATGAAATACATCCTACGACATCTTCACTTTTAATAAGCCATACACCAGTATACAAAGGACGGGAACCTGTGCAGAAGTGTTAGTGTGTGCCAGACAAGGCCTGCCCATTCAACACAGCTTCTCTTTTAATCACAGACTCGTCACACTCTGAAGTGAGGTGTTTAATTGCATGCTCAGCTCCCGGGAGTAATTTGCATCCATTGTGCGACAAGAGGTAAATGAAGGCACAAAATCAAAGATTATACACTTATGGCAAAAGAAAGTGCTCCCTCTCAGGCCAAACAGGAATCACTCACATGTTAATTTACATTGAGTTTTAGTGTCTAGAATACCGGTGGAGAGTCACTACAGCTCAAAACACTCACCTAAAATATGTTGACGCTAATTGAAATATTTGAATTTGCTAGAAGTGCAGAGATATTAGGGACATTGGTGCGTGAACTAACTTTACATCCTCAAATCTGAACACAAACACTGTATTTTTGATAAAAATACAGTAAAACTGTATTACTATTAAATATTATTACAATTATATCAACAATTAGTATTGTTTTTTATTTTACAATATTTTTTTATTTTACTAAGAAACGTTTCTTATGATCTATTTTTAAAGGGGTCATGTAATGCGATTTCAAGTTTTGCTTTCTCTCTGGAGTGTTACAAGCTGTTCGTGCATAAATGAGATCCCCAAAGTTGCAAAAACTTAAGTCTCAAACCCAAAGATATATACTTTATAAAAGTTAAGATTTTGCCACGTTCCCCTAAAACGGCTCATTCAAACACGCCCCCACATGTCTAGGTCACGATGTGGAAATATTTGCGTAATGCAGCCCAAATGTTCACGTGAGGAAAGAAGGCGTGGTTTTAGTGACCGCAGTTAGTGTTGATGCAGCCGTGTCAGGGAGACGCTGTGTGTTTCTATACGAAAGCAAAAGCACTTTATTTGGCCTTCCGAAAGTTGATTAATTAGGATTCATTGTTAAGATTTGTTTACAACACAACAACACAACCCAAATGTTCGAATTTGTGGACACATTTAATGGACGACAGTTTTGTGAACCTAGGAGAGTAGAAGGCTGGCTGTGCATGAAGGCTATTTCTAAAAAACAAAGGATCAATTCCGACTTTGCTATGACAATCTGGCGCTTCTGAATCAGCGACTGTAAGTATATTTTCTTATTAGTTCAATTATTTGCTATTGATTTTTCAAATGAGGAGTTTTGCGCATAACGCGTCATGTGTGTGTGAGTGTGTGTGTGTGTGTGTGTGTGTGTGTGTGTGTGTGTGTGTGTGTAAGGGGAACAGGTTCACATCACAGCAAGTGTACATAGCCTGTCAGAAATCGTCTTAGCGGCTTGTGTATATGAGCATCATCACTGTGTCTGTCACGCGACTATGTTCCCCTTTCGGGCTTGAACTGATAAAACTAACTTGAAAGCAGAAGCTTGCGATTATGCTAAGGGACGTTACATTTCCGACGCATGCTTGTGGTGTTCGGCCAATCAAAATGCACTAGGTCTGTTAGCCAATCAGAGCAGACTGCATTTGTTGGAAGGAAGGGCTTTGTAGAAAATGACAAGTTTGAGAGAGGCGGGGCATAGAAGAACTACAATAATGTACAGTATTTGAAAAATAATTTATTTTTTAACATTTTATAGCATCGTGTCAACATATTCTGTTACACCAAATACACAAAATAAAGATCTTTCAAATAGCATCATATGACCCATTTAATATAATCTTTGATTTACACTAGAAGTAAATACACCTTCAGCAAGTTTAATTTTGTTTATCTGTTCAACTGTTCATTTAAGTTAATCTATTCAAAATTCTGAATCATGGATTCATTTGCGTCTTCACTCAAACCTAACTTGCAGAAGAATCACTGAACTCAATGCACAGTCTGTCCTAAACACAAATACACAGACAGTGTAATGATACAGTGTTTCACTGTAGACTGGAACTATTGTATTATGTATACAGGACAATGCATTAGTATACAATATTGTAAAATGCAAGATTATTTTTTTTTATCTGTTGTCCAATTTTAATATAAAATAAAATGTTTATTTTTACAGATTGATTTCTGCAAACCACTTGAAGCATCACAATGCTGAAAAATCTAAATCAGCATTACATTTTCATCTATCTCAGATGCATACTGCTGAAAATACTCTATTAAAGAATTGATTTAATCTCTGAATACATGAACCAGCGACAGATTTTCAGGTAGCATACCGGCAAGGTTTGCCTGTTTCTGGAGAGTTATTCTTCACCAGATGTGATCAAACAGTGGCTTCAGGCATGCACAAATTCAACCAGGCTGCACTGTTTGTGCTTTTGCTTTTATCACCTCAAACCAGGCGAAGACACAAACTTCCAGGTATCCTGCTTGACAAATGTATACATGATACAATAGATAGCACCTGCTCTTCCCTGGAGAGATCTCCATTGCTGCCTGCCTCCTCCTCTCACCATAACTCCGTAAATAGGACATCAGCGCTGTTTATTTCCACTGTGTTCATAGCCACTGAAAGCACGCAGTGGAAAAAAATGGCTAAAGTCTGATTTGTGCTACACATAACCATGACAACCGAGCATCTCTGAACCCCAACTAGTCAGGTGGTGGATGGGGAGGGGGAGCTCAGATGAAATGTATATATATATATATATTTCTAATTCTATGACTTAAGAGAAGTACAATTTCATGATAACAATGTAAAGGAACAATATCGTTGGAATCAGTGCTATTTTACTACGATTGAGTTGCTCTTATTTCATTAATATTTTGAATCATCCTTTCTTTTTGTGTGTATTTTGTTCTCTCTTTTGCAGTTTTTGTTACTATATTTATTTTGTGTTTTTGTTTATCTGTATTTGTGTATATAGTTAATTATATTTTAGTTTTAGTTATTGTAATACATTAAGTTAAACTAAATTAAAATGATAAATGTTTTTGGCATCAAGCTGAATGAGAATATATAATATAATACAATATAATATAATATATATTAAAAAAGAAATCTGCAAAGCAGGAGACTTCAGCAAGAGTCTCCATTCGCTCTCCATTTAATATCATTGAAAGAGGTCTCTTTTGTGATTTTTCTCCCCTGTGGGAGAGCACATATGGAACTGGCTTGGTGCCAAAGCAGGACCTGATTAAAGCGCCTCTGATCGTTGTGTTTGCTAATCATAAACTCCTCGCTCCAGTCACGTCTGCTGTACCAGGCCTGAGTGGATCATTTCGTAGGCTATATGGTCAAAGCTGTTAAGTTAACAGTCATGAACTCCTATGAACATTTCATGAACCTGTCTCTGATATATTATGCATGCAAATTAATAATGGTTACCGATCGGAGGTACTTAATGCTGCTTAATGGGCAATCTTTATAATATAGTGATCGTTTTTAATGGCTCTTTATAGATGTGTAAATGCTGACGGTGAATGTGAAATTGCATATCAGCTGATTCATTTGCAGATAAATTGAGGCCATGACATCCATTTTCACTTTCAAGCTCAGGATAAACACATCCATGATGTTTTAATGTTTTGAGACAATTAAAGGGATAGGTAAAAATCATATACTGTACTACTATCCTTTAAACCTCAGATTATTTTTCAAGCCTCAATCCATTTGAAGTGTAAGTAGTTTTTCAAGTTCTCCTGACTCTCCTGTTGTGTTCATTGAATGAGACGATAGCGTCTGTTAAAAAAAAATTAGATGAAATAATTAAAAAAAATTCCAGCAATGATTAAATTGGCAATTGCAGTATTTTTGTAATTATTTTTTATAAATGGTCAAAATGAAAAAAAAATTCTGAAAAACATCAAAATTCATCACTGTTTCCACAAAACTATTAAGAATCTATCTATCCATCCATCCATCATATTTTTGATCAAATAAATATAACATTTGTGAGCATAAGATATTTCTTTATAATTAAAATAATACAGCAACTCAAAAAGGTTTGAATTGAAATAAATAAATAATTATTTGATTAAAGCAATAATTCACCCAAAAAGGAAAATTCTGTCATTAATTACTCACCCTCATGTTATTCCAAACCTGTAAAACCTCCGTTCATCTTCTGAACACAAATTAAGATATTTATGATGAAATGGAACTATGTTTAAGACCCAGAAAGGCAGTAAGGATATTAACGCATGTCGAAGACTGACACAGAAGAGAAGAAATTGTTGAATAAAGTCGTTGTTTTTGTTTTCTTTGGGCACAAATAATTATTCTCGTTGCTTCATAACATTAAGATTGAACCACTGATGTCACATGGACTATTTTATCAATGCCCTTACTACCTTTCTGGGCCTTGAATGTGTCAGTTGCTTTGCTGTCTATACAGGGTCAGAAATCTCTCAGATTTCATTAAAAATCGTAATTTGTGATCTGAAGATAAACGAAGTTCATTTTTGAGTGAACTATCCTTTTAAATCCCGTCACTGTTTCCAATTGCCGCGGCAGTCCTCTTCCTCCTGTCATTGTCCCGTTGCTTTGACATGAGATCTCAAGTCTTGTGATTACAGTGAACCAAAGCATAGGTCTGAAGACTGGAAGACATTTATTCTCTGAAATGAGAAAGTAGGAAGCATTTCAGAGAAAGGATTGCTGGCGGTTTGAAGTGAGGGTTTGTTGGGGTTCTTCTGAAGATGTCGTCTGTGTGACTGTGGTGGATATAGTTTAGGATTTAGAATTATCCCCCCCATATAGAAAGCTAAAATAATTAGTAGCTAAAAGCTCATATTTATTTACAGATGCCACATATTAAAAAGCATTGGTAAATTACTTGTGTTGTCTGATTAAGTACTCAATGATTTTCTGCTAATATAAATAATAGAAAAACAGTAAATGTCTCTATTTTGTTGATGAATTATCCACAAATTACAGATATTTAATAAGCTTATGACAAAAAAATCAACCGTTTTTATTGCAAATGTATTACTTTATGCAAATTCAATGTTCAAAAATATTCATAGCTTATCCTCCTGTAACTTAGCTTTTCAGATCATAGACAGGCTATGCTTGCGATGCTATCAGCAAAAGCTCTCCAACTTCCATTGAGTCTGGAAGCAATCTGCAGACAACATGTAGACTTTAAATGACATACTGCATGTTTGCGGATACATGTTTTCGAGCCAATGCATGATTTGCATGCCAATTGATTGTTTTCATTTCGCCAAAAGCTACTTTGAAGTGTCTGGATAAGTTGTCACGGCAACTGCTTTTGTGTACAGCCAAGCTAGCTGCGCACCGGTTTATGAATCATGACACATTCAGTGTAGCATGTGTTCCTGGGGAACAGGGTTTGATTACTACATTGTAAAAGCTGTACGGTACTACAAGTATTCCTGAATGGCTGGAAATGAAAGTACCAGGAGTTTTCACAGGTATTCATCTGTATGAAAGAGCCATTCATTTATAGCCTATAAAAAGTCTGCTTGTTTAGAAATCTGAATGCTAAAATTGATGCATTCCCTTTTCAGAAGAAAAAAGTGCATATACTTGAACAAAGAACTTTGGTTGCATGATGTTTTGAGTAAGAATTGGATTACAAGTTTGATTGCTCATCAACTATGTGATTGTTTGACACATTGATTTTATATTTTTAGCTGGAGTTTGCTGGTTTAGATGTTTTTACCTTTGTTTTTAGTTTTAATCTTATTCAACTATATTTTATCCTTACATCTCACTAAGACAGCCTTGATTGCACTTTATGCATTTATTAATTCAGCATTTACCAAATGTGCACTAAAATGAAATAGTATCTCAAGTGACGTCCAGCTCCCTAAGGTCTCAAAACTCCGGACTCTTGGTAGAACCTAGATTAGCAAAGTCCACTAAAGGAGGTAGAACATTTTCATATTTGGCTCCTAAACTCTGGAATAGCCTTCCTGATAATGTTCAGGGTTCAGACACACTCTCTCTGTTTAAATCTAGATTAAAGACACATCTCTTTAGCCAAGCATTCATATAATGCCTCTCATAATCTTGTACTGCAGTTATATCTGATCAAATGCACATTAATATGCTTTATCTTGGGTTGAACTGATAATTTTTGCTTGGATGGAACAACAGCTACGCTAATTATGTCTCTATTTGTTTCTCTGTTCCTGGATTAACATCACGTGGTAACTAGGAATTACACAAGCTTCAGTCTGGATCCAACCCTTAAATGATCCGAGATGACCAAACACCTGCGAAGAGATGATGCCAATATACAGAATTAACCAAATATTGCCATAAGTTAAATATATTACGTTTCTGCAATATATAAATCTATTGTAGAAACTGAATTTCCTGTAAAGCTGCTTTGCAACGATTGTAATGTAAAAAGCGCTATACAAATACTCTTGAATTGAATTGAACCTCCCAGTACCAATGTGGCCTATATGAGCTATTTAAAAAGACTGATCATTTAAGCAATGCTCATACAACTCAAATGATGACTCATAAATGTCTTGACCATAATGTTTAATAACCGTTCTCTCTCCCACTTCATTTTTGCGTCGAGTGCCAAATCAGCAGATTCTAGACTGAACAGTTCTGCTGATATCTGCCTCATTTCCTCCTTCGGTGTTCATAGCTATTTTGGAGATAAATGGAAACAATAAACTAAACATTTCTCATTGCTATTGTGTTAAAAGAAAGAGTTCACTCACAAATATTACATTTTCCCCAAAATTTGAATCACCCTCAGGAAATCCAATATGTAGTGATGCAATGCTACATTTCCCCAAATGTGTTCCTATGAAGAAACAATTGTTTGGATAGGTGATAAAACTTTCAGCAAAATTACATTTTTTGGGTGAACTATTCTTTTAAGTCATCTGTCCTATGTGTGACCATCTACACTGGGTAAAATTGTAGAGTATTTACTTTGGAAAGAAATTAATAAAATCTTCAGCAAGGATGCATTAAATTAATTAAAAGTGACAAAAACATTTATAATGTTATAAAATGCAGTTTCTTTGAACTTTCTATTCATTAAAGAAACCTGAAAAAAATATATTCACAAAAATATTGAGCAGCTGTTAACGTTAATGCTAAAATATTGGCTTAATAGCTCAAATATTTATCGTTTTGCCTCATATGTGTTGCGATACAAGGAAACGACGTGAAACTAGTGCCATAGCACGCTCTTTAGGAAAGTTACAATCAAGCAAGCAGCGGATTCAAACATTCAAAATGCTACAAGCAAAATCATTACGATTAAATAGTGCCTAGCTGCAAAATTCAACTATAAACCATCCCTAGGTTTATTTACGGGAGTGTAAACTGTAATTAGCAAGCAATGCCACGAATCTATCAGCATTTCTAGCATGACAGAAGATGATCAATGAAGCATTTCTGGCAATAACTAATATTTTCTAGCAAGTAGCAGTGTTGAAGTGTGACAAAACAACATTTTATGCCATTATATTGCTCATGGAGAATTCTAGCACTGCAAAGCCCAGCTCATTCAAATTAATCAGTTCATTTGAATTGGTTCGTGTAAATGTACCAAATCAAAATAGAAATTCACTGATTTAAGTCTATATTTTTTGGTGGTGAAACGCAGTTTTGTAAACCCCCTATATTTTTCTCTCAAGTTTATGATTAAAAGGCTCGTTACTCAAAACCTTTCAGCAATGAAGCGTCATAGATCACATGGTTTTGGCACAAATGAATCAAGTTCCTATACAGCGATTGTAAACGAGTGTTAATGTGATGTTAATTTGACAAGCTTTGGAGCTTCTGTGCCATCAACAAGAAGATGTTTCTTCAGTTAATAAGTGCTTTCCATAACATTATACAAAAACTGGTTATGTCATTTTATTTTAGATGCATTAAATCTTCATGCTGTCACTTTAACTGAAATATTTATTAATCCAAAAATATTTTTTATACCAGAAAAATTGGTCTCAGATTAAATTATTGGCTGTAGTTACACTGAATTATGAAAATCTTTAGAAATTAGACATTACATATTTCACCTTTGGTTCTAAACATTTAAATGACAAAATGAAATACAATGTAATTAATAAATAACTGAGTGGGATAAAGAACATTAAAACTCCATTTACCATTGAATGCTGTTTTTCTGCCTGATCATAAATAAATAAAAATCAGAAAAGAGAGAAAGAGAGTGGCATACACAGCAAAGCTCACTGCAAGATGTTTGTGACACAAACTCTCAGGAGACAAGACTCAGAATGCAGCATTTCCTCTCTCTTCTACCTTTGAACTGTCAAAATGTCACAACAATAAAGGTCAAGGGAAAAGACAGATGAGGAAGGAAGAGATATTAGTGTAGTGTTCCCTCTGCCCCATTCATTCTGGTTAGTTCTCTGCGTTTCACACATCAGGTCCTGTGAGCTCGTGATGTTAACTGTCAGATCAGCTCTGTATAGAGAGTCCTGATGGAGATGGTTGATGTAACTCAGCCGTAACAAAACACTTGGGAATTTGTAGCACATTTCAAAGGAAACATTATTTATGTGGTGAAAAAGTGACTGACTGTGATATGCTATCATGTTTCTTTACTGTAAAAGCATTGATCAAATATTTTGTTGAACATTGTATAACATGGCAACATTTAAAAAAACGACTTTATCAATGACTCATTTTGTGAAATATTTATTTAAAATTCACACAAAAAAACATTTATTCATTCATTATTTTAATTTTTTATTTTACAAGGAATAGTTGACCCAAAAATGAAAATTTGCTGAAAATGTAAACACCTTTTGGCCATCCGAGATTTTGTTTAGTTTTTTCTTCATTGCATGGAACAGATTTGGAGAAATAGCATTTCATCACTTGCTCACCAATGAAGCCTCTGAAGTGAATGGGTGCCGTCAGAATGAGAGTCCAAACAGCTGATAAAAACCACAATAATCCACAAATACTTGACTCCAGTCCATCAATTAATGTCTGGTGAAGTGAAAGGCTGATCAAAATACAAGTCTATAATCCATAATAATAATAAAATAATAATTTGTTACATTTATATGAACGCTACATTTGTTTGAACCCTCGTTCTGATGGCACCCATTCACTGCAGAGGTGAAAAAGTGATGTAATGATACATTTCTCAAAATCTGTTAGGATGATTTTGACTAAATTGTAAATTACATCATTATGCAGAGATTAGTCAATCATAACCAAGGTAATTTATATATAAAAGACTTACAGGTATGATATATCAGTAAAATATTAATGAAAAACTAAATTACAACAGATTTTGCAGCAAGAAATCTCAAATAACATTATAACAAGTGGGCTGTAACGGAACATTAAAGTGCAAAATATATAAAAGATGAAATATATTATAAATGTACAAAATATATACAATTATAAAATGCAGCCCTTTTAAATAAATGAAAGCATCGTTAATGAAATAGAAAATTCATATTTTTGATCAAGGTTGATTGCTCACAAAGCAAGTTCATAAAAGATGTCTCCAAAGCCTGTGATGTCACCAGTCAGTAATACTGCTCAATAAATTAAATTCATGAAACCAGACGTTCCTTTGTGCGAAGCTTCACAAAGCGCATTCCTTTGAATGTGTTATCTTAAAATCCCTCATTGATTCTGCTGCTGACAGCACATACGTTTTAAATTGAACGCTTTCTGACTCATCGCTCATCATTTGTGGCCAGTCATCAGGTCCTGCACATGAATTCTAGTGGTCTGCATTTTCTTATCCTGCTTAGAGCTGAACACATTAGCCTAAGCATTATTACAGCTTGACTGCTTTTCATAAAGAAACTCAGCATGATATGAATGAGTGAGACTGCACACTTTTATGGAGTTGTTTGTTGAGAAAGATTGAATAGTACGCATTACATAATTCTGTGTGGTGCTGTAATCACAGACTCGCACAAGCACACAAATTTAGTCTCGCACAGTTGGACGCAGCAAGGGAAAAAACAAAAGCCGAAAAGCCACTAAAGCCAAAGAGTAAATGTTGGCGGAAATAATAAGAGAAATTGTCACAACTCACACAGAGGATGCTGTATGTAACAAAAATACATAAAAACAATAGGATGTTAATTTAAATGAATTTTTGAAAAAGAAAATTAGAATAATTCAGAGATATGGAATTTTCCAATAAAAATAAATAAATAAATAAATACATTTAAAAACAACAACTATTTTAATCTGAAGAGGAAGCCAGATATGAAAAAAATACTGCAATTACTTAAAAAAAAAAATTAATAATTGAATTGAATTCCAAAATAAGTTATTTTCCTTGTCCAACAACAACAAAAATATTAAACAAATAAATACATTTACGTTTTATAAAATTAGTAATGTGAAAAGTAAGATGGATGTAACAAAAATGTATAGAAACTATAGGCTGTTAAAAAATGATTAATTTATTTTAAATCCAAATCTTTTCTTTGCCAAACTGCAATGAAGGAAGGAAGGAAGGAAGAAAGGAAGGAAGGAAGATACAAATAACAGAATGTAAAAAATATTGAAAAAAAAGTAATTATTTTATTTTATTCTACTAAGGATTTTTCCTTTCCAAACCACAATAAATAAATACATAATTAATTAATTAATTAAATTACTTACATTTAATGGGTAAAAATATATATTAATCTGAACAGCAAGATGGATGTAACAAAAATGCATAGAAACTATCATAGAAACGTCAACTTGTCAAAACATCTGTCAAAAATGATTTAATTTAAAATGTAATTTTCTTTACAACGACAACAAATACATTTTAATTAAATGGGAAAAAATTACATATTTTTTATCTGAAGATGACATTTAGAAAAATGTCTAAAGAGATTTAGTGATTTAATTTATCCAACACAATGAGCAGTGGAGCTTATTTCTAGCCCTGTCTCTACTATTCCTTTCAATTAGAATGAAAAGGCCAAAGAAAATAAATAAATACAATTAAACAATAATTCACTGTCAGCTGGCAACAAGACCTGCATCTAGGAAACACAACCTTAGAAGCATCAGTACATATACCCAAGGACATCAAGACCAACCCCAATCACCTCATTTATCTTATTTCTAGAAACAGTATTCGTAGAACCACATTCTAGCATCCCTCGGCATGCTGGGATGTTGATACGCTCAATGAGTTTTCTATATTCCTCCGCTATCTGTCAAACAGCAATGAAGTGGCTCTCTGAGACGATTCCGACAGCGCAATTATTTTGATCAAACAGCAAATCATCTCATGTGCCGAGCTCTCGGTGGCACCACGGGGCTTTTTCTGTTTTATCAGAGAGGAAGAGAGCAGGTACGTGTCATGCTGTGAATGCCAATGCAGGAGGTAGTAGAGGAAGGAAGGATGAGGGGGGGAAACCTCCTGGCAGAGGAAGAGGAGGTGCTCTTTGTTAGCCTGAGAGAGGTGGAAAATGAGGTGAAACGTGAAGGTGAATTTGCGGGCATATGCGCTCACATTTAGAGACGTGTAATTATCTGAAAAGTGGAAAACAAGGAGCTAACGGACACCTTCACAAAGGTCAAAGACATCTTATACTGAGAGACAAATGTGTGACCGAGGCCACGGGGAAAAGTTTCACTGATATAAAACTTCACAAATTCAGAGCTTAAAAAAAGTATTTGTAATGTTTTTGTAATTTTGTTCATGCTATTTTCATTGTATATTTATGAAAAAAAAAAAAATATATATATATATATATAGTGTTTATATATATATTATGTAAACAATTATAAATAAATCATTTTTAAAATAAATTATTAAATTACATATCTAAATCTCTTTTAGAAAACAAACAATTTTGTTGTTGTTAATGTTGTAGTTTAAATCAATCAAAAATAAAATGTATTTATTTATAGTTCCATTTTGATATTTCACTCGTACGGCTTCAAGAGACGCTGTATGGGAAAAAACAATTTTTTTTTCCTCTTCAATTGAAGCCTTTTTTAATCATGCAGTGTAACTGCACGTCTTTTGGTTCGTGCAGTATTAAAAAAAACCAATGGCTCGACCTGCAGCCTACCATAACCCGCCAAAATAAGAGGGGCGTCTGGCTATATAAGCGGCCGCTTCGTCACCGTATCTCAGATTTTTCTCTTCAGCGATGAAGACCCTTCCTCGCTGACTCTTTGCTGATGCCGAGATCCGCCGTTGAAACGCCTCAGCAGCTGAATTGGACCTCTTGCAGCGGCCAGCTTGCAGATTCGGATCGTTCCCCTGCCGCCATCCAGTGACGATCTAAAAGAGCCTCACTAAAAGAGCAAATTTCAGCACGGCGTCATTGTAAGACGTGCAGGACTCCCCTGCACGCTGATGACACTCACGCTGAGTGTGTGTCATACTTGGGGAAATCCTGTTCTCATTGCGAGAGTTTCAGTCTTGCCTCTCTGCGCTCATGGATAGCTTTCTTTTCAGAGAGAGACAGGGACCTGTGAGGAAAAAACAGCGGGGCAGAGGTTTCGAGCGGCCGGTGACAAGCGAGCTCACGTCGGCTCAATGCCCGTGTGCCTCGCCGTCACCGCAGAGAGAGCTTTCACCCGTCCTCTTCACTCAACATGATCAGCATCCCTCTGCGGCTACAAACAACATGATCTCGTTTGGTGCGAGTGATGGCGAAATTGATGACAGCCTTTCTCTGGCGGCTTCGGACGAGCTCTGTGACTGACCCCGCCCTTTTGCCGTCATCCTCTTCACATAATGCCAGACTCAGAGCGGATGACAAAGGCTGTCAATGAGCTCGGGCTCGAACGGTCTCCATCCTGAGGAGTCATCTCGCAGCAGGCTGGACGAGTGGTTTATCCCGGGGTGCCATCAAGCCCTCCACCAACGCTCACAAAATCGTGGCGCGCCCCCTACTCTTCTTGCATCCGTCCATCTGCTTTCGCTGCTCTCACATAAGTTGACAGTGCTGAAGAGAAAGGATATGAGCATCTGCCCCCTTGTGGCCGCACATCTCTGCCCGCCCACGGCTATCGGATGGAAGACGAAGGCGAGCCATCCGTCCAAGCCATGCAGAGCCACATCTACACTCGCTGGACGCGCCTACTCTGCGGCTGGACAAGCGGCTTCGGTGCTGCACTCTATGGCTGTGCTCCAGGTCTTCCAGACCAAGATGCTCACCAGTGAGGAAGCCAGTCTGGATGCAGCTTCACTCAGGGACCTGAGGAGCGCGACAGACCTGGCCCTACATTACACCAAAGCCACCGCACAGGCCATCGGGCGTTCGATGTCCAGCCTGGTAGTGTTAGAGCGCCACCTCTGGCTCACGTGATGACGGAGATGAAAGAGGTGGACAAGGTTCCCTTCCTCGATGCTCCAGTTTCGTCAGGCAGCCTGTTTGGACCAGCAGTGGAGGGCTTTGCGGAACACTTCACGGAGGCTCAGAAGTCGTCTCAAGCGATGCACACTTCCTCCCGAAACGCACCAGCTCTTCTGCTGCTTCCAGTCGCCCTAAACCTGCGCTGACTCAGCAGAAAGCTAAGCCAATGCTAGCCACCCCTGAGCCCCGACCTCCTGAGGGTTGGCAGGATAGAGGGCCCTCACGTTCAGCATGACGCTAGCCCTTCCCGAAGTGCCAAGGACCCCGGCCCAAGATCGCCTTGGAAATGACTAGGAGCTAATGGACACCTTCACAAAGGTCAAAGACATTTTATACTGAAAGACAAATGCGTTACAAGGTCTCAAATCCAGAGATTACAGAATAAAAACAAAAACAATATAGGAAGGTGATGGTCTGATTATGAATGATTTATGACAAAACATAAATGTCTGTGCATCTATTTATCATATCAAGCTTTGCATGGAATCCAAGAAGCAAATAAACAACATACAAACAATAAATAAATCAACGGCTTGTATTTGACAAAGCGTCACCACTCATTTGAGGTAAAACTGAAACAAAGCCTCAGCTGCACCTAGAGAGAACATACACTCTTAAAAATAAAGGTGCTTAAAGATGTTCTTCGAGCGATGCAGTATGGCATCGTGAAGCACCTTTATTTTTAAGAGTGCAGCAGTACTTTTCCATTTGATAGGACTGATAAAAGAGAAGGCAGACACCTGCAGCAGCCTGGTGAGTTCAGCTGACAGACTTCAGCACTACGGACAGCTCAGCTCCCCAAACCTGCCAATGCCTGCAAATCCCAATCAAATCAAATGCACCAAATGTACTCTATTTACCCCATCTGCTGTTTGCTGCTTGAATTTACCCTAGCTGCTGTAAGGCACTCACAGACTGCACAGGGACCTTTTGTAGACTCTGTAGTGTGGAATCAGAATCAAACTGAGAAAAGCAACAAAAACAAGATTGGATGAAGTATAATATCTTTATATCAAATATAAAGTAAAATAATACTATTTCACTATATTTTTTATTTTATTTCTAAAATATTTGAGAGTTTCTTTATGGAGCTAGTAAAAATGCATAGGAAGCAATTATTATATTGTCTTTATGTAACATTTGGTACTACAGGAAAATCTGTCAATCCAATCTACAAGCTTTAATCGTGGGAGGATTGTATTATGAAAATTAACCCCTTTCTTTCAGATTTTTACAAAGAAACAAAAAAACTGCTGAGCACAAAATGCTCTGTCTCTGGCATGTCTCCAGGTCTAAAATGCTGTGGTGAAAGAGAACAAGAGAGGTGCATGCTTCTGTTAAATGGATTTCAGAGCAACCTGAGCTTGTTTGCTGTACAGAATCAGTTTCCAGAGCCTTGACGTTTGTTGATGTCTTCTATCAATAACACCTGTTAAACTGAGTTGCAAAGTGGAACAATAGCAAACTGTCAGCAGGGTAGACTGATAGCTGACTACTGCCGTTCAACCATGGCTTATATTTTGACATGTCTCTGGTTGAGACACCTTTGTTCATGCCACATCCAGTCTGCTGGCTAGTAAGCACTAAACAGTGCAAAGCAGGCATCAGAAAGCTCTTGTGGCAAGTGAGCATAGAGGAGAAAATGAATGACAGGACAAAACAGAGAAAGTGAGAAGAAGAAAATGAGAGAGACAGACATTCAATCAGAGAGTGCACTGACTCTTGCTTGACAAACAAGCTGTGATTCTTGTAGCTATGGCAGCAAGTCATTTAATTCACATTGCATTCATTTCCATCTGTCCAGACATAATTGCCTTGGGTCATCATACGGTCATGCTCCTTTATGACATGGACATGCCCTCACTGATGAGTGCATATCCAGAAAAAAGAACTCCAAACTTCTTGAAAAAGAAATTATTATGATTGGATTATTTCTCTTTGACTTGTGCAGTAGTGAAACTGGCTTCTCACTTTGAAATGCTAAATGCATAAATGTAAATGTAAATATACAGTAGAATATAATCTGGTGCATATATTTTGCATGTATGTGATTAATTATTATATAAAAATAGTACCTATAAAAATACAAGGAGAATCAGAGCAATGACAATAGCTGTAGAAATATCAATGTAATTTTTCATGAAACAAATGTCACAGTAAAAACCTGTTCCCCTTCAAGGGAACTCAATGCTGAGTCCTGGTGGGAATGTTGTCTGCGTATCCAGAACTTGAAGCATGAGTAAAACAACTCCAATTCTATTGGTCCACGTGGCCGTGACGTCATAAGCGGGTACCTGAAAGTATAAAAGGGTCACCCGCTCAGTGACTGCTCCCTTCCTAGGGTCTTAAGTAGCAGTCTCCCTGAGCCTTCACCTAGATAACGCTATCTCCCCTGCTAGAGTTGTAAGTAGACAGCCCTCTTTTTGTGGTCTGGATAGTCTCAGTCGGTCCCCTTCTGGTAACCTTCCTAAGTGCATGGCTATCTGAGGATATCTATGTTCTAGCTCAGGGACTACTCCCCTTCTTAGGGTTTTTAAGTAGCGGTCTACCTGAGCCCTTGCCTAGAGTAAGCTATCTCCCCTGCTAGGGTTGTATGTAGATTGCCCACTCTTGTGGCAGCCTCATAGGAGGGCTTACCGGGTTTTCAGGCTAGCTGTATGGAACCAGCTGTTGATAGCTCGGTGATTGCTCCCCTTCTTAGGGTTTTAAGTAGTGATCTCCTTGCCATATCTAAACAGTGCTGTCTCCCCTGTGAGGGTTGCAAGTAGACAGCCCATTCTTTGTGGTCTAGGTAGTCTCAGTTGGTCCCCTCCTGTTCTACTATTCCTAAGATCCATGTTAATGGTAAGCGTACACGCTAGCTTCTGTGCGCTTTCTAAAATCCCCATTGTGGTATGTGTGCACGCTAGGCACCCTGTGCACTTTCTGAAATCCTTTGTGGTATGGGTTACGCGCTCGACTTCTTTCCATTCTATGAGTTGGTTCTGGTCCCAGTTCACTTTGGGCCCCACTCCACTTATGTATCTCTGGGGATACTTTTGAACATGGCTTCCTCTCGTTTTAAGAGAGTCATTCTGTTTAAGCTCCGATTAGGCAGTACTATTATGTATGATAGAATCTATTGTGAGCCTCGCTAACTGTCTCTAGCGCTGAGTGTAGTCAAGCCTCCTCTTGTTCTAGAGTCGTCATGCTGAGACGTCCACTTTTAAAAGCTCCTCATCTACGGTTGAGTGTTGTTAGGCTTACTCTTATTAAGATAATCATTTTGTTGAAGCCTCCACTCTTCAGAGCTCTATCCTTGGCAGTAATATGAGTCTGTAGGCTCTTTATTTGAGCCTCACTAACTGCCTCTGGCATTTAGTGTAGCTAGGTCTCCTCTCGCTTTAGGGAGTCGTCATGCTGAGACCTCCACTCTTAAGAGTTTCCCTAACAAGATTGAATAATTCCTAGGTATATGGCTATCTGAGCATATCTATGTGCTAGCTTAGGGACTCCCCTAGACGGTGCCATCTCCCCTGCTTGGGTTATAAGTAGATGGGCAGCTTCATAGGTAAGTTTACCAGGGGGTTTTATTTTTTTGGTCCTGTAGCCCCTTCCTAGGGATATATCTATCTGAGGATAGCTATGTGACTGCTCCCCGTCTTGGTCTTTTTAAGTAGTGGTCTCCCAGAGCCATGGCTTAGACAGTGCTATCTCTCCTGTAGGGTTTTAAGTAGATAGCTATTCCCCTGGGTAGGGCAGCTCTTTATGAATGTCCTTTTTCATAAGACACTTTGGAAATAGCGATCCAAAGTATGATAGCTGTGTTCTAGCTGGGATTGTTGGTAGCATCCTAAAGGCTTCCAGCCTCTCAGTGGTCTTATGTATCTGGCTACTGTTGCTCACATATCATAGTTATCTGAGGATGCCTGTGTTCTTAGCTTGGTTAGGGTGTTCAACCTTATCTGGTATCAGAGGGGTCTCCCTCTTTTTACCAAGTTATATGAATGGCCCGAGGCGTCAGTGGCTTAGGACCCCCCAATACAGTAAAACTACACATTAGCCTTGTAGAGTAGCCTTTTATTGTGGCCAGCCTAAGATACACCTGTGCAATAATCATGCTGACTAATCATCATCTTGATATGCCACACCTGTGAGGTGGATGGATTATCTTGGCAAAGGAGAAGTGCTCACTGACACAGATTTAGACAGATTTGTGAACAATATTTGAGAGAGAAAGGCCTTTTGTGTACATAGAAAAAGTCTTAGATCTTTGAGTTCAGCTCATGAAAAATGGGGGCAAAAACAAGTGTTGCGTTTATAATTTTGTTCAGTGTATATATATATATATTGTCTAAAATAAAACATCTCCTAACAATTTTAAACAAAAACAGAAAAGCTAAACTCACAAGAGTTTAAATGACATATATCTACAGAGTCACATTGGATGGGGACAGTACGAGTAGCAAAACCTCTTTAGAAATATTAATTATTTTTGCACTCTCATTTGGTGCTGCTGAAATAATACACATTCAATTTGCATTTTAAGCATGCATATAAAAGTAGTCCCTTAAACATTTTTGTTTTATGAATTCACTCACATAAAAAAGTTTTTTTTTGTAGCTGTAATGGAAAGGTTAAAGACCTCTGAAGCCATCTGTGGAGATCAGAAATGAACAGCTCCTGTGTGGAAGAGAAGGGACATCTAAGAGGCATGTGAGACGGGAAGCTGGCTGTGCGAGGAAACGAGCGAGTGCTCCAATATGACACAGCTCCAGACATTAGCATATGTTCACCGAGAGCCAGTCAGTTTAACAAGAGATGTGTGGATGTGTGTGGAGAGAGAGCGAGAGAGAGAGAGAGAGAGAGAGAGAGAGAGAGAGAGAGAGAGAGAGAGAGAGAGAGAGAGAGGGAGAGGGAGGGGAGAGGGAGGGAGAGAGGAGAGGGAGGAGAGGAGAGGCGAGAGAGGCGAGGAGAGAAGAGAGAGAGAGAGAGAGAGAGAGAGAGAGAGAGAGAGAGAGAGAGAGAGAGAGAGAGAGAGACTGCTTTAGGCTAGGCCAGTCACATTCACTTTATCAGTATGGCTAATGACAAGAAGGTAGCAGACATAGTGCATTGCATTCTGAGAGTGAACTGCACTCTGCCATACATTCAGTGTAGCTAAAATAAAAACTGCAATATTTTTAAGTGAATTGACAGAAAACTCCTCTAAAGCAACTGAAACAGGTTGCCAAATTGATCTACAATTAAACAGTTTTGACCTTAACTGCTTTAATCTTTAATGTACATCATGACTTGTTTAGTGAATAGTGATATTAGGAGATTGTGCAGCATGCATTGTGTCTGTGCCTTCCATTCCTTGCACTTCCAGTTAAACATGCTGAGTGATCCATGATTAAAATCCATCTGTTTTTAAGACGGATGTCAAATGCCTTTCACTTTCTAATGGCTAATTAAGTCCTTTCACAGTTGTCGCAACGCATTAACCTTATTAAGTTCTGAGTTCTGAGGCCAATTAAATTAGTCACAGGAATGTGGTGCACATGGAGAACTGGCTTGTGGCCAAACTGAGAGGTTTTGAGGACAGATATGGGACACCAGGTCAATGGTAGTCTTGTGCTGAACAGCTCCAGTATACAGCTTTGCCAGATCTTTGTTGCAAACCCTTGACAATATTTAATTATCATATTGACTCAAACCTATTATTTATTTATTTTGATGAAAACACTAAGATATGCTGTATCTAGCTACAGAATATGCTATATAAAAATGATAGATACACAAATTAATTGGTCTAGGATTTACTTTTTAAACATTTACACTCAATTTATCCTACATTTCAAAAAGAATTACAAAAAAGGAGAGTAACATCAATTTTACATGAGATTTTGAATTAGAAAGACTTCCAATAATCTTTGTGTTATTTAAAATAATGTTTTTACATTGAATGCTATAGAAAATATATATGCAACAGAAAATAATAAGAATATTCGATTTGATCTTTTCCATAGCAAAAAAAAGCTAACAATTCCCAGGTTTCACAATGACACCAAAGCACCATTAATTATTGCATATTCATGCAGTCATAATATGTGGAAACACTAATTCTCAACACCAATTCTCAACAATATGATATGTACTAAGTATATAGTATATAATAAGTGCGATAATCAAGATATTGATGATAAGGTTGAGAAAAATATCTCACGTGAAAAAAGTGTAACGTAACAAAATAATACAAATACATGTTTTGTTAACAGTATACTAAAGCCATAAGTAATTATTCAAATAATAATAATTCAAATTCAAATAATTAAAAATGTATTTTGGTATAGCATTTGGTCAATAAATAAGCTATTTTTCCTCTGTAATTGTTCGTAAGCCGTATAGATTGCTTGGTTCTCTCATGCTTTGCATTTTTGGAGCTCAACAGCCTCCATTCACTTCTACTGTATTGAACAAAGACAGCAAAAAATAAAACTCAGAAAACAGCGTCTTTTGTGTCACATAAGAATGAAAGTCATAGGGTATGCAATTAACACGAGGGTGAGTAAATGATGACAATTTTCATTTTTATTCAGCTCTTTTCCATACAACAATTTACTGTAATCAAGTCTGTCAAGCTCCAAAAAGGACAAAAAAATATATAATTATTGGAAACAAAAAAAGGTACATGAAATTCTTCTTTGTGTTTCACAGGGAAAAAAGCATACAGGAGTGAGTAACAATTACAATATTAGGGAAGTAAATAATTTGTTCTAATTATTTTAGGTGAACCACCCATTTTATTCTTCTATGTTTTGTTTATCTGATGTTCTTATCTAAACGGCTTTCACTACTCTTACTGCAGAGGCAACTCTCAATGGAGCAACCTGAGTTTAGTGTCCCGCTCAGTGATAGTTCATGGATCACACAGGCTCTTTAACCAGCAGTCTCCAGCACACACACTCACACACATTACAAACGTGTGCTGCGATAGGTGGCTAAAAACCAAAGAACCCCCATGAGGTTTACCACATGCCCACTGCAATGCAGGCAAACACATTATGTGTGTGTGTGGGGAAGTAATTTAGAGAGTAGAGAAAGAAGGAACAAACAGAACAACAGTGACCGAGAGAGTGTGTAAATCGTTTTTCAGCACACGACTGGCTGGATTCAGAGTCCCTCAGTGCCACTGCGACACACTATATAGCAGGTATGAGGCGGTGTTAGTATGCAGGTCACACACACTCTGCTGAAGTGGAGAGTGGTCCTGCAGTACACACACACATACACATACTACGTAGTTGTCTTTCAGCCCAGTCAGTATGGCCTTTACACACCTGTGTTTATGAAAGTGCAAAGCTTCTACAGTCAGAAATGTAGTTTATTACAGCTTCTACTCGGATGCTAAAAGCAGGTATTAAAGAGAAAGGGAGCAGATTTTCACCATATATCATTAGGATGTTCTGAGCCATAAATGTCATGTGACTAATCGCTGTAGAGCTGCAGGATAATGAACACATGCACTGTGTTCCAATATGCCTACTTCTACACTATATAGTAGGTGAAAAACAGTATGCGAATAGAGTCAAATTCAAATTCATTCCGAAGCGCATCTCATGGAAACTTTACTATCCCATGAGGCAACTGGACAGGATTTGTAAAGAGCAGTGAAACAGCACAGCTGAAGCTGTAGCGACAGTCTCAATGCCTTCACTAGCAACTATCCTAAGATGTGATGTCAAAGGCTCTACACAACATATTAGGCACTGGTGAAATATGTAATGAAATATTTGCGCTTCAAAAAATTTACAAATTTAGTGAGAATACAATTTAATCAAGAATATTTTAGAACTAGATGGTGTAGTAACAAATATCTAACAGGATCAAGCTAACCAGCAAAGCTACTGTTGTTTAATATGCAGTGATGTCATAATTATGCAGGTTTTACATGCCTCTTATAAAAGTACCAAAGCTTTTGAGATTTGACAAAGAAATTACTCATTAAATTATTGTTATATTTTTTTCTCAATAAAAGACAGATATCTATAACATGGTTCAAAATTGTCTCAAAACGTTTAATAGAAATCTTCAAAACTTGAAAAATTAGTTTTACATTTATATATAAAATGAAAATGTCAGCTCAATTCAGCTTGTTTCACATTTCAGTTTTTCAGCAGTTATTTTAGCATTATTGAGACACTAATGTAGTTTTGTATTAGTTGTAAGCTTCCCATTTTATGGGAAATAACATAAAATATGTTTTTCTCAGTTAAAGACATATCTACAAGAGCGTTTCCCAATCCCAGTCCTCAGTGCTTGTACACTAAACTAAATGAAAATAAAATGCAGTGTTAAAAAAAGAAGATTTTACTAATTTTTTGTATTCAGTATTTATAAATAAAAATAAAACAAATCAAGTAGATTTTCATCAACAATAACAGCAATAATGTTAAAAAAATATATAATATGTTAATACTGTAATAATATAATTCAAATAATAAATGCAGCATTTTAAAAGTGCTAATAATAAATATTCTAAAAAATATAAAAGTAGTAAATTAGTTTTAAATTGGTTACTGAGAAAATGATTTTGAACAATTAAAATTATTCGAAGGCGATGATGAACCCGGAAATTTTAGAAATGCTTAGACAACAAACACTAATAATATTACACACATTTAAAATTTCTGCCAAAGCGGGAAGCGTTTCAGAAAGATCCTTCTAATTGTCTACAGACTGGTTGATTATGACTGTCATTAAGTACTTAAGCTAATCAAAAAATAATCAACATAATTATCAGTTAGTCACATTCACTACTCCTCTTACTCTTTACTTTAACTACTTTGTGTCACGATCAAGGTCTATTTTCAGTGTCTCAATGCAATAATGACATGGTGAGGTATTTTATACAATGAATTCATATTTGCTGTCTATCTGTGCGGAAGACCAGCTATCACAGTAACACTCAAATGTCCTGCATCTGACAAACCGAGATCCTTTACCTCACCAGCAGCGACCTCCAAACAGATAAGATCGAAACGAGGGTCAGAATCTGCCACAAGAGCAGTCACATCAGTACTGCAGAGGATATTGTGTGTGTGGCTCTAGAATCGGCAAATCCCTCTCCACCTTAACAGCTAGGTTATGAAAGTACTCAAAGCAAACAGTCTGAGCAAACATGGAAGATCCAGGTTTATAACACAGAACCAATGCCACATTCCACTGCAAACCAAGAAATAAGAAACCAATTATATTCTTCAAGCACTTCAATCAAATTCATATTCAAATGCATGTTAATCTTGCATTTTAAGAACAACAGATCAGCGATAAGTCTTTGGATATACATAGAGGGAAAAGTGCACCATGATTGAAGTCTGGAATGAAAAAATTAAGACATTTAAGAAGTTTTGAACCCAAACTTGTGCATGCTTTTTTAGCTTTGTCTGCCTCATGGTATCAAATAAAACGTTTTTAAAATTCAAAAAGCTAATTTGACATCACAGGAATAAATTACATTTTAAATTATATTGAAATATAACTATTTATTCACAATTATTTTTCCCAATATTTTGTAGCCTTGATTAGTATAAGAGACTTTCAAAACAACCAATCCAAAAAATTAATTAAAATCGTTTATTAGAATTAGTTTTACATTTTAAAAATTTTATTTCAGCTAAATTCAGCTTCTTTCACACTTTCACACTATTTTCTTAACAGTGTTATTTTAGTATCACTGAAATACAACTGTAGTTTTTATTAATATTTTGAATCAGTTTTCATTTTAGTAAAAAATTTAGTCATTTTGTTATGTTTTTTGTAGTTGTTTATGTATGTTTATATAGTTTTTATTACTTTCATTTCAGTTTTGTTATTTTAATTTAATACATCAAGTTAAATTAAAATGAGAAATGCTGCCTTGGCAACTAGCTGATTTTTTTCAGCTTTAATGGTTTTAGTTTCAGTTTTCACCCTAACACCAGTTTCTCGGCTGTTATGCATGGATGTTATATCTTGGGAAATACACTTTTGGTAATTAAAGACTGCAGAATTATGGATTTTAATGATTTGAAAGTGTCCCCACCAGTGTTAAAACTAGAGGTGGGCATAGATTAATTTTTTTAATCTAGATTAATCTAGATTAATTTTGGAATTAATCTAGATTAAAATGGCTCATTTGAATTCTGCCGAAGGCATTCAGAATATGTGTGCTACCCAAATAATGACTAAAAGTAAGTCTTTGAGAACGGGTTTCTCAAGCCAGGTGGCGCATTAGACCAGGGGCTCATCTCCTGTTTCCAAAATGCATCACAAACTTTAATCTCTTCCCGTCCCAATCCCACGAAAAAACTGGAGGAAAATCCCGTTCCACTCCCGGAAGAATGACTCCCATTCCCTCCCACTCCCGTGTTGTTGTTTTTTTGCCGATAACTGTCAATTACAGTAAAAATATAGTACAGATCACAGCGTGCCCACCTTATTAGTTGAATAAAAACCCAAAATGTCGTTTTTTGTTATTATATTGAACTGAAAGCCATCTTATTATGCACAGTGTTGCACAGATTCAATTTTATGTAAATCATCCATGCTAACACACGCGTCTTCTATTTCTTTTTTTTTTTAGACATTTCACTCTCTATAGATATATTTTTCTATGTACTGTATTTTCTAGATATATTCGAGTTTCGAAGTTTCTCGCTCAAGTGCACATGAGACCTAAAGCGCATCCTGTTTGCTTAAAAGCGCAACGTTTTGTTGTTATTCTGAGTGCACACAAATAAACGTAGAGTCTTTACAGATTCGAAAGATGTATTAGGCTACTTTTATCTGTATGACCAAAAATGACGGAGATTTTAAGAGCAAGTGAAAGCACCGGAGCCTGTCCTGCAGCAAACGCGCTTCCACACAAACACTTCAATAGCGCACATTTCTCTAGGTTAACATCATATTGAGCGGCCATGTAAAGTTGCTACTACATACATCTTTCAGATGAAAAGCCATATTTGAGGTTGATGAATGATAGCTGAGCGTTTGGATGTCCTGCCCGATTGTATTACCACATAGACCAGCCGTTAACAATCTGTCCATCACGGACTGCGAGCCTCTAGTTAGAAGACTCGTTCTCGCCCCCTACAGTGCAATTCGGCTAGGTATACATCCGCGCTAAAATATCAGGGTGAAAGTCATCATAGCTTGCGTAGTATAGACCCAGCTCCCAACCCAGCTTTGAGAATAGATTAACGGCGATATTTTTTTTATCGCCGATAAGAGTCTCACGTTAACGCAGCACGTTAACGCCGATAACGGCCCACCACTAGTTAAAACCAAACGTCTTTGATGCAGCGCCTTGATCTTTGCAGTTCCAAGTTTTCTGCAGCTGCCAATTAGCAGATGCTCTTATCCAAGGGACATATAACTGGCATGCAGCAGGAGCAGGTATTAAAGACACTCAACATGCCCAAGGGCACTGACTCATTCAGATTCAAACCAAGAACCCTTGGCTACCTAGTCAAGTATCCAAAACTGCTCAGTTACTCATAGTCTACCAAATGTTGCCCGTCCCCGCTGGGATATCTGGCTGTCTCCTTCAAGCTTCCACTTCATCCTCCGCAGATCCAAGCCAGTGGCGCACAGTGCCGTAAAGACAATATAATCCCACTTATCTTTGATGTCATCGAGAGCATTGCACTGCACGCTTCACCAACAGAAGATTGGCGTGAGGGTTTTTCTATTTTCTCACCGTCTTTAAGAGATATTCCTCAAGTTTCAGAAATAGGTTTTGATTTTGTTCCAGTTTGGAAGGATTTAGAAAGTCTTAAGCTCCCAGCAAAAAGGAACCAGATAGATTTTACAAATCATTTAGGGTTACAATTTGGACAATTCAGAGATAAACATCTATTGCAGTAGCATGCATTTAGAAATAATGCGGAATCGATGATATCTTTCTCTTCAGTTAAAAATGAGACGATTGAGTCTGAAAAGGTAATAAAGCGGTTCAAAGCACTGAAAAAATTTCATTATCACCACAAATGGTCCGATCAATACTACAAATGATGCAGTCAACAACAAAACCAAACAAAAGCTTGTCACATTTGGATTGAATATAAAACGGATTATTTTACTTTACTTATTATTTTATTTCTTAGTTATTTAGTCATATACCCCCAAAATCATCTTTTACTCACCCTCATGCTGTTCTAACCCCATATTTGTTTATTTTTCTTATAGGCCACATGAGAGATTCTTTTAGGGATGCACTAATATTACAATTCTGGGCTTTACTAGTAGATGGCTGATTATTCTATTCTTTTTTATATACACTACTGTTAAAAAGTTTGGCTCATTAAGATTTATGTTTTTAATTAGTACTTTTATTCAGGAATGATTACATTTTAAAATATATTAAAATAGAAAACAGCCATTTGGCATTGTAATTACATTTCATAATATTACAGTCCCCCCCCCCCCTCCCCCCTGTATTTTTAATAAAATATATGCAGCCTTGGTTAACATAAGAGACTTCGTTCAAAATCTTACCCACCCCAAAAATACTAAAAACAAAATGCATACATAATGTCAACCATAATAATAAACTATTGGCCAATATATGATACAGATATATAATGCATCCCTAGAGATTTTGCTAAAATTCAACACACCAGGAAATAGTCAAGATTAAAAAAGGACTATAAAGTACCGTAGCCCGTTTGGTAATCTTTTGAAGCCATATGATAACTTTGTGAAGAAAGCTCATTTTATGTTTCACTAAAGAAAAGGATATGATTTGGGTTTTTAACAACATGACTAAATAATAATTTCATTTTTGTGGTGAACTGTCTCTTTTTGTTCATTCAGAAGTAGAGACTATCAGTGCAAAGCTGTAAGTGGAAAGAACTATACAGTCCAGTGAGTCCAACAACCAATCCTTCATGACTAAAGTGGGAAAAAAGCCAAACTGTGGCTGTAAAAGAGACTGACTCTGCAGGTTAAATGTCCTTCTTAAAGGGACAGTACATCCAAAAACTCAAAACATTTACTCTCCCTCGTGTGGTTCTGAACCTGTAACGTTTTTTCTTCTGCAGAACACAAAACCAGAAGTTCTGACGACTATGTTGGTTAGTAAAATTACAATTATATGAGACTGGGGCTTTTAAAAGCACCATAAAAGTATTGTATTAGTGGACCAAATGAGTAACAGACAATGAAAAGAAACAAGGTTGGGTTTGGAATGACATAAGAGTGAGTTTTCATTTTGGGTGAACAAGTCTTTAAGAGAAGTCTCTCACTTCCAGTTTACTCTCAGAGCCTTAAAGACAAGGGGGGAGACAATAACGACCTCTCTCCCCCGACGCAGACCACCCTACGAGAGATGCTCAGCTTCCAAACATCCATGTACTGCTGGTTCTCAGCGGGCGAGGACAGACGCCGCTTCCTGGCATTCTTCTGCGCTTTCATCTCTCCACCCTGCTCGGCTGCATCTCATTTAAATGTCTGTCATGCTCCCTGTCAGTCGACTGAAAGAAATAATTATCTCCTTAAGCTCATTATACCAGGAACAGCTTTAGCACTTATAGCCCACTGAGCAGCTGTGAGCTATCACAAGGTGAGGCAAATCTAAAGCAGGAGCCCATTATATGCTTTTCTTTGAGAGATGAATTTGATGGTTCATAATGTCAAACCTGTAAAGGATTTATATATAATACTTTGCATGTTTTCTTCAGTAAAAGAGCTGAAGGTTTAGAGAAGCACTCACTGTACATAAATAATTAAAATAAATAATTCAGGCTAAAAAGTTACAGTTCGGTTTTATTCAGTTTGAGAACTACAGTGAAGAGAAACATTTGAGAAACATCAATTTGGCTATTTTACTCACATTAAGCTCTTGTATACATTTTGTTTAAATTTATCTATTTATTTATTTTATTTTGGCGTAGTCGAGATGAACCTTAATTAAATAGGAATGGGCAAACAATTATAAATAGTCCTAATGCATTTTTAAATTATGTTAAAAAACACTGAGCTGTTATATTAATTGTGATCATCAGATCATCAACATTTGGCTTGTTTTATTAATGACAGGCATTATCGTATGTTAAATCCCATCCAATGGTTCCTCACTATAGTTAATGTAAAACTCATTTAAATCACATTTAGTGGACCCATGAAATAAAACCTCTTTACTCCATTAGTCAATTTAGTCAATTTGGGTGCAGCGGGAGCAATGATATTACGCAGCGCCTGAAAGTAGTCCCCAGCTTGGTAACTAGTTATGATATAGCAGAAGACTACTTTCAGGCGCTGCGTCATATCAATGTGCCACTGACAACTGCTGCACCCATGGTACGGCAACAAAGTTCCTTGATTATTACACTGGAATGAGAGTATAGTTCCTAGCCATATCAGCCTAGAAAACTGCAACTTCTCATTTTCTGTCAGTCTTAGGAAAGACGGAACGATGTAACTACAGAAGAGTCAAGCTTTAAATAGGAAAAATATCGAAACTCTTTGGTCATTTTTGAGCGAAATGCTAATGGTCGAATCCGATTCAATGATCTACGCTAAGCTAAGCTAAAAGTGCTACCGCCAGACCCGGAGATCGGCTGAATGGATACAAAAACTGTAAAACTCAACTGTATCACTCTAGGGGAGTTGTAAAATGAGCCTATTTCCAAAAAGGTGGAGTGTTCCTTTAATGTTCTATCGTGTTTGCAACCTACACTAAAGCCGACCCTCAGCCTAAGCGATAGTGTTCACAAAAGAAACGTTCAACGTTTCTTGAAGCTACAATGCATTTCAGCCTGTTTTTAAGTATCTTTGAGCTCTTTTATCATGTCAGGTTTCACAGGAGCTCTGCATTGCAAGTGCACTGTACCGGTTGAGCTAGTGAGCAATTTTATTATGTCAGAAAAAGCATATATGAGGTTATTTATGTTAACCAAAAATCTAAATGTATTACGTATTTTAATGTATTTGCGAAAAGGGAATTATAGTAAAAGTGTTTTGAGATCATAGAGTGTGCATGGAACTGCATGAAAATACGTCTTTATTAACCAATATGTAATTAGAGCTTACATATTGGTAGAGCTTATTATTTTGGTAAATATTTTAATCACGATTATTTAACACGATTATTAGTGGGCCAAATAAAAAAAAAAAAATAATAATGCACGTCCAAAGTATTCAGTTACAATAGAACAGACTACAATAGAAATTGAATAATCAAATGTAAAATAAAATAGCTTAGTCTTTACTGTAAGAATTAAACTTCCTTTGTTTCATATTAAAACTACAAAAGACCTTCAGTCAAGAGCAGTGAGTGATTTTGTCTTTTGTTGTTTGATTAATATTAAGCACACAGTCGGCAGCAGGAATATAGCGCACTGTCCCTTTAAGAGCATGTATTACACGTGTATTTTCAATCTCATCTGTCTACATTAATTTATTACATAACTGACGACGATTTATGTGAATAATCATTAAGTGCCACATTTTGACAAATTCATACGTGTATTTGAGCATTTAGACGCATACGTTCAGCTAAAAGATGACTTATGTCCGTGCTCTGCTCCGTCTCTGAGCTCAAGCCTCCTGAGGAACAGCGCAAGTTCAATGATAATAAATACAACCAACTTTAATACCACGTCCAAGCACGTCCCATTTTGCAAAAGTCACATTACATGATTTTACTGATTTGCACGTGAAAATTGGCTTTTATGGAGGAGTGAAAGCTGCACTGCTGGAAAGGGGGCGGAATGTGGTGCAATAATCATTTTATCTCGATTAAAACTGAATTTCGATTAATTGCACAGCCCTATATGTAATCATTGGATATTTTTAAGATGAACATCAAGATAAGTTCATCTGTGTTTATTTTGGTTCGGTAACTTTCTGTAAAACACAATTTGACACGTGTCCCCTTGGCTAATGTTTCCCCCCAGGACACCAAGCACACCTCAGGCCTCCTGTCCATCATCCCAGCGCTCTGTCCTCTGTGACCTTGACTGAGTAATTACCTTGACTTAGTAATGGCCCCCTACCTGTTTAACCTGTCATAGGTGCACACATTACTCATCACGCAGGCACACAAAACACCTGAATGTGCCAAACACACTCACACACATATGCTCTGTTTTAAAACCTAGTGAGCTGCCTAAAGACAGAACATTTAGGGGATAAGAAGTAAAGCAAATATTCAGTCAACATCAAACTCAAATATAACAATAAACTCTAGTGAGATTGGGAGTCATCATGTGCGGAAAGCCATCTTAGTGACATGCAAATCCCTGCCTATGTTGAGCATTTCAAAAAAGTCTCTTTATGATGTACCATCACAGTTAGGATACTGCCTATGTAGACAGTAGTCTGTGAGGTAGTCTATAATGTTTCGCAATCTTAATGCAATAGTTTGCACTAGCTTTAGGTTTGACTATGTAGATTTGAATGGATTTGTACTGAATTCTTTCCATTTTCATTTCCAAAGTTGGTCCTCTGACTATAAATAATAACACTAATACATTTTTAGGATCACGTTGTGATGACAGCATGAAATTCTATTCAAATTCAGTTATCCTTTGCAATGCCATCCCCCATCAATCAAGGACAAAGCGCTCGACTAATGAAAAAGTAATTTCATTTAGAGACACAGGTAATGGAAGCTCTCTCCACATATGGTCTCCTCTCCTTCACAGGGGGTTGTCGTGTCCCCACCAGAGAACAACTGAAAGACTTATGAAAAATTCACAGCCAGCCAAGGGGAGCTCAGGTGCACTGACACACACATGCATTTATATATTGTCCACAAGACACACTCACACAACCCTGGCAGTGACCAGCTTCTGTCAAGATCCATGCCCGTTTGTATTGCCAATATGTGTACCACTGTGAGAGTAAATTATAAAAAAATGAATTGGTTTTATAAAATACAAAATGTAATATTAAAGTGTAAGGTGCTTTATATTATAAAGGTCAACAAAACATCAATATTAATATCACTGATTATACAATTTAATTAATATTAATAATTAGAAATATAATATTTAATTACTGAAAGTATTCAATTATTTGTTTTTATTTATTAAATATACTTATTATTATTTAGATTTTCAAATGATATATATGTGTGTGTGCGTGCGTGCGTGCGTGCGTGCGTGCGCGCACGTGTGTGTGTGAAATATAAATGTCAAATAATTTCAGATATTTTTTATATTATGTATATATATATTAGTGCTGTCAATCAATTTAAAAAAATACGAATTAAACACACATTTTTCTAAAATTAATTGCGATTAATCCCACCTAACATTAAAGTTTTTCATATACTTTTTTATTGCAATTATTTCACATTCAATCTTCAAATGTACAATGTACAAACAACATAAAGACAGTATATTTTTAATATTTCTTTAATGGCATCTTTTTTATGATTGAAGGCCAGAATCACTGATATCAATATACTGATGTCTCTATAAAACAGTTTTTTTCCCTTAATATTTAACCATTGACTGCAGCCATTCAGCATTACAGTATATTGAGAGCTATCAATTTGAACATTTATTAGACTTAACTTCTAATTTAAGTGAATTTAAAACAATCTTCACATGAACCCATTATAATAAATGAAATATTTTGCTACCTGTGCCCTTCAGCAGAAAATACAGAAAATGAATTGTTACCAAACATTAATTCTAAAATAAATATATATAGAGAATATATAGAGAAACCACTTAAAGCCCCTTAAAAGTTATTGATGTCCTCTTTTTTATTTTGTTCTTGCATTAATAGACATCACAGCAGCTGGTTATTATTTTATTTGCCTGTTATTGCTTTAAGAGCTTCTGCTGCTGAACGTGACGCGGATCTGACATGCATCTAAACTTTCTTTACCTTTTCTGACCCACTTCAGGTCATAAAGTCTCTACTAATGAGCGGATGAGTTGAATCGGGTGTTTTAGATGAGGGAGATGTTAGAGCGTGCGTCTGAAATGTCTCCCATTTGATGTGGTCATAAAGATGTTCTGCATCTGAATAAACAAAATCCTTTCCAAGAAAAAAGAGACGGAGGCAGCAGTTGTGAATGGGGTGGCCAACCTTAACCCCGCCCCTGCGTTAATTGCATTAAATATGAAAAACAATTTATCCTTCTGAACGCGTCTCTCACATGGACTGACAAAGGAGTTTACTTTAAAGGCTTGTGCACTCAACTGTTTGTGAAATGGGGCTTTGTGCTCGTGTATCCTACCTCTCTCATTCGGCAAAAATACAAATATTCCATAATATTTCCTTGTTTGCGATGTAACTTATCTGAATGCTAAATTATTATTTATTATGTAAATTATAGGCTTTGTAAGTTACGTTAATTCAGTGCCATTCTAACGGTGACACAGAGGCGGTGCGCTGATGTTTGCATTTGATTTTGATAAAGTAGCCTACCAACTTTAGCAATGCTGAAACTGATGTGTTTTGTGTGTGTGTGTTAGGAAACGTGATCATGTTTGTAACATTTTGTAACAAAGTGTCTCCAGCGCGATCATTTCAACTGTTTCCTTATACCAGCAGAATCAACTTTAAACACTTATTATCTTATTAATAATCACAGGATAAAGTTCGGCTTTTATTTGTGTACACTCACAATGAAAACAAAACAGATTTCATATATAATATAACATAATGTAATAATAGTTTTAGTATCAATAATTAGTATTTTCAAATCTAGGTGGAAAAAATAGTAATTTGCACTATTGTCTGTTCAAAATAAATGAAAAGAAACCGAGCATAGTATATATATTTTTTTTTTTGTCTTGTTGTACTAAACTTGTATCGAACCGTGACCCCCGAACCGAGGTACGTACCGAACCGTGATTATCTGTGTACCGTGCCACCCCTAATATATATTTATTTATACACACACACACACACACACACACACACACAACACACACATAAGTGTACATATATATATAAAGAATACATATTTGTATATGTCATTTCAAGACATAAACTAACATGTATAGTTGGAGAATATCAGTAATTAAATGTGATATTATTAATTACATAATTAATTAATTGACTGTGGTAATCAACAACAAGTTAAAAATAAAATCTGACTTTTTTAAATTAACATTTGTGGTAACTATACCTGACAATAATGGTTATTTTACATAACAGAAATTATGCCAGAGCAAATCAGCCAGAATAGTATCTGAAAATATCTGTGAAATTATAAAGTAACAAACACAATTCATCAAAAGTGAGCTCTTCCATTTAAGAAATAGATAGATGACAGCTGAACGGTCTGGAAATGACAAACTTCCTGCGAGCGTATGATTGATGGCTCTATTAGTGGCTTATTTGATCAACAGCGTAATTATTTGCATCAGCAAATCTTGTCAGACCTAATCTAGCAAACGTGTCACGGTTCCCCTCTCGCTAGTTACCTGAACATGCTGCGCAGAATGAATCCTCAAAAGGTAGTTGTGCACAATGCACAAGGCTTCTTTTTAAATTAATATCTTACTAATGCACAGAGCATTAGTACGGTGATAGTTGAGTGCTTTCAAAAGTATGGAAAATTATACATGCTGCAATTTACTCCAAATGTTATACTCAATTCTATGCATTACAGCTCCTATTCTTCTTTTTGAGAAGCAGGTTTCTCGTATGTGCTACAGGCCAGAAGAAAGATTGAGTCCATCTAAAATGTATTTCAATTTCGAGAAATGGAAAATGCTCTTTTGAGACTTTCCTATTTAAATTCTCCTTGAACCTGGACTGGAAAAGAACTAGGCCCATGGGTTTATTTCCTCAAAGAAATAGACCCTGCTATGTATTAATGCAATGTTAGAATCACCATTAATGCTTGGCAAAGGTGGATGTTACACAACAGAACAGTATATGAAAAAACAGCTTAGAACTTCCACCTTGTTTAAAAAAAAATAGTTTAAACAAAAATAAAAAAATCTCATTAGTAAATGATAACAAAATGTACATTTTTGTTTGCACTGTACCTTTAGCAAACTTTTTAAAGCCACATGTTGGCCACTGATGGATGCATCCAGATTGAAAAAGACAATGAGTTGCTTAGAGGCCATGCAATCGTGTCAAAACAGAACAGAGAGCACAGACTGACAGATGTAACAAAAGAAATGAGACATTGGACTTGCGCTTTCAAAAGCAGTTATCAGCTCCACTAACAAAACAACAAACCTTCACATTCTTTAAAGAGTATAATGAGGGTCAACTTATTTCATTTTGAGACAAAAAAGGGCACAGCAGCATGCTGATAGTGTTCCGAGAACCCCAATTATACTGAAGATAATTATATGGCTCCACACAATCAGACAGGAAATAATCCACAAACACTCTCTGACTGATTCGGTGTGTTGTGATGAAAAGCTCATTAGGATGCAAAAATACAAACTAAAAAAGTTTCAATAAATGCAGTTGAACCCCATACATGAACTCATACTAAAGTTTTGACAATCATAGATACTGTTTTAAATTAGGGAAAAGGCAAACACTTTGCTGAAAATAAAATAAAAGGTCATCGCAGTTGCTTTGGATAAAAGCAATAATAAATACATGTAAATTTAATGTCTTAAAAACATTTATACTTTTGTGTACTTTACAGAACAAGTTTACATAACTTTTAGAATATATAAACAAATATACACACATATAATATATATGTGTGTGTGTGTGTGTGTGTGTGTGTGTGTGTGTGTGTGTGTGTGTGTGTGTGTGTGTGTGTGTGTGTGTGTGTGTGTGTATGTGTGTGTGTCGAACACACACACATATACACATATATACACACACATATATATACACACATATATATATACAGTATATATATATATATATGTTCGACATAGTTCGATGTGTGTGGACAGACAGACAGTCACATTTTTACAACTTTTTTTCTGTCAAAGTCACAGTAACCCGTTCAAAGCAGGTCACATTAAACCTAATACAGCAGAACCTGATTGAAGGAAAACAATAGCCAGAGGCTTCGACATGTCAGCTTCCTTATAGACAGAGATTACACATGACCGCTAGAGCTCCCAGCACTGACAGGGTGGATGGAGGGGATAATGAATGAGAGAAGGTGACTGAAAAAGAAGTCAGAGGACGAGAAGAGATCAGGAGATGGACTCTCTCAGCTGTAATGGAGCTGCTGAGCTCTGGTCCCTGAAGACACGAGTGTCTGCAAATGTGAGATTCAATGTTTCACCGAATTATCTGCTTGAACTAATTGACGCGGCATGTGGGTGATAATTGCGGTTATGTTGAGGCTGTTTAGATCAGCAAATCCCTTAGCTTTCCCTCTAAGAGGTCAGAATGTCTTGGACTAGCCTTGCTCCATGTGTTGGGTTTTAGATGCTGATGTTATCATGTACACAGAAGACTTCTTAACTAAGTTACCAGCAAGACTTACTTGGTCAACTGGTCTTATCAGAAAGACCATGCTCCATATTTTGCTGGTAAACAACATTACTATGATGGCTTTTCAAGTAGACTAACACCAAAACAGGAAAAATCAGACTGGACCAACATGCTGGTCTTATTTTTAGCAGGATCAAATGAGAAATACAAGTGAATGTCAACATGAAATTATCATGAGTGAGTGAGTGAATTAATTCATTCATTAATACTGATCTAGAATAACTATACTAAACCATTTTTAAAAGCATATGTCTGTAGATTGAGAAATTATTGTAGCTAGGAAAATAAATTTGAAACAATCTTATTTTTGGTTTTATTTAAAATTGTTTACGTTTTATATTAATATCTTAAACCTGATAAAATAAATACTTTATTTGAAGTATTACATTGATTTGAACAGATTTGATTTGAGATTATTTTAATCTCTATTATTTAATTTTAGTCTCTATTATTGATGATAAATATCTTAAACTTGATTAAATAACTTAAATATTTTTTATAAACATTATTATTTTATGTATTTGTTTATATTTTTAGAATAGAATAGAATGTACTCTGTACTAATGGACATTAGAAGCTGGTCAATAAATGTAACATTTAAAAATTGAATTACAGTATATGCGCAGTGTTTCCTCCTGTCAGAGAAAGCCTGGATATACAAGGGAATTCTGTTCTTTACAAAACTGGAAACGTCATATAAATGTTTATGGTGAATGTACATTTTTGTAGTTATGATCATCTGTAAAGTATTTTGAGAGTGCAACCTCTATAAAAAAACTAACCCAAATCACTGGAAAAGTCAGAAAAATGTATTTGATGAAAAACTGTGGGAACTCCGCATGCTGAAGAAGATGTGAAAGACTTCAATACGCTGCTCTTGCTCTGTCAGAAAGCTCTCTCAGCGAGATCTCCACAGAAAAACCACAGAAGGATGTTCACGGTGTCTGCCGGGCTCAGATAACTCTCCACACATCTCCTCACAGCCACCGCCGTTGTCTTTCTCTGACACTTCACAGCAGTCCTCACTGAGAGAGGACCATCCGCTGGCAGCACACACAGACAGAAAAGGAGAGCAAAACAAAAGCCGGCCTGTGAGCGTCTGCCTATCCCTGACAACTGGCTACTGTGATAACCAAGCAGGCAAACAGCACATGAGGACAGGACATGGACTGAAAAGAGCACTCAGGGACGTGGCGGTAAAAGCATTAAAGACCCAGGGATAAGTACACAGTATGGCGGCATACACAAATCGGGTTAGAAAAAGAGACAATTAATGTGGGAGCACAATAATAATGAGTTTTTTAACACAAAAGCTTTGTGTGCGTTAGCGTCCTCATCTCATTTTGAATGCTGATATGCAATATTCACTAAACAACCCAAACTTTTTGATGCTAAAAGTATGCTGCATTATCATAATGAGTTACACAAATCCCACAAGAATATGCACATCCTTTTCCCAGCCGTTTGGCCTTCTTCCCATTGTTCAGTGACAAGTCTCGCGTTTGCCAGGACCTGTTGGAACAGAAGTACTTTGAATGCATTACACATCGAGCTTGGCTCTAAGCTCAGGCTGTTTGAACATGCTGCTCACTTACTCGTCTGTCAGGGTAGATATATTCCCACCGCTCCCACACACAACAGTTATCTCTTTAGGATCCTGCACTGCAATTAACCATACCCCATTCACCCAGGTGTTTAGGAGGGGGAAAGGACCTGGAAATTAAAAAACGCCTCTTTACTTTCAACCAAATTAACTTGGCTTCTCACCAGAAGTGTTGATAACAATTTAGCCTCAGGAGGCTCTTTAAAAATAACATGGATGTCTATCTATACTGAATGGGAAACAGCTAAGCATTGTGATGTGAATCACGGCTAGTTGGGAAATATTTGATGTTTATTAAGAACGGGATATTTGGCCAATTAAAGTTGAGGTGGAAGGGGCTAACCACATAAAAACCAAGGGCCCTGTCATACACCTGGCGCAATGTGGCACCAGCCACGACGGCTCTGTGAGGCTCTGTGGCTCTCAGAGAACACATTTCACTGCTGGTTATACTCTGTATAATTGTGTATGTGACAAATAAAAAATTCTTCTTCTACATTTTGGCATTATAAAATACAGATCAGGTAGGCTACATGAACATGAAGAAGGGGCCAGGGTTTTCCTGTAAATAATATTCTTCTATAAAGGACAAAAGATTTATTGCATTTTTATTTTTCACCACTTTGAGGGCTTTTATAGGCTATAAGAAATAAACTCTTTATAAAATGTAAAACACGTTGGTTTCACTTTCAAGTAGGCTACTAAGATTTGTGTATATAAAAAATCTCCAAGCAGAAGTATGTTTGTTAACAAGTTACTTTTGTTAATTATTGTGTGTTTGGGGAGGACTTATTGTCAGACTTTGTCTTCCTCTGCCTTTGTCTCCTCACCCTTATATGGTCCTTCCTGTTCCCCATCATTAGTTGATTAGTCTTCGTCTGTGTCTTGATTGTGTCCCAGGTGTTTCCAGTTATGTCTCCCTTTATATAGTCGGTTCTGCCCCATGTTTGCGGTGGATTATTGTTAATGTCAACTGTGTACCTGTACCTCAACCCTCATCTGTGTCTGTCTACCTCCGTGTAAAAGTAAAGTCTACTATTTATGTCAATCCTCGTCTCCTCGTTCCTGGCTTCCCCGTGCAGCACCGTGACAGAATAATCCACCATACAAGATCTACTCATCTTCCTTCACGGCGATGGAGTTCGCCGCCTGTGTCCTCGCCCTTAGCCGGCGGAATCTCTCCTTCGTGGAGTTCGCCGGAGAATTCTGCAAGCTCGCCGCGGTGACGGAGCTCCACGACGCGGCAATCCTCCATCTGTTTCGGCTCGGGGCAAATTACCAGCGCCCTATGGATCTCCCAGACACCACAGGATTGTGTTGGAGAGAGGGGATCTACCGGTGTCTGGGAAGTTACCGGTCCCGAGTCGAAACCAGCCCACGAGTGTCTCCGCTGGCCCCGTCCAGCTCATCTTCGTCTCCGCTGGTCCTGCTCAGCTCTTCTTCGTCTCCGCTGGTCCTGCCCAGCTCTTCTTCGCTGGTCCCGCCCAGCTCGTCTTCGTCTCGGCTGGTTCCCGAGCGCCGCCGCGAGCCCACGCTTCCCGAGCGCCGCCGCGAGCCCGCGCTTCCCGAGCGCCGCCGCGAGCCCGCGCTTCCCGAGCGCCGCCGAGATCCAGCGCCTGCTCCGAGACTGCGCCCTCTAGTGCCTGCTCCGAGACTGCGCCCTCCAGTGCCTGCTCCGAGACAGCGCCCAGTGCCTGCTCCGAGACAGCGCCCAGTGCCTGCACCGCCAGTGCCCTCCAGTGCCTGCACCTCGCCAGTGCCCTCCAGTGCCTGCACCTCGCCAGTGCCCTCCAGTGCCTGCACCGCCAGTGCCCTCCAGTGCCTGCACCTCGCCAGTGCCCTCCAGTGCCTGCACCTCGCCAGTGCCCTCCAGTGCCTGCACCTCGCCAGTGCCCTCCAGTGCCTGCTCCTGCCAGCGCTCCAGTGCCGGCTCCTCGTAAGTGCTCATCGATGCCTCCGCTGGTTCCGTCCAGCTCATCGATGCCTCCGCTGGTTCCGTCCAGCTCTTCAGAGCGCCCCCGAGAGTCAGCAGCACCCGAGCGCCAACGAGAGTCAGCGGCACCCGAGCGCCAACGAGAGTCAGCGGCACCCGAGCGCCAACGAGAGTCAGCGGCACCCGAGCGCCCACGTAAGCCAACAGGTTCCGCTCCGGCCCGGGAGCCCACGCACTCCGCTCCGGCCCGGGAGCCCACGCACTCCGCTCCGGCCCAGGAGCCCACGCACTCTGCTCTGTTCCAGGACCCCACGGATTCCGCTCCGTTCCGGGAACCCCTGCTGGTCCCATCCAGCTCTCCAGAGCCCCTGCTGGTCCCGTCCAGCTCTCCAGAGCCCCTGCTGGTCCCGTCCAGCTCTCCAGAGCCCCTGCTGGTCCCGTCCAGCTCTCCAGAGCCCCTGCTGGTCCCGTCCAGCTCTCCAGAGCCCCTGCTGGTCCCGTCCAGCTCTCCAGAGCCCCTGCTGGTTCCGTCCAGCTCTCCAGAGCCCCTGCTCCGTCCAGCTCTCCAGAGCCCCTGCTGGTTCCGTCCAGCTCTCCAGAGCCCCTGCTGGTCCCGTCCAGCTCACCTGGGCCCACGCTGGTCCCGTCCAGCTCACCTGGGCCTCCGCTGGTCCTGTCCAGCTCACCTGGGCCCACGCTGGTCCCATCCAGCTCACCCTTAGCTCCGCTGGTCCCGTCCAGCTCAACTTTCCCTCCGCTGGCCCTGTCCAGCTCGCCTTCCACGGCTCCTGAGCGCCCCCCTGGGATGGGGAGCTTCCCCAAGAAAATTTTGGGGGGGGGCTACCCTCCATGGCCACCTAAGCTCCCCGATCCTCCATGGCCGCCCGAGCACCCCGCTCCGCCATGGCCGCCCGAGCACCCCGCTCCGCCATGGCCTCCTCAGTTCCCAGACCCTCCGTGGCCGCCTGATCCGCCATGGCCGCCAGAGTCCCCGGATCCGCCATGGCCGCCTGAGTCCCCGGATCCGCCATGGGTCCCGGAACGGGCACCGCCCTGGAGGTCACCTGTCCGGTCTCCAGGTCCTTGAGGCCTCCAGAGTGCCCACCCCTCCCTTTCGATGTCGTGCGCGGACGCGCCATTGGAAGAGGGGTAATGTCAGACTTTGTCTTCCTCTGCCTTTGTCTCCTCACCCTTATATGGTCCTTCCTGTTCCCCATCATTAGTTGATTAGTCTTCGTCTGTGTCTTGATTGTGTCCCAGGTGTTTCCAGTTATGTCTCCCTTTATATAGTCGGTTCTGCCCCATGTTTGCGGTGGATTATTGTTAATGTCAACTGTGTACCTGTACCTCAACCCTCATCTGTGTCTGTCTACCTCCGTGTAAAAGTAAAGTCTACTATTTATGTCAATCCTCGTCTCCTCGTTCCTGGCTTCCCCGTGCAGCACCGTGACACTTATAGACCATAATATCAGTGTGATCTTGCGTTATTTCCTTGACTTCTTGTGTGCGTTTGGCTGTAGTTTGCGGAGCAGACAGGGTTGTCGGCGATTCTTTCTATTGTAAAGTCATGCAGTGTGAAACCTCCTGTCACCGATCCATCGTGCAATGTGAAAACCCAAATGCTACCCCAGATTGTCGTGCAGTGTGAAAACAGCAGCGACCGAATGCTACCCCAGATTGTCGTGCAGTGTGAAAACAGCAGTGATCCGATGACTTTGAAAATCGTGCCATGTGAGCTCGGCACAAACAATGAAAGATTTTGCAACACAAAAAAACTACAAATACAAAAGGATGAAGCATGGAAAACAAAGAGCAATAGGAAAAATAGCATTCAATAATCAGCAGAACAGCTTGTTAAAGCCACTCGTTATTCCAGATTGGCTTGTGAGTGATGCCAAGGTAACATGCGTCGCATTTTCCTTCAAGATTCTGTTTAAAGCAGATGGACTGAGGATTCAGGAAGACTCAAGAGAAAACATGTTCTATAAAAAAGGATGGAATGCTTAGTAGCAACCAAAAAAAAAGGAAAACATATTTTTAGAAGTGAACATATTAGATTCACAGTCATTCCTTTGGACTACATTTGTCTGGGACCAAATCTAATAGTGCTTTATTCTCAGGGCAATAGGTGACATGAATCAGGACTGGTTGCCTGGACACTACGTCTATAGGGAAGAAAATAAAACATTTTTGGAAACAGACAATGAACAAAATGAAGGTGGAGCACCAGGAAGCTTCCATAATTCACCTCCTGCTGTTGATTGTGGCTGTAACTATATCAGAGCACGGCTTTCTTCAGTCATCAAAAGCACAGCACAGACACTATCCCACTGAGTAAATGTGCCATACAGGGATTTTCAATGGACACTCTCGTAAACAATATCATTTATGTTTCAATCATGCTTCTGTAAAAAAGCATGTCCTTTTTTTGTATACTGTTGAAACTTTTTTAATTTTTTGTAAATAAAACAAAGATTATTTGAGTATATTTGACAAAAAATACAGAAAAAAGCAGTACATAACTTCAGTTTTACTACAAAACCACACATTTATTTATTTCTTGCCATTTCTATTTTTGTTTTTCTAATTCAAAACTTTACATTTAACAACTTGTTTCTTTGTAAATGAAAACTTTATTACCGATTTCTGAGTGAAAATAGTTTCTACTATTTTTATCTCTTTTCATTTGCAACACAAAAAACTACAAATACAAAAGGATGAAGCATGGAAAACAAAGAACAATAGGAAAAATAGCATTCAATAATCAGCAGAACAGCTTGTTAAAGCCACTCGTTATTCCAGATTGGCTTGTGAGTGATGCTGGTGCCAAGGTAACATGTGCGTCGCATTTTCCTTCAAGATTCTCTGTTTAAAGCAGACGGAATGAGGATTCAGGAAGACTCAAGAGAAAACATGTTCTATAAAAAAGGATGGAATGCTTAGTAGCAACCAAAAAAAAAGGAAAACATATTTTTAGAAGTGAACATATTAGATTCACAGTCATTCCTTTGGACTACATTTGTCTGGGACCAAATCTAATAGTGCTTTATTCTCAGGGCAATAGGTGACATATATCAGGACTGGTTGCCTGGACACTACTTCTATAGGGAAGAAAATAAAACATTTTTGGAAACAGACAACGAACAAAATGAAGGCGGAGCACCAGGAAGCTTCCATAATTCACTTCCTGCTGTTGATTGTGGCTGTAACTATATCAGAGCACGGCTTTCTTCAGTCATCAAAAGCACAGCACAGACACTATCCCACTGAGTAAATGTGCCATACAGGGATTTTCAATGGCCACTCTTGTAAACAATATCATTTGTGTTTCAATCATGCTTCTGTAAAAAAGCATGTCTTTTTTTGTATACTGTAGAAACTTTTTTAATTTTTTGTAAATAAAACAAAGATTATTTGAGTATATTTGACAAAAAATACAGAAAAAAGCAGTACATAACTTCAGTTTTACTACAAAACCACACATTTATTTATTTCTTGCCATTTCTATTTTTGTTTTTCTAATTCAAAACTTTACATTTAACAACTTGTTTCTTTGTAAATGAAAACTTTATTACCGATTTCTGAGTGAAAATTGTTTCTACTATTTTTTTATCTCTTTTTTCAGTGCACAACTTACAGTCAAAATATTAAATATATTTACGAATGACATACTTTTAAGACAAGGTTTGGCGATAAATGTAGTTAAAATCAATTTTATTTTACATCTATGTCACTCCTCAGTTTTTTTTTTGACTACAACAAAACTGGTCCAAAAGTCTGTTCTGATATAAGGGGGAAAATATGTAATAATATTATAATAAAATATGTAATAATTTTGTACAGTTAAAATATATAAAAGCACATATCTGTCTGTATGCAACTAAATATAAAACTGCCAAAATGTGTATATTTATACTCACATAAAAATCATTTTAGGATTATTTCCCAAAAAGAATGGTGACAAAAACAGAGACATCAATCAAAGTTCCAAGAATTGTTTTATCTGAATAAAATAAAATCAAGTGCCTGAGCTTCAATAGAAGAATCCAATTAAAAGCAAGCGCAGACCTCAGATTAATACAACATGATTTAATACGACGCGGATAAAAGGAAAAAAGGCTTTCTATATTCTTATACAATTCTGAATTGATTTAAGAGATTTTTCATTAAAAGCAGACCAAAGACGATGCATGGTGCTTCAATAATGCAGAATTGGGGGTTAATTGAATTGTGGTTTAGCAATGAGCACCCAGAGCATTACAAATGAAATTAGTCATCCAACGTTTTATCCCGCTGCTCCCTACATATTGGAATAATGAGCCATAAACAGTAATGGCATCTTTAGTCACCTTTCTGATCTGTGAACAGTGGTTGAAATAAACCCCCTGCAGCTGCTCAAGCTTTATTTGCTTTCCTTCAGCCACATTAAAGTCTGAGTCACTCTTTTACGTTTCCATGCCTCTGTATCTCTGAGAAATATATACACCCACCCAGGATGTACTTGGCCAATAAACACCATAAAAATTCACGGAACGGATTGCATTAACCTTTAGCAGAAGCTAACTTTAACAAAACCAGGCAGAAAGGGAGCCATACCCTCTACCGTATTTAGTCTGCTGTGAACACTAAACTCGGGGCTTATTTGTCATGCATACGGAATTCAAATGAGAAAATGTGACAGGTAAATTGAGACTTCTGCCTCCTGCTGACATGCTAATCACTTTCAACATTTGAATACATTTGCATCAAACGCATCTCTCAAAGTGAAAAAACACAATATCAAACAAATGTAACATGCCCCTTAAAAGTCGGGATCTAACACAGAGCCTAAAGCAAAAACATATGATGAATCATATTAACAGCTCTTTTAATTGGCAAAACATTGAATGCTGTGTGGTACTTGAAAAATAAATAAATAAATAAATGAATTTTCCACTAAGTGTGTGTGTGTGTGTGTGTGTGTGTGTGTGTGTGTGTGTGTGTGTGTATCTACAGTATATATACACACATACATGCATACATATATAGATTAGTAAACATTAACTTCTTATGAGTATAAAGATTACTTTACTACATTACATATCATATTTACAAATATTCAGGTATTTATGTGTAGTTTGTTTTTATTTCACGCATTTTAGAGAACATATGAAACTTTCCACAAAAAAAAAGCTTTTCTTTTATTTACACATTTTACACAATAATCAGTCATAGTTGTCAAATACTAAATTACATTTTAATCAGAAACAAGAAACTAAAAAAATTAAGTTCAGAGTTTTACAGCATCCCTTTTTATACGATACATTTTAATAGTTTAAAATATATTGTCTCATTAATATTAATTTATACATTTCATATATTTTATTCTATAAATATACAAATGTTTAAAAAATATATATTTTTTATATTCTGGTATTTACAATTAATTAAAGGCCATTTCCGCCACTGAATAAAAAACTAAAAAGGTAATTATACGTTTTTCTCACAATTCTGATTTTTCTGACAGAATTGCATGATATTCTGTAAACTCACAATTTTCTAGGAATTTTTCAACTTATTGCAACCCTAGTTTATACATTAGTTATTAGTTTAAATCTTGCAATTCTAATTGTTTTTCTAGCAACTGGAAGTTTATATCACGCAATTCTGAGAAACAAATTCAGAATTGTAAGATTAAAAAAATCTCAAAATTAACTTTTCTTTTTATTCAAAGGGTTTCCTTAACAATTTACTAAATGTATTACCAAAGAAAAACTAATTGGTTATGATAAAAATGTGACAGGGAATCAATCTCTACCAATAGAAGAATAATTTAAAGAATTCATTTATTTTAATATTAGTACATAATGATCTCAGAGTAGGTGTCATTACCAAATCAAATTTTAAGTCACAGAGTTTAAGTCATAAACATTTCATTGCTTTTTTTTAAGAGTTATGAAGCTTATGAGTTATGACTTGATGAGATCTGCTGAATGTTTCAACAGTCAAGTTTCTTTTTTCAAGATTTGAAGTTGCCAAAAGTGCCCCAAAATGCAGGCATATATAAAAGATCTGACACCTCTCAGAAAGAATGCTTTGTCAGAGGATTTTGGCAGACTTCACAAGTATCACATTCCCCAGACACCGTTGTTGGACCAGCAGCGCACGCCAACACTTACTGAACCGAGTTAGAGCAGAAATTGATTTCCACCCAAGTCGTAATTTCAATCTGCTTACTATGTATTACATTCCTCCCATAAAAGAATGAGACAATAACCTCATTTATCGGTGGGAAGTGAGACGGGTATTGAAAATCTCCCTCTGTGCCAAATCTTCTTAACAGAGCACAAGAAACAACTTTAACCAAACAACTGAGTGCTCTCAATATAGTCGTACCGCTGAAGAACAACACCCGAAGGGACTTCCCTGAACACCTCTTTTCCCAACAATTACACTGAATTTAAAATTTAAAAGAGAACAACCTATATGAAGCAGGACTGAGTTTCAGATCAGATCACTGTAAACAGGCAGATATAAATGAATTTACTTCTACTGCAGAATACACTCTCATGTGACCCAACAAAGTCTTTCTGTAATTAAACCAATACCATCTTGTTTGCATATTGCTCATCCTGAACCAATGCAGATTTGATATAGTGTCTACTTCTATGCTAAAATCTCAAAGTACATGCCATCAAACAGAATTACATAAAGAAAAAACATTATAATAATATAGAGTAAACAATCAGTTCATTATTATCATTATTATCTCAACATATAATATTATATTCTGTTATAAGCACAAACATCACTGCATGGCATCTCATTATTAATAATTACAATCTACTATAGATGGACTCAATTATTAGAACAGTATTTTTAAAATATATAAAATAACATTATTTTTAATAGAATAATTACACACACACACATATCTAAGTAAACAAAGCTAAACAAAGATAACATCACAACATTGTGAAGATACATGATTATTGTTAATATACAAAGATAACGTACATGTTACAAGTATGTCATATGTCATATATAAACTAAATACAATTAAGCTTGCAAAGAGTCACTTATGAGGTTTCATTTGTTATTACTTTAGAATACAATTTCATTTTTATACTGCAATATATAATTAAACTATAACAGCGCTATGACAGCTTTGAGAGCACTGAAAACAAGCCTCACGCATACTCTGAATTTACTTCTTCACTTTGAAGCTATATATGCATTTAATTACATGACAGTCTTTGCGGTTTAATAATCACACAAGTCCGTATTGAATATGGTCCTCTGAACACATTCTACAACATCTACTGCATGTGTTGCAGCACAAGTGCAAGTGTCAGATTGAAAGCATGTAATCTACAGTACATGCCATCAAATGTAATGACGGCCGCTTGCCAAGAAGAACATTACACACATATAGAAACTGACATCAGTTGCCGTACGTGGACGTCTCCCGAAATGCACAAGAGAGTGTGGATTTCTGGTAAAAGAACGTGGGTCTCCATGGCGATGGCCATCTGCAGAGCTTCCAGGGGGCTACTGGCTTGATGGACTCACGCCCGGATGAAGCAACAGTCCATTCATTCCCAGCTCGAGTAACGTGTGATGTCCTGAGAATGAGACTCCTGACACCCAGTCCTGCATCACCCGTAAACAAACGTCCCAAAGATAACTCAAGGTGCTTGTGAAGATATGAAATGACCTTATGGAAGTGTTAAAGTTGATGTAATGTTACAAGTGATGTCATCACTGTCAACCGCAGCCAACTAAATGGAACAAAGAGCTTCCCAAAGAGTCACTTATGAGGTTTCATTTAGTTATTACTTTAGAATACAATTTCATTTTTATACTGCTTAATAGGTTTTGGAACAGAGCCGGAGACTCTTGATCTACTTCATGGTCAGAAACAGAAATGTCTAAAATGTCTTGTTGGATATAACATCATGTAACCAGCACACAGCTGGTCAGACCTCCAAGCAGATTTAATAAGATGTAAAGGGTCTTCTTGTTAGGCTAATCAGCTAGGAAAGAGTAGTAACCTGGAAACACCTCTTTTAGTGACACATGTAATAGATGCAAATATGCGTTAGCAGGAGAAACATACTGATTTGTTGTGCTTGCCAAGGCAAGGAACTAGTCAAAACTATCATTTTCACCAAACATAAATAAAAAAGCAGAAATCATGTAGCTTTTTGAGGAGATTTTGAGCCAAAAATTCATCACCAAACACCAATGACATGTACATATGGATACAGTCATTTCATACGCTTCAAAACTGTTGCAACAGAGGTGGAAATACAATTTTTAAGTACATGAATTATGTTTCCATCTTTGTTGCCACAGTTTGGAAGTGCCTTTTTTTCTTCTAAAGAAGGGGGTGTCCCAGTACTTGTGTCCATATAATGAATGTACAAGTTAATGGTGTTTAGTGATGAGTTTTTGTCTCAAGGTCTGTATTTAAAGTCACACCAGAAGTGTTCAGCTGGGATTAGGACTTGTCTTTCTGCAGACCAGTCAAGTTCTTCCACACTGACTGAATCATCATTTCTCTTGATCCGTGTCTTATACACAGAGACACTGTCATGTTAGAATAGAAAAGGGTTCTGTCCAAACTGTTGCTATACAATTGGAAACACACAATTCCCCAGAATATCATTATATGCTTAAACATTAAGATTTGTACTCATGGAAATGACTAAAGTAGTCAAACCTTTCATTAGAAGGGGGTGACCCAATACTTTTGGCAATATAGTGGGTTTTTTTTTATATATATATATATTTTATATATATTTACATATATATTTATATTTTTATATATATTCTTCATAATAATAGTAATATGAATATGCACACACACACATCATCATCAAGTAGTAATTTTGTAAAATAATTACAAAAAGTGTTACTTTTTTCAAAAACATTAAAGGGGTCATATGATGCGATTTCCTGTTTTGCTTTATCTTTGGAGTGTTACAAGCTGATTGTGCATAGATAAGATCCCTGAAGTTGTAAAGACTAAAATCTCAAAACCAAAGAAATATATATTTTTTAAGTTAAGATTCTACCAAGCCCCCCTAAAACGGCTCATTTAAACATGCCCCACATGTCTACGTCACAATGTGGGGAGATTTGCATAACACAGCCCAAACGTATAAGAAAGAAAGAAGGCATAACTTTTATTCTCGTTGTAATATTGTTGTTGTCGCCAGCACCATGTCCTGGAGACGCTGTGTTTCATTTGTGAAAGCGGAAGTACTTTGTTTGGACCTTCCAAATGAGTACACAACTAGAAATCAGTGGTTAAAGTTGTATTTTCAACACTGTTCCAGAACAGTACAATGCAAATATTCGAGTGTGTGCAGCGCATTTAATGGAGGACTATTTCCTGATCCCGGGAGAGAGTAGGCTACAATGTGAACACTATGAATGGCTGTGAACACTATAAAGTAGGGAAATTCCTATATTTCAAGGACAGTTTAGTGCTTCAGACTCTCACCCTGTAAGTACGTTTCGATATTTAAAAACATTGCTACTGACTATTCAAACACGAGTTTTGAGCAGTGTAGAATAGTGCTTGTTTGGCATTTCTCCGATCACAAATGCAGACATGGTGTTATGTTTATATGGCGCGGCATGTAAAAAGACCATACGACTCATTATAATCAGTAATTATGTGCTTACTGAAAGCAAAAAATGGCTCGTTTATAGTAGTAGTTTTAGTCCTGTCGCGCCGGGACACGGCATCACAACATGGTAAGGGTATAACATGTCCGTCACACGCTTGATTTATTCAGCCAATCACAATGCACTGGATAGCTGGCCAATCAGAGCGCATTTCGCTTCTCAGAACAATGAGCTTTGTAAAAAATACGGTTAAAAGAAACAATTATTTTAATAAACCAATATTATTATTATTCCACTGTTTAATCCGCATTTTTGGAATTATGACAGATTTAACATCACTAACATTTCAGAGCATTTTGATTCGCTCTTTGATGTCAGAGCAAAGATGCCATCTGAGGTTTGCTTTTCATCGTAAAGATGTACAGGACTAAGTTGACATCATATCTTGTAAAGACACCTTTTGTGATGTAGCGAGACAAGATTGAGCTACAAGCATAAACAAGCATAAAAACATTCAGGAATAAGCCTACGCAAGCCGAGATACTGTCTGCTTGGATCATAAATGTACACAACATCACTTCTGCAGGCCCACATAGTTCAACAAGGGTGATGACTCACCAGCATAAAAGAGCTTCAAAGCCACATAAATATAGCCAAGTACACATCAAATATAGCATAGTCAGTGTGGGCATGTGTGTGTCTAACAAAGCGGCCGCTCGTCATGCAGGTAGCATCCAAATGATGTTCTGCATTAGCCTTTGCAAACTGAGGCTCTGAGGATTCCAGACAGCTCTTTTGATAAGGCAGACAGGAAGATAATGCACCATCACTTCCTCCCCCAGAGTCACAGATCATAAGAGAGACGCATGAGAGAGAAGAGGAAGAGAATAAGGGGATGGCACCATGATATATTTATTAGGACTATCCAAAGAGTCTATATTCAAATATAGTGTGAATCCTGCGACTCATAGTTTGCAAACTTCTTAAAAGTCTCAGAAAAGGAGCAGAAATATGACTATGGAACTTTAAAAGTATGGCAATACAGCAGTAAGGCCTGCATCTTGCTGCGCTCAGACATTAAAATGCACCCTGCATTTGAAATGTGACATATAGGCCTGTTTCAGAACATCCACAGAAGCAAAGAATATTTTGGGTGTTTCTTCAACTGTAGGCAATTTTGGAAAATAAACACTCTCAGTACATATATTTACTCTTACAAGTTTGATTCTATTTGTGCTATTCTTCTAAGAATAGCACAAATATTTATACAATTTTCATTTCAACCATATATAAAATCATATGTGCGCATTTTTTGGTGGAAATAACAATGATTAAAAAATGTATGCATGTATGTATGTATGTATATATATTTGACAACTTTGTGATGTGACAATATCAAGGCAGTTCATTTAATATATAAGTGAAAAATATTGTTTTCTTTACTTTCTTCACATATCATAAGTTATGTCTGAGAAGATCATGCTTGAGAGATATTGCTTAAGCTTTCTTGGTAAAAAAAAAAAAAAGTCTGCTAATCTTAAAAAAAAGCATGTTATTGGGAATTTTTTTGTGTGAAAATAGATGCCACAACTGTAATAAAAAAATACAAATAACAAAAAAACAAAATAAACATGAAATCTGTGAGTTTTAATAAAAATCAACCCTTTGGACAATAAAAGTGTGCAGAGTTGAAGAAACACTCATTTATTTCAGCATCAATGTCACAGCTTTGAGAAGCACAGAGGCAGGTATATTCATGACGCTGACCTATTTCATCAAAACACATTTAAAATACATTATAAATCTGTTTATCGACACAATGCAGACCAGGGCTGTGCAATTAATCACATGCGATTATCATGCGCATCACGTCAGCATGCGATTAATTGAACAGCCCTAATGCAGACTTTTTTTACGAAGCAACACAAAGACATCTATCGAGTTCCATATGCAGTGACGTAAATACAAACAGTAAATCTCACTGTTATTAAGTAGTTTATAGCTACACTTCATGGTTCGGGTTGTTTTATGTAGATTTATAGATTTACAGGCCTTTATGTCTGTCAAGAGGAATCTATGAGCCTATGGGAGGAAGCCCCTCACAAACATAATGTGTAATATAGTGTGTGCTACACAGTAAATAAAACTACCAGCTTTATTTCAATGATTGGAGACATTGTGCCTCATTTCTGATGTGCCGCTTGCCGGCAAGAGGCAAAACTGGGGCAACATGAATTTTAAATGCTTCCTGTGAAGTACAAAAGCCGTGCGCTCAAAACACGGAGAATGAAATCTTCCCCCCAAGACATCTCCAGCAAAAAAAATAAGACGTTTTTGGTAATAAACGGATTCCAGTGCCTTCAACTGATATGAGACAATTTGGCCCTTCCGGAACAGCCCTATCTGTCAACCCAGCTGAGGAGAAACAGAGGGCTGATGCAACGCAATGATCCTCGATTGTTCCAAAAATGTCAGCTTTTCATCATCACTAAATCCTCCGTCTTGCGGAGGGCACGGACGAGGCATGCACGAGAGATAGGCGCAGACATGCCCGGGGTCCTCCCAGAGGTCTGCAGCTTTACACGAGCTGCCCGCGCTCCGCTGCTCAGTGCCTGCTGTTTGGTGAGATCAGAGATGGAGTCGGTGGGGAGGAATGCGGAAGACACGGAGCATTAACTTCATTTTAAGCTCTAGTCCCACACCATAAACATCTTCTTCTCAGTATTGGACTTCAGTTTAATGACAACCTGAGATTTATGAAGGACATTCCTCTACTTAAAAAAAAAAAAAAAATAGAATGGCAATGCAGTGTGACAGTTATTTTCTGTAACATTCTGGAATATTCTAGTGCTTTCTGGAACATTCCAGAACACTGTGGGACTAGTCATAAAAGACAAAAATCATCCAACAGACACTTCTGAAGCTCTGGATAACTCACTTTTGGTTACTGGTGCTCATTATTATGCATGTTCCATGTAATTGTTTATGCATGAGTAATAACAGATTCGCTTGTATAAGTATTTTTTTCAACATATTATTTTTAGTTGTCATGAGCACTCAAAAAGTAATGTGATTTTCGTCTTCAATGTGTCAAACTTCAGTGAAATAAAACATTTATAAAAATGAGTTCCACAGTGTAATAAATCAACATTTAAAACAAAGTTGTTTACACTGAGTTTTTAATAAACCAAAAAGAATGTGGTATCATTTATGTTATTGATTTGAAATTTTACTGACAAATGCATATCAAAGGCCAAATGGTCCATTGTTAATAGTGTAGTGATGTATGAAGCACAGCTAACACTGAAATTACGTTCAAACCAAGCGGAGTACTGTTTGAGAACATGGGAAATGTGCGTGCCTAACTTGAACATAAGCTAAATCTGTGCTCCTGTTCGCACTGATTCCAATTGAAATTGGTGGATTACACTCATGAAAATTCATCATCATATTCATTTACAATTAAATTACAATTGTAATTATGCATTACTCAGCATTAGTGAGTGTCATCCTGTATGAGATGCTCAATTAATTTGAATGACTACAATTAATATTATACCCCAAAATTATCTATTGATGTCATGACTGCTGACAGAGAGTGAAATCTCTGAATATTAGGAACAATTTTAGATTTCAACAATAATTACTAATGATCCAAGTAATTTCAATCCAAGGATGTTGCTTCAAACACCTTTTCAATTTGTCCATTTCTGAAAACCCTTCCCCTCCCCATCTATTATCTCTTTATTTTAAATGCACCACAGTTACATCACAAATCACCATTACAGCCATTTACTTTCATTATGAGTCACACAGACTTCAGAAATGCTGTTGTGTGCTATGTTAAAAACAGACCAGATGCTGCTAAAATGTCCTTTAAAAATAAGCCCAAGTGGTCAGGATAGCAATGCATTGTTACACGAGGGTGCAACAGATGAGGTTTGAATCTGGCTAATTCGTGATAAGCTTCATGTGTTGCCATCAAAAAGAGAATTTTCGGATTAGCTGTATCATTTCTCATTTTCTAAAACCAAATATGTATTTGCTGAAGCAAATGTCCTGTGTGTATCATTCCAGAACTCTACACACAATGCCAGAAGACTGTGACTAATGCTTTGGACACAGTTATACATTGTGCCTGACGCTAACAGGACTCGCTAGATATTCACGAAAACCACACATTAACCATCGAATTTCACCATGAAATCAGCTAATTTAATTTAGCCGAACAGCTGTTCACTTCCAAACCCCTGGATAGCCATTATTGCCTTGACTGCTTCTGTAGTCTTGTGCATCGACTGCCCGTAAGGTCACATTTGCATGGTCTGCTATCTGCACTCGTTCATGACTGGAATACTTTGGAATATAGCTGTGGAGAAGAGTTTAAAAGGTGAGCTTGGTACTTTGTGTCTTCCCAAAAGTTTGGTTTTAAATTAACCTATTAATAATGTTCGTGGAAGACAGTGCATGACTAGTTCAGGTAAATGTTAACACTTTAGCTCCTGGGATATAGCTAATAGTTAATGGAAAGATCAGAACATTCCTAATTATCTTTGTCAGGGAAAGTCAGTGATTAATGATTAGTCTGGGCTCTTTTCTGTTTAAGGATAAGATAATTCCCCACACATGGAATAAATAATATTTTCCCTTACGCTCACCAAGGCTGCATTTATTTGATCAAACATATTATGTGAAATATTATTACAATTTAAGATAAAAGCTATTTTATATATTTTAAGATGCAATTTATTCATGGTAAAGATGATGGTAAAGTTGAATTTTCAGCAGCTATTGCTCTAATCTTCAGTGTTACATAATTCTTCAAAAAATTATAACATTTTATCATTATAGGATAGATGTGTACACACACTTCCAACACACATTTATGTTCAAACAACTTGTAAAGTGAATTTTGCATCTATTTTTGTAGAATCTCACTTTTTTCTAAATTATTTGATTAATTGAAAGTTCAAAAGAGCTTTTGTTTTACATTTTTACATTTATGCATTTAGCAGACGCTTTTATTCAGACTATACATTTTTTGTCAGTATGTGTTCCTGGGAATTGAACCCACAAGCTTTTGTGCTGCTAACGCAATGCTCTACCACTGAGCCACAGGAACACATTTTAAATAAATAAAAATATTTTAAACTAAAAAGTACTTTTTTATTTTAAAGTAAAGAAAATTTAAACAAACTTTAACTTTACTGTCGCTTTTGATCAATTCAATGTGTCATTGCTGAATTAAAGTATTACAAAAACTTTTAAAACAATACAAAAATAAAACATTTTCAAAGAAAAAATGTGTTTTAATAGTTTATATGTATAAAATACGTGTGTGTGTGTGTGTGTCAGGGAAATCAATCTGAATGGCTTAACTTATAGCCTCTGAATATTAAACGGGCACTAGACAAAGTGTTTAACATTGAAAAAAATTACACACTTCAGCTTTAATATCGTCTAACATTATGCTAATGTAATTAGAAACTAAAAACAAAAATTAAATCATTAACTATGACATTAAGTTGAATACTGAAAAGCAAATAAACTTGCATTCATACGCTAATAGCACAGTCAGAAAACAGCTCTTTAAATCTTATGAATGCCTGGTGAATGCTTTGACGGAGGTTTTCATGCCTACCCCAGGTATTCCGTCTTTATTGGCAGCCAGGGGAGCTGCTAATCCATGCAAACGCACAGCGCAGTGGGGTGACAGGAACAAACCTAGAACCTCATTAACAGCGTTCTGGCAGTAAGCATGTCTGACCTCTGTCTGGCCAATTCCACACAGCCTGCTTTTGAATTCGGGTTTTAAAGCCTATATTTAATCTGGGACAGCGAGAAGAGTCAGAGCAAATGCAGGTCAACACTTCATCAGAATCTGGATGCTTCTCGGTACTGCAGGTAATATCAAGGACCAACAGAACTGTATATTAGAACAGAGAGAAAAATGTGTCCCAAGTGGGGCACAAAGTCACAACAGCAGAAAGAAGTCTGAAAGGGGATTGCAAAGCAGTTGCTAGGGCACTACTTGGTTTCTTACTTTTAACTGGAATCCACATAAATGAAATTGAAAAATAAATCTTGAGAGTGAGAAATATTTCCATTTGCAGATTTCACACAAATTCACCACACGACCAACAACACAGAGCTGTGTTCATATCTCTACGTTTGACAATGGACCTTATTGGCCGCCAGATTTCAGAGATTTCACTACTGTGATCACATCTTTGACTGCACATTTATTTGCGTGCATAGCACAATTGGTGTAAGTAAACTGTTAAAGTTTAATAGGGTTAGTAGTGTAAACAATTGTAATGAGAGAAAAACTACACAGAATGACGAATGCTTCATTTTACACGAATGAAAGATGTCTCCACAATAGCAAGGTCAAGGTGGATGTCATCTCTTCCAGCCCTTTGATTAATATTGCAGACCCGCAGCAAACAACCAGAACAGCAGATCCAATCGCCATTTATCAATGTCCTTTCAAAGATTGGAAGTATCCTATATGACAAATTAAAAACATTCAATAATGAATCTACCCAGTCAGCATTTAATTTGATGCCATTTATCTGTATTCCGCTAACATGTGTCTCTTGACTAAAGTAAATCCAGAAGGATATAAAGCAGCAGTGATTGTTAAAGACACCACAAAAACACGATTACACCACATTAAACTAATTTAACAAATTTCAAGCAATAAAACATTTGCACTTTATCTGTATAACAGCATTCATTTCAGACTTCGCGGCAGAGGGAGATTAATGACAGTCTCGTTCTTAATTAGCCCAGATAAGGCACATTGTCAAGACTCAGTCTTGTAGCACACGATTGAGAACACGGAAGATCTGTCTCTATGCTGAAGGTTCCAGTGTTCACTTCTGTGGAAGTGATGGATATTTGTAGTCGATTAGGCCTCTGAAAAGCATTGTATATGAATCAGACTGTTGAAGGGAATTAGAAGCCACAACATTAACCTCCGTGGTCATTATTGTTCCAAAAAATGTGGCTTATCAACGACGTTCCACAATCATTTAAAGACACAGTTCACATAAAAACTAAAATTCTGTCTCACCCTCATGCCCTTCCAAACCTGTATGACTTTCATATTTCTGTGGAACAAGAAAGAAGATATTATGAGAAATGTCTACTGTTTTGTCCATACAATAGAAATCTAAATTGTTTGGTTACCAACATTCTTCAAAATATCTTTAATCATACGTTTATACAGATTTTGAACGACATTGTTGCGTGAGCAAAAATAACAGAATTTTAAGTGAAGCAGCATTAAAGTAGTCCGTTATATACAGTACATACGTGGTATGTGTCAAGTCTTTTGAAGCCATACAACAACTTTGTGTGAGGAAAAGACTATAAAATTGGAGGCCATGGGTTCTTGTCACCGTCAAGTCACGTCAAGCCTGTGCCATACGAGCCATTTTTGATTTGAGAGCTGCATCCGGAGTTGAATGATTCACTTTCAAATTAATATGAAAGTGAAAAATGACATCGATCTCAACCCTGTGGTCACTATAAATTGTTACTGAATGGAAAAATGCAGTCTGAAGAATCCTTTTGTGTTTCATAGATTAAAAAAAAACATTAAAAAAAATGAATGAGGGTGAGTAAATAACGACAATTTATATTTTTGGCTGAACTATCGCTTTAACTCTAATGGACACATTCCCTATGTTCCCTATGGCCACTTTCACTAAACTTCAGAGTGATTCTATTGGCCAAATCCCAAGTTCAGTGTCTCAGCATGTTCTCCAAATAACCTTTCGAGGAAAGACCATGTACTTTGAAACCATAGAGTAGCCACTAACCGCAGTTCACTTGTTCAGCAACTATTGCTTCTGTCCAACAAATCTTCCGCCTGGAGTGGGCAGACCAGTATAAAAGTGTGGGGGTAATGTGATCTAGACGCTTCAATTTGTGCCGTGAGCATTCACTGATAAAATATTGTACTTAAATTTAGTAGCAATGCAAAAATATCTGAGGTATTCTAGTACTGGTGGAAAATTGTTTATAATGCTGTTTTTGAATACACAGGGAGCACAGATTCAAAATACAGCAGAAAAATAACATACGCATTAAAGAAATTGAATATATCATCTATCTCTAAGAGAAAAACAAGACCTTCTGGAAGTGCTCTGTACACATATTTGTCTTTCTGCTCCATGTATTGTACGACTCTTTCCCAAAGAATATTTTCATTATTTTCATTATATTTCCGGAAACAATGCATTTCCGAACCCGATGTTCCTATTTTTCATCAGCCATTTGCTGTTTGTACATTGGATAGTCATTACAGTACCATCTACGCATAAGCACGGAGCAATTATCAATGTAAACAGAATGGAACAGAACAGAATGTTTTTGTGTTTTGTCCATAGAATGAAAGTCAATAGGATCCACTGCTGTTTGACTTTCAGTCTACAGATGAAAATAACGACATGCGGGTGACTGAATGATGACAGAATATTCATTTTTGCAGTGAACTATCCTTCAGAACAGACACTCAGAACGCCGTATCAAACAGGGGCGTTTCCTCCGAGGAGGCAAGGGAGACAGTGTCTCCTTAAAAAAAAAAATATGAGAAAAAAATGCATAATACAAAAATAAAACAATGCAAATATATTACAAAATATGACATAGAAAAACAGTCCTAGAAATAAAAAGGTTTTTCTTCCTTCCTGTTTTTTTTTTTTGCATATTTGTCACACTTAGAGGTCACAAAAGCCAATGCTGACCAAAAACCACAAAGTTTTTGTGCTGAACCACAAAGGCTTGTCTCACATTTGCCAAAAAATATCTTGATTATCCCCATATATTCTGTGGACTGATGAGACAAAGTAGAACTTTTTGGAAAATGTGTGTCCCATTACATCTGGTGTAAAACCAACACTGTCTGCACTTCATAAAAAGAACATCAAATCAACAGTCAAACATAGTGGTGGTAGTGTGATGGTCTGAGGCTACTTTGCAGCTTTATGACCTGGACGATTTGCCATAATTGATGGAACCATGAATTCTGCACTCTATCAGAAAATCCTGAAGGAGAATGTCTGGCTGTCAGTTTGTGACCTCAAGCTCAAGCGCACTTGGGTAATGCAGCAGGACAATGATCCGAAACACACCAGCAAGGCCACCTCTGAATGGCTCAAGAAAAACATAATTAAGGTTTTGGAGTGGCCAAATCAAAGTCCATACTTAAATCTGATTGAGATGCTGTGGCATGACCTTAAACAGTCCTTTCATGCTTGAAACCTCTCCAGTGTGGCTGAATTAAAACAATTCTGCAAAGAAGAGTGGGCAAAAATTTCTCCCAAGTGATGTAAAAGACTCATTGCCAGTTATCGCAAACACTTGATTGGAGTTGTTGCTGCAAAGGGTGGCACAACCAGTTACTAGATTTAGGGGGAAATTACTTTTTCATGTAGTGCCAGGCAGGTTTGGACAGCTTTTTTACCTTAATAAATGAAATAATTCTTTCAAAACTGCATTTTGTATTTACTCTAATTTTTGTTGTGTATTATTCAAATTTGTTTGATAATCTGAATTTTTAAGTGTGCACAAAAAAAATGTAAACAGGAAGGGTGCAAAAACCTTTGCACGGCACTGTAAATTACTATTTTTTTTCAGTAAAACTGTACAACAACGACACCACCAGGTAGAGTTACAGCAGGAGTCCATGCCTCTCACGCCTCCCCTGAGCCCATTGAGTTTTAACAGACCCCCTAAAGCGTGCGGTGGATTTGGTGGAGGGAAATTGAGAATTAATGAGTGATATGATTGGATATGACTGATTATGATCGGCTGTGATTGGTTCATGCGATAACTGCAACACCCTGGAAAACACCCAAAACACATCATGGCATTGTGTTTTTCATGGACATCTCTCATGTTATTCTTTTTAAAGTAAAAATCAAGTTTAAAACCATGTTGTGTTTCAATATGGATTTATAATTTATGATACCATACTTTGAGAACTACACTCAAAGGAGAAGATCAGATGAAAAAAAATTCTCGACATTTGGTTTTTATTTCATTAAAAGTCCTTCATAAAATATAGAATTCTACTGGCTTGGTTCACAGAATTATACAAAAAGCATTTTTAGCTCCAGCTTTGAAAAGAGTCTCTTTTGCAGTTTGTTCAAATCCTTGACAGAGCTTCTTAATTGTTAATGTTATCTGTTTCCTACTAGTAACTGTTTCACCACCCACAGGTTTGAGTTTTAACTCAAACAGCTCAAGTGTAACAAATAGCATCCTTCGACAGAGAAAAAAAGGGGGGTTGGAATTTATATTGGGTTTGAATTTCACACCAGCTGCCTAGTTCAGTTAGATAGAGTCCAGCTTGCCAGCTCTTCCTAGGTGTCTTACCTGGCAGACTGATGGCCCTATTTCCTTTTCCTGCTCGAACACATCATCCTGTCCAACACAGGGATGTCCGTGACACATCGCACTTCCGGAGTCTCTCTAAAAATCAAGTACACAAGATTTAAAGTGTGCTGAATGTACAAAGGGACAAACAAGGTGTAACATCCCCTCCGTTTGATTCTTTTGGATCAGATTTAACGATATGATAAAGACGAGTGAGTGTGCTGCCTCGGTCAAAACGACCAAAGTAAATCTAGCGGGATCAATTCCATTACACATCTCTGAGTCATTGCACACTAGAGACTCCAACGATCAATTCTTAATCGAGACATCAAAGCAACCACACTACTGTTCTTCCCATAACCGCCTTTCTGAGACGCTGACAAGAAAAAGAGTGTTGACACAAAGACAGGATGATTGTAACTATGAATCACGGTACAAAGTTTGACTTATGTGTACTTTCAAAAACGTCTCTCGATCAGCTCGCTTTGACAGTCACACTGTGACTTGTGAATTTGCCTTTCTCGGATCAAGAAAGGTGAGATTTGCCTCATGAGCTGTACTTCTCACTTCACTGTTACTCAAGAGACGTCCGGGTTGTATTGAGAATATCGAAAGTCCCTCAGAGTCACGGTATGATGTCTTTGCCCCGACATGCCAAGGGCTGCAACATGTCTTGTCTGCCCGGTCTGATCTTGTCGCTCCCCGCTGTGACAGAACGGCCTGTAATTCATCTCTGGAGCGGGAACAATGAGACTGCAAATATCAAGGTTCAGATTTGTAAGGGTTAAGGCAGTTTGTCACACCACAGAGCTGAGCCTGAATCGCTCTGGTGACATTTCTAACACGATGAGTTCACAAAAAAATAGTAAGTGGATGAATGTATCATGAACTTGGATGAAACTGAATTCTTCATTATGATTCTTCATTAGCTCTTCATTATGCTGATCTAACAGTCAAAAGTACTTTGGCATCAAATTGACATTACAATGAAAAATACTTAATGATAGCCAGGCTTACAGTGCGTTGAAGAAAAAGTTAATTGTTTCTTAACCTTTGGTCACATAATGGAGTATCACTTTTGTCTTGGCGAGATTTCTTGTCTTTTTCTTATCTGAATGTAAAGCAACAGTCAAAATATTGAATCAGTATACCTAACAGTGTACTGTAAATGCAGCTACACAATCAGATGAAAAAAAGATAGCTCATTAAAAAATATTTTAGTTGATAATTTATAAATTCAAGTTTATAACACAATTCAGACTTTATTTATAACAATTTTGTGTTTTCATCTTGCAATTCTGCTCCTTTTTCAAAAAAAGTTTACATCTTGCAAATCTGAGTTAACATCTTACAAATCTCATGAGTTAATAACACAAAGTCTGACTTGATTTCCAGCAATTCCATGTTTATATCTTGCAATCTTGAGTTCTCTCACCATTCTGACTTTTTTCTCAGAATTGCGAGTTTATAACACACTTCTGATTTCGAGCAGAATTTTAAACTTTAAAATCGCGATTTTGAATTTTCATCTTGCAATTGACTTTTTATGCCAGAATTCCAAGTTAACATCTTGCAATTTTGGGTTAACGTCACAATTCTAACATTTTTCACAGGCTCGCAAGTTTACGACACAAAATTCTGACTTTATTTCTAGCTATTCTGATTATATCTTGCAATTTTAAGATAACAACTCACAATTCTGAGTTTCTGAGTTTAGTAGTAGTAGTAGTAGCCCTTTATTGTCACTAGTCACAAGTACCAGTGAAATTAGCCATCAACCTGTCCATACATACACAACGTACATATGACAACGGGGTAGACAGAACAGGAAGACAGGGAATGGAAGAAAATACAGCATTTACATGAGGAGAGGGAGGAGAAAAAAAAAATTAACCCCCAGACTATGCTCCATTGGGGGTACAGTGTGAGAACAGAAAAAAAACACCTCAGCACAAAAGCACATATACCATAGACACAACTTGCAACAGGGGGAAACATATCCAGCTCTGGCAAGCAGCCATCCGGTCCGGTGCCATTTACAGTTTATGTCTTTCAAGAGATGCCTAATTTCATGGACAAAAGGATCTGTCTATCACAATATGCATATTTTGCTTAAGAAATGTTTTGGTGTATTCCATTCCGCATAAAGTCAGAAGTGTCTTCATATTAGTTTTTGTTTTGTAGTGGTTTCAAGAATAATGATATTGTCAATGACATTGGTATTGACCTCTGACATTTTGTTCTTGCAACAACCCTACATGTAAGTACTTGTTAAAACTAGGGGTCGACCGATATGTGTTTTTCAGGGCCGATGCCGATACCGATTATTACAGATCAAGTAGACCGATAACCGATATTTTGAACCGATATACGTGTCTGGTGTAAAAATGAAAATGAATGCCAGAATTAATAATAACAAGAGCTCTGACAAAAAACGTTCTTTAAATGCTTTTAAACATGTCTTTAATTCTGAAAACTGTTAATAACAACAACATTAAATAAACAGTAATATTAATAATAACATAAGTACAGAGATCACCCAGAAGCATTCTGTAAACATTTTGTAAAACTTAAAGTAAATGTATTTAGCGTATTGTTGATTATTCTCAACAAAAGTTGTAATAATTGTTGTAGTTGTATTAACGTATACAGTAATATATTCGCTAAACCGAACTTATATTTTGACAGGTTGCCATGAGGACCTTTTAAGTTTCTGTAGCCTATGTATATATATGTATGACGATCGTTTTACTCAAATGAAACGGTCACATGCTCATGAAGTGACTCTGCGAGCAGTTCTGGGGATGTTGTTCATGTATTTATGTCCTCATTTAGTGAGACGGCAGACGCTGAAGTCACCGCGAGCATCACGCCGCTTCAGTATGTATGTGTGCAGTAAATGAAACCGCACGCGTCTGTGTCATTCATTAACAGAGATGCAGAACATGCAGGATTCATATTTAAATAGTGTTTTTCTAATATTTATAGATACTAGTCCATAGCGAGTCAATTTAATGTACTGACCTACTTTTGATTAATTCATCCAAACTTGACACATTCCGTGACATTCCGTTATACGGTAAATTCCATTATATGACTGCATTCCATGATTCACATTTTCGCATCGCGACATCATAGGTTATATTGAGGTGTTTTGCAACTTCAGCAATGTCTGCTGCTGCTTTACCTTTGAGAGACAACTGATGCGTGATCACTGAGGCAGCTCCAGTTAGCATGTGCTCTCGGTGTGAGACTGCCTTCAGTTTTCGCGTTGATTGGTCGGACTCGTGACTCTCTACATATCAGATGAGCGGTGAGATTGCTCTCAGAGATTGAGAGATCGCCTCACTCTCACAGAGTGTTGAGCTCAGACAGGCTGCATCGAGCCAAATAGTGCATTTAAACATTACATAGTTTCACCTGTATTATTTATTCACCAATAAATAATGTCACCTGTAAATAGTATGTTTGTTTGCATATATATATATATATATATATATTATTATCAAAATGGACACGATGAACATTATGAAAATACATAGTGGCTGAAGAACCCTTACACTAATTATTCCTCCACTGTCAAATCAAATGCAGCTCAGGAACAGACCTGTTGTCTAAATGCTGTCAGCATCGCCTCTTTGACTCACCGTGAGCTGCTATTGTGCGAGACAGACAACAGTCACAAAAGAACCACCTGAGTTTTTCTATGCTTGATAAGCCATGGTTTCTTAATTCATATTCCACAGGTCAAAACTTCAGAAAAAGAACATCTGTATTTGTCAAATCGATCACGTTTACTGAAAATCCCACCTAGGAGGATAAATATCATAATATGGTTAGTCTTTTCCTGCAGGTCAGTGCTATCTGTCTGACAACTCATTACTTAGGTCATTAAGAATCACAAGTACAAAACATCCGCAATACCAGAGTTAAAGAATAAGTAATGTTTGACCAAATATCCTCCTCATCCAGGTCTTGTGTGTGCCACGAAAGCATATTTTAACACATACTCAGCAAATAGACTATTAACGCAAGACTAAAGTGCATCAGTTAAACACACATGCAATGAGTCTGCCTGTTTTTACACAGTCAAAGACTGAGCATAATTAAATCGAAAGATTCTCAATGTGCAACACAACAGAAAAAATTACAAAACACTTGCACTGACACACAAGGACAAACCTGCATTACCACTGCATCTTCTTAACTGCATACCGCTTTCAGAGTAACATTGTATGTTGTGAATATATAAATATACAAGCCTATTTCCCAGATGGCACTAGAAACACTGAAGCTCCAGACGGAGCTCTTTCAAAGATAATCATGTTGATTATGCCTTTAACACCAATACATAAAAAAGTTATATTCTGGGTTGCCAGAGAAAAGTGTTTGAAAGAAAAAAAGACATTTAAAGAAAACCCATTTAGGCCTGGTTGCTCCTCTAAAAATGGTCATTTCAAATAAAGTGTGATAATTGATTCTCACACACAAATATTTGGTTTACAAAACACAAGTTAGTGGTTGCCGGAAAGGAATTATAAAAACATTCTGGGGATCTTTTTTGTTGAAGAACACATTTTAATTTGTCAATTTCAAATACACTTAAAAAATATATAATAATAAAATAAAAAAATAAATAACCATGATTTTTGTCCAGAAAAAAATATTAACATCCTAAAAACTTCAGAAGCAAACTTTTTATTTATATAAAGTTTATTTTTCTTCCACCACCCCAAATTGTTTTAACAAAAATCTAACATATTTAGTAAAATCCTTTTTCTGTGTAGGATGGTAGCACAGGCTGCATGTAAACTACAGTAGACACCTGTTTGGTTGCTGTTAATAAGTATGACAGATACTTTAACATATGTCAGTGACTGTAATGAACACATAAGAGCTGCATCCTATTACTCGCGATCTGTGATATAATATCACAACATAATTCATTCATGGGGTTCATTCAATGTTCATCAAAACCAAAAGAACTAGAATCCCTTGGATCGTTCAAAGCGCCTCAAAAATGTCTAGCCTAGGTATTGAGTTCAGTACGTTTTGAAACCCAGCCACAAGAAGTCACACTTACCAGATTCAACACCGTTTCCACTATATCTCTATTGCTGACCTCGCCGACTTGAATGAGACCGGTGAGGACTGCGAATTTCGTCTTGATATTCCGAATCGGAACCGAGGGGTTTATCACCCCGGCCGGTAGCACCACCGATCCGGAGCAAGACATCATCATCATCATGTCACCGGTACCAGAGCCCGCGGCATCTCCGTGCTGCCTGTGGCCGGGGAGAGGTGCTCTGTCGCCCGGCGTGGCCACCGGCTGAACGCTCGCCATGTCCTATCAGCCGCGATGTTTAAAAACAGCGCTGTATCATCAAGTGCCGAAGGTGTTTTGGTCAAATCAAGTTCGATGAGATATCTACAGTCACTTTAACGGGGACAGAATCTCCGACAGTGATTTAATATCCACCGGCTGTGCAGTAAGAGTCCAAACGCATGTGGCAGGTCACAGTATAGCCTACACTACAGGTCTACAGATGCTCCGCACACTGTACTTGAGCTCTTGCTTCCCTCTCTGGTTTGTGTTCAGTGATGTAGTATGTGAGTTTGCATTACCCAGCTGGGTGTACCGATCAAATGTTTCTCATGCTGGGAAAACGCCCTCTATGTGCAGTAGACTACCGTAGGCTGCAGTGTGCGTCCTGTCTGCACCTTCATGGGTCGAAGGGAAGATAGAGATTACAGATGGATACCTACCGATCAAACAGGTAAATAATGGAAGCTAGACGGAAGCAGAAGATCTTTAGATTACGGAGCAGCAGTCAAACTGAGCCAATTTAGAATAAATGTTTTTATTTTCTCTAAGATAGATAGATAGATAGATAGATAGATAGATAGATAGATAGATAGATAGATAGATAGATAGATAGATAGATAGATAGATTATCATCATCACTATTATTATCATTATTTTTATTATTACACGGTTTGGTCAATCACAGCAATAATTCGCCCTATTAATATGTCGACGTGATATATATTAATATATATATATAATATATTAAATGAATCTCCTGCATTAACGCGCTAATTTTGATACATATATACACCACTAATATATACATATATGTATGTGTGTGTGTTTCAAAAATGTTTCAAAATGTTGTTTCAACTAAAAATAATTTGTTACCCTGACTTCAATTTTTTAGTTTAATCAACTTGAAATTTTAAGATACTCAATGTTAATTTAAGGGACAACTGGAATATTTTTGTTGACTAAACTAAACAAATTTAAGTCAGCGGGGTATCAAATTATTTTAAGATGAAACAACAATTTATTTATTTATTACAGTGATTACAGCAGTTAGCTACAGCCCCCAAATTCAGCATTCAAGGAGGGCAGATATTTGCCCCAAGCACAATGAAATATTTTACTTGAAACTTTGCTTGTTTTTCTCTGGTTGAGTCTGTATGCTGCTTGATGACACACAATATTTCACAGAGTGTAAAAAGTGATTAGTTGACTTAACTTAAAAAAATTAAGGAAACTCCTTGCCTTAAAATTATTAAGCAATTCATAACAAAAAGTATAAGTTAAGTGAATTGTCACTTAACTTTTTTTCAATTATTATTCACTTAATCATTTTAAGGCAATGGGTTTCCTCAATTTTTGTAAGTTAAGTCAACTTGTTACAGTGTTACAGTCTTTTTACAGTATATATATATACACACACACAGTATATATCTTATAAGCCTAACGCTAAAATTACCGTCTTTAATGGCCATGCTGTATCAATCCGCTCATTGGTGTAATTGAAGCTGCGGCTCTACTTTCATGTCTCTCCACCATGCACCATGGACTCCAAAATTATAAATAAATATTTAACAAAATATTTTACGGCCATTATAGCAAAGTAATCATATGGAAATGCTATGATCCGCTCGTCCGCATATCTGAAGTCAATGTAATTGTCATGTCTCTCGTATCACAACACAACTTTAAAATTACACAAACTCTTTTTTTAATATCTCATTATTACTAGAATGATGGTCATTAATGGCAAGACTTTGTCAATCCATTCATCCACAGAATTGAAGCTGCGCTATACATTCATGTCTCTCGCATCACGGTTCTGAAATGATAGGCCTATAAACAATTGCAAATGCTATATTAATCCTCTCATCCTTATAACTGAAGTGCACTCTAAAATAAAATAAAATATTTTAGATTTACTGAAATTATGTTCATTATCATCAGATGTGTTAGACCTACCTAAATATTTGTGTCTGTGTCCTACTTTTCACTAATGACTGACTGTTAATGATCATAAAAGACACGTTAAGTAGCTAATAAGGATCACTGGTGCAGTCAATACATTTAATATATGTGATATTTCAGCAAACCGTACTGCACTTTTAAATTATAGCCTATATGCAGCTATTGGCTAGTGTCTTTGTTAAGTAGGCTATTTGGACATTTTGAAGTGAGCAATAACATTCACATCCTCATGAGGTAAGGTTTCAATCTTTTATTTAGATGAAGCTAGTAAATGATCAGGAAAGACAAAAGTCTGACTACATTACAGTGGAATTAATGATGCTATTAAGCTTTTAGAGTGCATTGACAGATGTTGGACCTGACTTGATTACTTCTGATCTGCTGAATGCTCAGATGTAGCCTACTGCATAATAAACACGAGGTGTTGTGTTTCACAAAACCAACAGTTGATCTGGTGATTAACAACATGACCATGATTTTGTTTGTTTGATTGTTTAGTGAGATCAATCTTTTTGTGGATCTATCGTTTTTACAACTGTTTTGACTCACTGTGTGGTGATAAAACATCATTTCTGAAGAGGGTAAACGCGTGAGATAGCGTGTCTGTGTCCATCTGTAATGCTGTCAGATGTTTATAAAACATGTACATTTATTTACAGCTACAAAGTGTTGTTCAAAGTTCATTTGATGTAATCAATGCACTTCTTTATTATTTAAACATGCATTCAAATATAATCCTTTTTTGTTTGTGGCATTGGTGTCACAAATTTTAACATACAAACAAATTCTGTGTTGAAGCATTTAAATATCAAAACAGTAAAGAAGCTGAGATATCTGTTGAAACTGAGCAGCCTTTGAAGCTTTTATATATATATAATAAATAAATATATTTATTTACCATTAAAAGTTATTGAGAGGAAGGGAAAGTTTGTCATAGATAAATACTGACATCTAGTGGCTAACAGAAGTACGTAAGAAGATTCAGTACTGCAGGTTTGCTTTGAACAAATACTGATGTAAAAAAAATACTCTTAAATCATTTTCATTGACTTGAGCTACACTACCATTTAAAAGTTTTGGGTCGATGACATTTTTTTATGTTTTTGAAAAAACTATCTTATTTCTCACCAAGAACGCATTTATTTGGTTAAAAATACCAGTAGAAATGCATATTTATTAATATTAATAATATACATTAACATTAAATATTATTACAATTGTGTTCATATATTTTAAGTGTCACATTATCCTTCAGAAATCATTGCAATGTGCTGAGTTGGTACAAAAGAAGCATTTTTCTTATTATAATTGATATTAAAAACAGTTGTGCTGCTAAAAAGTTTGTGGAATAATTTTTTCTTCATGAATGGATTTATAGAAAGCTAAAAAAACAGCATTTATTTAAAATAGTCTTTTTTATAATATTTTTATTGTCACTTTTTTAGCAATTTAATGCATACTTGCTGAATAAAACTATTGATTTCTTTAAAATATATAAATGAAAATCTTACTGACCCCAAACTTTTGACCAGGTAGTGTATGATTTTGATAATGGTTGTTATTTTTATGAAAAACTGATATTATATCAGTTATCATGTATGGAGAAAATAAGCATCAAAATGACAGTAAAGAAATATGAATTCATTTACACAGTTTAATTAAAATCAGTCTCTTTGTCATTAATGTAATCCAGTACTACAAAAGCAGGTCTGAGAAAATCAAACCCAAGTCATTTTGTCCATCTTTTGAAACAAGCAAGTACAAATTCAATAATATTACACCTATTCATGGACAAACATTAAAATAGAAACAGAGAAAGCAAAGTAACTCAGCCTACAACTGAGTATAATTTTGTACCATATGAATTAAACTGATATCTGTGCAAAAGGAGATATCAAACAAATGTATACATAATATTCGTACTACATGAGCATTTAAATATATATGTATATAGTCTATACAAGATGTGTGTGTAGATACACACATAAACACAAATACAACAAGCACATACATGGACATGCGGTGCATGCATGTGCAAATATAGCTTTCTTTTTTTTATTAAATAAAATATATGCTTCCCAGAAGCACTTAAGAGCTTAGGTGTCTTATACATTGTATAAGACCATATGAAAGAATAAAATAATTAATTATAATACAAATAACAATAGTTACATTCCCATTGGGGTTTATTACCCAGACAGACAACTCTGCCCATTGTGCAAAAGGGCAGACATTTATCAGGGTTCATAGAGTCACAGAACTGAGATTTCAGTTTCCAGAACGATAACAGGGCTCAAATTTTTGTTTCTGGACCTTCTGTGTGGATTGGTTGGAAGGAATTGCGGATACGAGCAGCTTCGGTGGCGCAAAGGTGTCCGAATGCTTTGTTATACCATTCTGGAGTTCTCCCCCTGAAAAGAAGTGCAGAATGTTACCACACTGATGTGTATTCATTTAAAAAAAAAAATGCAGCTACAGTCAGAGAATTCCATTTGTGTGTGTGTGTGTGTGTGTGTGTGTGTGTGCGTGAGCTATATTTACTCACTTCAGGTCCACTCTGCAGATGTGGGTGAGTCTGGACTTGCCAGAGCCACAGGGCTCCAGTAAGTAGTTGGATTCCATCACTATAGCTCTGATGCCCCCTATAGGTGGACAGTCCTCATGCTCAATAGACACGGACACCAGAGAACACGTCCCCCGTGGCAGATCTGTCCTCCACGACCTGAGAATAAACATCAGTGTAACTTTATAAAACATTGCTGCAGGAAGCTAAAGTAGTAAATTGTGATCTAAACTCTAAATTTACCACTCTATAACACTAACACTATAACTTTCCAATAATTCATATTTGCTTTGTAAGAATTTGTTTGTGAAATATATGAATCAACAATAAGCTAGTATTCACTACAAATATATATAATATAATGAAAATTAAAAATCAATTTTTTTTTTTTACTAATTTACATGATTTTCAGAAGTCTGAAACTACCAAGATTCCCAAGAATTCCAAGGTTTTGAATGATTGTGGGAACTCTGTTATCTCATTCATTTAACTATTGCTCCATAAATCTGTCTATTGTTAAAAAACAAAACAAAAAAACAATGGAAAGTCCCAGAGTGATTGGACCCACCTGAGCACTACAAAGTCTCTGCTGGGATGAGGAGGCATACAGTTGAGGACATACTGGAACACTTCTGCCTGCCTGTTCAGAACCTCACACACTTTCCAATTCATCAGATCCACGTCCCACAGGTGGCGTTCCCGAAGAACACGGTTTAGAACCACCGACGGAGGGGCTTCCACCTCCACCGAGACCCGCCAATGCCGCAAAGGGTTCCCATCACCCATCTTGAGTTAAACCAGAGAACTTTACTTAGTATCCATAATCAGTTTTATTAAGATTTCCTGTAATGTTTATGTCCTGTTGTGTATAAGTCTGAATTTTCCAATCATACCTTTTATAGGACAGCTCTGTGTTGCCGGTGCTCTGGCAGGACACCCAACCTTTGGCCTTTTCCCGTGATTCTTTGAGGAGACCCTGTAGCCTGGCCTCCATGAATGCAGGCCAAGAGCCTTCATCTTCCCTCTCTTCCTCTTGATGTTGCCGCTTGCACAGCTCCTCAATCGTGGGAGCCTGAAGCTCGGCCTCCACGTAGGAGTTTCGTGATTGTGTCACCATTTCATGTGGAATCTGAGGGAAAATAAAACAATTCGTGGTCTGCTTTAGAGATAATTGAAAAGGCAAATAAAAACAGAAAATTAGATTTGTGGGTGTAATGGTTGTGTTATAAAATACACATTTCCAGTATTTGAAAAAGTAAGTCAAGTCATCATCATGTGAAATAGATGTGTGTGTGTCTCACCTCAAACAAGCGGTTGCACTCTGTGATCATGTGTGCCAGGCCTTGAGTGGCAGCCAGGTTTTCATTCAGGTCCTTTTGGTCTGGCCTCCCTGTAGCATACTTTTTCTGCATCTGCATTGCTCTGTAGACAGATTAGAAAATGTTTTAGTTAAGATGACACATTTTAATTTAATATATTTAAATAATTTAAGTAATTTATTTTACATAATATACACATCACAACATTTTACAATATATATAACATTTATTTTTGGATGGATGAAATGAACCATATATATCATAGTAAAATTGAGAGCAGAAATGGTATTTACTTTGGTGCAAGATTGTCCTTCTTCAGGATGTTGAGATGAAAAAGTGAAGGTGCCAGACACACTGCGATATTCATGGGTGTCATTTGATTCTCTTGCACGGAGGAAGTGACATCGCTCAGGAAGCAGAGCAGTGTTTGCAGTACCTCTCTGTTTTCATCTGACATCAGCATGATGGCTGCCTGCACAGCCTGTAAGCGCTGCTCTTTGGGCATATCTAAAGAGGAAACAAGGATCAGGTGACTAAAGGAAGTCTGTGTTTTTCTTCCTAAATTCACAAGATGGATGTAGGAGAGGAGTTAAGCGTTGGGAAGTGTTTCTTACATTGGTAAATATGAAGGAAGGTTTCACCCAGTTTGCTGGTCAGAAGTGGCTCAGGCAGATCCCTGAAGAACTGTTTGACCATGTCAGCCACATCGTACGCAGACTGGTCTTCATAGTTGACATCATCTGGAGAATTCTCATTCATCTGTCTGAGAGCTTGGATACGAGACTTCACTCCCGACTTGCGAAAGAGACCCACCTAAGAAACAGGAGACAATTTTATATTGTGAAATTTCTATTTGTTTTTACATTGTAAATAAAAAATTGGACATTGGAAATTGGTCTCTACTCTCTACATTAACATTTATTATGTTAATATTATGATATTATAATTTGTAAACAGTTATACTGTTGATTTGATGACCCTCACTAACCTGATCGAGGCATTGGCTCCTGAGGTAGCGCAAAGCCTGCTGGATACCAAGAGGTAAAGGCTGACCGAAGCGTTGCACATGCACTATCAGTGGAACCCCGAAAACATTCTTATCTTTATAGTCTGGAACCTTCACCCTCTTCATAAACTTTGGCACAGACCTGAGAGACACAAAACACAATGGTTAAAATTATTTTTTATACAATATAAGCTTCTGTTTCCCCAGGCATCTTTTATATTTTATGTTTTGGAAGTAATAAAGTCATCAATACAATAATATACTCTGTATGGACAGTGAAGTTTTCATCACATGTTTTAACAGCAGGGTGCAGTAACAATAGTGACCAGTAGAGGGGAATGGATTACTGCTAGTCCCTCTTGAGCTTTAAGCTACAGTAAAACAATAACATAAAATCTCATAGGATCTGATCAGTTTTCCAACAGATTCTTACCAGGTCCAGCCATGTTTGTTGGACATGGAGTACTTCTCCATAATGGCAGTCAGTCGGAGCAAGGAAAATTTTTGTAGCAGGCTAAGCTGGGCCGCAGATTGGCTGGTGATCTGGAGAGAGGCGACCGAATGGCTGAGGCGGTTGGAAATCTGGAAGCTGGGCCATCGCAAGCTAAACAAAGAGCAGGGAACCATGTTAGGGTTTGAAACCTGGGGTGAATGAATGGGTGACTTTGAGCACAACCACCTAAAATAGCATTTAAAACTAAAAAATGTGTGTACGTGAACAAGCATACATGCTATTTCAACCAGTAAACCAATACTATCCTAACTTTATAGTTCTGAATCCAGCACATATAGCATAGCATTGTTAGCTCTGAATCTTACCGTCGTGGTCTGGTAAGTGAAGCCCCAACACCGGAGTCTCTCCTTTCCCTCATTCCTGTTGATTCTGTTTCATTGAGTGACACCCCATTCCTGTCTACATCACTGGGGGTTGCATGATCCTCCATCTCTGAGTGTCCCTCAAAATCCAATGTGATCTGGCTGGATGAGTGCAGGTCACCTTGCCTTTCGTCAACAAGATTAACTCGCTCCTTCCCTGCGTTTTCACTGTTGGGTAATACATTCTTGGACCAGTGGTCCACGATCTGTTGTAGTCCATTAACATGCTGCAGAATATCATCCAAATGTGGGAAAAGGTCTTCCTTTTCTAAATCTATGAGGTCACCGGTGCTGGCATAGAGGTGCGAGCCGGGTACATTGTCGTAAATGCTGATCCGACTCCCTCGGTTGCAGCATTGTGTGACAGGTCTAGGTTCTTTGATGCTAGGTGGACGCTGAACATCCGAGTCCATGCTTGCCGAGTGCCAGTTGATGGAGGTTGCTGTTGAGGGTGAAAGACTCTCGATTGACAGAGCTTTAGGAAAGGTTCCAGGCTTGTGATCTTTAGGGATATGCACCACCAGGTCCTCGTAGGAACGGAACTCATTGCGTCGGTTCTGCTCAGCCACACGCTTACCCTGGATGAGACTGGAGAACACATCTAAGTCCTCCAGGTACATCCCACTGCGCTTGTGATCAGCCCGGTGAACGTTGCGTTGCTTCATGTTTGGCGTACTAACGGCACTCCCGCTGGACTGGCTGCTGCTCCCTTCACTGCTAGACTGGGAGGGCAGCCCCATACTGGAAGGTGGCTCTGCTAGACAAACATCTCCATTGATGATCTCCACACAGCGGAGAGTTTTCACAGCCTGTGGTTCTTGTTGGAGAACCGGGGTACTTATAACAAGACTCCTATTCCCTCCACCACCCATTGCTCCCCGTGACTGCAAAGCTTCCATGCGCCATAAGAACTCCTTAGCACGAGTCCGTCCTTGCTTGCCATGCTTTACAGGCAGCGAACCATAGCTCGAAAGTTCTGAAGAGAGATGGGCTACACCTAGTGATGTGTGGTCAGGCATGGCTGCAGAGTCCGAGCAGTTGTGGTGCGAGCTATCCGAGTCTTCCACACTGTGCACACGAACGCCACCACTGCCGCCGCTGCTCTCACTGTGGAGGGAAGAGATCTCCGGCTCGCTCAAGTCTGTTAGAACGCTCTCGCTGCTGGTTGTTGTCCGCAGGGCAGAGTTTTCCCCAGGGTTCTTGCTCTCCACGCCCCTCAGCAGGCAATTGATGTCTTGGAGCCTGGACCAGCGGCGACTGCTCCATTCAAAGGTCCATTTGTCACTGATGGCAAAGAGGTCATCTTCATCTGAGTCTTCACTCTACAGGTTAACAAGGAAATGCATAAATATGCCTTTATTTTTTTTGCCATATCTTTTACTACATTAGCAATTCAACTCAAGACCATCCCAATCCTTTGAGAAAAAATCTCTTTCTTTCACTCTCTTTTTTCCGTTTTCCTTCCCCACAATCCAGAACCCCCAGAGGAAACGGTTTAGATTCACTCAAATGGGTTTTTCATGTTTTCAAAGGGCACATTCCTTCCTATGTTAAATTATTACATAACCACTGTGATATAACAGTTTCTATTCAATATCTTTAGGTGATAAAAAAGAGATGCTATACTTTAAGAGAGTAACAAGTTACATCAATTCACAAAGACAATGCTAGTGGCATTCTCGTATATCAAGTTTATTGTGATAATAAAAGTAATGAAGTGTTTTTATAGAGTTAGTACACGTGGCATTTGGCGCTAGTCACTATATAGCTTCTTTATAGGTATGATAACCATTCTGATTCTAGTATCAAAACCACTATAACATTCAATCACTAGAAAAATACACATTCCCAGAAGGTTAAGTAGAAATATTGCATCACTTACTTTTTTCTTGGGAAGGTTCACGTCAAGTTTCATGGAGGCACACTTGTTTAATGTATTCAGTCGCCTGAATGGGGGAAAAATAGATAATAATTTAAAATCCTTTTCCTCTGAATTGGCTTTATTTTGCATGGCATATACAGTGGTGATGTTGACACAATATCAGCACAGGCTTCTGTGGCTGTTTCTAATATAATCGAGCTATAAGATCCATGCCCCTGCTATCCAACATGCAGATTTGGAGAGCAACAAACCAAATTAGGCACAATAATGGGCCAATGTCCTACTCTCTCTCATAGTCACTTGCTTTTAATTGGCGAAAGCTTGCGAGCTGCAGTTGTCATGGTTTTCAATAGCCCTCAAGAGCAACTAATGTGGTGTTGATTCCAGCTGCCACATAATCACTCCTCCAGGTTTGAGAGGCCTGTTTTTCCCCTCAAATTCACAAAACCCTACAAAAAACCATAAGAGCTTGCTTTTCTTTGAAGCCATTTCCAAAAACTCCTGAAAATAGTTTTTTTCTCTTTCAGTCACTTGCGTGGTCCGTCAAATATGAAAAATTATTTTGGGATGAAAGTAAAGCAGCTTTCTGAGCTTTTGACAAAGTCGTGGGTTCAAGCTTCTCCTTGAACTAGTCTGTTTGAATTACAGGGCATTAGTTTCACTTACAACCGTTCACAATAAAGGTCTTGAAGCAACACTGCAACATTTCAATATTTCCAATAAAAACTAAAAGATCCAAAAGCTTGTGGGGAAGATTTATTAAAGGCTGTTAATGCTATAAAAGGAAGCACACTGCATGACTCAAGTATGCATGGAAACCAAACTGATGTTTGTGATGTAATAATCATGACATCTTATGACTCTTTATATTGTTCAGTGGTGTGTGTGTGTGTGTGTGTGTGTGTGTGTGTGTGTGTGTGTGTGTGTGTGCCGTGACAGCAAAGACTTCAGATATAAAACAGAACACAGTCGAGATGTAATGTAGAGAACAGAAAGACACTGGCTGCAGTCAATGTAGAAAAATCCGCTTAAAACTGGTTCCAGCAAGATAAGACAGTTATAATTGTTAACATTGTTTTTGTTAAATATAATTATTTTACTATATTTCATTTTTTAAGAAGTGTCATTAGGAATTTTACTGTAAATGGTATTGACCACTGAATTTTTTGTTTCACATGAACCCTACATTTGGCAAAGGATTATCAAAAGTGTACTGCGGTGATTTTCTGACAAATATTTATTGATTTGTGAAGTAAACATTGAGCATGAGTCTTCATCAGCAAATTGTAGAGAGCAAAGCATCAAAGAAAGGTTAAAGGCTTTGTCACTGGTGCTTGCAAACATCCTCAGCTAACAAACTTCTCCGTGCTTTTACTGGGCATGTCGTGCTAGAATTGTTTACGGAGTTGTTCCCCTCCGGGGGCTGTAGAAAAGTGAGAAGTCATGTGAGAGAGGTGGGAATGTCAGACATTGTTTCCCACACAACAGTAAACAGGTTTGGAATGCCGATGAGTTGCTTAAGGGTTGTTTAGAGTCACAGACAGGCTTGAGTATGCCCCCCCTTTTGCCCCAACACTCTATACCGGGGCAGCCTCCAAGGCAACCAAAGTCATTGGAGGGTCTTTTCATCTTAATTTGGGAATTCACATTCAGTGTCTAAACAAGAGGAAAAGCTAACTCATTGAGAACATTCTGTACTTTATTTCTGGGGAAACACAATGAGTGTAATTTACAAACTTTGAGTTAGTTGTTGCTTTAATCATGACATTATTTACTTCTGAATTACTAGAAGATTGACATGAGAACCTACACCAGACTTTAGCTTAATAGATGCAATTCACAAAGACACAATGAAAAATTGACATTTTAGAGCCTATTTTCATCATTACTGATGACAAGTCACATGTCTATGAAAGGATCCAATCCTCAACAAATAGTGTTTGTAGATCTAAATGAAATTATGTAATCGATGATTAGTTAATAACCATCAAATTGTCTTTAGTAATGACTACAGGTCTTTTTTCCACTTTATTGCTGTCATTGTGTATTGCATTTATTAAGCTCAAATCTGATGTATTTTCTCTCATGTAAGTATTATGTAAATAATGTCATGATTAAAGTAACAACTGACTAAATAAAGTTTTTAAATTACACACTCATTATATTTCCCCAGTACAGAATGTTCTCAATGAGTTAGTTGTCTTCTTGAATAGAGACTGATTTCAGGTGTTCATTAGGATTTAGCAAAGATTTGGCTATGATTATGGACTGATTTATTTAGGAAGCACAGAAGACACCAAAGACGCCAAAGTCCTTACCGACATAGAGGTTCCACAAGGTCTTTGTCTAAGAAGTCATGGTCTTTCTTCACAGAAGAGATGTCAATTGGAAATTGAGAATCTGTAAAGAAACACAGGCATATTCCATTTCAACAATCAAGTTCATTATAGACAAACACTGGAAAAAACGTCTGTTAGGAACCGTAATGATTTCCCTCCGATTCGTTAATAGGCCAATCTTCACAGCAAACACAGAAGAATCCAGGCGCCCACACCCAAGACAATACATTCTTTCCAGAGCGATAGCCAAGGCAAAGAGAGTAGCTAACTTGTTTTAGACTTCCAGATGCTAATAAAGTGAGACAGGGTTTGCCCCCAAAATCTGAGCTTGGCTTTGAGAAGCCATTACGTCTTCCACAGAGTATAGTGTCCAGCTTATGTAACGGGGGACTGGATCCAGACCCTGCTGAAGCTGACATTCCACTGGTACAATTAAATGTTTCATCATATTTTTTGCTTTTGTGGAACGTAAAAACACAGATTCAGAGAGAGGCACAGTGTTCTGGTTTTAAACTGCTGGATATTCCAAAACAACACTTATGAAGAGACGCATTATGGGAAGATTCTGTTCTGCACAGTGATTTCATGCCTGCGATGAGACGACAATGAAGTATTAATATTAAAAATGAACAAAGAATGGGTTGTATAATAGGACGCCCTATAATAGGACGTAATAATCTGCAAATTCAATTATTGTCAAAAATGTGGATATGAAAAAGTCTAAAATATTTTTTAAATGTTTAAATTATTGTTAAATTTTGGAACAAAAAAATGTGAGCCAATATTTTATTTGCAGGTTTTATATTATATTATATTAAGAAATATCCAGATGTGGAAATGCACTTCCAAACAGATAGGAAATGAAAAAGAAAATATACCTTACCACCTATATTTCCCAGATTTCCCAAATTTAAAAAGAAAAGAAAAATAGAATGTTCACACAATTTTTCCAAACACTCCAAGATCAAAAGCGTTTGCCAAGGGCAAGTGAAATGGCTGTGTTTCTGTGGCAAGGTTATTCCCATGACCTCTGTCTCTCTTTGAAGATGTCATAGTCTAGTATGTTCAAGCAGTACCTCTTAACCAGAACCAGTTTTACCAGTGACCTGTACCTCTCAGCATTTCTGATGAAAATTTACAAAAGTAAATGAGACGTTTTTGAGGTGGTATATGAAAGAGTTCCACAAGGGAAATGAATTAGCTAAAACCCAGTTTAACATCATGAGGTCTGGCAGACATTAAAGCGCCCATTAACATGAGTCTGTCTCGAACAATAACGGAAACAACATCCCACATTAAAAGCTTGCGTTTGCCCTAAATCAGACTGACTCTGTGAGCTGACTGACATCATACGATTGTTTCGAAATCCAAATGAGAGCGCCAGAGCCTCCCTCGAAACAGTTCTAACTATGGCTTTACAGCTGGTGCGATAACATTTGGGAGGTTTTCTAAGTTTATGTTCTGGTGTGGTGAAGCGTTACCTTCAAAGAGCTGGGCGTACTGGGGGAATCCTGCCGCTCGTAGCCAGTCACAAGCTTCCTTTGCCTCGATTTCTGCAACACACAAAAGGTTTGAACTTGTCAGACTCATAAAACATATCTATCTCTTATAACAAAGAAAAAAATAAAATAGAGATCATAATGACCACATAATGGCAAAGCAAGGCATCTTTCTTTAATGTCTCTCTAAAACCAAGCCAAAGCATTTTATATTCACATAGATTTTTCTGCATAAAATAAAAGAATCCACAATCTTGTGTATTTCAGTATGTTGATTTAGGGAACATCAACTTCCATTTGATTCCAATTTACTAAGTAGTGTACTGTCAAAATATTAGAATTAAAAAAGGAAGAACTTAATAATAATATTATCAATATATATATAGAGAAAATAGTTTTTCACATTTTTACAAGGGAATTTTTGAATTATAGTATTTTGACAGTACATTACTTCAGCGTATATACTTCAGCTTATATATTTTTATATATAGTAGTTTTTCCACAGAAATTTGCTTTATCTATTTTTTATGAATGTCTAACTGTTTTAGCAAATTACATTTTCATGTGAATTTAAGCACGTTTTTCATAACTTTAAGTAAAACAAAACAATAATACTGATTAAAAATTATTTGTTATTGCAGTGTGACAGACTAAATGTATTTGGAAACTTGCATCCTAGTAAGGACACTAGGAGGACCATGTTTCATAGACGGTTATCTTCAAAACTATTTTTAGAAGAGCTTGTGTGCTCTTGGACAGGAAGAACGGGAGGAACGGAGAGAGAGAGAGAGAAAGAGTGAGGAAGTATTACATAACATAATCAGTTCTGTGTGATTGAATTATGTTTATTTTCCTGCCACTGCATGAACAAGGTTATTCTTGTAGGTCAGGAACCAGCCAGGTTACAAGATAATCACACAGCCCTGTGAGCCTGTAAAGTCTGCTCGTAATCCTACATGATAAAATGAGGACAGCTCAAGATCTTCAGGATTAAGAGATCAGTTACATATTGACAACATGATCCTGTTCATTCATATAACCGAAGACGTTTACGTGACACGTCCCAGCAGACGTAGAGCTTATAGAGGGTTAATATAATGTACAAGAATGTCTGAGCACTGAATGTCTGAAGCTCTTAGTGGTCAGCTTTGGAATAATGCTTGGAAACTGTGATTAATATTATCTGCCAGAGCGTATGGAACATTCATAAATATATTGATTTGTGGGGCCGCTTAACAAAACAACTGGTTTAGAGTTGACCAAAAAGGTCAAAGACCGCCTGGTCATTAAAACACAAGATTATCCCATATAAAAATATAACACTTAAAGAAAATCACAAATGAAATCTTGTAAATATCAGCGCAATGATATAGAAAGTAAATTTATATTTTTGCAAAAGTTTCCATTTCTACTGAGAAAAAAAATCACCCCATTAATCTTATGTTTCCTCAAAAGATCTCATTAGGGTCTCAAACTGTGCTCAGATTTGCCAGTTTACCAAAGTCTGCAATAAAAATCAAAGATTTGAATATGAATGCAAACATCGCTCATTGAAATCTTTAAAACCATCATTAAATACCAGCTATCGAGTAACTCAAGTTCATGGTCAACAAATCACAATAAAAGACATCTATAAATGTAGCCTGCTACTTATTTTAATCCCATTTAATAAGTCACATTTAATAAAATTACACGTACCTGATTAGCACTTTTCACAATAGAAAACAACTTTACAGAAAATATTGCCTAATGCCCAGCAATCAAGCCAAAGATGTTTACATGAGAAAGACACAAACCGGCAAGTTTAAACAAATGCAGACAACACACATACACCGATAAAATCTAGTGCACAGCCTGTTTAATTCATTTGTCACTCAATAAATACATAAAATATCATCCAATGCATTTTAACAATAATATTCTAGTATCTTTTTATGAAAACCAAACAAGATATCTTTAATATCCATTTTGAATCATTCTCACCTGATTCAGCAAAACTGTGACAAGGTCACCTTCACTTATTCAACTCCAGTACATACAGTAGCACTGCTCAAATCTCAATACAGCCCGAATCTCACGCCAAACTGCTTGACGATCCAAATCACGCCCCAAAGGGTCTCCCCCCCAAGAGAGTAGTAGCTGCGTCAGAAATCAAATTACCTGGGTTTCCATTCATCGTATTGATAGTAACATGGATAACCGTGATGAGAATTCCTGCGCAGCCTCCACCCTACTAAGATTACCGCTCTTTTGTGTTACCTCCTTCACCGAACAATACGGTTTGTTCACTTTAGCAGCTCCTGTGAGAAGGACTAAACGCTTCAGACGTCAACAGATATAAGATTGTTCTTTATGAGTGTCATGAATCTCTCAGCGTATAGCTACTCAGCACAACTATAGCAGGAATCTCTGAGGACTTTATCTGACAGAAGTAAACACATGCATGTAACGAGGAAACATACGGGCAAATATTAGTAGATAAAAGGTTCCAAAGGCCCATTATATGACTAACTACAAAATACAAACGTTGATTCTATGGAACTGGTTTTATAAGGTTCCTCTCTAAATATGTAACACAAACAGGTACTGGTTGACCAAGTAGGTGATACCAATACTAAGTTTTCTATTTTAATATATTTCAAAATGTAATTTATTCCTGTGATGCTGAATTTTCATTCTTCAGGGTCACTTGATCATTGGATATTATGTTTTGATGCTCAAACATTTATTATTATCAATGTTGAAAACAAAAACTGATCTTTTTTCAGGATTCTTCAATGAATATATGTTACAAAAACAGCATTTAATTGAAATAGAAATCTCTATTAATGTGACCTTGGACCACAAACCAGTCATAAGGGTAATTTTTTTAAATTGAGATTTATACATCATCTAAAAGCTGAATAAGCTTTCCAGTGATGCATGGTTTGTTATGATAGGACAATATTTGGCCGAGATTCAATAATTTGAAAATCTGGAATCTGAGCGAGCGAAAAAATCTAAATATTAAGAAAATCACCGTTAAAGTTGTCCAAATGAAGTTCTTAGAAATGCATATTACTAAACACAAATGACGTTTTTATATATTTACGGTAGGAAACTTACAAAATATCTTCATGGAACATGATATTTATTTAATATCCTAATGATTTTTGTCATAAAAGAAAAATAGATAATTTTAACCCATACAATGTATTGTTGGCTATTGCTACAAATATACCCCAGCGACTTACGACTGTTTTTTTATCCAGGGTCACAAATGCCACTTTTGATCATTTAATGCACCGTTACTTCAAAAAATGTACTGACCCCAAAAGTTTTAATGGTCGTATATATATATATATATAAACTTAATTGGGTATCGATACAAATTCAGCAATTAAATTTTATTCTGATTCACAAGCTCTTCATTTGATTCAGTTCTCTTGATTCTAAATAATTTGGTTTATTTCCTATACTGTTATTTTATTTGATTATGCATAAAATAAACTTTCGCTCAGCTAATGTCAACTTGTAACTTATTACATTACAAAAATGTACTTATAAATAACCACAGGACCTAACCTCTGCCGTTCAATAGCTACTGAACATACATAATAATCAAAACAACCAAAAACCGCTCTGTGTTTACCAACTGAAATTTACCAAACTGAAATAAAAAATGCGTAAAATTGCAATAAATTATAAAAACTCAAATGAAAAACCCACATGACAGGAGTATACAAAACATGTATATCTATAAATCAAAACACATCTTAAGTCCCATAAAAGAGTAAACAAGGTTCTTTCAAAATAGTGAAAGTAACACAAAAATGGCACACAAAATATCACCTAATTGTTCATCACATTTACACAACAGCACTATGTGGCAGTCAAAACTGCAGCACCTGTAACTGAAAACTGAGTGCCATTCACCTGGTTCAACAGGAGGTGAGGGAACCTCCTTTGTGACCAAGTGTCCATTCCCAGGAGCGCTGAGGGCAACTGTACGTCCTGTGCTGTACAGTAACACTGAAAGTGGAGCGGCATCCTTATCAACGTCCCACAGCTGCAGCCCGAAACCCAAGCTGGGAAATCCACGACGCACAGCATTCAGTAACACTATCCCGAAAGCTACTATTTCTTTTCCATCATTGTTCTTTCTCATGGAATCGGAAGGATAAAGAGCTCAGCTACTGGCTCGCCGCCAGCGGGGGAAACTCTCGCTTTTAAATGTGACCAAACTGCGTGCAGTGTTCGATGACTGCCATGACAATAACTCTGTAACACAGCACGACGCCGACACAATGCTAAAAGCAGAGTGCCGCTAAATATGTGAGAAACACAGACACCTTCCTTTCCTCATTGCATAAGCTTATGTAAAAGGAGGCGGATACGGTTTTCCCTCAAGGTCAGCCATGGCACACGCTGGCACTTTGGCAAGCTGTCACAAGTCCCGTTAGGAACTTAATACAATGAGAAAAACTAGCGTAAGTAATTATTTGTGAGCAATTTCTGAGAGAAAATTGTTTTTAAAGAAACTGCAAAAAAATGTATTTATTTTTTCATTTAATCTGTCACAATGTTAAAATCCACAGATTTGGTTTCTGTTGATTATCCAAGAGAGATAAAATGAGCAATAAATCAAAGCATCAGGCTTATTGCACTGACAACAGAGAGGAAAACAGATCAACGAATTATGATAAAGTTGTAGATTTACTTACGAGAGACTTTCATTCTGAAGGAAAAAAAAGTGTCCTTAAATGTTCAAACCAGAATTTCTTCTTCCCAAACCATCTTTTCTGCTCTCTCCTAACTCTCTCCTCTTCTGCTTCTTTCTCCTCAGCTTTTGTGTTTCTCTCTCTCTCTCTCACTTCCTATTTCCCTCCCCTTTATTTTTCACTCCCTCTCTCTTTGATTTACTCCAGCTCTCATTGGTTCTTAAGTCCAAGCCCCCTTCCAGCATCTACCCCCTCCATTCCGCGTGCTTTCTTTGCTCTTCCACTAAAACCATCACAACTCACTCTTTCTCTCTTGGCACTGCCCTTTCGGACACCCTCCAAGTGGCAGGACATGGGCAATGAGGGACTTTCTTTTCTTGCCATCTTATGATGTAATCAACCCCCCACTGATCCCATCCTTCTTCCAAACCTACAATCTAGCTCATCTAGTAAAGACTCCAGGATGTTTAACCTCCCTTAAATGAGTTTTATAGCTTGAGGGGCGACTTTGTTGTTGGCAAAATCTTCCTGTACAAGCAAGCACTTCTCACTCTTAAAAATAAAGTGGTTTTTTTTCTATGGTAAGGTTCTTGAATGTTCTTCTTACCAACCAAAAAAAATGGTTCTGTTAAGAACTGTTGATTGAAAGGTTCTTTAGGGAACCCAAAATCGTTCTTCTATGGCAATGTTGTGAAAAACCACCTTTTGGAAACTTTTGGAGAGTTGCTGGGAAAACAGGAGGGGAGGGATGGACTGGGGGAAACCAAACCGATCCAAATTCCTGCAACACCACTCGGCATGATGGGAAGCCGTAGGAGAATGTGACATCACAAGCAGGCGATCATTAAAAGTGATTCACTGGGGGAGATATGCACTTATCATTATCTAGTGTCAGCTGAGTATCTGCTGCCCACCGAATATTACATACATCAGCAATGTGACCCAAAGCCTCATGGGAAGACCTTTGTGGGCTGAAGCTTCTGCAGTGGGATCAAACAATAAAGAACGAACACAAAAGACTGTCGCCAACAGAATGCCAGCAAACATTCCACTGAACTCAAAAACATTTTTTGTCTGATTAAGTTTTTACTTAAAAATGGTTTGGGGCTGAATCATAGTCGCAAACATTTATGTTGATAACCAACATGGTAATCACTAATTAAAATGTAAATATTAAAATGTAAAATATATCAAATTATAAATAATATTAGCATACTAAATAATTTATTTTAAAAAGTAAAATATTTTAAAATACATTTTTAAACAAATTATAAAAAATACCTACAAACATTTAACCCTTACCATTACAAAATGTAAAAAAATTATAATAATAATAAAATTAAACTAAAAAGCATATATATATTTCTAATAATAATAATTTAATTTTTGTAATAATAATAATAATTTGTTATACTAATTTAATAATATATTTTTTAAATAATAATAATAACAATGTTTTATACTAATTTAATAATAATACTAATTTAATTTTTGTGATAATAATAATAATAATAATATTTTATACTAATTTAATACTAATATTTTTTTATTATAGCACCTTTCCAATAATCAAGGACACTTTACAATCAGTCATACAAAAACATAATTTTAAGAATAAAACAATCCCTTTTTAGCATTAAAAAAACTAATTTTAGTGTTTTATTTATTTAATTACACAGAATCATGTAGAGTATTAATATCCAAATAAGATTGAAAATCCAAATAAAACCCTGCAAGGTTTAGTATGTCTAATTTATCCAATACATTATAAATCATGCAATGCAAATACAAATAAAAAATCCCAGAGAGATCTTATTTGCATATATAATCTTATTTGTATATTAGAGTGCAAGCTCCATGTGATGTTGGTCTTAATACAACTTCACATTTTTTATCAATGAATCTCGAAAGGCTTCAGACAATTACGCCATTAAAACCAGGAACAGCAATTCTCAAATGAGACTAAACCAACCACCCTACAAAAACACAACAAGCCTTATGAATCAGCCAGACGGGGCTGTGAGTGACCGAAAACAGCCGTGAGACAAGCTCACAATCTATTACTGTAAAGCTTGATGCTCTCATTGGAAAACACCTGGAGATAATTCATGTGCGGCTGAGTCAGACGCCCCCGAAGGGACGCAGCTTTGACAGACACCTCTTGGAGCTATAACTCGTGCTCTTTTCGAATGCTGATTCCACTGTGTCAGAACAGACTCTCTTCCTTGTAAGAGGAAACTGGCTTCTGTACTAAACTATAGACAAACATGAGTCTGTTTTCTGTGGAAACCTCTGCACTGGATGTGTCATAAAACATCTGAAAAGACAATGAAAAACTATATATCAAAATCAGCCAAGCATTGGCATTAGAGGGCCAAAAATGTAAGTAACTAGATGTTTACATTATTTTAAAAGTAGTGTGTGTGTGTGTGTGTGTGTGTGTGTGTGTGTGTGTGTGTGTGTGTGTGTGTGTGTGTAAAATATATATAATTAATTTTATAAAAAATACAGTAAAAAATATATATGTAATAATTTGTATTACAATTTAAAATAGCTGTTTTCTATTTTAATATATAAAAAAGAAAAAGTTTTTCCTGTGATGCAAAGCTGCATTTTTAGCAGTATTGCTTCGGATCCTTCAGAAATCATTCTAATATGCTGATTTGGTCCTCAGTTATTATATAATTTACATGCAATTAGAAAAAAGCTATTTTAATCTACCAGGTCTCATGGCATTTATGTACCTGGGTGCACTTTTTAGCAAGACACGAAATATGTAAACAATAACTATATTACTGCAGTCTCCAAAAGAAACAAACACTAGAGGCAGTAAAACTCTGACACCTTTTACTAATTTTCACAAAAACAGTAGTTGATTCATTTACAGTTTTGATTAATAAAGCGTAATTTTCGAACAATTACTTGAAGAATGTCATGTTAAGACTTCAAAACAATATTAAAAAGCTGGGAGATTTGAAAACTGATGCTTCTGAACGTTAGCATCGCACATATCCAGCCTCGTATCTATGGGTTTTCATAGATGATCAGTTTGTTCGGTAGCTCACGGAGTACAGAGATGTACTTAGGAGGTGAGGAGCTTCCGGTTCGAATTCCGACAAAGCAGTTCAAATCTGCAAATAAGGAAGTTAAAATGACACGGCTACATCATCTAATACGTTTTTATATCAGTTTTGCATTTGTTAACGTAACACTATCGGGTAGGTTTAAGGTTGGGTTTGGTGTAGGGCATATTTCAAACACGATAGAGCATTAGCTTTTAGGGACAGACCCCGGATATTTGAATTCTGAACCACCGCTATACGTTTCTGTAACAACGTAATAAAAACGTGCCAGGGTTCACGGATTTAACCTTTGATTTTGCGCCACTCTGTGGAAATTTCTCTTTGAAACTGCGGTGAAACGTGCAGTAAGGTACGTGAAACGGTGTCGCACAGAAAGTGCACAGAGGTACGTATTCTTATGAGACCAGGTTGATTTTAATTTGTAACATTTCCCAATATTGCTGTTTTACTGTATTTTTGAACAAATAATTGCAGCCTGGGTCAGAATAAGTAACTTATTTTAAAACATGTACAATTTGAGCTAGCTCGTTTTTTTTTGTTTTTTGGGGGGGGGTCCAGTGGTTGAAGCATGACTGGCACCAGGATTGTCAAAAGCTCATGATAGTCATAATATGACAATACAATGACATTTTATGCTCAAACATGAATAGATTTTAAACCTGTGTTCAATTTCCGAAAGCTTTTATCATCAGTTGTACATCACTATCCCACATTCTGATCTAAAAGTAACGTCCTTGAACAAGAGCTAAATATTTACTCGTGTTAATGCGGCTCATATGTGCATGAAAAGAGACGAAATGCGGACGGGGACATGCAGACGTGCTCAAAATGTGTATACGCTCCGTCTGGCTAGTAATACGGTGCGTCACACCAAAACAGATATAAATCCAGCTCAGATTACCATCTGCCTATTGTTCATATGGAGGTTAGATTACGACCACACAATACGTGTAGTGTAAAGGGCAGCAAATGCATAAACAGGTCTGCGGCTGAGCGGAACGTGATTGATTGCCATGTATGGTCAAACATTTTGGGACACTGGGTTTATAAAACACTATTCACTTTATGTGTGTCTACGTCAGATGAGTCTATAGACGTCAAAGAAGCGCCCATGCCTCACCAAAACACATATAAACTGGTTATGAGTCAGCTCACCCAGTACCTAAACACATCTGACCAATGCATCAGCCTCATGGTCAGATTTCATTTGATGCTCCAGGCAAGATAAGACATCAGCAAAGAATAAAACCCTTTTTATGGTTAATTTGTTCCATTGCCGCTTTCTACCATGCCTTTCTCATTTATTCTGGCCACTTTTCAAATACCTTTTAATGGATGGAGATTTGTCTTTCACACAGAGCCAGTGTGTAATTAAATAAAATAAAAATATGAATTATAGTTAAAAAATGCAATGATCTAAACAAAAATGGAATAAACTATTTTAATATTAATATTTATTAACATATAAAGAGCAAAAAAATGAAATAGATTTACAATGGAAAAAACATGCACTGATGTATATTTATCAAAAATACTGTACTTGGTTTACCAAGAAAACAATAGTGTCAGTGAAGAACATGCTTGAAATGAGATATAAAACATTAGTTAAATATCTTATGTAAATATTTTTTTTTATTGTACATCATACCCAATCAAATTAATTGAAATGCAATAATCTAAACACAGAAATAAAATATTGAAGTGTTTCATTTAAATATTAATATGTATTAATATATAGAGAGCAAAGAAATTCACACACATTTTAGAGGAAAATTATAACACTGATCTATATTTATAAAAGATTACTGTATTATTTACCAATAAAACAAACCTCAGTGACAAAACATTCTGTTAAATATAAATTATATTATATTTTATTGCACATAATATCCAATTAAATTAATCTAATACATTTTTTGTTTTATAAAAAATTAAATAAATAGTGCAAATATTATTCAAATATTAATTCATTTATTTTATTTTTAGATGTCATTTTCACCATTTCTGTATCAGAATGCTTTTACATGCGAAACATATGAAATGCAAAGGAAATGCTAATTATTTTCACAGAAAAAATACAAAAAACGTTCTCCTGTAATGCCTGATGTATCCTGTTCATGGACAAGCGATGGTGTGGAAAGTGTGTGCTAAGAGAGTTTCATTTCCACAAGAGTCCACAGTTGAAGAAACACCCATATGTGAGAGAGAGACAGAATGAGATCAAATGAATCCAACTCATTTGTTTGTGCTCAGCTGGATGCTTGAAGACTGACAGACAGCAGCAACAGCTAATGAGAGCCCGACCATCACAATTCAGAGTCTGGACTGCTGGTGCAGTAAAACGTGGCTTCACAGGGAAAAGCCCTGGGTCATAGTGGCAACTGTGTGGGAATTCTCCTTTTTCACCGCCTAAGCTTTAATTAACACGAGCACTGGTGATTCTGGAACCCCTAATGGGCGACATCCTACATACAATAATCAGGAGTTAAATTAAAGAGTGCTGCCACTCCATAATCTCTCAATATAACGAGTCCACTCCTCGGTGGAGGTTCACAGCTGGGCCTTGGGCCAAAGGAAATTACAATCACTGGGAAGTACGCACTAAAGCAGCCCTCCAGATAAGACGTTAATAAATTCTTCTTTCTGACAAAACATTTGGAAGAACCGCTGCCTTCACGGTTGGCAAAAACAACACGGATTAGGACAGCTGGGGTTTTTGGGAGCACATCACCCTGGTAATACTCATTTCCTAACCACGTCACGGCTTCCAAACCAGTTTCATTTTACGACGAAAAACAGTAGGTACGTGTTAGCACCAATTTGGGGTTAATAAAACAAATAGACGTGAAGTTGCTGACAGTTACTGTACTTGCGCCATTTCCGTGAATTACCTTCCTGGTATGATGTTGATGTAGATCTAACTCAAATAAGCCCATAAGAGGCTGATACTGATTTCCTAAGAATGTGTTTGGTTGACCTCTTTCCTAGATTTTTTTTTCTTTTTCAAAAAGCAGGATTGTGGGTCTACCTTCAAAAGGCACACAGTGAGAGCTTATTGATTTTGAGTTTGAAAAACATTTGTTGACTGCTGAAAAGGTCTCTGGGTCAGAAGTGGCTCTGTGTGTTTTGTCCTGAAATTAATTCAGACAGGACTGGCGCAGCTGTGGTAACACACTCGGCTGAGCCGTTCAAGGACACCCACTGACTGTTCGCTTTCATCCACAAATCTCAATCAGAGAAAGCTTTATTTGAGGTCACTCTTTCTAGTTTTGCCCTTAGGGCTGGTTGGAGTATTGGTATTTTTTTACTAGTAAACCAGTATAGAATAATCAGTTCAGTACGTTTTGTGTTCTGTGGGTCGACTTCAAGGAAAAGCTCACCAAAGAAATGTATGTCGGAGTCATTTCAAAGATATGTTTTCATAGAAGACAAAAATAACATTTGAAACCGATCAATTAGACAGCGAACCCATGAAACTATTCGGTGAACAAATTTGATCAGTCCGAATGATGTGTTCATGAATCAAAGCTGAAATGATTCAATGATCCGGTCTCAAATGTTAATTAAGAACAATAAATAAATAAATAAAATAAATGAGAAAAATTAATAAACACATAAATAAGCATATATAAATACAACAAATTACAAATAAATTAAAACAAAATAAATACATTTATTTTTTGCTCAAATAAAGTATGAATTCAAGACTTAAAAAAAAATCATATGCTTAATTTTACTGGTCATCTTCAGCACGCACAGCTCAAAACAGAAATGCAGAACATTAATAACTATGGCATATAGCCTACATAACATTATAATAAGAGCACTATTTAACTGTTTTTTGTGAATTCTTAGGGTTTTGCTGACGTTTAATGTTAACTATCTTTTAATCAAAACAAAGCATTATTTAACCCCGTTTGTATCTGCGAGATGTCCGTTACACATTTTCCCTGCGTGTTAAAGTCAGTACTGTCGAATGTAATGTATTTTGACCACGCCCCCAAACATATGATTCGACGATCAGTCAAATATCGGCAAGATTCGAAAATTCCAATTCGACTGAAAATCCTTAGTCGAGGACACCCCTATATGATACACAACCTCCACAAAAGGAAAAAAGGAAATATATGGGAGGATTATAGCGTAGCCTATACAAATAAGCCCATGACGTCTTTGCATCGTGGGTCTTAAATTCACCAGCCCCATAGCTGGAAACTGATAGTGCATTTCTAACATTGCGGCTGCTGTGAACCAAGCCGAAAAGCTACTGCAATGAAGGATGCCAAGGCTTTACGGCAAAAACCGACACTCCTCCAGTTTCAAGTAAAACCTAGATGTTCATACTTTATCAATTTTCCTAACCACAAAGCGGTGACTCTAAGCTCTCCAAAAGCCTAAAAGAGAGGGCTAAATAAGGATTGGGGGTCTAGAGAGTACTATTCAATGCTCCAAATGTTCCCAAACATCTGGGGAATGTTAAATGTGACACTTCGTAAACAGGTTGCGGTTGTTTTCAGGATTTTATCCAAATTGAGGTGACAGAAAAAGCATAGCTTGGATTTTTGCAGTCTGTCTATTTCATCAAAAGCTCAAGTTAATGATTCTTGACAGTCTATATATATAGAAACGTTAAAGAAAAGCAACGGAGAAACTTTTCTAAGCTGTGGCCAAAAGTGTTAAGAAACTATACCATAGTTTTAAGAGCCATAGAGCAGGTGTTCGCTTTCTGACCTCAGAGGTCAATATGTCTTGCCGCCACACATGTCTTCTATTAAAACTTCTCAAGTGAGCTGCTATACAAGGAAAGGCAGCTCAACCTGAACCACAAGAATACCTCAGGACCTTCCCTCCAGACACCAGATCCACTAAACAAGGCAAAAAAATCAATCAGATGAGCTTCCTGAAAAATACATCTAGCAGACATTCTGTGTGCGCCAGATAAACACTTCCAGACGCTGGACTACAGCCATTTTCCCACATGTTAAAGTGTTTTGACAGCCATCTCAAAAGCTCCGCCGTTTTATTTTTTGTTTATTTTCAACATTAACGTGGATTTCATCAGAATTTGTTCATCAAAGCTTACTGCTTACAGGAAGGTTTGTTGGAAGATTACGTTAGTCCTCTCAAAACCACGTAAACACAAATAAATCATCACGCTTACACCATCACAAGACAGATGAACGAGTCCTAATAAAGGAGAAGAAAAATATGAATCTACCAGACAAAATGAAAAGTGAGTAACAGTTCATCTGAAATGAAAATCAGGTCAACATTTACTCACCCTCATGTTGTTTTAAGCACGTTTCACCTAACTTTTTGTTCGGAAAGTTATTTTCAAGTCAAATCTTTTCTATTAATAATTTTGATTCAGTTCAGTTTCATTACAACTTCTATCATGGACTCTCAAGAACAAGACACAAGGGCAGGATTAGGGCAGATGTCCGTATGTTCAGTGAACTTCTGCATACAATTTTGCATTTTTCTCTCCCAAAGCTATCATAGGACATCTTTTGAGGCTTGAAAGCTGTAGTTCCCATTTACAGTAATAACTTTATTACAATTTTGTCTATCATGATCTATGGAAGAAATACAGTCAAAAAGTTTTGAAATGAAATAAATAAGTAAATGAGTAAATGATAGCGGAACTTTCCATTTTGGTCATGCTTTTCAGGGAAATTGAGTTTTTACTATAAAATAAAAGTAATCATAAGTGGACAACTTACTTATCTGCTTCTTAGTCACTTCCTCTAGTTGTTTCCTCCAACTCAAGACATGTGTGAATGTGTTGAGCATACTTACACAAAACACAATGACAGCCTGTACATGTGTGTTCAGTGTGAAAAACAGCCCGGACACTGTTATAATGACATGGAAAATAGTTGTGAAATACTATTGATTTGACATGTCATGAACACAGAGTGTATCCTGTAATTCACACTCCTCTGTGATATAAACACACTCACTACTCTGCAATTTGGTTTTCCGTGCCAATGTCTCACAGCTGTAGGATGTTGCAATTATCAGAACACGTGTTTTGTTCGTGCTCTGTAACGGGTCAAAAATAAACTTAGTCAGTCCAGAAAACTGCAATTTCATTCAGAATCTATGTGTCTAAGAATAACACTATTTATGTTATGAAAAACATAATGTGCTGGTACCATGGTAATGTGATGGTATCAGAAGGTAATATTCATGTAAATATGTTCATATGACATTTTCAGGAATACCATGGTGCTACCATGTCCACACACTATTGCTGTTGAATTTTCATAAACCTTCAAAGCCACACCCCCAGCATAAGCTTTCTGATATTTTCTGTATTAATTACTTTAAACTAAAGTGGTTATAAAATTAGGCACTGAGGTCTGTGCTACATTTGAGAGCAAATTTGCATTTGCACCAACAGGGGTCTCTCTTCCACTAAAAACACTGCCTAAGCCAATGCAACCTACGCAAGTGGAAAAAATGTCTTAATGTTTAAAAGAAAAAAATTCTACCTATAAGTATAAAGTCAGAAGTCATTCCATGACTTCTTGCCATCAAACGTAATTACCATCATATATTTCAAACATGCCAGCAGTATATTTGAAAAAGCCTACAAAGCACAATTCACTGAAAGGGAAAATAACTCAATTACTTTATTACATTAAATAGGCTACATTCTTCATTCTATCCTTGAACAGGCACTTAAATCATTCTAAGTCATTGGAGATTTATAAATCTCTGTCCGACTTGGTCAGCGCCAGGGTTATATTTAGAAAGGCAGAGAAAGTCACGATCCACAGGTCTGTTAATATGTCATGTCATCCATGGTCGTAGCATTCACACTCTGGCACACATTAGTGAAGACTGTCAATGATTCACTCCTGTGTGTCACAGATAACCTTAACAGCTGTGCAGGTACATATTTACCGAACCGGGTTAAAAACAGCAACACAAAACACCCATCATGTACGAAACGCAACAGTTTTATAAAAAGGAGCAGCTAGTGTCTTGTATATATATGTATATAAAATGTTATAACATTAAAATATTTGTAATTCTTCTCAGACAAATACTGTATTGGCTCTGGCAAATGCATACATGTAAATATATGTTAATATATTATAAACAGTATATATATATATATATAATGAAAAATCACAAATAGAGAATGCATAGTTTACAATGCAGTCTCACACATGTTCCTGTGGCTCAGTGGTAGAGCATTGCTTTAGCAGCGCAAAAGGTTGTGGGTTCAATTCCCAGGGAACACACATACTTATAAAAAAAATGAATAGCGAATTCACTGTAAGTCGCTTCAGATAAAAGCGTCTGCTAAATGCATAAATGTAAATGTACTGTAGTTACATAGACTGCTGGGAACTTCTTAAGCATGTAATGATAATGAATAAGACTGACATCATTCACTTTCGGGATGAATGGGTTTACCATCACAGCCACTGGAAACATTTATCCATTCTCAGTACACACATTTTCGCCATGCCTCGTCTACCATTCATGAATGTGTCCAATTCTGAGGAACTCTCAGTGAGACTAAATTGTGAGGGAAAACCCACCAGATTCCATCCATACTGGACCAGAGACGCTTCTAATAATAAATCCTGGTGAGCTTATTTACTTTACAAGCTTTTTATTAAGGTCTCTGGTAATTATTTGTCTGACTAAAGAGCACGCAGACTGGAAATCCACATTCATTTTCTTGTGGTTTCTTCAGGGCCTAATGCACCTTTTGGTTTTGAACTCGTAGGATATTACAAAAGGATGATGTTCCTGATCAAATGTTCATATGATTCTCTCGTGCAACGGTCGGGCCACTGCCACTTCTGAAATAAACTAGACTTCACCTTCCTTCAAAGAATGATTCATCAGAAAGGGTTTGGGCCTGATGGGGCAAAGTTGCAATTGCTCAAGAGCTCTTCAGAGAAGACTATTTCAAGGAATCTGCCACTTAAGCATGCCAGCATCTGCCAATTCTGAGTGGCACTATGCTTTCATTGAATGGGATATCTATCCAGTGAAGGAGCGAGAGAAAAGGTAAAGTGCTTTTCCTGCTTTTGGCTTGAGTGGCTCAGGCCTCTCCTCCACTTAAACCACCAAAAACACACAAGGGGAACATGGAAGTCCACAGCCGTGCTTCTCAAAACCTTCCCATCATACAACTCTAGAGGAAGCATTCTCAAAGTCCTCATCACAAATGATCTGCTCATTTTCACAGCTTAGAACGTAAAGGCAGTTTCCCATAGATCAACGCATACAACTGCAATATAATTGAAAATCACATCTAGGTGCCCATACTGTTGGATATCTAACTAAAAACATCTGCAAATTGCATTTAAATGACAGACAGATCGATATATAGTAGCCGTCCACAGTAAACACAATATTATAAAATTGTCACCCGCTCTAGAGCCCTGCAACCCCTGACACAGATGACAGGCTAAGCACTGTTGTCAAACCATTACTCTCAGAGAGGATGGGAGGAGACAGAAATACAACAATGAGCTAATGATCTTTTTAGGGAGACCGGCGTTAGTGAGTTGTTAAGAGCTGTGTGGGAGAGGTCGGGTACGAGACTGCCCTTAGTCCCGAGTCTTGATCCCTGCACTGAATATAATATATAAAGAATGACAACTAATTAGGCTTAGTTACAGTACACCTCAGTTGAGTGTTCGATATCTTAAATGACACGTTGTTGCTTAGTACCTGCCTCGATTCCATTTGATGGCTTGAGACTAAATATTTAAATTTAATATGAGCACCAGGTGGTCCATTTTAATACTGCCAAGATGTTCAAAATGAGTCGGTTAAGTTAGTCTCTATCTGTGTGATGAGAGGGATTTTTATGACCGTTCAAATTCCTTGGCATTCTCATTAGCTTTTGGGAATGCAAAAAAAAAAATCCCCACATTTTATTATCTGGCATCCTGTCAATCGAATTACGTAATACGCATAAAACTATTCTGGAAATATCTGCTAGCCCAACCTGGGAAATACTATTGGAAACTATTATTAAACATTCTTCAAGAGATATGAATAGCTCATTGATTTTATGCTTCGACAAATGTGTGTACCAGTGTTTGTCTCCGAGTTTAAATGGATGTTTATGTGCAAGGATGGGAATTTCTGAATATTGTGCACAGACACAGCAGATGCGCTGAGTGTCTGGCATCCAGATGGGCATCTATTAAGAGGAAAGAACCCACTAGAGCACCACAGGAATCAAAGCAGCTCCATTACTATAAACATCACTAAAGTATCTACAGATTCATTTCAGAGTTACCTCAAACACAGAAAGAAAAACAACTCTTTATGAAGACAATGACTGACTCTAATAGAGTCTCAAAAACAAGAAACTATGTAAAAGGTCGCTGATGGTGTCATCCATGATAGCTGTAACTGAGTGGAAGAAACTAGAGCTCAACTTTATAATTCATTAATTCATTCATTCAATACTGAGGATGTACGTTTTGCTGTGGCAACCGTAGAAAGAAAGTTGATCTCTAGTTTCTTACACATACACAGCAGTTCCAATAGTTTGGGATCAGATTTTTTATTATATTCCAAAATAATTAATTAAATGACAAGTTCCATCAAGAAACTCTAGATGGCGCAGGCTGATGCGGTCCCACTTTATATTAGGTGGCCATAACTACTATGTACTTACATTTAAATTAATAATTTGATACAATGTACTTATTATGTGCATACATGTTTTTACATTGTACTTTTATTTAAAAAAATACCTATATGTAGTTACATCTGTAATTAATTTATGTAATTATATTTATAATTACACTGTTGCACCATCCCTTTACACCTTAACCCACCCTTAAACCTACCCATACCACCAAACCCGCCCCTAACCTTACCCGTATGAGTGTTTTTGCAGTACAATATGAACACAATAAGAACATTGTACTTATTTTTTGATGTAAGTACATAGTAGTTAAGGTCACCTAACATAAAGTGTGACCCCGCAAACTGATGATATTCACAGTGTTAAACTACTTGGCCCAAACTGGTTGGTTCGTGTTGCATACGCAGCCAGTGAGCTTGCAGCTTTTCATTTAAATGGCTGGTTAGCATTCAACAGAGCAGTTCACAGCATGCTTCTGAAACCCTCCACCATCCCCAGCTCCACCTGTACAGATCTGCTACGGGTTATTATATATTTGTGCAGCAGCAGTAGTATGTCTTAAAATACTCACAGCATTGTATTGACGTCTGTACTGGCAGTAGCAAGTTCCTGTACTTGCTTTGCAGCAGCAATCTACAACAACAGCAATAACCAACAGCAGCAACAATTCAGCAGCATAGCAGATCTACTCTGCCAAGACTAAATACATTAGCATTGTCATATCCATTACCTGGCTACAATATTCAGAGAGTTGTTGTGATAGAAATGAATAAATAGTATTAATTATAGTATATCTAGGCTATATAAAAACGTTTTTCTGCTCATCAAGGCTCCATTTATTTGATAAAAATACAGAAACAGTAATATTGTGAAATATTACAATTTTAAAGATTTTTTGAAATATTTTTATATACTTTCAAATATAGTTTATTTCTGTGATGGCAAAGCTGAATTTTTTATCAGCCATTACACCAGTCATTATACGTCTTTACTTTACTATTTAACACATCCTTGCAGAATGAAAGTATTAATTTATTTCCCCCCAAAAAAAGATAATTACTGACCCCAAACTTTTGAACTCTATATTTATCATAGAACCCTGAAATAAATGTATCCACAAACATATTGAAGCAGCACAACTGTTTAAAAAATATATAATAATATATATATATATATATATAAATAGAAAGTTCAAAAGTTCAAAATGTATTTTTGCCATCACAGGAATATATTACATTTTAAATTATTTTCAAATAGAAAATATCTACACTACTATACAAAATTGTTACTGTATTTTTAAAATCAAATAAATGGAGCATAAAATAAATTCAGACATTAAAAATCTAACTGGCCCAAAAATTTTACTTTTTAACAAAAGTGTGTATGTATATTTCCACATAAATGAATAAATACATACACTCTAGGCCAGTGGTTCTCAAAGTGTGGTACGCGTACCACTAGTGGTACGTGAGCTTCCTCTAGTGGTACGCAGAGCAATCTCATAATTAAATATAAATCAGGCCGCGTGTCCACCAAAACGATTTTTTTTTTTGTTTTAAATGGGAGCGTCTTTTTCATGCTGAGCACTCTTTTTTTCTTAGCACCGAGAATTTAAGAATGTTAGCACTCGTCACTGTCACTTTTAGTCAGCTAACCAATCACAGTGGAGGAGCGGACTAATATCACACCCTGCTTGTACTACGACTTAACAGCAATGGAGAAGTTAATATTTCTTGTCTCTGAGTATTTATGTCTTTACCAGATGGAATTGCCGAGTACAATAATATTGTTATGAAAAATAATGCTTGGAGAAACATTTCATTCGCGATCGTCTGCCATATTACTTCAGCGGATATTCCATATCATAGCAACCGCAGCTGCCCTCGAAAATACGCTGCCCTCTCAAGCGCTCACACCTGGGTGTTTTCAGCTGGCTTTGGTGGAAACGTGACCTGATTGTTGTTACTTGCAGCAACATATATAGCCTGTGTTTTTTTTTAATCAAGTACTTTTTTATTAAAAGTGAAATAAAAACTGTACTGTGCTTAAAGATTAAATGAAAATGTATTGTAGCTACTTAAAGTTAAATACAAACTAAGTTACTGTACTTAAATGTTAAGTATGATACATTTTCATTTAATCTTTATTTAAGTACAGTTTTTTAACATTTAAGTACAGTACAGTTTTTATTTCACTTTTAGGTACAATATATTTTAATTTAATAATTACGTTTTTTATTTACGTGGAAGTAAGCACGGTGCAGTGTTCATGTTCAAACTGTGTATTTACTATATTTTAAGAGGCTGACAATAATAAATATCCTTATAAGGATTCAAACTGACTCGTTTTTTTTTTATTGTGTGTAGTGCTACTGAAAGTGAAAGTGACGTGACATACTCAGAATTTGTGCTCTGCATTTAACCCATCCAAAGTGCACACACACACACAGCAGTGAACACACACACACACACACACACACACCGTGAACACACACCCGGAGCAGTGGGCAGCCATTATACTGCATTTTAATGTTGGTCATAATGGTGGTACTTGGAAAGCCAAATATTTTCTGAGGTGGTACTTGGTGTAAAAAGTTTGAGAACCACTGCTCTAGGCAACAGTTCAGCCAGCTCCTCAGTCTATGTCAACAAGACTGAGTCGGTGGAATTCAAGAACGTGTGACAAGCTTTTTTCCTCCAACCCCCTTTAGGTTGAACTCACACTATGCCACCATACAGGAAAACATCCTTTAAAATATGTCCTTACTATCTAGGAAAAGCATTTACTGTGAAAACAAACAATACATTATCTTTATTGGTTGTACGTGACTGACATAAACAAGAACGTGCTATACCTTATAGGTCACTTGAATGGACTTCCTGTTTGGAATGTTTTTTTTCTTCAAACTTATCAACAAGCAAGCAGCCCTCACAAAATCAGACACAGCAGGTCCATCATGTTTTGAAGTCACCATATTGTCACAAATAGAGAAGGTATTAAATAACAACAGTTGTCTGTCTTGTGTTCCTCCTGAACTAGAGACTGATGACAAACCAGACACCAGATTCAAGAGGACAAGACTCAACACGTCTGCCGTACACCTTATCACAGCCCATCAAAGATGTGAACGTGAGACTACCTGCATCTTTGAGAACATCTCCATTCAAAGAACAATCAGAACATTCTGCTTCAGGTAACATGAGAACTCCTGAGGAAATGTTCTAGGAATTGACTTTGAGGTCAGTTAAAGTGTGTCCACCCGAGTGACATAAAATCTCTTTAATGTCCCTATTGTTTCTTCTGGAAAGAAATGACATAAAAAAGTGAACTGAGACTTGTGTTTAAGTATTCTGCTTCTCAAATTAAAAAACTCTGGAAATCTCACATCTTCTGAAGAGTTTTAACTAGAGAGTTCAACATATCTGAAATAGTGCTCAGATTTGTCAAAACTGGCCATCAAACTGATATACTAACTAAATTAAATTCTCTAAACCAAATTATCTGAGCTATGGAATCAATAACTCTAAATTCACAACTGAGACCTCTTTAACATCTCAACTGTTCTCCTATAAAGCAAAGTATTTAATTAAAGAGTGAACTGAATTTGTCTGAAATATTCTGCTCCACAAACTTGTTTCCTACAACAACACAAAAACATGCAATCTCAAGTCTACACTAGAGATCCAAAAGACATCTCAAAAAGTCTCTAACTGTGCTCAGATTAGCCAAAGTGCCAAAGTCTGCTTTCAAAAGTCAGAGATTTTCAGTATGAACTCAACATTTCTTATTAAAATCTTCAGACCAAATAAATGAGCTGTGGAATCAATCTATCTTTAGACAGGAGATCTCTTTAACATCTCAATAAGCAACACGATTAAAGGGATAGAACAGAGAAGTATTCTGCTTTCCATATTAGTTTCTTTGGTAAACTCACATCTCTTCAAGAAGTTCAAAAGGGATCTCAAAAAGGATTTCCAGCCAAAATATCAAAAGACTACAATCAAATGTCTGATTTCAATATGAACTCAAATATTTATCATCTAATTATTGAAAAACAAAATTGTCTGAGCTGTTAACTCTTACTGTATGTCAATAATTTTCCAATTTGTGTGTATTTTTATCTCTCCTAAGGAACTTTATGAGAGACACCTCGGCTGATGACACTTAGTTAAAACATCAAGCGTCATACTGTTTTTTCTTAGACTAAATGTACAAGAAAGAAGAAAAGGAGTTGTCTTTATGAATATGTTAAAGGAGAGCAGTGCTTCGAGAGACTGAATGGTCTATGAAGGTCTTAATCCCTTTGTTATGTGTGCAGACCCTCTCAGGTAAACTCTCATTGATGAACACAAAGCAAACGGGAGGAGCTAAGATGTCAAATGCCATTTACCTGAACGACCCACCGAAAACAACAGCTGGAGGTGTGACAGCAGCAAATACAGATTCCTCACTAAGTATATGTTCTTTTCTGCTTCAGTATAATACAGCATAAATAAAGCCCTATGAACAAATATTTAAACCATACAAAATTAAGGTCTATTAAGGTCACACTAAAAGTTTAAAGGTCAAGCTCATTATTGCTGTGTGCAACTAGGTTCATTAATTTCTGACTGAATAACTAGAGATGAATCAGTCACAGAAAAATGTATTGCATGTAAAAGACACAATATGATCTATAGTATGAGATTGTTTCCAACTGGTAAACTGGTATACTAACTAAAAAAAAGGGCTGTATAATATCATAAAACTGGCAATGTCTTCACGCTTCCAGAAACTGATTAAAGTTATCAAACACAGCCTAAATACCCACTATAGAAACTCTCACACGCAAACACAGCAACTCTGACTCATAAAATCTTATGTAACCAATCCCATGTTGTTCCACCGGGTCGTACCTGCCGCTATCCTGTTAAGAAGCTGCTGACGGGCAATTATCCTGCCCAGCCTGTACCCAGAGCGCCGTTTGAGGTGGTCCATCCTCAGGTAGATATCCTGTGTCTCTGGGGTCATGTTTCCCAGACATTCTCTGCTCTCGGTGCGCGAAAGCTCCCTGTACATGATCACACAACACCAAACGTCCGGCACCCCCTCCCCAAAAACAAATACCTGAAACAGTCACGTAATCTGTCCACCAACAAGCCAACATGAGTGAGATGTGAGTCCGTAGAGTTCCAGAGGAGTGCCAGTTGTCAGTCCCGCCCCCTTTTTGAGTCACATGAATAGAGGTGAGCCAATGGGAAGCCAGGCCGATGAAGGCAGGCCTTGTGGCTGAGCTGAATTCAAGGTCTGTGCGAGCGATATTCAGTTCAGGAGGGAAATATAAATACCAGAGGAATGCCTGTGAGCTGAGCGAGTGGAGAAAGTTGGAGAGCAGGGGGCCGTGGGAGGGGAAAAAGAAAAACAGCGTGGCTAAGAGAAACACCCAGGCCTAAAAGAACAAGCCTGCTGCTGTGAAGACCCACTCAGGTGCCAAGTTTGCTGAGGAGGAGTTTGTTAGTTGTGAAAAGAGAAAGAAAGAGTGGCAGGAAAATAGAAAAGTTGGTCTTCTAGACTAGACAAAAATTGTGTGATGGAACAATCCCACAAAGAGAAAACAGACCTAGGAGTGAAAACAAGGAAATCAAAAGGTGTCTTGTTGGTAAACTCAATCCCCAACCCCCTATTTGCTCTGAGCACAGTGGGACTTCACCTTGTGAAACAGCCATTCATGCTAAAATGGCCATTTCACACATTAAAATAGGCTGAACAGGAAACGTCTCAACAGTAGGTGAAACACAAGAACCTTTATTTATGCTGAAATAATGTGCATTTATCACTTGGCCTTAATTTCCTGGCAGATAAAAAATAATAATAATAACAACATGGTCAATTAAAAAAATTATATAAAATAAAAAATAAAATACAAATAAAAAGTGTCATTAATAGTTCTCCTGCTTTAGTTATATCTTAGCTCCACTTACAAAAAATATATAAAATAAGAGAATAAAAAAAAGATTCATTAATTTTTTTATGCTAAATAATATGCATTTATCACATGGCCTTAATTTTCTGACAAATTCTTAAAAACATGAAATTAAATAAAATGAAATAAGAAGTGCTATTAATATATGTTCCTGCTTTAATGATCTCTTAGCTCCAATTGCAATTATTAACAATATAAAATAAGAAAATAAAAAAGATTTAAATAATAATAATTTAATGTATTATATGACAACTACGCTATCTTTGTCAAAAGTAGAAAAATTAAGTTATTTGTATCAGTAATCCCAGTAATACAATCTTCACACGAACCCATTATAATAAATGACATATTTTGCTACCTGTGCCCTTCAGCAGAAATACAGAAAATGAATAGTTACCAAACATTAATTCTAAATTAAATATAGATGAACCCCTTAAAGCTATAAAAGTTATTGATGTCCTCTTTTTTCTTTTGTTCTTGCATTAATAGACATCACAGCGGCTGGTTATTATCTTATTTGCCTGTTATTGCTTTAAGAGCTACTGCTGCTGAACGTGATGTGGATCTGACACGCATCTAAACTCTCTTTACCTTTTCTGACCCACTTCAGGTCATAAAGTCTCTACTAATGAGCGGATGAGTTGAATTGGGTGTTTTAGATGAGGGAGACAGTGCCGGTGCCACTCAGGACAGTTTTTAAAACCTGAGGCGGGAGGGTTGGGATGAAAGAATGGATGTAACCCATTTGTCCGTGTTTCACTCCGTCTCAAATCGTGCTCAAGAAACAGCATCTCTTCCGCGGCTCGGTTCACTTTCAACTCGTTTTTTTAGTCTCGAGCAAGAGACTGTACGACATTCACGTTACATGATTTGACTGATTTTTACATGGAGGGTGACAGCGCACCGCATTAAAAGAAATTATCATTCATGTTTTCAATAACCGCAGACCAAACTCAAAAACGAAACTAAAATTAAAACATCTTTGAGAGCAAGGGGTCCCCTGGTGTGTCGGAGGCGCTATGCAACTTGCGTATTCTGTGTATAGGGAGGATCGGCTCTGCGGGTGGCCAACCCTAGGCTACGCCCCTGCGTTAATTGCATTAAAAAATTACGCATTAATCTGTAAAAATTAATCGCCTGCATTAACACGCTAATTTTGACACCACTAATATATATATATATATATATATATGACTTCTGGGGAAGCCAAGTCTCAGACAGTATACAGTAAATCAAGGGCTACTGGTCAGTCTCCAATGCGTTCTGCATTACTTCATAAATTCTGATACCTAAATGAAACACAAATGAGATCTACATGAGCAACAGAAACTTTGCACAATACAAATTTCTTATTTCAAAATGTTCGATGTAGTTGCTCTATATTGTAAGTACCAATAAAACAGATAACGTCCTAAATCGCACACTTGCCATCTGTTAAACATGTCACATGTGTACATAAATAACTAAAATAAAATTGGTAAATCTATAATTCATTAAAAAAATACATGTAAGGCACTCGCAGTTTAGTTATACTAAAGCACATTAAATTAGAATGTGTGCAAATGAAAAAAAAACATTCCTACACAAAAAAATAATGAATAGAAGGTTTTCAAGAGCGTCTCTTCCATTGCTGCATGGAACAACTCGAGTCTTCAGACTGAAAATAGACTCCACATCTTTGCAAACAGTTCCACCCTCTGTTGACTAAACTCCATCACTATTAAGGCACTGGTGATTTCCTGTTAGTATATGTTATACGCCTCTCGCTCCTGTTCTAAATGTGAGCGAGCACATAAACACATGAACCGGGTACTAATGGGCACGACACCAAGCTAAACACATTCTGTGCCCCCTCCCTGACTGGCACACACTAACCATACTCTACTAACCACACAAAGACCACAATTCAACCAGCGCCTGCAATCCTGCTGCTATTTATACATAAACTACCCTGCACTCCTCACTCCAATGCCCCTCGCCACAGGAAAGTTTTCATATTTTATACTCTGTAACTGTTTTAAGACGTTCCGTGCAGTTTGTGTCGCTACATTAAAAATGATCTCATTTGTTGACCCAAAGTTTGAGCTTATAAATAAGATACAGTGTGTGCTCTTGCAATCCTATAATGCACAAAAGGGCTCTGTTGACTACAGGTGTAACTTGAGTGACTGACAGAGCCTAATGAATGCTGTGATTCGTTTTTCCACACAGTCCGCTTAAAGTGTAGATTAATGTTATGCTGAATGGGATTTTAAATATTATATATGTGTGTGTATATATGATGAAAAGAGGTTTTCAAGCATCAGAACAAAAGTTTAATACAACAGCAGTTTTTTTTTTCCGTGCATTAGCATGAAAAATTAAACATCGTGCCCTGCTTAATTTAATTTATTAGAGAAAATAATGATTATCATAAATTATTATCATGATTTAGAGCAGACGCCCATGAAAATGTCATTAAGCAAAACAATAGTTCATAGACTAACATTTTTTTATATTTACAGCAAGATTTGTTGTTCTTCATCATTCAAAACATAATAAAATTTAGTTTGATCACTTTTTGTTTTGTATATTTTAATAAGTTCAGGTCAGAATAAGTATGTTTCATTTGTACATGCCTGTCATGCTGAATGACGATGGAACATTATTTCCCCCATATTTTATTTTCAGAAGTTATTTGAAACATTAAAGTAGACACTTTACTTGCATTTTATAGGCTGTTTATGTTAAGAAATCACATTTTTAATTTGAATTGATACAGACAACAAAATGGGATGTCTTTGACATATAAATGAAGCAATAAATGAACAAAGAATAATAAAGACATTAATAAAAAATATATAAATGGACTAACAATAAATTGACTCTAAATGAGGGAAAAACAGGCCAACAAAAATAATATTCAGGTTCTTAGTTTTTGGCTACTGTATAAATGATTAACGATTAAATGCTTGAATTATTTTATTGCTTGTGTTTAATAATCCTTCAGCCAATGACAGCCGACTCCAGTTCTGTCACAGGTTTAGTTTATTTGGAGGAAATAGTTTGTAATAAGTGTACTATGCACTTAACTGACCCAATTTGACAGCACACCGAGTCAGACTGACAAAGAAAATCAGCTGTTATATCGAACGAGATCATGATTTCAGTCCCTTTAATTGGTCTATATAGACATGTGATGGTATCTTCAATGGTTTTTCATAGAAATGGTTCATGAGGGCTCTCTGACTGATGAAGCACTCGAATAAAATTAAATAAAACTTTCAACAACCCATTCAACAAAGCTACACCTTGTAGAAAATAGTTTAGACCAGTCAAATCGATTATCAGACGCTTATTTCAACATAGCAAGAACAAGGAGAGGTTTTTGCTCCCCCGCATCTAATCTGAGTAATAATCTATCCTTTATTAACTACTGACCGAGTCTGCTTTGTAGATTAGCCACTTCTCCAACACATCTTTAGCTTTATGTAGGAGACTGTGTGTTATTGAAAACAGATCAAACATCTTTATCACGCAGAACTGAGTGCTTTGCCAGATTTAGCTCAATATTCAGAGCCAAACCTGCCATTGCCAAGTCTCTCATCATTTCTATACTAGAGCCAAAGACGAATGTCTGACAGCTCTCAAAATAAATGTATGCAAAAGTGGAGGAGAGAACAGACCCTGCTCACCACTCGCCAAAGAATGCACATTCCACATGTGTGCGCTCTCTCTCTCTCTCTCTCTCTCTCTCTCTCTCTCTCTCTCTCTCTCTCTCTCTCTCTCTCTCTCTCTCTCTCTCTCTCTCTCTCTCTCTCTCTCTCTCTCTCTCTCTCTCTCTCTCTCTCTCTCTCTCTCTCTCTCTCTCTCTCTCTCTCTCTCTCTCTCTCTCTCTCTCGCGCGCTCTCTCTCTCTCTCTCTCGCTCTCTCTCTCTCTCTCTCTCTCTCTCTCCTCTCTCTCTCTCTCTCTCTCTCTCTCTCTCTCTCTCTCTCTCTCTCTCTCTCTCTCTCTCTCTCTCTCTCTCTCTCTCTCAATTAAATAAATTAAATATTACAATAACAAAAATAATAATGTACAATGGGATTATTAGAAAAGAACACAATTTATGGATAAAAATACATGAATAATACACAGGAATGGGGGGAAATGAAAAATAACAAAAATATTAAAGATAAATTAAAGAAAATAATTTAACAAGTAAATTAAGGATACACAAGGGGAATAACTGGAAAAGATTTTAAAAAAGACATATATAAATAAATGTATGAACTAACAAACAAAGAAATGAATATTAAAGGGTTAGTTCACCCAAAACTGAAAATTCTAACATTAATTATGCACCTCATGACGTTCCAAACCAGTAAGACATTCATTCATCTTCAGAACACAAATTAAGGTATTTTTTATTAAATTCACGCATGAGCAGTAATTCGCACATGCATAAGTCTGAGCATACGTTGTTTACAAGAGCCGGAAGCGTGCGCATGCGTCGTGATACTCTCCACAATGGCTGTTATTTTTAGGTTATTTTTGTTTTCTTTGTGCACAAAAAGCTTCATAAAATTACGGTTGAGCCGCTGATGTCACATGGACATCATATTTGACCAATGTCCTTGCCTGGGAACATTTCAGTTGCGTTGCTGTCTATGGAGGGACTGAGAGCACTCAGATTTCATCAGAAATATCTTAACTTGTGTTCCGAAGATGAACGAAGGTCTTACAGGCTTGGAACGAAATGAGGGTGAGTAATTAATGACAGAATTCTCATTTTTGGGTGAACTAACCCTTTAATATTTATTCAACATACATATTCAACCTGTCTCAGCATGTTTGAACTTAATTGGAACAGCATAAATCTCAACCTCAGATTTCTGAAGAGTGCAGAAGATGTTTTTTTTATGTTAAATAGACAGCACTACTTCACAGTCATCTTGGTACTTCATCTGTGTATTTTTCCACTAGCCGAGGCAGAAGCCAGAAACAACTGCCAAGAAAACGTAAGTGTATTTGTACACCTTCGTGAATTAATAGCTACGTCTTGATGGACAGTTTTGTGGCTTCCACAATCAGGTCAGATGAGGATTAGCCACAAGAGAGGCCTGTCAGGATGACAGCTGATTCCTAATAAAACGTCCCGGCTGAGAAACTCCGGCCCGGGATGCTGACTCCACAACTAGGAGTACAGAGAGTGAAGATATCAACACAGCCAGTGGAAAGAAAAGTTATCGGCATAATATTTACTCTGTGGGTTTCTGGGAAGGGCCGCTGAACGTGGGCAGGAGCCAGATAAAACCAGCAGGTGCTTACGATTCACTCCAGCAGGGAGAGACAACCAAACGTTTCTGCTGGTTCTTCTGAATCTCCCATTGAAAATGTCAAAGCCGCATCACATTTATGAGTTTTCTCTGCATTGAAGAATCTGTTCCTTTGTTTAAGTGTAACTTTATATGGTAACAGCGACTGGATAGTGTGCAAAATGAGCTAAATATTGTCTTTCTTGTGGCCCTTCATCGCTGCTGCCTTTGGTTTAAGAGGCTCTTTTGTAAGTGGCTTGTCAGGAGATTTGAATGATGCCTAAGCATTCTAGCCTATGATCCTGAAACAAAGTGTTGAAATGCAGACCATAATGCAACCATAATGTAATCCTACACAAATCCCTCATTCCATACGGGCTGCAGTGCTTTAGTCTTGGATGACAGACTCATGGAGAGTCACTGGAGTCATGGAGAGTTCCAACAAAAATGGGAAATGCTGGCTGAAATCAAAAATGCAACTTCAATTTTATTAAACATGCTAACATTTTGAAGAAAGATACAACTAGCACTTCTGAGAACGAAAACATTATTGCATTTGCCCAATTTTGCAAGGTCAGTCATATTAATTCTTAGAAAAAATGTGGTCTACTATTGTGGTATATTCTATTCTAGAAAAAAAAACTATCTGTTCCTCTAAAATAGATCACGCCACAATAATCACTACAAAAATACCTGCAATTTGTTACAATTCATGTTTAAGGTGGTTGTTTGAACCATCCTTTTTTAAGGATAAAAAAAGAATACTTTCATTCAGCAAAGGTGTATTTAACTGGTCAAAGTGACAGTAAAGGCATTTTTAACATTACAATTTCCGATAAATGCTGTTCACTGGCACTTTCTATTCATCAAAGAATCTGACAAAAATGTATCATGGTTTCCATAAAAATATTAAGCAGCACAATTGTTTTCAATATTGATAAGACATGTTTCTTGAGCAGCAAACCAGCATATTAGAAAGATTCTGAAGGATCACGTAACACTGAAGACTAGATTAATGATGCTAAAAATTCAGCTTTGCCATCACAGGAATAATTTACATCTTAAAATACATTACAAAAGAAAACAGTTACTTTAAACTGTAATAATATTTTACAATATTGCTTCTTTCACTGTATTTATCATCAAATAAAAACAGCTTTGCTGAGCATAAGACACATCTTTCAGACATATTCAGTTTGTCCAAAGCTTGTTTTGAAGGACAAAACTAAAAGGTGGAGCTCTATCTGCCAGAATATCCTTCATGGTTGAACTTTTAATAGAGGCTCAAGTCAGACTGAAATATTCGTGTCCCTCTTGGGAGCCACACTGAGCTCTCCACCGTCATGCCTCAAAGAGCTCCTCATTGTTTGGCATGTGTATAAACAGTCAGGCCCGAGCGTGCACATGATTGCCACCTACATAGCACATCACATCTCTGAAATACATATATGGAAATGAACGTGATAAGCATGCCAACAATGCCTCAACATTTCATCACAAGCCCCATGGCAGCCCGATCATGTGCCCAAATAAACAAAGAACCTTGAACAAGACAATTATACAAGCTCTTAAAGATTTCGATCTAATAACAGATTTAAATTACTGTCCAATAAAACAAACAGATGGACCACCATAAAGCACTCCAAGAGAAAAATAAAGCTCCAATTTGAAAAGTGATTACTGTTTTCCACTAAGGCACCATACTGCATTGACTGACATCTAGTGGTCAAATACTGTCAAGCTTCTCCACTCTGAATACATCAACAGAGATTTATAAGTCTATAGAAGTTAATAAGCAGTTTCTAAAAGTGTTCAGCACATCTGCCAGTAAATTCACACAAAAATAAAATGCTGAGAGTAGACTTGCGGAAGACAGATTATGCAAAACTCCCCATTCAATATAATGAAGCAGTTGTCTGTACATATACATCTACAATATATAAGCATATAGACACACAAACACTCTCTCTCTCTCTCTCTATATATATATATATATATATACACACACACACACATACACACACACGTTGTCATATTCTACTGAAACACGTTGTTAAATGTGTCAAATTATATTAAAAACGTAAAAAGTGCCATGTTAGTTGGCTAAAATAATATTTTGATGTTATTGCTGTTTTACCTTTCAAATTTCGCTGCAAAATCTACAATAGACGTAAAAATACTGTGGCGCAGAAACAAATTTCACCCAGAAATGAATGAATTTCACAACTAATTGAAGTAGATAGACTTAAATAGTACTTTCTTGTAAACAATGTAGGCTACTCTAATAATCTTCAGTATTTACAACTTCTAAATATTTAGGCTGCATTAGTGTCAACTAGCCCCAGTTTTATTGTCATTTCAAACTCCAAACGACAATTCAAAGGTTAAGCAAATTAAACTTCAACAACGATGCTCAATAACCTCAATACAATAAATAAATAAATGTAAGCTTTTAGTTCTCACGTTGTGCACGTCATCATATCACTGTCAGCGTACGCTGCAATGCAGAGCGCGTGAACTTTACTTCAGCGTCACTAACCTGCAAGTCTTCTCTCTCTGACACTTTTCCACAATAAATCCCAAGCTTTGGACGTGGATTCTCTGAGCTGCTCACTGAACGATCGTCTGAGTGTCAGTGTGAGAGACTTTCGTTTCGCTGTCATCGTCAATCCGCGCTCATAATAATCAATCAGTGGCTCCCGTTATTTCTTAAAGATAGCAGACTCCTCGTCCTCTTCTTCACCTGCCCTGCAGCCATAGACCGCAACGGGAAACTTTTCCGAAAAGTAAATGCATATCAAAAAGAATAATGTGGTAACAATCTCCCAAATAATCCAGTTTAGGACACGCGTTGGTACAAGACGCGCAGCCGCTGTCTGGAGCCGTCGTGTTTCAGAGCAGATGTGGGTTTGTTTGAAGTTTCTCCTTCTGCTCGTAACATACGATCTCTCTCTCTCTCTCAAACACACACACTCTCTCTCACTCACTCTCTCTCTCTCTCTCTCTCTCTCTCTCTCAAACACACACTCTCTCTCTCTCGTTCATCACTCTCACTAATGGAGGGCTTCATTTCAAGCCTCACCTCGCGCACTTCATATTAATTCCTCGTTCTGTTATTTTTCCCCCGTTAAATGAATAAATGCTACATTTGCTATTTGTAAAACAAAATGCATATATACATATATAATATAAAAACAAAAAATACATGCATTTGTGAGCTATGTATTACATTTTAAAATACTAATAAATTCAAAATAAATTACAAATATACATAAGCCTACTTCTAAAATAAATCTAATTTCTCAAGCCAAAAAGCACAAAAGTCTGCTCACATAGGCTACTCCTGACTGTGAACAAAATATGATATAATGTGGATATGAATGTATATAATATAATGCATTCTAAACAAATGCTGAGTTGTTTATAAATAAGGACTAAACCAACTGTTGGTTTACATTTTTTTAAACAACCCATCTTGTTTTATAATGTATAGTATAGTATAATAAAGTAAATTAAAGTCTGGGATAAAAAGGTATAGAAAAAAATTGTTCATGCTGAGGAAGCATAGACATACCATGAACACTGACGGCTCATTTAATTATGTGCCTCTGTGGTTTCCATTTTTCACTCAGCATGGCATTATCATCATAACAGAGAAGAGATTGCTTTTTGTGACAGGTTTTCTGTCTGTAATGTCAAAAGTTGATCCAAACTGAGATGGGGGAAAAAAGTAGCTGATGGCAAAAAGCGAGTCTAATGGAGAAATGAATACTTTAATATAAACGACTTCTGCATGCAGTGAAACTCTTAACTGAGTCTATTCAACCTGAATCGAGGATCTGTTAATAAAAGAAAGAAGTTTAGCTTTGCATTAACATGAAGCAGTGCATTGTTTGTTGTCTTCAGAGATCAGAGGGAACAGTGTTACGCAGTCAGTCATGTGTCTAGGCAGTAAACAGGCATGAGTGTGGCCTTTATCAAGGTGAGTGTTAATGTGCCTGAGCTTTATTCACTAATGGAGTCATCTGATGGGAAAAACCTCCCAGGAGAACACGAGGGTCATCTGCTGTGCCTCAGCTTACGTTTCAAAGGTCAAAAGGTCAGGGCCAAACATTTCCCCTCTTGCAGGATCTGAAATGGAATGCCTGGCTTGGCGATACGACCGTCTGACCACCTAAAGAAAAGACTAGGAATTGGAGGTTGACTGACATAGAATTTAGAAAAAAGCCAATGTGTGTGTGTGTGTGTGTGTGTGTGTGTGTGTATATATATTTTTACAATTCATATATACCATTATACACCTTTTATGTACCTTTTACACTTGATTTTTTTAAATAGTTTTACACCAAAGTTGTAAGAGACATATGATAAAAATACATGATCGATATTATATTATACAATCTACAAAATTGTCCAAATGAAGTTCTTAGCAATGTATATTGCTAATCAAAAATTACCTTTTGATATACTTACGGTAAGAAATGTACAAAATATCTTTACTTAATATCTAATGATTTTTGGCATAAAAAAAAAAAAATTATATATAGTATGTAAGTGTGTGTTTGTGTACATTTGTATGTATGTGTATGTATGTATGTATGTATGTATGTATATATATATATTTTTAGGGCTGACAATCAATAAAACATTTTAACAAATTAATCACATGTTCTTTCCAAATCTGAAAATACTCTAAAATGATGGGCCTTCTCTGATGACATCAGTTTGACGGCTTGCCCTCCCCTTGCCATGCCCTCTATTTTCAACGGAGTAAAAATGCTGTTATGCCATTAACTATTAATGGCCAGGTCATTGAAAATGTCGAGAGTTTTAAGTTTCTTGGAACCACAATATCTGCATCATTGAAGTGGCAGGACAACTTGTGACTGTTTTCACTTCCGTATTTTTAAAAACGAATAAACAAACCTTGAACCTTCCTCATTCAATATTCGGTTTCTCTCGGAAGAACTTCACAATACGGAAGTAAAAACGGTCGCAAACTTCCGGTTCCGGACTTTAATAACGCCTCTTAAGTTGTAAGTTGTACAGTTCACTGTATGAAACACAATCATTAGTGTACCGAATATAACACTGGTGACAACACGCAACCTTGTGGAGCTCCAACACTTATTGTTCTACAGGGCTCGAAATCATGTTGTTAATTTTGACTACTTGTGATCTATTCTGCAGAAAATCCAAAATCCACAAAACAAGGGAATGATGAACCCCCAATTGCTCCAATTTACCAAAAAGATTCACTGGAACAATTGTATTAAATGCAGATTTATAATCCACAAAAAGAGCCTTGACATAAGTGCCAGGAGTTTCAAGGTGTTGCAGAATTGAGTGAAGACAGAGTAACAGCGTCATCGACTGACTATAGCCCTATAAGACAATCGGTAAGAAACAGTTGAATAGTTATATTTAATATATATAACAGTTATATTCTTCTGTACCAATCTCTCAAAGATTTTCATTAGATCTCTAGTGTAAAATAATTTTTTATAGTTATTTATTTTTATTATGTAGACATTTATTTATTTAAATCAAGCATACACTAAAAAATATATTTTATACATAAAATATAAACAAATGTTATAATTCTAATGTCAATCATGTATTTATTTTAATCATATGCATTTTAGAACTCCATAGTGGAAAATTATTTTTGTATAAAATTGATTTAATTTATTTGTTTGTTATTTAGACATTTAATAAGGATCTCGATTTTGCTATTGGCCAATTAAATTATAAAATACCTTTTACCTCTTTATTTTTATTTAGATAGAGATATAGCTAGACTTTTTCTTTTTTACTAACCTCTATGTCTAGCCTGAAAAGGTTTAAAAAGTCTCAAGATAAAGTGAAGACCACCTAAATGATGACCTACAGCTTTCTATTCTCGGATTCATTTGTCTAATAAGCAGACTGCTGGATGTTTAATACTGCAAAGTCAGATCGTGTCTGTCCACCTCAGCAACTGTCTCACTCCATCACTGCTCCAGCTGGCTGTTCTGAGCCCTTGATCTCCTGTCTGTCAGCAGCTGATCTCTTCGAGAGACCCATCACTTTAAACTTCAGCACAGGCTTTCCATTATAAAACCAGCCCACGGAGCAAAATACCAAACCAGCGGTCAGCACAACCTTGATGACTCTCAGCCTCGCTGTCAAAACAGTAGATGCTGAACGTGTCATCTGCTGTCACATCACATTTCAAGCAGTCTACAATGAAATAACCAGAAAGCATTCAATCATAACTTACACCATATACAAGATGATACGTTCATAACCGTTCCAAAAGTCTCATTAAATAAACTGATCTTAGAGATTAAACCCGAAATGGATATTGTGAAAGAAATGAGCCAGCCCAGATGTGGATCTACTAGTGCTTATATGAAGTAACTGAATAATTAGTTTCACAGAATTACAGTGCAAACCCTCAACGTTTGCCAGGGAGAATATGAATGTCATACAGATGGTTTAGCTCGAGCATCAAGACAACTCAATGGACTTCTGCCAGGAAGCACATTTGCACAGTAGCCAAGCTGGTGTCCCTGCATTCTCACCAGCGTCGAAGTACGCAATTGAAACCATATGGATCTTCAAATGCTGAAATTCCTTGTTTAAAAAATATTTGGGTCTATTTAACGCAAGCCTTTAGTCGCTGTCTGGTCCTGTGCTCAGTAATGGGGTCATGCGGGTCAGGTTCCTGATCAAAGCCTTTGACAGGAAGCCCCATGCTCATGGCTCCACGCTATCATTCCTTTAGCTGTGATGTTCTCGGCATCATTCGGGAATAAGATTGTTGATATCGAGGAGATTATTATGGCTAGACAAGAAGGATACACAGGAAGCAGTGATGTAAATGAGGAAGTGGCTGTTAGAATGTGAATGGGTGTCCACACAAACCCAATGGGGTAGCTTTTTTGGCAAGCTCTCTTATCTTCTCTCCAAACACGAATCAATGAATAGTTAAAGAATCAACAGCTACTGCATTTTTGCTAGTAACTTGTGACTGAACAAACAGAACAACTGAACAGAAACATCAAAAAACAGTGAATTAATGAATGAATAGTGAAAGAATCTAGCTAGTTTTTGCTAGTAACTTGTGACTGAACAAACAGAAAAACTGAGTAGAAAGAACAAACAAACCAGTAACTGAATGAATAAATCAATGGATTGTAAAATAATCAGCAGCTACTGCAGTGTTTTGCTTGTAACTTGTGATTCAATGAAGAAAATGAATGACGATGAACAAACAAGCAAAGAAGCGAATGAATGAATGAATCAGTCAATGAACGATAACAGAATCAACAGTCACGATAATATTTGTTAACCATTTGTGACTGAATGAAGTGAACAAGCAAACAACTGAATCAATGTCTGAATTAATGAAGTAATAGAATAGAATCAACAGTTGTTAAAATATTTGCTAGTCACTGGTGCCTGAATGAACAGAATGAATGAACCGAATGAACTAAATAAATTAATAGCAACATAATTAAGTCTTTATAATATTTGCTAGCCACCGAAGAAACAAACAGACAAAAAACTGAATAACCTAATGAACAGCAGGTATATGAATGAATTGAACGAATCAAATAAATCAACAGAATCAGCATCAATTCAGAATGAACTTGTGACTGAACAAATAGAATAAATATAAAACAAACAGGTATCAATAAATGAATCAGTAAATTAATTTTGCCATGATGTCTTTGATATCTTGGGAATAAGATTGTTAATACTGAGGAGATTATTATGGCTAGACTATAGGAGAATACACACAGGAAGCAGTGATGTGAAAGAGGAAGTAACTGTTAGAATGTGAATGGCTGTCCACACAAACCCAATGGGGTTGCTTGTTTTAGCAAGAGCTTATCTTCTCTCCAAACAGACCCTTTACGCTGTATATGTAAATACACCGCACTTTGCGGTTCCTCTTTAAGGTGCAAACTAGCTGAGAAGTTCATCTGAAAGGCTTGAGCACAATAATCATCACTAATGCTTGTGTTGGTTCCCACACATATAAAGAATGTGTTCACCACTAGCGGTTTCATTTAATCTACGCTATGAATTATACATGAAACCGCATGTGATCTTCTTTTGCACCTCTTGTTTGTTTGGCTACGAGCCCAGAGACTTGAGCTCCAGACTGACCACTGAGCTGGAATGAGAAAAGGCCCAGATGTTGAGAAGATGGGCTTCGATTGGCCCCCTCACTTGGCCGTGAGGTCCCAGGCCAGGCTCCATGATTCCTCCAGGGGATCACGCTTCCCAGCTTAATGCATTCAAGGCGTGGAATTCTCCCCAACCACTCTTTTACTCCCACTCACACATATGGGACCATCTTATGCATGCACTATACATTTCCTGAGCAAATATTCCCATACCAGGGCTGCAGTTTTCCAGGGAAAATCACAAATGTAATGTATATGGGGCTTGAGGGGGAGGAAAGACCCTAAAAATTTAATTGTGATTCAAGTAAGTATGATTCATTGTGTAAAACAACATCATTGTTTTTTGTAAATCGCTGTTATACAAAATGTGTGAGTGACTGTGGTTATGTTCAGAATAGAATACTGGCATACTATACTTCATGTTTCTGCAAGTATACAGTATGTGCAATGCATTCAACCATGGTGACGTCTAAACTAACTGCCACAATAATGTGTGAAACTTTTGTAACTTGTGACTGAACAAACACAATAAATGAACAGAATGAGCAAATGAACAAGTGAATTAATAAATGAATCGATGAACAGTAAAATAATCAACAGCTACTATAATGTTTGCTACTAACTTGTGACTGAACAAACAGAACAAATGAACGGAATCAATGAATAGTAAAATAATCAACAGCCACTATAGTATTTGTTAACCATTTGTGACTGGACAAACTACTGAATCAACAGTCACTAATACTGTATAATTGCGAGCCACTTGTGCCTGAATATACAATGAATGAACAAACAAACAAACCACTAAATCACATCTGATTCAATTAATCAATTAATAGTAACGGATAGGGAATGAAGAAACAATTAGTGAACCAAAAACACCCAAATGAATGAATAGTAACAGAATCAACAGTCACTGTATTTTAAGCCACTTGTGATTATTATGTGAACAGAGCATTACTCTATCTACTTAGTAAACTAATATAAACTAGCAAACAAAAGAGTCTCACACACACACACACACACATCATGAAGGGTCAAGAGGGGGTCCGTGAATGCTATTGTTTCAAACTGCAGTATGACAAAGCATGTAACGCTGTCAAGTCAGAATCTGTTAGGACTCAACCAACCACTGAAATCCATGGAAAAAACATTTACATTCACACACACCACCTGGCTTCTATTAGCAGAGAGGGGATTATAACACACACACACACACACACTGTGCCCTCTTACCCAATTTGCATGTACGCAGGCAGTGATTTGTGCACTGGAACACACTGTATGTGCAAAGTCCCATTTTAATGGAAATGACTCAAGCTGTCTACTGGCTGAATGCAATGTAAGTGGTTACAATCTGATTTCAGTCCAAATTTGATTTGATTTAAAACACATAAATCAAATGACATTTGTACAATTTGTACAACTAAATACAAGATAAAACAATAAACAAGTAAATCAGATGTGCTTCTTCTCATTTGTATGACACTAAATAAGGTTGAGAAGTATCTCTTGGTAAAGCAAGCCCGATTTTATGACGGCACAATACCTTATGAGCTCAATCGAGAGTTGAAGTCGGTTTATTCTCTCCTGTCTGTAGCCTGCTTGATTGCTCAGCCAAATTGTTTAATAATCACTTAACCACAAGAAAGCCCCACTATCCCGCAGGGACACCGCGGTCTCGCATAACTGTACAAGCACAAGCCTTAGGAGAGGAAGAGGTGTTTGGATAATGCTGCTCTATAATTTGGCCTTCAGAATTTTACATTAAACAAAGTTGCAACCCAAAACAGTGCCAGAATTGTTTATAGTACAAAAAGTAACCAAAAGTGGAATGTACACTGCAATGGATTAAAACTAATCCACAAAGGCCAAACAATATGCAAAGTGACCACTTCATCTTTATTTTATGAGTGTATGGATATAAAAGGTATGAATTTGAGTGATTTTATTGCTAAATTACAGGACAGGGTAACGCATACAACCACTCAAGGGTTTGGAATTTATATTTTGTTTATTGGTGGTTTTCTTTGAAAGAAATTGATATTTTGTTCATTAAATTGATCAAAAATGACAATAAAGACATTCACAATATTACAAAATATTTCTATTTTAAATAAATGCTGTTATTCAAATTTTGTTCATCAAAGAATTATGATAAAGGACACTATAGATCATCAGTTTCCAACCTTCATGAAGCAGCACAACTGTTTTCAACATTCATAATAATAATATTTTTTTCTTGAGCAGCATATTATAATGTTTTGTGAAGAATCGTGTGACACTGAGGACTGGAAAAATGATGCTAAAAATACAGCTTTCCCATTACAGGGATAAATCACATTTTACAATATATTAAAATAGAAAACAGTTCTTTTATTTAAAATGTATTGTAAAATACTGAATTTCTGATCAAATAAATGCAGCCTTTTTGAGATTAAGAATCTTCTTTAAAAACATCTTACTGACCCCAAACCTTTGAATGGTGTGTATGCACATCAACACACGTTACTTTTATGGAAATATTGCTTCCGTTCTTGGATAATTACTCTGTATTACTCTTCCTCACTGTACTTAAGGCAGGGTTTTAACTCCGACAAGGATTTAATGCCCAAACATACACAGCTCCATCAGCCTTGTGGTAAGATTGATACCTCATTTACTTTACGTGTTCCAGCTGCTTTAATTGTTCTTGAGCATTTATACATCCTGGGATTTGCAGAGCACTGTATGTAATTGGTGGGGATTGCAGAGGTGACATTTCTTGCACAATGGGGCCTGATCCAAATTAGTGGCCATTCAGTCCCTCTACGACATCTCCTATTGAGAGAAAATCACACTCTTCGCACACTCTGGCAAGCATGAGTTAATCAAATTATTGAGAAAGATTCCTTACCGCAAGAACCCATGATGGTGCAGTAAGAAATGAAAACGTTACATTATGGAAATTGCTTTTTAAACACAAAGGCATGACTGTAGGTAACCAAATAATCCATCAATCCTTACACAAAAACAATCATAGGATTTATAAACCTATAAACGAAACGGAGACCAAAAAGCAATTCCAGCATTATAGAATTCCAAAGTGCCGGTGCCAACAATGGAAGTCCACAGGAAGCCACAAGCCATTTTCCATCTTTCCACATGTGGAATATTTCATGCTCTCGCTGTGGCAGCACAGCGTGCCAGGCCACATGACGACCTGCCTGTAAATTTAACTTGTGATATCATTGATTTAGGCCACGCAGGAGCAGAGGGAGGCTAAAAAGATCCCATAATAACATAATCACATGAACCAATCCTCATGTGAAGAGAACGACTGTGCTTAGTGACAGAAGTAAACGCTTTGAAATTGAAACGCTATTCATTAGTGGCGCTTGCTAAGACAAGCATCTTCTACTATAGCGGTTTTTAAACTTTGGTATGTAAATAGTCCTGCGCTGGTTATGCTACAGACATGAATAATACAACAAATTGTGTAGCTTGCTGAGTGGAGATGTGCTATTTGCTTTTCTAAGCAATGGGTCTTAAAGGGACAGTTCACCCAAAAATGTAATTTCTCATTTACACACCCTCACATCATGTCAAATCTACGGTGCCCTAGTCATCTTTATTTATATAGCGCTTTTAACAATACAAATTGTAACAAAGAAAATTGTAACTCCCAAGTGGAGTTCTACACAACACAATGAAATTTACACAACACAATGGAAACAAGCTTCAAGACAATTAAATTAGTACAACATAACAAAATTAATCCTATTGTGTTGTGGCAATTTCGTTCTGTTGTGCACTAGTGGGCCACCGTACAAACCCATAAGACTTTGGATATTCTTCGAAACATAAATGAAGATGTTTTTAAAGAAACCCAAGAGGTTTCTGACCCTGCACTGAACAGTTTAATCCAAGTCTTTTGAAGAGTCACAATTGCTTTATATGATGGAACAGATTTGATTTAGGCTCAGGTTTCATTCTAAATTGAATGAAACAAAGGCTTATGGGTTTGGAACAACATAAGGGTAAATTCAGATTTATTTTGGGTGAACTATCCCTTTATAATTGCCACAGATAATAAAACAGGAAGGATACAAGTCATATACTATAAGGACCGCAATATGATATGATGGATCAGTATGCAACCACACAGAACACCCTAGCAACCACAGAGAATACCTTAACAACAGAATAGCACTGTGCTAACAACCATTCTGGGTTCACAGCCTTGATTACAGGGTTCACACTTTCTGACCCTCCAGTTTTTTTATGCCTACATAAGAATTTTATAAAATTAATTACTTAAATTACGTACTTAAAAGGTCTAACTCCTAGCTGAATAAATAGGCTATTTTAGGCTATTTTTAAATAACTTTTTAGAAGAAATTTAATTTTCCATAACCTCTTTGCATTTTTTTTCCACTGTCAGTCTGTGAAACAACACTTTTAAAATGTCCTGATGTTTCCAGGTTTTTTTAAAGATCCCTGACCTTAGAGACACAATGGCAACCACCCAAAATATCTTCACATGTCCAAGGTCCACTAAGGTTTTCTGCAGAAAAATTAGAAGGTTTGTCTCATTTTAGTCATCATAGTGACCAAATGGAGGTGTCATGGAAGATTGTTGGGTTACTGAAGCAGAAATGCTATTACACAAATGTTTCTTTTTCTTTTACAATTTGTGAAGGATCCTGAATCTGCATGTTCCCTCGTGTCTCTTTACCTGTGCTTCCAGAGGTCTGTTCCCATTAGGCAAGCTCAATGCTGTGAACAGAGAAGAAAAGCTAAACCTTCTGGCTGCCACTCAAATAACCACATTACCTCTGTGCCACCAAGAAATATTAGTCTAGCTCAAACAACAATCCATAAAACTATTACTGTCAATGGTATCGCAGCCATCTTACAGTGAAAATAATGATCTAACTGTATTTATTTGTTTTGCTTCAATGAACGATTGCAGCCAGCAACTCATTTCTTTTGACACAAGTATTTTGAAAGTTATGGTGGAAACCAAGGTCATAATAATAACTTCTAGCGATGGGTTGTTTTTACAGTTCCACCCTAATTTCAAGCACAATAGGTTCCAACAGTGGATGTGGTGTGTGAAAATATACACCCTACGATATAATATAGTTAGCAAAAAGACCAACCAGTTTCCATCAAGGACTTCACTCCCTTTCATCTCACAGTAAATCTGGCATAGCTCTTCTGGTTCCTATCTTGAAAGGGCCTCAAGTACAGAGGGCTCCTTAGAGACAGACTGAGACAGGCCAGCCAGACGGGACTCCGTGGTGAGCGGCCGCAGCTGTTAGGGGTCAGCCTCGCTGGCCAGTAAGAGCCAACCACCCTGGATGAGGAAAAAAGAGCCAGTCTAGAAAGCAGCTGGCTAGAGAAAAGATCCTTGAGAATCATCAAGAACACATACAGGCAGTCTAGGAGGTTTATGTAATCACTGCTGGCAGATTTAGAATACAGTTAAAAAGGAATAAGAAAGGAAGAGGATAAAGGAAAAGGAAAGCAAAAGGAAAGAAATTAAGTGGAAAAGGGAGAGTATAGGAAAAAGAAAAAAAATGAAAATGAAGCAGAAAGAGGAAAAAGAAAAATCATAATATAAAGGAAAGTTGTAATGTGGAAATGCTGAGGATTATGGGACTACAGGTGATTAATGTGCACTTAGTGTTCTGGGCATATCCGTTCAATACAAAATGCATTAGCTAAATTAGCTTTGCGGAATCGATATAGCCAATGAAGTTGGAAATGAAATTGATCATAATGATGTGATTGATGCAGGATAAAACTAAAACAGAAATGCTAAATCAATGAGGCATATAAACGTAGCATACACCAAAGAGGCCGACTGATCATTTCCTTACAGTGACGGTTGAATGTATCATTTTTGTACGGGGTCTTTATATTTACTTTAATGCAATGGCCCCTATTGTGAGACATTTTCTTCTCAGTAGAATCTGATTTGCAATCAGTTTACTATAACATAAATCTGGCTCTAAAGTGCAGTGTTTTTTGTTTTATCTGAAGACGAAAATTGCTTTACAGTTTAATCTAATCAACTGAGGACAAATTCAATCTGGATGGATGGATGGATGGAGGATGGATGGATGGACAAACAATAGAAAGAATGGGTCTCATTCACAAAGCACAAATTTGTATGTGAAACCATGCGAACGTTTTCACGAACAAACCATGATTCACTAAAACCTTTGTACTAAATGTTATTCTGAATTTAAGAAAACTTAAATGAGAATTTAAACTTTGACGAGAGTGACAAAAGGCTGTAAAGGAAAGGTTATGCGTAAAGCCCTTATATGGAGATGGTCTGAGCGTGTTTTATGCAAATGACTAACCTTGTGCACGTCACGGCTTATTTAGAATACTCCAAATTCACTAACATTAGAGATGGGGATAAAAACATATTCATCTGCAAATGCACATTGGGACTTCACGAGAAGTTGTGTGTGTAATATGAATAATCTACCCACTGGTCAGTGAGTAGCTGTGTTTCCTTTACAGATTTCCACAAAACTTCTGCGATTTGGATAAAAAAAATTGCTAAATTATGGTATTTCCATTAACCGATGTTATGCGAATAAAATATCATTTTTTCCTCTTGCGATAAATCATGCCGATGGATGTTGGTAGTTTTACGTACATCACAGCCACCGCACTAGCCATTACTTTTAATTGAAGGAGACTTAGGCGTGTATCTTTAGCAAAAATTCTATAACACAAGCATTGACTAGAGTAACCGCGATGAGCTCTGGACCGTGTGTTGGAGCTGTAATGTGCCAAATACGACTGCAGGGTAAATAAGGGGTTATTCAAGCATTAATGGCAAGGAAAGTCCCTTATACTAGAGAGTGGCCCTGTATGAGGTGTTTCTTCCTGTGTCATCTGCTTCCGGCTATTTTTAGCCATACAAAACAGATGTTTGATACTGCATGCTGGTGTGTCTTACCATATTATTTTATTGTATTATCTTAATTAAGAACACTGGTTTGTAGTATAAACAGTTTTACAGTTTACTGAACTTTATTCTTGTTGTTGTTTCCCTACAACAGCTAATGAACCAAAAGTCTCACACATTCACAGAAAATGGCTTACTCCTTAGATTGAAAACTAAGGTTGATAATACATTAAAGAATGATTATGGGAGTTAGGTATGCCAGATGACCTGTAAATGAACTGTTTCCACTGAAGTTTTGGGAAATATTCCTTTTTCAAATTGCTTGCAAAATAACACGACAGACAGACAGAAATAGCAAATCAACGATTGAACATATAAAACGATCGAACGATCAATCAATAGATAGATAATCTACACATCTTCAGTATGGTCATTTAGGATCTTCCTCCTATAACGCTGATGTGAGAACAGAGTGTCCTGAGTAGAAAATGAATGCTTTCAAACTCCCTGATGTCTCTTTGTTTTTATTCAGATGTTGAATGGCTTTGGGTTTTCCCTGTCAGAGCATAAAAACGACATTCTCTGAGAGAGGGAACTCTGTGTTCAGCACTGTCTGTCCAGGTTCTGGCTTCAGCACCAGTGGCCCCTAGCTGACAGTTCTGGGTCGCCTTTCACTCTGCCTCTCGGTCATGTCTCTCTTTGTGAGACGGGAGGTCTGACAAGGTGATGTTTACCATAACAAAAACACCATGCACTTTCTTAAAACAGTGCTGAATGACGAAAAAAAGACGGATGTCTAATTACAAAGTGTTAAAGCCGTTTCATCGCACACAAGAAAACATGAACACAGTCTAGTCTCCTTACAAATAATTCCAGAGTGGGTTTGTTTTTTTGCAAACAAAAAGTGCATATGGGAAATTTCCCTGAATTTAACTCCACATAGTAAACGGTTGAAGGATTAGTGGATGCTTTCTTCTACAACATAATTTCAAGTGGAGAAGAGGTCAAACTATCTGTTTATATCGGAGGAAAGACAAACATCTGAGAAAAATGAAGCGGTCAGAGGGGTTGAGTATTTTTCCATATGTCTGGCTGTTGCTGTTTCTTAAACATGAGAAGTGAGGAATCTCCAGTATAAGTCATGTCATCTCTGGTGATCCTCATACAGCATAAGAAGACATGGATTATTCATTCACATCTGGTCATAAGACAGACCTCTCAATCGATAACTGTCATGTTATCAAACATGGATCAAAACAGTTTCTTTGGGAATAACTATCAAACCCTTCAGAGAGAAAGGGCTTGGTGCACGGGAGGATATGCAATGTATGTATAGTCAAGGAATCCAAAGTTCTTCACAGGGGTCTGGCGCTGGTCTGCATCAGAGCTAATGGCCTTTTATGAGGTGCAGGGATACTTCTGTTTATAGGACCCTGCGGGGCCGATGGGTGGGTCAGTGACCATTATAGACAGGAACTTGGTTATGTGGCCACAAAGCTGTAATTCCTGGATCCAAACACATTCTGAAACGGTTTCACTACTTCACTAAAAAGTAAAGATTAGTATTATTTTTTTTTTTTTAAGTCTTTGACAAAAAATTTGAATTAAGTTTTTGCCACACTTAAATCTTGGCTTAATAAAGTCTTGCCTGAAATGAAAAGTCTGTCTTTAAGTTTTAAATGGTTAGTTCACCCAAAAATGAAAATCCTGTCATCATTTACTCGCCCTCAATTTGTTCCAAACCTGAATTAATTTATTTCTTCTGTCAAACACAAAATAAGATATCTGGTAAACAAAGAGTTGCTGGTATCCTGACATCAATGTTATTTTGTTCTTCCATACTATGAAAGTCAATGGCTACCAGCAACAGTTTGATTCTACATTCTTCAAAATATATATTTCTTTCATATTCAACAGAAGAAAGAAAGAGGTTTGGAACAGCTCGAGGGTGAGTAAATGAGGATATTATATTTGGGTAGTTTATCCTGCTTAAAGTTAACGGTTCACAGTTCACCCAAAAAAAAGGGTCATTTTTTATTATTTGTTATTTATTTATTTGGACCATTTAATCACTTCTAAATTAAAAGTGTTACTGAACATTTTAAATGTTTTGGGGCTGAAAAAATATTCAAAATAACTTCTTATATAAAAAAATATATATATATATATGACAAAATGACAAGTTTAGAAAAGATACAGAAACGGAGTAAGAACTGGCTGCTGAAGGTCTGTGACGAGATTCGTGAAGCTTAAATACAAAAGTAAAATAAAATTACATTTAAAAAGTATTAAAAGTACAATAAAATATACTTTTTATAATATAAGTATAATACAAAACTGTAAAAGAAAAAATAAGTAAATGATTAAGTCACTTTCTAGAGAATTTAAATCTGGCTTCTAGTTAATAAACTTGAAAATACTGGAACAGGTGTCTCCCATGGTGGTCCTCTTCATGTGAGCAGGACACCCAAACAGTGACCTAGCAACCTCGGTTTTTTGTCTTTGTCCCAATGCCTCTCATATCTATGAGGCTCATCTAAATCTATGTGGCTAATCTAAAGCTATTAATACAATTTTGGTCTGCATTGTATCAGCCAAATCAAATAGTGAGAAAGACAGGTTAGCTTTCCTCTTAAAGGAAACATTTACTGAACAGATTTTTATAGTCACCAAAACCTACTGTTGCTCATTGCTCCAGGGAACGATCTTTGACCCTAATCAAAACGCACAGCACAGAGCTTTAAATAACAGCATTTACAGTGATCTGAATGAAATAGCATGTTTTAATTTTAGAAGTCATCATTAAATGCTCCAGTGGCTGCAAGCGAGGTCTGGACAGAGTCTTTCTGGAGACTGTCACTCTAACGAGGTGTGTAGTTCGTTATGGAGCCGCTCGGCCATCTGGCTCTGCAGCAGAGTGACATCATGCAGTCTCTACGTCTCCTGCAGTAAAATATGAGCGGGGAAATACTACACCACATGTGTCCTTAATTCTGCACTTTTCTTTATAGCATCATCATTGGTATTACTATTAGTGTGGCTATCCAATGAAGACACATGGTTAAATACAAGTGACGGTGACATCCAGAGTGCACAGATCCATTTAAACAAAAGATGAAAAATTCTAAAAAAAATTATAAATGTTTATAAAGATATATATATATATATATATATATATATATATATATATATTTGCCTGTAGGCACATCAAGCTAAGTCAAATATGTCTTCTCAGCCTAACAGTAACAATGTTCTGGTACACCCTCTTAATTTGAACTGGGTCCCACAGCAAGCCAGGACACAGAGATAGGGCTATAAACGAAGGACTAAGTCCTCCACATTCTCCAGACACTCAGAGGAACAGAAGAGCACCTGTCTGTGTCTGTCACACTCGTCCTGTACCAGCCTTTCACGAGACCCAGAGAACAAATAGAGAATGGATTGAGAAAAACAAATATTTTATCCATTCTTAATTTCTTTATTGTTTAACATCTGTTCTTTCTGTTTTTCCTTTTTATTCATATTACCTTTGTCCCATTGTTCTTCTCTCTCTCTCTCTCTCTCTCTCTCTATCTCTCTCTCTCTCTCTCTCTCTAACACTTTCTATTCTTTAATTTTTTACCTTCCTTTTGTTATATTTCACTTCCTTTTCCTCTTTTATCCTTCCTTCATATTACCCTTGTCCCATTGTTCTTTTTCTTTCTTTTCTTACAAATGTATTTATTTCGTTCCTTCCTTACATGTTTCTTTCCATTTGTCTTCCTACCTTTCATTGTTCTTCACGTCCTTCTTTCCTTCTGCATTTCTTTCTTTGCTTCCTTCCATATTTATTTCCTTCTTCCCATCCCTTTCTTTCCATCCTGTTCTTTCTCTACTTCTTTCCCATTCTTCCATATTTCTCGGGTTTTTTTCATCCCTTTCTTTCCATCCTTCCTTTCTTCCTTCCTTTCCATCCTTTCATTTTCCCTATATTTCTCCTCAACATAGCTCTTCCTATCCTCTAAATTCAGTCCAAAAAGTTTCATATTCACTTAGTTTAACTTGTAAATACAGTTAGTAAGTTCACACAGTAAAACACTGCCTGAGAAATGTGAGATTCTGAGATCAGTCAAGATTAAAGGAAAGCCCATTCCAGTCCAGGATAACACAACAAGAATCTGGTTTCATCCTTGAATTAGTCACGCTCTGGGCAAATCTCAGGACAACCTCGGGTGCAATTTGAGCGCAGAGGACTAGAATGTTTGAGCGGTCTCGCGATTGCACACTTTAGTCATTTAATTACATTAAGCAGCAGTTCAGACAACCTCTCACTGAAAACCAGATACACCCTGTTAAAGTATTACATGGCTCCACAATGAGCCGGTCTAATTAGAGAATGTCTCAACTGATTACAGCAAAGATGTAGGACATAATATCTTAATATAGAAGTTTATATAGGCCTATAACGTTCAGAAATTTCATCCAAAGAGCTTCTTTTACACCTCATCGAGCAAACAGTATCAAACGCATTTGATAAATTCTCATTACTGTGCCTATTCCATCCAAACATGTCTTATTGCAGCACAGTTTAAAATATAAAGGAGAACATGTACTCACCTGCATCTCCATGCCTCTTCTTGATGGACATCTGAAAACAAAACATGAAATCTGTTAAAAAACATACATCAAGGTTGAGTTAATATTTTCATAACTGTAACCATATCGCATAACAGTCTCATGGAGCATCAACACAAAGGACTCCTTTGTTTTAAAGGACTCTTATTGCTCCTCTCCCACAGTGGATAAAATCAACACCTGACCATTGAATTTCCTCCCACGGATCTGCTGAAGGTACATTGACCTGGGTCACTATGATTTACAGTGCTCTTGCCCAACCAAGAGAGAAAGTGCTACTTGTTCATGTCCAACATTCCAGCTGTAATCCATAAGAGGTCTGTTTTCTAGTTTCCCCTTTCTGCTACGACACGCAGGTATCATGTGCCCTGTGAAAGATATCATGTACTCTCATATGCATTGATTTGACAAAAATGATACTTTTCCTCCTAAAACCTAGTCATTTATGATTTGGGTTGCACTTTATTTTACAGTATTATACTTGCCTAAGAACGTACTGGGTAATATAAGTTAACTACATGGGTAAAGTTATAGAGTTTTTACCCAGTTATTGAAATGAATATAATAAGTAAATAGTATGTATATATGCGGAACAGGACTATGAAGATGTGTGTGTGTGTGTGTGTGTGTGTGTATTTCTGAGACAATACTCAGTGTCTTAGGTCTTGATGACTTTACAGTATCAAATGTTTGGGGGTGTGGCCAATAAAATAATACTAATATATGACATAAAATAATCTAATAATAATCAAACTACATAATTAATGATACCTTTTTATAATTAAAAGTGTTAAGCTGAAGTGCTAAATATTTTGTTAATATCTTTGTTATACTATTTATAATATCAATAAAAAATAAATTATATTATGAATAATGAATTGAATGAATATTAAATAATTTATAATTATTATTATATCAATAATTTTGTCCATAGAAATCCATGTTACACATTCATAATAACCATTTAATTTATATTACTATAAATATATGTGATTTATATACAAAAAAATCAGCATGTGTGTGTGTGTGTGTGTGTCAACATAAATATTAATAATCTACAACACTATGAAAAATAAAAAATTATACCACTATGAAATAATACAATTATTATAACGGCATATTATACATTTATACTATATTGTATATAGTTACATGAAAATGAAAGTTCAACATGAAAAATTGAAAACCTTGCACAAAAAGAAGATATGCGACTAAGTTTTAAGATTAATAGAAAATTGCAATGTTTTTCCCGCCTGGCCTTGTCTGAGCGAGCAGACAGATGCATGGCTAAGTTCAGTAGCAGAGGCAGCACATGTCTACTAAACACAACAATGATGTAAAAAATGATGTTTTGTTGGGTCTCAAAAGGTTAGGGGTGTTTTACATTGAAAGGAAACAGATGGAATCACAGCAACCAACAAAACACAAGTAATTTCAGTGTAATTCAACACATTACGAGTGCTAAAGCAGTTTGAAGTGTCTGTTGATCATTGTTCGAGTATTCCCTCAGCCTGTTTAATCAGATCTGGGTCTGAAAAACACAGCGGAGAGAGGGGAAATGATGGATGATGTCATGGTTGCTTATAGGCTGTGAGATTTTGCAATGAGGGGTTGAATTTTAACCGCACATCTCAAAGAGTTATGGTGTTCAAATACAAGCACAACTGAGGGTGTTACCCTCATAAAACCGTTTCTAGGTATGTATACATGTTATTTTTGACAAGACTAGCGGGCCGCTTACTGGAACGTCACCTTTCAAAACAAGTTTGCAAAGGATTACTGGGAACAGGAAGAAAGAGCGTGAGCACGAGTAAAGTCCTGCTGTGTTTCAAAGTGGTAATTGTCACTGACACGAATGACGGTTACATGACATGTAATTAAGCGTCAGTGAATGATGACTAGCTTTTAGGAAGTGCCACCTTACAAAAACAGATCCGGATGAAAAGATACGATGCTGAAATATCCACACATCAGTCAATCAACCTGATGGCAAAATGAAGGACAAAATCTAATCTAAGACCTTCAAGTAAAGAAACCGAAGGCTAACACTATCAAATATGAGAAAATAGATCAAGACGCAAATGAAAAAAAACAATGAAGGGGGATGTTGTTTTGACGTGGTCTATAGACTAATGAGCACCTTCCTGGGATAGGTGTCATTTTCTTGGAATTGTAGGATTCCTCGGTGTGAATGATGAAGGCTGACGGGATTACAAGCACAACCATTTCTCAGTCAGAAATAATGGATAGATAAACAGATGAAAAATAATAATGCCCGAGGGGAAACTAACTACGCAGGTTACACTGCATTGGCTCAGAATGAGATACAAGATCCTAACGCAGCAAAAGGAAAACAGATGCCGTGATTTCCAGAGGCAATGGTACCGATACATAAAGATACAAAAACATAATTTGGGCTGAATCTGAATTATGAGCTGTTGGAGATTTTGGATCATGCTATATAACACAGCCCCTGAAGTTCAAGACATATTTTTGTATGTCTGGGATTCCCCTACAATTCATTTTTAGTGGTTTTATTTGGCATGCATGACTAACGTCTATCATATTCACCGCACTGGAAATTCTCAAATACATGATATTACACACATGTTCCATGTGAAACTGACACCGACTGGCCTGAACTGACCCATTTAAAGGAATACTTCACCCCAAAATTAAAATTGTCAATATTTACTCGCCCTCATGTAGTTCCAAACCTGCATAATCTTATGTTAAACACAAATGAAGATATTTTGAAGAATTTTGAAGAGCCAAACAGTTGTTGGTCCCCACTGACTTCAATAGTAGGGAAAGAAATGCTATGGAAGTCAATGGGACCAACAGCTGTTTGATTACAGCATTCTTCAAAATATCTTCTTTTATATTCAACATAAGAAGGAAACTCATACAGGTTTGGAACAACACGTAAATAATGATAAAAAAACGTAATTCTTTGGGTGAACTATTCCTTTAAAGCCAACATGCAATGGTGCAGCCCATTTTACTAACACAAGATATTTCAGTAAGAAATGTCACATTAAACAAGTAATAAGATCAGCGCCATCAGCCAAAAATGTAACCAAAATAGGCTATAGTAGGCAAAATATAAAATACATGTATGTGAGTTATTCAAATACATAAAACAGCAGGAGAAAAGTCGACTTACTACTTCTGGCGAGATTCTTAAGTGTGAATCTGGTGGACACTTTACACTCCCACGATGCCACAGAGAGTATTTGTGAATATTAGTGAAGCAACACAACTGCCAAAGGTCACATGATAATGACAACATGACAGATATAGTAGCCTACATCCGAAATACATTCACACTATATACGTAGACTTTTTTAATGGTTCCAAAGCAAGTTTCAAAGCAAATGTAGTACCTATTAGAGCTGCACGATTCTGAATAACTTGAGAATCATGATTTTCACATGATTCTAAGCAAAATAACAATTTACTAGACGTTGTGACAAAATATTAATTGCCGCCTCCTATACAAATAAAAAAAAAAAAAAAATTGTATTAATGATTCAATTATTTATAAATACTTCACTTGTTCCATTACTTAATAGAATCAGTGTTTTTGAACGAGTCTCTTGAATGAATGATTCAATGACAAATACATTTTAAGAGTCATTTGTCGCCACGTAGTGAAACAATAATCAGCAAGCGCCATTTTGAAGCGAAAATTACTTTCAAAAAATGATTTTCTCCATTTTGATCACTACCATAGTCATGTTTATAGCCGAACTATAAACTTTTATCCCAGTACTTCTTTGATAACATGAATGATTGAAGGCTAAGACAGGCTAAGTTGAAAAGACCTAAACATGATAACTGCTCTCCCTACAAGCGGCAGTGTTTATAAATTAGGTTGTGTGGGTTTTTGAATCAAGGTCACCATCTTTTAACGATTAATCATGCAGCTTTAATACCTATTTGGTTTCTGGACGCAGTGAAAACACTTTCATTTTCTTCTAAATAACTTGCACAGATGAATAGTTGACAATAAGACTAGGAATCTGTATAAAATCAATAGAATCACACTCGAAAATACTTCACAATGTACTCACAATATCCTTTTTACAAGCCATAGAAAAAAAAACACATGAAGCCAGAAGAATTTAGGAGTGTAAAATGATGGAGAATCTAAGACAAAGCGAAAGATAAAAAATAGAGGGATAAGAGAGAAAGTATGTGCTGTAAAGTACAAAAAAAAATCCCTTCGGCATCCACTTCAAAGTGACCCCGGAGGGCTCGGGCGGGCCAGATGTGGTCCCGAGAGCAAAGCCTCATCCATCTTGCATTCCATTAAACCCCCTGCAGCAGGACAACTTTTCTATATTTAGCTCCCTTCTTGCTCAGTCCATTGGAATATGTTCCCTCTAGTTCCCTCGCTCTCCACCGCGTTCAGGCTATTTCCCCACAATCGTGTCTGTCGTTTTATGCGTTTGTTGGTGTTCTGACGGAAGGTCTGTTTGGGCTATCAGGCCGCGGACCATCCATCTTCCAAACTGAGGTGGGCGGCTGAGTTGGTGGTATTTTTCTGAAGTTAACATCTAGAGAACATCAAAGAAATGCAACTAGCATGACGCAGGGCCTTGGTTGTGTTATGACAGAAACAGTCTTAAGGAAATGCGCACTTATGAAGGAGAAAATAAATAATAGGTCACTATTAAATTACACCCATGATGGGTGACGCTGTGGACAAGACTTATCTGATGTATCTCATTTGTTCAATGTGGAATCTGTAGTAAATGTATAAATGGAGGCTATATAAATATATCTCATGTTTTTGCACAAGACTGTGCCTGTTTTCTGAAAAGGAAACAAAAAAGCAGGGTTGAGTAATTGAAGAAATGAAAGATGACTTAAAAGGGAAGGATAACGTAGGATCAACTCTATTCCCAAATTAGTCCTGCTTTTAAAGGAAACACAAGAAAGTTGAATAAGCACCTCAGTGTTCGTGCTTCTGAAAGTGCTGTATATATTAAAACCCGCGTTGAGAGCTGTTCTGCTTCTAGGCTCGTTGCCAGAATGCCTCTCAAGGCTTGTGGTGGTGAAAGGTCCATGCATCACTGTATACAATGTATACGTGGGTAAATGTGTGTGCATTTCATGCACAGGTTCCACACATGACAGTCTGACCAACAGGAAGTGCAAAAAGATGGGTATCGTGCCCAACGGGGCGAGGTAGCTCCTGGTAGATGTTGTGGCCAAAAGCATTTTTCTCCATCGATGACCAAAGTCCACAAATTTGATATGAAAGGTTATAATATAGATAAAATAAATATCTCATGTTAATATACATAAAAATTATAATATATATTTATAATAAATAAACATTTTAATGTAATAAAATATATTATTTATTCATATACAAATATATATAGAGAGAGAGAGATATAGAAATGATATTCTTTATTAATATAAGAATTGTATTAATTAAATAAAACTAATTCAAAATATTTATATATTTTCTATTTTAATTTCAGTAAAAGTTTTAATAATTTAGTGGTGTGTTTTGGTATTTTTATATGTATATATATATTTTTTCAGCTTTAATTATGCTAGTATGTCAAGTTAAACTAAATAAAAATACATATAAAAAAGTTACCTTTGCCAGAGCAAAAAACTTTTGACTTTTTTCAATACTTATTTTTATTTTAGTTAACATCTATTTTATTATTAGTTTTTTTATATATAATTTTAATTAGTTAATGATAACTGATATATTTAAGCTCAGTATATTTATAGCAAAGTATATTTATATTATAGGTAGATGGGTGTCAAATTACATTTGATAACTAAACAAATGAAGCTGTAACCTCTGAATGACAGCAGGCAGATAGACGTTCAGGGTCACTGAATGATGTTTACACTAAGCATTCTCTTTTCTGCCTCCTGTGTCACAGGAAATGCGAACTTGCATGCTGACGGCATGCATACTGCTATATTCACAAACCCCAATGAGCAACTGTTTTGGGAACCTTTGAGAAGGATGTTATGATTGTTTTCAATGAGTGAGGTCTAAGGAATGTTGATACTGTAAATATAATGCATGCAATACACCGAATTTAAAACTGATCACATGTTCTAGTAGTACAATAAATCTAGCCTAGTTGAATACATCACCCAAAAACTAAAATGCAGTAATTTACCCAACCTCATGTTGTTCCTAGTATCCTGTGTGTTCTGTATAATATAAATATTATATATATAAAAATATAATATTTTTAGGTGAAATATCCCTTTAAGTCAGACAGTAAAAAGTTCTTAGTACAAAAAAAAAGATTAAGATTATGTCGATTCACAAGGAAAGTATCCCACAAAATCGAGAAGAAAAGAAAAAGAGCAAAAGCGCACAGCATTGGCCTATCAACCCAGCAGTATTTTGACACTTTGCAGGGGCGCTCCTCACCCAACGTCCCAAACTGAGGCTAAACCTCCGCTGGAGCAGAACAAATCCTGGCCTCCTTAGTTGCACTTGGCCCCGTAATCTATCTTCATCCATTGAGCCGCTTAGCTCCCCTCTCCTGCCCCAGCCGAGGACCCTGCAGGGAGTTGGAGAGCCAGCGTGGACCCTCCACACAGATGGATGGAGAAGACTCAGCTTCCCATCGCTCACCAGCACCTCCAGGCTTTAGCAACAATGGGTTGAGGGTGAGGAGTAGGTTAGAGGCAGTGGGAAAGAGTTTTGCCAAAGCATTTATGAGTTCACACGATGATTCAACCACTTATCAATTCTAAGCGAGCCACCAACATGTAATTAAGCAAATTAAAGGGATAGTTCATCTAAAAATGAAAACAACTTTGGAACCCACTGCCTTACGTTGCATGGACACATTTTTTTTCACATTTTGTGTTACACAGAGCCAAGAAAGTCACTAGGGTTTGGAACGACTTGATTCTGTAAATTATGACAGAATTTTCTTTTTAGGTGAACTATCCCTTTAAAATGTTACAGGCGGAGCACATTTGGTGCTTCCACAGTGGGTTCTTTACAGTATGGAAGCTACATTAAACCGGGGCTTACAACATCTTAAATAAAATCTGGTTCCAAGTTAACAAGCATTTTGAGCCGTATGTTTTCTTTAAAGATTTTATGACGGCGTCAACTGTATGGTGCGGTGTAGCAGTGACGTGATTGACTGAAACAACCTCTTTCACATTGGTTGATGTTACAGCACTAATAAAAGATGGACTGCTTCGGCCCGGATCCTTGTGAGTCATATTTATGACGTACAGCTTCCTCGTAACACTGTGTCAACATAAACATTCGCTCAGTGTTGAATCATGAACAGTTTCAAAGTAGCTGAGATGTCTAGCTTTTGCATTTGAACCAAATATCAATCTAGATTGCAGGCTGAATTAAAATTTAAGAAAAGACACACACACACACACACACACACACACAGTGTGATTTCCAGACCAGAAATCCTATTAAAATACTTTTTACAAAAAATTAATAAAAAAATCATCAAGTTACCAAGGCACCTTTTCCCAGTTTCACTTTGTTTAACTTGTACTAAAATAACTATCATAAAAATAATAACAAAATTATAGACATTTTTTTAAACTAATACAAATGGCAAAATGTTCTATTGCTATTATTGTTGATATTATTATTTACATTAATTTGATTTGTATATAATCAACTATTATAATTTATGTCAAATATAATTAAAATGTTAAGTACTGTAAAATATGGAATTTAATTTGAATCGTCAGGAGGAAGAATTCACATATATATTACAACGAAAATTATATAATATATAACATATACATAAAGGTTTATAAAAACAAGTCTAAACTGTTATATAATAAATACATAACTAAGAAAATATGTAATTTGATTAGAACTGTCACAAATATTTTGCATAAATAAATACACAGTATATATTAGATATTATTAGCTAATAATATGAAATATATATGTTGTATGTTATATTTATATGTAAATAAAATATTATACAAAATATCTATAACTATAACATACATATATACAAACATTTATAATCTAAATTTGTTATGTAACAATTATAGAACTAAAATAAATTGTACAAACATGTACAAAAATATTGAAATCTAAATTACATCATTTTTACTCTATTTATTTTGATATATATAAATTCCTCTTCCTCACAATTCAAGTTCCAAATCATGAATTAAAAGGAAGACAACTCTTCTTTTCCCCAGTTTGTCTCTTTTTAATTGAGATCAGATGAGACCTTCAGGACCAGCCAGCAGATGTGTGTGACCGCAGGAACACCTACTTCACGACAGCAAGAGGTGAACGAGGATAACAGGCTTGGTGAGAATCACAAACTGTGTTAACGTTAGAAGACAGTCGGTAAAATGCCAACAGAGCTTTCAGAGTTTGTATTTGTCGTCTACATGAGGGTGGCCTACATTCATTCCAGCGGACCGAAGGCCTCCACATGCCTCTGGAGCTTTTGACCTGCTAATCTTCTCCAAGAACCTCAAGACTTCATTTTGTCAGAGTGCACAAAGCCAAATCATTCTATTACCCCCTCCAATCCAATTACCCTCTTCAACTCTCTCTCTCCTGCGCTCTCACACACTCTAACAAGCCCCATCACAGACCGCAGAGCGTACCAGTGCCGCTTCAGCTATGCAGAGATTAAACAAACACATCTGGCCCAGTTCTCCAGCCGGACGGATTCCCACAGATATTGTGCTCATTTAAACCCACTGTTGCTCATCGGATATTGTTTTGAAACAATGCAAAGAGTGAGTTCCTTTGAAATTAAAAATATTCATGATGAGCTAAAAGGAAGAGCTGGCGATTGTTTGTTTTCTCTGTCTTAGCAAGACCAGGGTGGCTTGAGACAAAAGTCTACGAAGTCCACCATAATCATAAATTGGGGTCGATCTGAAGCCAGACTAAGACAGCTGTAAATCCGTGTTCCTGTGGCTCAGTGGTTAGAGCATTGCGTTAGCAGCGCAAAGGTTGTGGGTTCGATTCCCAGGGAACACACATACTGACAATACAAATGTATAGCCTGAATGCACTGTAAGTCGCTTTGGATAAAAGCGTCTGCTAAATGCATAAATGTAAATGTAAATCAGTAGCGGCAATCGGCCGTGAAGAGTCTTATTTTCCATCCTTTGCATGTCAGATTCATTTCCAGAATGATAGAACATTCCCTTTTAGTATCTTTCACGAGCCTTGAACTCGTAAATCGATCAGTTGTCAGGTCTGTCTGTACTTCCTCTAAACAGCAGGACACGCACATTCTCTCCAAAAATGCCTTGTCCGGTTACAAACAAACTCCAAATGTTTAGAAGCTATGTACAACTAGAAACTAAACCATTACTCTTGGAAAAACTGCATACTTAAACTTTTATGTAGTAGGCCTAAAACTGAGGCCTCAACCAATCGAAATTAAAACTATTATGCATATACACTGCAGTGTAAAAGGATCACGTGACACTGAAGACATTCAGAAGAATGCTATCAGAAGAATAAATTACATTTTTAAATATAATGAAATGGAAAACAGTTGTTTTAAACAGCAATAAAATGTCACAATTTTACTGAAATGTATTCATTTTGATAATTGCATTTACATTGAAATAGCTATTAAAAATCTAGTTATAAAATCTTGTTTTAGATGTTTAAAAATCACTGGTTAAACTAAGCTACACTGGTTTGGAACCCAAACAAGATGTGATGGCCTTAAATGGCCCACTAAAAGACTTCCTTTGGTGTCGCTTTGAATTCATTAATTCAATTCCCCAGACTAAGGGGGAATCCTGTTTGGATTAGCAAAGGAAAATCTATTTAACTTAGTCCCGCTAATGCAGAAAAGCCATTAGAAAATGCAGTCCCAGGACATCAACCTCAACCCCAGAATCTACTCGGAATGAACGTGTGCCCTGGTCACTGACACACAGCATGTTCATTAGGAAACACTTCACAGAGCAAAGCTAAGCAACTGATCACATGGTCTACATACTGATCAACTCTTTAGAGTTGAAACTAAACCAGATACCAAAAATACAAGAACCCTATAACTAATTATACACACATCATATATTTTTTAAATGACAGCTACTAACCACAAACTAAACAATTCAATACAACACAAACCACAATCATACTAAGTTCAAAAGCTCACCTCTGTCTTTTTACCATGTGATCTCCCTAAAGAGGAAGTGGCTCCCGCAAGTCTTTCTTGGCTGTGCTGTTCCCTCGTGTCGGTTCTTCTGTCCATGTTGTTCCAGTTGAGGGACTGGTTCACCCCCGCAGCTCCGCTCTGCAACGACAGCACAAGAGAGTTTAGCGTGGGACGGGACACGCATTGTCTGGAACAGATGACCTCTGGAGATGGCTATGAGAAAAAGAGAAGCGGTGGTTAGCAGAGACACAGGCTCAAAAACGACTGAAAATGGAAAAATTATGACCTTGTCCAGAAAAACATGCAATGATAAATCTAGTCTCTTGTTAAAAACTAGGGTGTCGTGAGGGCTCTGAAACATCATGTCATTCCACTAACTATCACGAATGGACATATATAGTGATACAAACAGAACAAGAGACTGTAAGCACAAGACATCATTGTCTGAGGAACCAAAGGCACTTTTGTGTCTTGCTGTGAACCCTTGCTACAGGGTGGTTATGTCGCGGGTTTGCATGAGTTTTTTTTTTAAACAGCATTGAAAGCTCCCCATGGCAAGCTCCCAAGACAATGGAGCTCTGTGTCAGTGTCACCAGTCTGGTCTAGTCTCTGCCAGCATGCAGCACATTCTATCTAACCCATGTCACAGACGGACGCCATGCACTGGCACATCAAGCAACTTCATACTGAATTCTTATCAGTTATCTAGACACAAACGTATGAATGTCAACTAATCTCAACTATATAGCATAGAATATATAATTGATCAGATGCGATTTGGATAAAATCCAGAGGTTAAATAGATTATGCACGTTTCAAAGATGCAAAGGCAACATATTTTCCATTCAATGTATCTTTAATGAGAAACAAAGTGAGAGAGACCTGCAGGGATGCTCGATCATTAGTGGTGTGTCTCCGGGCGGTGTTGGGTGTGTCTGAGGGGGAAGAGCCGGCGCTGAGAGCTTCCTCTATGTCCAGATTGAGCTGATCTAATCTCTTCATTAGCTGGGTCATAGATTCAGACCAGGGAGACAGGACCTGAGGAGATTCCTGCATGCAGACAGAAGAGACATACTGTAGGACATCACAGACAAACAAACACTGAGGAGAAAACGGATTAGACAGACTCATTACATTAGACTCAGCCGTTCAGTCAAGGGTCTGTTTTCTTTTGATGTACAGAGCCAAAAATAACCAACTTGATGTGCACTGATTTCAGAGCGGTGTCTTCTTATTTCTCAAAGCTTTCAAATTCACATTAAACTACGCTCTGCATAAAAACACTGAATCATGCTTAGACTTAACAGACTTTTCAGTCGATTCATTTTAGTATCAACTTTGTCTCCGATGATTCTCCTAAAATTGCTTAGGAGAAAAACAATGGAAACAAATAAGAGAACTGTTGGCGTTTGGTGGGAGTACAGATCTATAAAATTACAGTGGACAGAACAGCTCAGATCTGTCTGACTGAAGAATCTGATGAGAAATAACGGAGTTCATGCTGAGATCTCAGTTTGACATTTCAGTTCAATGCACAGTTTGAGACATCAGCGTAATCTTTTAAAAACATTTTCAAGGAATACATTTCTATATGTATGTAATGATAGCTAGAACAATAGACAGAACAACTGAACAGAAGATAGAATGACAGAATGATAAAAAAACGATAGAAAGAATGGCAGCTCGAACACTAGAACGATCGATAGATCAATAGATTGATAGATAAATAGAGAGTGACAGCATGAGAGTAATCAACAGAACAACTGATAAGATAAGATGATAAGATGTGTTATGTATTATCTATTTTAATAAAGATAATAGTGTTATACTAATAAGATAAGTTAGATTTATATGTTGTTCTCTGACATTATTTTCTCCTGAGCAGTAAATAGCATTGAGAGTCAAATGTCTCAGTGTCACACACTTTTGAACCAAAACCAGTGAGCAAGCTGCCATTGTAGTCCAAACATAGTCGTGTGGTATTCCTCTCCTTTCTCCTCACTGCTACTTTCACTGCTCCCCAGACACCCCTGCCATAGAGTATAAATAGACTGTCCCGTCCAGCTCAGACAGGGCCGAGGGTTCCTGGGATATAAATTACCTTCACCTACCTCACTCACCAAGCTGTAAATCAACAGGGTTGCCCCTTTACTGACAGGAAGTGGAGGGGCCAGAGAGCAGGAAGAGGGCAAAGATGAACTGTGAGGGACATTTAACAGTAACGTCCTGGTGCGGGAGACACAGCAGGCGGAAACTCTCAATTCCTTCTTGGGATCTGCAGCCCCAAGGCAAAGATTACGGCTCCCTCTCATCCTCACACAATGATGCTATTGACGGCTGTCATGCCAGAATGGGACACATTTGTCTCAGGCAGCAGTAATACATGGGTCAGTTGAGGGGGGCGACATGCAAGGCATGTAAAATCTCAAGGAATGTGGGCATGGTAAGACCCTTAACCAATTACACTCAAGATGTTGACATTCCTTCAGAGAGCGAACAAAGCACACAAGTTCTAGGGCAATTTGAAATGATACTCTACCATTCAATAGTACGTTTTAGAAGGAAGTCTCATGCTAACCAAGGCTGCATTAGGTCAGAAACAGTAATACAGTGTATTTACTGTGTAAATAACTGTTTTCTATTTTAATATATTTTCAAATTACGTTTATCTGTGTGAGCTGAATTTTCAGCCTCATTACTCCAGTCTTCAGTGTCACATGATCCTTCAGAAATCATTCTAATATGATAAATTGGTGCTCAAGAAACACTTCTTGTTATTATCAATGTTGAAAACAGCTTTTTCTATTTTTGTCAAGTTTGGGTTGAGGCACTACCTGCAAACACAAAGGTCCTGGATCCCAGGTAGGGGTCTGAATCTGGCGTGACCTTACGATGTCCAGTCTGCCTGACCTTTGAGTTTCACGAGTCAAAGCTAGTGAGAAGGCTTTCTTGTTGTCTCTCTTAAGACACCAGCACCGCTCTGTCTTGCCCTTCTGCGATGGACCATTAACCCTCTTAACTCTAACAAAAGACGATGAATTTGTTTATAATGCTCAAATCTGCCCCCCATGCAGAGTCTCGAGTGAAAACAATTAGTGTCTTCTCAGAGATAAATGAGGATGTTGTTTGACAATGTCACAGAATTCTTTCAAATAAAATACTTTTATTAGTAAGGACACATTACATTTATTAAAAGTGACAGTAAAGAGTCAAGACATTACAAAATATTTATATTTGAAATAAAAGCTGTGCTTTTAAATTTACTATTTATTCAAGAATCTTAAAAAAATCATGGTTTTCAGCATCTTAGGATTAATTCTGAAGGACACTGAAGACTGGAGTAATGGCTGCAAAAAGTCAACTTTGCATAAAGGGAGCGTTGTTGATATTTTAAAATAGTAATGTACAAAAAAAATGCTATTGCTCATTGTTTTTTCATGTTTGTTTATAATAATTTATTTAACATAAAATGTATTAGTATAATAAAAAATATATAATCTAGATTGATAAATGCTGTTGAAGTACTGTACACTGTTAGTTCATTATTCCTTGAATTAAAGGGACAGTTCACACAAAAATGAAAATTATATCATTAATTACTCACCCTCAACTTATTCCAAACCCCTAAGACATTCATTCATCTTCAGAACACAAATTAAGATCAAATCCGAGAGCTTTCTGACCCTCCATAGACAGCAACGCAACTGACACATTCAAGGCCCAGAAAGGTAGTAAGGACATCGTTAAAACAGTCCATGTGACATCAGTGGTTCAACTGTAATGTTATGAAGCTTATGAGAATGCAAAGAAAATATAATTACCTTAAATAATTATCTTATTCAATAATTTCTTCTCTTCTGTGTCAGTCTTCGACGCGCATTCACAAGAGTAACACTGCTGTCTACGCAGGGTCAGAAAGCTCTTGGATTTCATCAAAAACATCTTACAAGTTTGGAACGACATGAGGGAGAGTAATTAATGACAAAATCTTCATTTGTGGGAGAACTATCGTTTTAATATGAACAAATAAATACTGTAAAGTGTTACAAATTTCACTTATTTGCTATTATTCCTAAAAACAACGAAATATCAAGTAATGATTGCCACAGACATATGGATTTTTCATAAAAAACATAGTGTCTTGGTCCAGTGGCAGCCCTTGGAATCTGTTCCCTGCACAGAATGCGTGGTATTCAATAACCCGGCATCGGTTACAACACCCCTTTCCGCCCCGTCAGTCGTGAGAAAATACACTTGTCATGGCAACTAGGCCGGTATGAGTCAGTCCCACCAGATCAGATCATCATTGTTATCTTCCACGGTGGACAGAATGGCCGAGGACCATAACTGCACCGCCGCAAATTGGCCACATTGTAAATCTCAGCACTGGCCCATTGGCATGGAAATGAGGAGTCAAGTGCCTGGCTTTGGGATTGCTCTGGGCTTCCTGCCATGGCCATGCCACCCACTGAGCGTGCCAGCCACCTCCACCGAGAGAATGTAGCAATATGTCATCCTTAAAGGCCACCAGCCATAATCCGTTTGCTGAACTGCTTCAAATCCAGGTCAGATAAGACTCTAAGGAGGAAGAAAATCCTCCTACTTTTTTTTTTACAGGAGCCGATCACTGTCACACTGAATGTCTTTCCTCACAAGGATATGGACAGGATAGAGGCGAAGTCTTCCACAATTCCAAGTCTTATGCGAAGATAAAATCCACATAAACAAGTAGAAATAACTCTACTGGTGCTATTGGCCACAATATGGGTAAAGGTTTGTATAGAGCGCCACCAAATGGTGAAGATGCTAAATGCATTTAAAATAAATCTCAATAATTGTGGACTATGTTAAAAATATAATATTTCATTTCATATTAATTGTTCTATGGAATCTAATTTATAATTTTTGAAATGTATATAAAAAAACAGATTTAAAAAACAAAAAATGATGTCCATATCCACAGACAGCTCATTGTGGTATTTCTAAAGAAGGTGCAAATGAGGCAAGGTCAGCGCTCACGTGAGGGGTACCACGTTCTTTCACAGTTTCATCTTAAATCATGCATGAACAGAGAACGAGTAACAGGAGGGGAGAGTCGAGCAGAGCAGAACAGAGGGGTGCTGTAACAAACCGTCTCAGCTCACCTGCCCCACGTTCTGCTAACCACTGTAACTACACCGCTGACACTGAGCAGCGACTGCAAGTCATCACAACCCTAGCTGTAATTGGGCTTTCTTAGTTTGACAGTCAAGTACAAAATGTTAAGATTTTACAATATTACAATACATAAATAAATAAATAATATTATAAATATTTTCTTTGGGTAAAAGGATCTGCAATTAAAAATTTAAATTCAAATATTATTTAATAATCATTTAAAATAAAAAAAACAAATCTACTTCTAAAATAATACTTTTAGTATAGAAGGAGATTATTTGAATAATACTATATACATTTATACTGATTTTATAAAGGTTTCATAACATTTCTTTGCAATTTAAATATTTAAATTGCTCAATTTAAACCGTTATCACAAATGTAAAATTACCTATATGCAGCATAACTATATGACGATTTACAAAAAACACTGACTTGCACAAAAATGTAGATGTGACAATAAAATCTACAAAAAATGTATATAAATATAATGTATACAAACTATTACAATTTAATAAAAAATTAAAAAGTATAAAAAATTAAAAAAAATATGATGGTAAAGGAATGGCTACTTATTCTAACAACAAACAATAGCTAAAGATATCAAAAGGAATAGAAATACTGAACAACACTGACTCGTGCATATGTAGTGATACGAACAGAATAAGAGGGTGTGATCAACTTTACTCTTTGTCCTGGTTATCTCTGGTATGAATGGTATGGGACTTTTTAACAGAGTTTCTTAACCAAGCATGTAGGGAATAAGCTATTGTGTTTTCATATGTGTACACGTGACACCTCTTTAAAGGCCAATAAACTTGGGATGGGAAGGTCACAGGTGGCAAACAGTCAGGTCAGGCATGAGGTTAACAGAAAGATGCAAATCATCCATGACTGGCTCCAACTAAATGGAGTTCGCCATTGAACAGACGTTTAACAGGAGACAGGAAGGACATCAGACTCAGCATTCCATGAAAACAGAGGCTATGACCTGTTACAGATGCTCCGGAAACTTCACTTTACTTTAAAATGTGATTCAAATATTTTTTTATTTTCCTAAAGAATATATGAGTGCCTTCTCAATTTAGTATGCCAAAAAAAGAAAAAAAGACCAAACTGCAATTCAGTATACTGGATGTCATCACTGTCTGTTAAATTTCAGTCAGTCAATGGGAGATTTTCCAACCTCATCTTAAAATTATTAACATTCTTTAAAGGGATAGTTCACCCAAAAATGAATTAATTAATTGCCATTAATTACTCACCCTCATGTCGTTCCAAACACATAATCCAATTTTTTTTATTTATGGGTGAACTATCCCTTTAAACGAACAAAGTTCACTAATTATAACAATTTTGGACCAATGAATTTCAATTAAAAAGTTACTTTTTGATTCAAACCAATTCCAGAGCAATTCCGCGTCTTTCTGACAGATTTATGAACCTGCTTAACTGACTCATTGAAATAAATGCACTTGAAAGTTTCACTCAAAAGTGACACTTTGCAGGCAAGTTTTAATCTAAACAAGCACAAAATATAGTCAATAAAATATTTAAGATCAAAGCAAAACTAGAAAAATGCAATATTCACTACAGAAATAGCCATTACTTTCCCATGACTTTGGGGATTGTATTACCTGCCATGAATTTTACAGACCTGGCAACCAAAAGCTCCCCAATATTTCCAAGTTGTCAATGACCGTGAGAAACCTGAATAGCACATAAGCTGAAATGAGCAACAAAACAGTTTAAATGTACCAATGCAAGACATTTGGCTTGCATTATTTCAGAATTTTAACACTTAGTGTTTATAGGTTGAACCTGAACGATTGTGGAATATTAATACAGCACTGCACTGAAAGCCATACAGGCATTGAAAATTAAACTATCCTGCTTAAAGATATAGCTAAGCTTTAACGAATCTCTAAAGGCCTATTAAACATCTAACCAACATCGGACCCTCACCTCTGTACTGCTGCTCTCCTCCTCTGCCTCATAGCTGCTGCTTCTAGTGGGTGGCAGCTTGGTGCTGGAACTTCCTTCTCCATGTACTTGTCCACAGGATCTTGTTCTCCTTTGTTTCTCTAGTCCACCACCATTTTGTCTAGAGCTTTGGAGAATTTCTTTGCACTTGGGAAACACATCGTCGCCATCATCTTCAGAAGAGGTGTCACAAGCATCTGAACTCTCATTGGCTCGGGTGTTCATGATTAGACCCAAAAAGCTGTCGTAATCTGCAAAGGTAATGGAGCTGGGCTTGTGTTTGATGATTCGGGGTAGATCGGCTCCCTTGGTTACTGGCAAAGGAGCCGAGTAAGGATGCTCAAGATGGGACGGTCCCACTGGAGAGGATGCAAAAGAGTAAGCTGGTTCTGATATAGGTCTGACTGTCAAATTAGAGAAACGATTAGTAGTAGATGAAGAGTTTGAGGAGTCTACATCAACACTGTTGGTCACTGGACTATCTGAGGGAGTCAATAAATAGCTGAACCCGGTCTCAGCATCCATTTGGAGGTCAGATTCACAATAAACGCCATTTAATTCAAGTCTTGAGGTTGATATTGGAGCAGAAGTGATTTGATGTTCAATGTATTTCACTTTCTTTTCTATTGAAAGGTGATTCGAGATTTGAAGACAAGGTTCATTTTTGCTGACGAGAAGTGGTACAGTTTGATTGATCTTCTCTAATGAACTTTTATTCTTCAGCTCAAGTTGTGGTTGGTCTTTTAAAGGCTCATCTATAGCCGATGATAGTGAATCAGAAGTACCTTTTAAGGTCAGGTTTCTATCCATGGCTGAATCTGCCATTGAAAGCTCTACTGAGAAAGTCATTTTTGGTGCCTCTTGTAAAGCTGATGACCTCTGTCCCTCTAAAGTCATCATGGGTTGATCGTCCATGTTTCAATCTACAGCTTGAAACTAGCCATACGGAATATCCAGAAGAGTTGTTGTATGATGCCAGAAACTGCCATGTTCATCAAGTTCCACCATTTGGACTGAACTGGTTCCTCTGTGCTAATAAGCACTTTGTGCCAACCATCCTGAAAAGAAAGAACAGCTAATATAATGAGTTTGCTTTAAATGTGTGCATGTTTTTTTCTAGCTAGGTATATTTACTTAATTAGCATACTTAAGTGTGATTATGCCATTTCACAGACTTTCTTTATCCAAAGGAACTGTGTTTCAATAACTTTTCTGATGGTGTAGTTTACAGTCCTGCTTGTAAAAATATCTTAAACCTATCAGCCTTAGGTGGACTACTGGTTTCCTTGCCTGGACAAGCTGATTAGACTGGTCTGATAGTTTTGAACACTTTTTAGATGGTCATTCTGGCCAAGACTAGACCATCTTAAACCAGAAATGCACCGTAGATGGGGTTTTTTAGACAAGGAAATTAATGAAAATACATCAGCATTGCTTCTGATGGAAAAGCAGGATTTTATAGAAAGACACATTTCACAAGGAGCAGGAAACATGAGTAAAATGGAAGAGTAACTAGAAAGCCCACAGAGAAAAAACTAAGAATCTCACAGATGGAGAAAGACTGAATCCCCTCTAGAGAGTCTCACTGAGGCAGGAAGGGATAACTGAGAGGCAAAGAGGGAATAACAAAGAATCTTACACAAGTAGAGGAGGGAATAACAGGGGATCTGAGGGGTTGAACATCTGGCTCGGGCTGAGAGCGTTCAAGTCTGGATTTGTTGAAGGCACGATGGTAGTGACATCAGTGCTATGAGGAATCTGGCTCTTCGCTCCCAGTGGCTGATTTACAATATACCCATCCATTCATCAGATGACCTAAATGTCCCAGACCAAGCTGTGGTTAGCAACCCTGCTAACCCCCTCATTACCTCCAACCACGCTCCACAAAAACACACATTTAAACCACAGGAAGAGCCTGATTGGTGGAGAAAGAAAGAACATTCCTTTCTGACACCTTAGCTGAAGAACATCATCTAGAGAGAGGAGCTGTGAAAGACAAAGATTAGTGCTGGCAGGATGTTTCAATCAAGCGACTGATCATGTGAAATCGTGCTTTACTGAGATGTGATTGGTTGGTATTGTAAGATTTATTAGTATGCAAATTGCATCTGACAGGCCAGGTTATTCCAGAAGTGAATGCTGGGCTGTGGAAAGAAAATAGATCAATTACAAATAACATGGGCATTAAGATTTTGTTTTTATTAAAATAAGATGTTAGGCTTAAATTCCCTATAGGGAAAAATAAATATACTAAAATGTATTTCAAATATATTTATTTAATGCTAAGTCTACAATAAACACATTTATGTACTTAACAAAAATACCCTGCAATTGTACTTTTGGTATACTAAACTGGTATACTTGGATTGAAACAACTCCCTTTGTGCTTAGTGCACTTTAAATGTGTTGAAGTAGTGCTGAAGTCCAACTAAAGATATACTGAAGTGTTTCATTGTGCTAAATTGGAACTATTGCAAGTATACTCAAGGTACTTTAAATAGAAAACTTTAAATTGAATTTTAATTGGTACTTTATTGGTACTATTGGTATTTAAAGACAGACATTATTCAAAAATCATAAATCCTCATTGATAGTGACATTAAAACGCATTTTAGGTTTACTTATATGAAATGTGCATTGTGCACAAGTAGTACTCTAAATGCACATAAATATGTTAATAGACTTAAACTGCACTTAGTATGAAATAAACGTTTTTTAAATATAATACTTTTTTTACTAGGGTTCATTTGAATGAATAAGGTCAAGTGCATAGACGCTAAACACCATTTCAATCATGTTTTAGCACTTTAATAGTCAATGTGAAAAATGTTGTTTAAAGTGTACAAAATGTACAGATGTATATAATTAAGTGTGCAGTCTTGAAAAGTGACTGATATTTTGTTTTAAAATCGATATTGACCCTTTTAACCAAAAACACCCAACTACTCAAATATATAAATAACAGCCTTTCAATTATTGATTGAACATTGCCTAAAAACTAACACAATAACAACAAAATATAAATACGTTTTCTTTTTAGATAATTTACTTTGAGACTACAAAATGAAAAGTTTTTATGCTATTGTATTTCTGAACATTGTTTTGAGTTATAATATGTCCTGTCTATTATATTTTATATAAATATTACATATTTAGCACTATTAGTCAAAGAATATCACAGAAATATCCATATTGATCTTCCAGCGGTCAACTCAGAAACAGAAAACATTAAAAAAAACATTACAGTGACTGATATGCTTATCTTCTTGTCATGCAGCTTCCAGTATGGAAGTTTTACCAGTGGACATCAACAGATGGACATACTGAATATTCCCGTGCACTCCCAAGCATGCATAGAAAATCAGAGCTGTATCTGTGGTGTTAAATGTGAGAAGGGCCAGCTGGCAGCCCTGACTGTGGCCTTCACTCATTTAACACGTCGCCTTGTGCTTCGCTCTCATTCACACACACACACACACACACACTCACAAAAACATGGTCAAATTTCAGCAAGAGAAAGGAAAACATGCACCTGCCTTTAACACAACCTCAGGGCTTTAACCTTTAAAAACTGATAAGAACAGTGACCAAACACCGCACAAGGACAGTGACTCATAGCTCACAGCTCTTGACTTCCTGTGTGCCTGCGACACATGCAAACATGCTCAAATGAAAATCACAAACCGTATATAAAACAAGTTATGCAATATTTGACACTATACCTATATGTCAGATATTACAATGCACAAATAACCTGTATAATGTTAGTTCACATTAAATAATTTGGACATGCTGTATTTCACTTAACAGTGCTTCAAATAGCATTTTGCGGATTCTTTTATTATTATGCATAATGCATTTTTCATGGAACTCACACAGAGAGATTACATGCAATATTTATAGTTTTATAGTTTAATCATTAGACCGTTTAAAACGATACAGTCAGAAGACAAATCTAAAAAGTGATTAAAATAGTGATAATTTTGGTGATTAGTAACTAGTTTAACTGTGTAAACTAGCTTTAGTATCCTTTTAAATATTATAATCGGTCACTCAGCATAACAGGGTTCATATTTGGATGTTGCATAATTGGACGTTACAACATTTGTTTTGTAATTTGCCCAAAACTTTGTCTCTCATGAGAAACGGTGTTGCAAGTGTAACCCTGATTAGATCTAGTCCTCTCACCTCCTTTCCTTTGGCCGTTTTTCTCTAAAGCCACAGTAAAAGGAGGCCTCCTCATTCCCAGCTGTATAAAAGACTTGATCCAAACAGCCAAAGAGGATTCTGCTCTGTGAATGTTACTCAAGCGTTCTACAAGTTTCTCGTTGAGCGCAAAGTGTTGCAGTACATGAAAAGGGCAGTGTTTTCTTTTCACTTTACACACTGTGAGTGACTGTTAACGCTGCCATTCCCATTCGTTTTACAGAGATCGTTATTAATTCATTGCACGGCGTGTGTTTCACCACAACTGTAATGGTCCTGTAAAAACGTCTTACTGACACGTGTAAAGTTGAAATAGTCCTGCGACTCCTGCCATATGTTTCTGATGTTTGATATGCATCATTCAGTTACATTTCCCAGCATTTGTATACACATCAAAAGTGTGCCTTTTTTGTTTATTTTAAATGTTAGACATTTTTAAGATTGCATTAGGAAAATGTATATTGTATATTAGGTCCTGGTCACCATTTCTCTTTTAGTATTTTGATTCACTTTTTACCTTCACTGGTTTATTTTAAATGGCCCAGCAATACACCAAATGTGTAAAAACGTGAGACATAACACTGCAATAGCAAGACATAAAGTTTCAATTACAGTATGGCAAATAACAGGGGGTATAAAGAGGCACTTATGAGAAATAAGGACGCAATATAAAGAAAGTCACAACTGTGAAATTAACAGTCAAATGACATGATATAAATTTATACGGAAAGACAAAGTGGCAATTATGAGAAATAAAGATGCAATTAAAAGAAGTCGCAATTGCGAAATATAACTGTCAAGTGGCAAGATATAAATTCACACTGGAAGAGCTAAAGTGGCAATTATGGGAAATGAAGAAGCAATTACTTGTTTTTATTAACAGGCTTCTGTTACATAGTCCCTCCGTTAAAAATGTGAAGTTGCATACATAATTATAAAACAACTACCAGAATGCTATTTAAAATAGTTTTAGATGCAGTAAATGACACAACACGGAACATATGAACTACCCGTCTAAAGATGTTTAATTAAAGCATAGGTAACATTTTCCAGCAAGTCCTGACATTTCACTTTCACATTTAGAAGCACATTCAATTTTAAATGTATTCATCCAAAGGGACTTCAAGCTATCAGTATTCTCTGTCATGAACTTATCCGTCATCCACCTGCACTGATCAGCAGCTCAGCATTGAAGCTGAAGTCTCTGCCCTACAGACAGACTTCTGCATATTAAAACAATGAAGGCCATCTCACCTTTGAGTACTTCAGAACGTGCTGGGAAGTCCAACAGCCGTCACAGTCATGATGAGGAGAATGCAAAGTGTCTAAGGTCCCATTAAAACCAAGAAACATGCGTGTGGACAGCGCTCAGCCTTCGCGAGCGTCTCCTTTGCCTCTTCTCCTTGGAAATTCAAGGCAACTTCTCCACAGAGGGAGAGGTGCTGTCATCACAAATTCCCCAAAATCCCCACAGGCAACGGGAAGCCTCAGCATGCAGTGACTAAGTCATTCAGAGTAAGAGAGGAAGGGGAGGAAGAATGTATAGTTGTTAGAATGATGGTTTGTAGGAGGAGTCACGGCTAAGGGGAAAGGGTGAGAGAGAGAGAGAGAGAGAGAGAGAGATACTGTTGTGTAAACAAGGCCTGCATACAGCATATTTGGATGTAAATGGCCTGGACTGGCTTTATTTGTGAAGGAGAACAGATCCATGTCTCATTGTATGGCTCTGACCCCCAGTTCAACGGGCTGGATGCATTCCAGGTTACGCCACCATTAAACCCACTGAAAGCCATACGGATACTTTCAAAACAAAAGGAATGGACGGAATAGGAAAGAAAAGGAGATATTTTACTCTACCATGGCTTTCTCCTTTGGGAGAGCTATACCAGGAAGTTCTGCGGTTGTGTCCAAATCATAGGGCATAAGTCAATGACTCATCAAGCAGTGTTTTTGTATGAAGATGCTTAACGATTGGTTTCCAGGAGAACCATAGCATCACGTCTGAATGATCTGGAACAAAATTCAAGAACACTTTAGAGAGAACCAAGTAAGTATTTAATGACTACAATGCTTATTTCTTGGTAAAAATGGAATCCTACAATAGGAGGGAAAAAAAACTTCTAAAATGTACATTTATTTTAAAACACACATACAACATATTTTTTAAATATTTACGTGTTTAGACATTTATATATATTCTTATATTTGATATTATATAAATGTATTTAATATATAAACATAAAAAAATTCTTAAATATATACATGCATGTTTATTTATTTTTACATAAATACAAATTGTTGACGCATATATTATGTAAACAAAACTTATTTTCGATGTGATTAATCGTTTGAAAGCACTAGATATAATTAAACATTTAAGTTTAAAAAACAGATCAAATTATAAATCTAAAATCTATTTAAATATATGTTTTAAAAACAATTTATATTTTTTTATAATTCTAAAACTTATGTTCATAAAAAGGAAATATTTTTAAAAAGTATTTTAAAAATGTATTTTTAAAACATATACAAAATTAAGTAAAAATAATCTATAAAAAAATAATTTGACAAAAATATTACTTATACAACTCTGGATTCAGACATGCTCTGATTCTCAACAGATTGCATTATCCAGTGAAGCACCTTCAAGGTTCCTCAAATAAAAACTCCAATGCTGATGTTCTCATGTCCTAAATGATCTGTGCATTTCCTTCTGTGGTTGAGAAACATCAATCAGCTTGTTTGTTCACCACTGTCCTCGCTCACCCTAGAGGAAGCAGCGGTCACAAATCAACACAGACTCCTGCTGACGCCATCTAGAGATAGAGAGAGGAAAGAGAAGGATGGCCTTCATTCACAAAACACTCTTCCATTCTGCCTGCAGTCACTCTCAACAACGCTTTCACATTACTCAAAGAAGGTACTCATTTTACATTGGTCCAAAAATAACAGCCTCATTAGCAATTTAATGTTTCTGTGTGTTTACATAGGCCGCACTAAAAAGGTCATGTATTAACACTTCCTGAAGGAAAGAAAACTGAATAGTGTTCACCTATAAACAAAACTTGACACCATAATGATTACAGTATTTGTGTGTCTTTTGACATCTATTACCATATTGTACAGTTACTAGGGTATTAGGTAGTTGCATACTAGCCCAAGTAAAAAGAGACCATTTTCTATGCTGTTCTCATTCTGATATGGTTTTAGATATGGTTAGAAACAGCACAATTTAATACATGTTCATACACTGTAAAACAATTGATGTAGAAAAATATTTTATGCAGAAATTGCTAGTAGTAGATTTTGTAATAAGTTACAAAAAAATGGCATATAACATCAAATTAAACATGTAATTTTGAAGTACAAAGACTGAATATTTTTAGACACTGACCAGCCAAAGTTTAAATACTTAGGTAAGGGGTTGGTTCAAGCTAAGAGCAGAAAGAATGATCCACAATATTGCTCTTTAGCCAAATCATAATTTTATTATAAAAGTAAAATGTCCACTACTTTAGTGAATATTTACATGAAATGGAAGTGCTTTCTTTTTAAATTCCCTATTTGAAATCCTTAGGCATGGTAATAACCCTCACAATTCATTACCAACTAAATAAATGAAAAAAGAAACGCTGAACGGTGGCCAAAGCCGGCTCAGCATTGCCATGGGTGCTGCCAAAATGTACTCTGAGGCTCCATAATCTTCAAAGGCGCTCGAGCAAGACCTTCTCAAAAAGAGAGGGCTTATGTCACCACCAGTCTGTACTACATGGGGATCACCACAAGGGCAGCAGATGAAAAGCAGCAGCAGGCTGAGCGATTGGCAGGACTGTGTGAATGGATGTCTTTATTTGCAGCGGTGGAGCCCTGGAGGTGAAGTGACCCTTATTTGCACTGTGGGGGTCCGGCTTAAACACAGCTGGATCTTCATGTAGCTCAGCCAAAGAGGTTCTCTTCTGATCTCTTTCCTCTAGCGCTGAAAAGCAGCCCTGTTTCGTGGATTCTCTGTGTTATATTTGTGGCTGAGAAGACAAGGAGCTCTCTCTCTCTGTAGAACCGCTATAACGCACATCCACTGAATGCCACAAAGAGTTGTGCTTCTGTAGTGCTCCTCTCACTGAGAAGATCAATTATGAAATGACCTGTTCAACAATCTGAGTGCCCATGTCCAGTTATGACAGTTATTTCTGACACAGATTTTAAATCAGATCAGAGAACTCATATTTAGAAATAAAGTCATATTTCTGCTTTCAAAAATGTATTTGTCAAACCATAAGACCAAATGAAAAAAAACTTGGAGCCATTTTGACCAATTTATTAAAGGAACAGTTCACTAAAAATGAAAATGGGCTAAAACTACTCACCCTTGAGCCATGCAAGATGTATATGAGTTAGTTCTTCATCAGAACAGATTTGCAGAAATGTAGTACTACTTCACTTGCTCACCAATGGATCCTCTGCAGTGAATGGGTGCCGCCAGAATGAGAGTTGATAAAAACATCACAATAATCCACACGACTCCAGTCCATCAGTTAATGTCTTATAAAGTGAAAAGCTGCATGTTTGTAATAAACAACATCATTAAGACGTTTTTAACTTCAAACCATTTTTTTTCTGCTGAAAGGAGCCCTCTATACATAATATTGCTTTATCCAGTAATAAAGTAGTCTCATCTGAATCAGGAGAGACATATGCATAGATCACAAGTTTACAAATGAAAACAGTCAAACATATTTCTAAACAAATATGTAGTGGATTTTGATGTGAGAGGACAACAGGAGATTCATTTATTCCACTCTTCTTCGTCTTGGATGGCCTCAGGGGAGTACATTTTCAGCAAATTCTCATTTTTGGGTGAATTATTCCTTTACAAAGAACTGGCTCTTATGAATTATTTATTGTCAGAAAATGCATTGGCTGGGCTTCAATTCATGCATTTATACATGAATTTTGGGATATCACATTAAAATTCCTGATGCAAGCTGCACATAAAATCTCCAAAATTTTCATTAAAAACATGTGCATACTTGAGGAAAAGCCATGTTTAATTCAGTAAGATGAGGTGCATAAACTAAGATGTAAACATTTACTGAACTGCATAATTTCTTTAGTGAATCAGATGCTAGAACACTTTCTATAACAAGCGACACAATTCATTCTTACTGAATTCCCGAGTGTTCTGTCTGCAGAAAAATGCAGACATTGAAGAATTGTTAACAGAGCCATATGTCACAAAAACAACAACATTTGGTTCTAGATTTTTTTTAAATGAAGCCCTAGAAGAGCATTATCTATGACTGTCAGCCATATAGACACATACACCATGATCCATATGCCAACCCCCACAATCTGCCATAAAATATGACAACACCTCGAGCAGGATGCATCTCGTTAAATCTAAAAACATTTACATAACTCCATGCAGCCCAGATCGGGCCTGTTCCTTTTCGCAAAAGTACATCTCAGTCATCTTATTATAGTGATATCTATGCATGTGTATAAATGAGATAGAGGTTTATTTGAAACACAAATGCCCATAAAAAAAGTTACATTGCATTTTAATTTTAAAAATCCAAATGTTTATGTCGGAGTGCTAATAATAAAGTTAATTTCAATCACAACAAGCCAGAGCAGAAGACTTAAAAAAAAAAGTCAAAGCATTTTCTAATCAGTATTCCACAGATGAATGTGGAAATGGTGCTATTGTGTTATTATTTACTCTTTTCCGAGCGAAGATTATGAAGCTAACCGTGTTAACAGAGAGACAAAGGCAAGTATGACTGAATATAGTGGGCGACACTGGAGCGTTGGTGCGTTTATAGTATTAAATAAATCATAGGTGAAGAAAGGGACAATCTGGCAATACTCCAACCGTGGGCTTTTACAATACTCCAACATTAATCACGGAGAAAACAGATGAGAGATTGGAAAATAATAGTGAATGTTTTGCGCAATATTTTCATGCTCAAATGGCATTTAACCTCCAGCGCTTCCAACCAGCCTCATCCCACACTAAACCTTGAAATCCAGACACTTATGTAACATTAAACCGCCTCTAAAAACACACACACAAAAAGAATAAAAAACACCCCAGCAATGCAACTTGTTAAAACATTCCAGTAATGCCTTCATTTTTGACTCAATATTCCCATTCCGTTCCAATTCTCAGACAGATTCCCGACATTCCAAAAAGCCTAGACAGGTGTTCTGCATTATCTCCTCACCTCGCACTCCGGCTCTGTCTGTGCCCTAAGACACTCGACCCATCCTTATAAATCGAACTTAACGCCCTCGGTGGCAACTAACTCATCGGCTTTGGGTTTCGCATCAGCTAAGGCTGTCAGACTCAAAAAGAGGCAATGGATCAAAGTTCTCACTTTGTTCTCTAAGTAGTTGCTTCTCAAACATGTGGTTAAGCATAGTCGTACATGACTTAGGTACCAGAAAAGGTAATGAGATGCCATCTATTTGCTGCTAACTAAACATTAGAGCATTCAGGAAGGATTTAAAGCTGTTTATGATTCAAAAACTGAAGATCAAGTCATTGTAACAAGAGGAATCACTGCGCACGTTCAGGCCTCTTTAAAGAGCCACTACTTGGAATATGTACACTGCTAATCATATTGTACTGGGTATCTTTTTCTTGTTTTTTTCTTTTATCCAATGCGACAAACAAATGAAGACAATATAAGCATATAATACCAACAAAAGAGCAACGATATATAAGTGCTATGACAAGTCTCGGTTAGTCTAACGCAGTACACATAACAAGGTTTTTTTTAATAAATAAAAAGAAACCAACTCGAAAGAATAGAAAAAGAATAGGGAACACTAGTGTTAGAGGGTCATTTTTAGAACAAATAATTATTCAACAAGCCATATAATCATAAATGGGATCTATTATGAATAATTTTAGCTTTTGACAAAAAAGGCCATTTGCTTTTGTTGTACAAAGTCCTTCAGAATTCGTTATTTTAGTTAATATTTATGTATTATTTTATTTTTATTTATTTATTGCCAATTTTCAACCAGGTTTGTCTTTTGACCATGTTGGTAGTATAAGTAAATAACGTTTTATTATTTTTCTGTTACTTGCACCAAGACATCCCCATTTATTTGTCAGCAAATGTCCTCCAGATTATGTAAAGCCATTAAAGCTCCAGGACTTTTGTGAAAACTACAGATCGTAAATCATTTTTATGTGTCTGTTCATGGATAGTCTAATCAAGCCCAGTATATTAGTGAAAGTGAAAGTGACATACGGCCAAGTATGGTAACCCATTCTCAGAATTCGTGCTCTGCATTTAACCATCCAAAGTGCACACACACATACACACCCTGAACACACACCTGGAGCAGTGGGCAGCCATTTATGCTGCGGCTCCCGGGGAGCAGTTGGGGGTCCGGTGCCTTGCTCAAGGGCAACTCAGTCATGGTATTGAGGGTGAAGAGAGCGCTGTACATTCACTCCCCCCACCTACAATTCCCACAGGACCGAGACTCGAACTCACAACCTTTCGACTACGAGTCCGACTCTCTACCATTAGGCCACAACTTCCCCCCAAGTGTTTAAGTGTTTCTGACTTTTTTGCCACAGTTTTTTTCCTCTAGTCATGTAACTACAATTTCATTAAATAAATAAAAATCACTTTTATTACAACAATGGTCAATTATGTAAGAAAATAAAATGAAATCATGAAAACTAATAAAGAAAATAAAAGAAAACCCAGATTTGAGAAGCCAGTTTTGAAGAAAGCACATCAGTGATGTAAGATCTGATACATATGGCATCACAGAAGTCCCATCAGGAGACTGTGCTGACTGATCAACCTCGTGTCTTTAACTGGCATCTCTCAGTTTGAGTCCATCTGCTCAGCGGACCCAACGTTTTCCCTGACGAGCAATGCTGGAGAATTATTAGTATTACAAGCATTTGATGCTGACTTCCAAATTGATTAGTTCACTTCAAGAAACTAGCAATAACACTAATGCTAACGAGCACTCGGTAAGCGTACCAGTTTGCTGATCTTACAAAGCCACATTGTGTCTATCAGTAGATTTTCCTGTAAGCAGTATTTCTGCATGACACATTTATGCAGAAATATTTTTGAAATATCTCAGGTCTTAAATACTGGTTGGGGTTTACATTTACATTCCATTAAATCTCCAGCGTCCCATATTTTAAGAATTCCGCCCATATTTTAGGCCATGTTGCAATAGATGACAACATTCCACAGATTTATGAATAACCAGAGTGTCATTGCTCCGGTTGTGCGGCGGACTTGCTCATATTTTCGTGACAGCATGATTGGTTGGTGACTTCCCAAGGGGATTATAAGAAACCACAGTGTTGATATTTTCCCTCATTTGTGCTTTTGGGGTTTATAGATTTCCAGATTCATTGCAAAATCAATAGCAGGGGACCGCGGGGGGGGCTCTAGACGCCCCTCTGGCACCAGCTGAAAACACCCAGGTTTAAACAGAACACCAGGAAAATGCTTCGGAACAAAAGGACTAAAAGAGCAAATGCTGCAGGAATAGATCTTTTGAGTCAGCGACATTTTCTACGAGTCGTCAAGAAGACAGTGCTACATAAAAACACAGAAATAAATCCAGTAAAAACAACAGTTCAAATGGGTGATTTTGCAGCGATGCCTTAGAAGAACCACATTTCAGTCAACAGTTCTTAAAAGAACCATATTTTCTTAGTGTAAAGACTGTTTTGATAAACTAAAGAACCTTTTTTCACTATAAAAACTTTTTGTAGAATGGAATGATTCTATGGATGTAAAAGTTTCTTAATAGAAAAATCAATGTCAATACATTTATTTTTAAGATTGCATTATGAAAATGTCTGTCCCATGAACAAAGTTTGCAACCATTATCAGACATTTGCTTTCCACAAGCTTGCTTTGTTCTCAAAGGTTCCTAAAGCATCGTGTAAATTTGACATTCACATTGCTTTGATTGGCTGATTATCCTGTCAACACAATAGCATTCATCTATCATGTTCATAAAAGCTCTGCGGAAATTGACGGAAAAACAACGTTACATTCAAACTGAAATATGTGAGCATGGTGCTTTTTGTAGTGAGCACTATGACCTTTAAACCTACAATGCTTACCGAGATTTGTTGATTAATGGTCCAAAAAGCTAAAACAAATACACACAAAATACACATAAAAATGAACAAATAACAAAAATTTACAAGAATGGATAAAATAATAAATGAATAAAATGTGCTTATTTTAACTAAATGTATAAAAATGTGTAAACTTGATGTCATTTGTCAACTAATAAATATCAAGAACAAGTATTTATATACTTAATACGCAAGTATTGTAATAGCAATAAAAAGTGTTGGTTGCTTGTTCATTGTCCAAGTTAAATGGTATCTCCTTTAATTGGGAAACCACACAACCTCACACGAATCAAGATTTTACGTTGGACTGAAAACCCCAAACAAACACGTCCACCACGTGACACTGCTTTGAGCATGTTTGTTTGTGGTACACAGCAGCCGTCTTTTATGAGAGAATGACTGTGTGTGATGACGGACGTTCAAGTACTGACTCAGATTATCAACACAAGAGTCATGACAGCAGAAACCTGTCAGAAACCCTGTTATTTCAGAGGTGTAAATCAGAGTCTCCCTGTGATTATCAGCTAGATATGGAGTGCAGAGCGGTTACGTGTGTTTGTGTGACCTCTGAGGTGTTCGTCAGCGAAAAACACAGCACGTCAGGAATATTCAATGGAATGAAGAGCAAATTAATTCACCTTACAAACACACTCCAGCCTCACCTGCCTTAACTTGCTCAGGCGGTGGGCAAAATCAGGGAGCGAATTCCTTTTACTGGAAGCCAGCGGTAGACGTGGGGAACATGGGCTGCTATGGCCAACACCATCAGGTGATTTTATAAAAAGTAGAGTTTTGTTACATTTCATTATTTACATTTTTATATGCAACAAAAATATTCTTAAATTATAATCCTCAATGACTGCGTCATCATAATAAATCGAACTTCAACGGCGAATTTAATTTCCCCGAGCAAAATAACATAAGCTAAATGAACACAGAGGGAGCATTAACTATAATGTCTAGATTGACTCGGGTGATGTCTAAACTCCTATGTTTCTCAGTCTAGAAAGCATTTCGGTTTTATATAAACAGCTAAAGATGTATAGCAGGGTCACCACATTTGACATGGTAGTATTAGAGGTAACTAAAATCTGTTTCCCCCCTCTATTTCACACAGCATCGCTTTAATGTTCTCCAAATTCACTCTAGTGATTGCTTTTTTGCAGTCTATGAGTGATACCTAAACTGCTCTGTTTCAATGCATTTAGGTTTAATATAAACAGCTCCAGAAATACAGAGAGAGCTTACTTGAGCACTTCAGGCCTAATATGTTTCTTTTTTGACAGTTCCAGGCAAAACCATCCACAAAAAATTAAGATAGGACTGGTTTTATTAAATCAGTTTAGGACTAGGATTAGTTTGGCTAGTTAGCATGGTCCGGTTAGCTCTTGGAATAGTAACTACATAACCTGGTTTCTCCATTGAAGACCTATCAAAATTAGCTGCATATTCCAACAATATACTTTTTTTTTATGCAACATACAACATATCTTGAAAATATTGTGTTATTGTTTTAGCAATACCCCTTTTTGGAGGGCTATGAAAGGCATTCAGTTTTACTTTCTCTATTTTGGCTCAAAATGTTCAGTTCAACCAAGCAACTGCCATTAACAAATAGAAAGCTCACAGGTCCTCGAACTGAAATTTGACTTCAGAAATGCCTGGAAACAGGGTTATTTTTATATTAGCATTGAACCAATGTGTTCCATCCATAGTTATAAACACAGATGTCCGCCTGGACAGGAAATTCAAGACATTCATGTTAGCCACACATGCTAGAGCCGGATCTCTCTTTCTTTATGGCTCAATAACTGTAGCGCGGGAGGTCATAGGAGGTGTCTGATTAGACAAGCAGCTGATAACTTCAGCTTCAGCGGGGTTCACAACGGCCAAGCTTGTTTCAACAGAGTCCCAGGCACACGCAGCTCACAGCTGTGCACACTTGTAACATGCTCTTCAGCCCACAATGAATCTTCATTAAAACATGAAGTGGTTGGCCGCTGATCAGGGGAGTCATATTTAAATCAATGATGCCCAGGTAAAGACACATGAATGAAGAGTCAATTGAATTTGCTCTGTAGATTTCATTTCCAAGGCTACTTACTTACAAATTCATTGTTTCTGTGCCAGGCTTCAGTATGTGTGGCGACTGTGAATCTACAATCAAAAAATCCATCCATCAATCAATTCAATCTATAAGAAACATTCGGGTGTATCAGAAAACACAAGCGAGTAGCACTCTGTTGTGTTTAATGTCGATAAAAACCCTGATAAGGGCAAAGGCACATAAACATGAAACCAAAGGTCACTGTTTCCAGCTCACGTAGACAATGGGCCTCATTCATGAAACATTCGTAAATAGTAAAATTCAGAGTAATTTGCGCTTAAAACAGACCTTCCCGATAACTCTCCTCTGGATTCACAAACGCTTCATAAACGTCCGATTTGATAGTTAAACATGTATGTTAATGAATTACAATCACCCATAAATAGGGCACTCGTGCACGCTCATACACAATTAGCATAACCCCCGCCTTTGACCCATTACTTGTCTCAATGAGTCTCATTCATGAAACACCAGCAGCGCAAATTTTTGTGTAAATCGTTCGTAAAGCCGTTCTGATGTAAATTTTCGGATTCATACAAATATTCGTATTTTCAAAACTTTAGTACGAAATAAATGTACACCTGCTCCCTACTATGTGTAAATGGTGCATAAAACGTTCAGTGTTCTTTTTTGGCAAACTGCTGACATTAAATTAGGAATTTACTCCTATATTTATGAATGTTTCATGAATGAGGCCCAATATTTCCTGTCACAGCTTATAATAGCACAAGGTGACTTTCAAGGCTTTGTGGGATAAATACTGCTGTTTTGAAAAAAAGCCTGTTTTGAAAAAGAGGGCATTTAAATAAAAGGCATACACACCAGCTATTCAATCATCTAAAAATATATTCAAACATTATTCAAGAGAGCACCAATTTGCATATGCTCTTTGTTGTCTAAAATCTGTATGACTTTCTTTATTCTGCGGAACACAAAAGGTAACATATTACATTTAATTTTTGCCCTTGATATGTTTCATGAACAAATGACTTATGAATCAGTTCTTTTGAATGAAGTCAAAAAAATTCACCAAAAAGTCATTTAATTGTTCAAAGAAGATTTCACAACTAGCTCTCTCACTAAACTCCCTCACTTAAGTTGTGCTAATTAATATTTTTTAGGAACCTCTTTTATTAATAGAATTAAAAAAAGAACAGCATTCATTGAAAATAGAAATATTTTCTAACAATGCAAGTCTTTACTTTAATCACTTATCAGTTTAACACATCCTTGATTAATACAATTATTAAAAAATTTTTCACAAAAAGAAAAAAGAATTCTGACCCCTAACTTCTGAGCGGTAGTGTATAAAGTTACAAAAGATTTCTATTTTAAATAAATGCTGATCTTTTTAGAATCCTGAAAAAAGTTGAAAAAGATTCCCAAAAATATTAAGCAGCACAATTGTTTCCAACATTAATAATAAATCAGCGAGACACTGAAGACTAGAGTAATGGCTGATAAATTCAGTTTTGTATCACATAAATTATATTTTAATTTAAAAATTAAATACATTTAATTGTAATAATCTCACAATATTACTGTCTTCTTGTATTTCTAATCAAATAAATGCAGCCTTGATGAGCACAATAAACTTTATAGTATATAGCACGATATTTGACGTTTTGTTTTTGCAAAACATTTGAATATTGAGGAGTACAGAGAACAAAAGCATGTTCATTCTTGAAAAAAAAACATGAGGATGACTAATTAAAGACTGACTTTATATTTTTGTGTGAACTCTTCCTTTAATGCACATCTCGTCCCACTTCCTTTATCATGTCACTGTGAGTGTTTCCAAATAGAAACTTATTAAAAAAAAATCCAAGTCAACAAAACAGCAGAGCATGAACGTTCAGCCAGATTTATTGGTTCAGCCCGACCGTCTGAGGGGACATAGAAAGGCCTGGTGGGGGAGGCATTGAGATGCAGCGTGTGTGAGACTGAGGCGGATCTGCCAGGCAATGAGTGCCAGGAGCGCAGTTGTACCAGCACCTGTCTGTTCTATTGATCCATCCACCAAACCATCTATACTCATCCGCACCAACTGAACAAGACAGCTGCCTCTCTCTCATGTGTATCAAAGCAACGGCCTGACTCACCACTCTTAAAGAGCGAACAGTTTGAAACAAACCCACATTAAACAAGATGCTAGCTGAGAATACAAAGAAATAAAGAGGTCTCTTGATGTGATTTGCAATAAGGTGCAAATCGATTGTATCACGCAGTTTCATTATGAGGCTAGTTCTCTGCAATTGAGTAAGTGGAGCATGGGAAGGTGAACGTGGTCATTGAGTTTGCGGATCATTTGCTGTGTTTTAATGAGAGGAGCAAGTTCTCCACCTGAGACCACATCTCAGTGTGCTTCATGCTTCAGTGGGTTCACTTACATATCTTGTAGAGCACACATACAGTACGTGCAGGAACGATACATTTTTGGCACTTACTCTCACACTTATTATCAGACAGCCTGTGTCTCTGAGGGTATATTTAAACAACGGCATTTTTTTAATTTTTAGAGTACAGACGACAACAACACTGTCAAAACGTTCCCTGTTGACATGGACCCATGGGAAGGGCTAAAAGCTCTATGATGCATGCTGACCAGTAGTTGGCGACATCACTTCGTAAAGAAGCACTACGTGCTTGCGCACATAATATATATTGGCATTACGTCACCAGTTTCACAATACTGCATTTGTGTAGTTTACACTGAAACAATAATGGTACTGTTTTCAAAAACCTACCCTTTAGAAATCAACTTTCAAAGTTTGTATTTTCAGGCCACCAAAAAGCCATTGAACGTAAATGAACGGCCAAAACTCAGAAAAAGCCTATTAAAATACTGTTATATGCCCCTAAAATTAAATTTAGGGGTTGATTTTTGTCTTATATTTATATCATATCATATATAGTTTAGCAATATCGAAAAGCCAAGATTTATTGAATAAATTAGCATTTTTTAAAGAGGTCATATGACACGATTTCATGTTTTCCTTTCTCTTTGGAGTGTTACAAGCTGTTCTTGCATATATAAGATCCGTAAAGTCGCAAAGATTAAAGTCTCAAACCCAAAGAAATATTCTTTCTAAAAGTTAAGACTTGTCCACGCCTTCCTAAAACGCCTCGTTCAAACACGCCCCCACAAATCTACGTCACTGCATGGGAAGACTCGCATAACACCGTCCAAATGTACAAGCAAAGAAAGAAAGCATAACTTTTATTCTCACTGTAGTATTTTCACTGTCACTGATATTGCAAATATGGCAAGGGGCGTAACATTTCTGTCACATGCATGAGGTGTGCGGCCAATCACAATGCACTGGATTGGTGGCCAATCAGAGCACACCGCTTTTCAGAATGATGAGATTTGTAAAATCAACAAGAGGAGCAACAATAATCTACGTGGTATGTGGAAAATTGTTTTTTAACCTTAAACCATGTAAACATTACACCAAATAATGTTCTTTTTAGCAACATCATATTACCCCTTTAACAAATCGAGTGAGCCATTCAGTGACGTGTGTTTTTTAATTTTTAGGAACAAATATTGCCACTGAACTTGACTTTGACATGATTAAACCAGAGAAAGTGTTATATTCCAAATAAAAAACACTCACCATGCATACTCAGATTTCCCACACCTACAACATTTGTTCAGTATCACTTTCTCCAGTCTAACAAAGAAAGACCTACTGTGCCAAATTATACAGCGGTTTAAAACATCAACACTGCCATCCTCAATCCATTATCACTTGCTCTATAATTATAATCATATTTGTTACTTACCACCCTTTACTGAAGTGACAGTTTTTGACATCAGTATCTTCTTCTCTGTTTAGACACAATGAAGTGTTTAGACTGTTGTCATTGTGTCAAAAACAGAACGACCACCCCCTTCAGTCAAACCGATCCCTGATTAGTGTGAGCACACAGAGGAGGGGAAAGCCATATGGAAGATAAGAAGGCAATGGATATGAAAAGGGAATTCACTCGGGACTGCTGTCACATGGTCTAAGCACTCCAGGCAGGTGCCGAGGGGACAGATTAATCCTATTGTTCCTGTAGATGCAGAACAGAAATGATAGACAAATTTGAGCATTTTCACAATTTTGCAACATACAATGTTTTGGGAGTGAGACTATAACGTTGAAATATCTCAGATTCATGCAGAATACTAATAGAAGCAGGTCATGATCTCATTATCCCATCGCAAATTGAACATATCAGCATGTGCACTGAAAGCAGACGGGTGCTGAAGAGCCCTCTGGTGCATAGTAATGGATATATTATACAAATATGACAACCTCAAGATCTGAACATAACTACATTAAACAGAGAAACGTATTCATTTTGCAATTCCATTTGGTGCATCTATTGGTAAAAAAGTGACATATTGACTTATATGTGCAACAATAAAATATTATGACAAATATACTTAAATATTGTATTTTTTTAAAATACATTTATATGTAATATTTAAAATATAAAATATACATTTGTGACTATATATTTCAATGTGAATTTGTATCTTTCAGTGTGACTTTCTTATTTTAAACATCATCTGACAGTTACCTTTTTCTTTAGCTAAATAAAAACTGATTCAGTTTTTGGATTAGTGATATTTTAGTATCATTGAGTTTGCTTGTTTTTAACGTTTGTATTTGAGTTAATTTTTATTTTGTATTTTCCATCAGCAATTTTATTTTAGCTAAAGATTTAGTAATTTTGTTCTGTTTTTGTCTTTTTAAATATGTCTGTACATTTTATTAATGTTTTTTATTTTTATTATTTTAGTAAATAAAGTTAAATTAAATAAAAATGAGATATGTTGCTTTGGCAACTCAGATTTATAAAAAATGTAATTTTTAATTGCATATAACTTTAAAAGTTAGTTTTAGTTTAGTTATAATAACACTCTTTTGGATGGCAAAGTTTTAGCAAAACTAGGCTGAATGTTTTATTACTTGTTTAAATGTTTTACTACATATAAATTAAATACAGTAAAAATGTGATCATTATTAATTGAAGAAAATCTTAATGGACTTCAAAATTGTAATACAACTCCAGAACTACAATACAGTGCTTTTTCTCGATTGACAGGGAAAGCCTCCAAGAAACGATTCTAGGTGCCGTGCTGAAAATGAACATCAAATTCAGGATCTATTCGGTGGACAATCATTCCAGAGAACGCTTTGAGCAAACAGGGCAACGTTTCAACATGTAGCTCATACATACCGTAGTGGATGAGCTGGAGGGACTGAACAGTGACAGCTCATCCTCAACACATTTCCACCTGGCTTGACTTAGGGACCTAGTGTACTCAAAATGCAATTTGTCATTACACATATTTATCTAAAGGAACTACCAGCATGCTTAGAACAGGAAAAATCCCCAGAAGTGAGTAAGGGTTAAGCATTTTGCTCAAGGACACAGTGGCGAAAGGTGATCGCCGTAACTCTTGGTTCATGCATCACACCTTGCGGGCTTTGAACCTACAACCTTTGCTTAGCAAGTCCGATCTTTAACCGTTAAGCTTTCACTAACCTTTTGTACTTTTGCCTGAACTGAAACATTAAATAACATTGACGGAAAACTACATCATCATCTACTCACATCGCTCCAAACCCATTCGACTTACATTTTTCAATGGAATTGCATTTTCCTCACAAAAAGTATTGAAATCAAGTCATAACGGTAAAAAAATTTTATAAGTAAAAATTCCAATTGTACGTTTTATAAGAAAATACTATATTAAATACTTCTACTCAAACTTCATATTTAATTCAATGTATTACTTGCCGCTTCTTTGTAAATATTTGTGAAATGTTGCAATTTATGAGTCAAAAATGATAAATTATTTCTACATTCAATTTTTTCAGTGTACCTATTACTTTTAGACACTGTTTTTGTCTGTTTCACTTTCATTGCATGGAAATTAGCATCTCAGACATTCTCCTAAACATCTCCTTTGTTGTGCCACATAACAAAGCATGTCATACAGGTTTGGAACGACATGAGCATGAGTAAAACCTAAAAGGTTTTATTATTAAAAACAACCTTACAACAGTTCACATATTCCTTTGCAGCTTGAATTAACAGTGATATTACACATTTACAGTAAGTGACTGAACCTGATCACAGCTGCACTCATGTGTTGTTGTTGACTGGTTGTGCATTTGAAGGATTCTTTATGTAAGGTGGCACACACCATTCCGCCAGCCTGCTTGAACAGATGCACAACACAGACTGGCTGTGTGATATAATGGCAGAAGTATCTGAAGAATGGTATTTGGATTTAAATCAACAGCCTTAGGCGAGGCACAGGAACATCTTGGGCCTCTTCTGTGAACATAAGGCCCCACTCCATAAGGAAAGTAGAGTTAATGCCACATGAAGAGTTGTATAAAGAGGATGCACATTCAATTCATTTGAGGTTTGACTGAGAATGTCAATATTTTAGGAATGATGAGAGCAGTGCAATGTTTCCCCTGAAAACATTTCAGGGGAAATTACAGAACACAAGAATGAAAGACACATGCCTTCTAGTCTAGAGGTGGGTGGATGATTGACATATGATGGAGAAACCTGATGATGGAGAAGATATATAGGAGATGTCTGTCCAGATGTGGGCTTCACAATCATTTTAATAATTGACATTAAATTAATTAAAGTACAATTACAGGTGCTGCAATTAACTATTCATGTTTCAACTATTCATGAAAAGTGGCAATTACACAAGTATTTTTAAATCATAAACTTAAATATGGACATTTATATACGTATATCAAAAAGCTGAATTAAATGAATTCATTATTAGATGAAAAACTTTAACTAACTTAAACAAAATAAATGAAAAATGTATATGATTAAAAAAGTCAACAATTTAAGAAGAAATTTACATTGACAAATGAAAACTGATCATATAAAAGCAAAAAGCCAACTCAAAATATTAATAAACACTTGTAAATTGCATTAATAACCTGAGCTAAAAGTATTTTTGAACATGCTCTCAAGAGAAAACTTGGCAAATTTGAGTAAATGGATCAAAAATATAAAATGTTGAGACAGAGGTATAAACTGAGGTTGATTTACAATGCTTTAAACTTGCCTCTAACACAAGGCATGTGCCTAACTGACTTGATTCAGTCAATGGCTAACAGACTGTGTTTTTGGATTAACCCCATTTTTAGAGGAAATTGGTTTAATATACACATCTATGTAAAGTGATTTGATGTCGTCTGCCTTTCTTCAGAAGCTGCTGCTATTCTCTTAAACATACAGTTGTTACCTGCGAGCCGTCCTTGAGGAACTTGATTGTAGCCTGTAACGTTGGGCTGATGATTGAAGCTAGCTGCTTATGCAGTATGTACATTGGGACGCAGGGTTAGTGTTTGTTTCGTAAACCTACGTGTTTTTGAACACAATAATCAATTCACTGATTCACTTCCATGTACTGACTCATATTTACTCATTAGAATCCATGTGCAATTAAAATGACGCGTGTTATTATTAAAACTAGTTGAACATGTCAGTGTTTCCGGACCTAAACGACTCGGCGTTTTAATGAATCGGTTGAGTAAATTATCACCACGTGTCGCCGCTGCCTGAGGTAACCTAAAGAACTGGATGTTACTGGCTCATAAGTGAATCTTTTTAGTAAATAGATTCGAATAAAAAAATGAATCCATTTGCTTTGAAAACACGAAGATAAAGATCACTGAATTAAAATAATATTATTATAGTTTTCAATTTTGTTACACGAAGATCAATAGTTTTCTCCAAAATAGCCTAATAGTTAATATAGAGTTTTGTGTAAGATATTACTGCTACTGGTAATATATATATATATATATATATATATATATTTTTTTTTTTTTATCACTGGTGGATAAGACGACGAATCTTCCAGATTGCCATGGTAATTTTCTGTCAGTACATTGTGAAAAATACGTTCTGCTTTATAAGATGTGCCAGCCCTGCTTTCACATTATTTATTACAGGCGGTCTATTTTCTGCCTGGCAAAATGTTCCCATGTCTTTCACACATTTATTTTCGTGATAGTAAATTCCGCTGTTCCCTCCCGACAAATTACTTCTTTCTGAGAAAAGAAGCCCCTTTATCTAACAACACGACGGTGCCCTGCAAAAAAAAAAAACAAAGCCCAATAAAAAAACAGTCCATTATAAACCTTTTTCCAGTAAAACCATAACAAAATTCATTTTTTGTTGTTGTGTGTTTTGGGCATTTTTCCAATAGGATTTAACATCCCACCAATATAATCCATCACAGACCGGTAACGTAGACACCATTATAGTTTCCATTGAAACCAACACAATTCCCATTATAACCATTAAACCCATTCAATTTTCTATTGTGTTTTGGGCAGGGTTCTATTGTTTTTTTCAGCAGGGTGTAAACTACAGCTGCAGTCTGCAAGGCAGTAAATGATTGCCTTTGAATTGAGTAAAACGTATGTTCCTGTCAACCAAAGTAATAAAGCAGTTTAAAGTCTATTCCATGTTCATTCATTCATTCACTCGGTAAGCAGCAGCACGTAATATGCAGTTTAATATACAGTCTGTCAGAACAACACCCCTCTGTTTTTATTTATTTAATAAGTAAATAAACGCACGAGGTGCATGTTTAAGGTTATTTATTTATTATGTGCATGCTTGTTTTCACTGTGGAATTTCTCATCTTAAAGTGGATAATATCTCCTTAAATAAACGTAAAATAAAACCAAATGATTTCACTATGGCAAAGTGACTCCATGCGTGCACATTTTGACATATGTGCTCCTTTCTCACTCCTCATCAGATGGTGGCAGTAGCACACTTCCATTACAACCAGAAAAAACAACATCCCAGAAACACAAACGTCTTATGTACTGTACACTCGCATAGATATATATATATATATATATATATATATATATAACTGGTCGTGGATGGTGTATTCTTACGTTAGTATCTTCAATTACCTTGAATCTGATTCAAAAGCGTGTAATGTAATGTATCGATTTATTTCATAGTTGCTGATTGTGTAAGTGCGCGCTTTTTGTAAACAAACAAGCAGTTGTTACGTATAGCTAGTAAGGAAGCGATGTGTCATGTGTTATGCCAAACATCTATATACAGAGCAGCTATTAAACATCTGGCCCGAAAGGAAACACTTCTGAAACAAAACCCAATGCAAGGGACATGGAAGAGGTCTTTCAACGCTGAACACGTAATGTATAATCAATATTATCACATTAAACCCTAGCCCAGACATGACCTTTACAAGTCCCATGAGAGCAGTGAACTCATTTGCATTAGTTCTGTCTTCTTCACAGGCTTGTCTAGAATCAAGAGCACTTCCTATAGTTCATCATGTCAAGTACATATGTGACCTCCCTGAAAACCACAGGTTTCCCATGGGAAAGTTCCCCAAAGTCCTGGAGAGTCTGCTAAAAGATCAGGTCATAACAGATAAACAGGTTGGACATGATTAGTGAATCTGTAAATGATATTAACACACACACACATATTTAACAAAGCCAAGTTTAATATACTTTTGAAATGTCACTGTTATAGGTGTGGGTCCCTAAGATTGCCTCCTCGGAGCTTCTGGGATGTGTGCATACTGAGGAGTACCTGTCCAACTTTATCAGCGGTAAAATCAGTGAGAAAGATCAGAGACGAACCGGATTCCCCTGGAGTTCTGCTTTAGTACAACGCTGCAGATATGAAACAGGTTTGTCATTTAGTATGTGCTTAAAGTCAAAGATGTAATTATCTGGGTCATATTTCACCCTTTACTTTATATATTGTTGTTTTAGTATTATTTATATGTTATTATTAAGCCTACTATTTTAAATCAGCCTCGATATCTAATACAATTATTATAAATTTTTAATAAAATTCCATTTTATTATTTCAATTTAATTTTAGTTTTTTATCATTTTATTTATTGCTATGTTCCTTTATCATTTTCTGGATTTGTTTTATATATGTATATAAAACAAAACTTATATTACAAAACTTTACTTATTGAAATAAGCTTAGTAAATTAATTATTATAAATATTAACATAAAGTACATTTACAATTTGACTTTTATTTTTTGCATTATAGTACAGACCCTATTTGTCATGAAAATAATGTCACAATGGAAAAAGGCTTTATTTTCTTATGCCAAACATAATGTTTTTGTGCATATTGCACTAATGCATAGCTATGGAGGTTTGTAAAACGACAGTATATCATGTAATGTATTTCTGTCATGTGAGATGTGGTCCAGGCGGCACTGTGCTGGCAGGAGAGATCGCCCTGCAGAGGGGACTGGCGTGCAGTACAGCCGGAGGGACCCATCATGCCTTCCCCAGCTACGGCTCAGGTTTCTGTCTGCTCAATGACCTGGCTGTGGCTGCCAAACACCTGATGGGTGAGTCCACGTCCAGGAGGAAGATTCTCATCGTGGATCTGGATGTACATCAGGTACATGACTTCCAAACTCTTACTCTTTGATTTTATTTTTGAGACAGAAATATTTAATAATAGCGGAGCAATCATTTACATCTAAAACTGAAAAGAAAATGTACTGACCAAAATGCTGTTGCTTTCCTGAATTATGTATAATAATAATGTTTTCCTTTCCTCTGTTTACTAGGGTGATGGTACAGCATTCATATTTAATGATGAACCGGATGTTTTCACCTTCTCAGTGCATTGTGGGAAAAACTTTCCTGTGCGAAAGCAGCAGAGTGACCTAGATGTCAGTTTGGAAGATGGCATTGATGACAAAGAGTATCTTTCCAAAGGTATTTTCATTTCACTTTTACTCATTTTGCACCTACACAAAAACATAAGCAGATTACTTTTTGACTTTTAAATTAATGTAGATAATTTCAATAAATCTCTATTAAAGGAATAGTTCATAAAAAATGCACATTTGTTGAAATTTTACCCTCAGGCCATCCAAGGTGCAAATTAGTTTGTTTCGTCGTTGAAACAGATTTGGATAAATTTAGCATTACATCACTTCCTCTACAGTGAATGGGTGCCGTCAGAACGAGAGTCCAAACAGCTGATAAAACCATCACAATATTCAACATGACTCCAGTCCATCAATTAATATCTTGTGAAATGAAAAGCTGTGTGTTTGTAAAACACAAATTCATCTTTACTTCATGTTAATTTTAAACACTTTTAAAAACGCTTGTAAGCGGTGCTTGATCTGTGAATATTCCTCTCCTGATTCAGATCATTTTTCTCTGAAAAAACAGTATTATGGATAAAGAACATTTATTGAATTTCATTGCAAGTTAAAAAAGCTGTAATGATGGATTTGTCTCTTACAAACATGCAGCTTTTCATTTAAAAAGACGCTAATTGATGGACTGGAGTCATGTGGATTGTTTTGATGTTTTTAATCAGCTGTTTGGACTCTCATTCTGACGGCACCCATTCACTGCATAGAATCTGCTGAATTTCTCCAAATTTCTTCTGAAGAAAAAACTGTAACACAACAATAAAGTGTCATTTGTTAACATTAGTAAATGTATTAACAAATATGAACAATACATTTATTATACTATTTATTAGTCTTTGTTAATGTTAGTTAATAAAAATAGTTGTTCATTGTTTATTCATGTTAGTTCACAGTGCATTAACTAATGAACCTTATTGTGAAGTGCTACTGAAAAGTCAATATCTTTTATATCCTGGATGGCCTGAGAGTGAATACATTTTCAGCACATTTAGTTTTTGGGTGAACTATTTCCTTAAATAAACCAGTGCGTTTACTATGGTAAAATGCATAGTCATTTCCTGTACAGTCCAGGAACACCTCCCTTGGTTACTGGAGGCATTCCAGCCGGATCTTGTGCTCTATGATTCTGGAGTGGATCCACACTGGGAGGATGAACTTGGAAGACTTCGTCTCACAGATGAAGGCAAATCATTTCACTCTATTGCGTACATATATTATATATATTGTAAAATTCAAAGCAGTGTTTTATGTAATTGACCCTTCAATGACTGTGCATTTACTCAACTTAGGACTTTACCAGAGGGATCTTTATGTACTTCAGACAGTCATTAAAAAGGGCATTCCTGTGGCTACGGTCATTGGAGGAGGCTATTCCAGAGATATCGATCGACTGGCGCGCAGGCACTCAATAATTCACAGAGCTGCATCAAAGGTGAGGTCACAGAATTCATGATGAAAGTAACATGGTATTTCATAGATATATATTCAAAGGTTTATATGCCTTTAATGTTCCCATTTCTGCATTTAGGTTTGGAGAGAACATGGACTTTAACTCAAAGATGAAAATGGACGGCAGGTGCTAAACAATCTAAGATGGTTGGGTGCTGAGAGGGACCATATGTACGTTCTGCAGTGCCTTAGCCATTGTATGCAATAGATTTCATGAATAAAAATGCCATATTTATTCAAGCAATCCTTTTAATTCGTACTCTTTTAATAAGGTTTAATTGATTATTCATAAATGGTTGGGTTTTACAAAGAAAAAAACTTAAAATGAGTGTCGCTCACTGTTATTAGTATTCTATATTATTTAATTAAAATGTTAATTAAAAAATACATGAATTTGAGCCCAGTAGATCAGATAAAAACAGTGCTGTTATTATACTATTTATTAATGCTAAAAATCATTCTTAATGCAGTCTTATTATAAACTGTTTTACAAAGCACATAATTACTGGTCTGTAATTAATTCTATACCTTTAATTAATTACAGATTAAAAATGAATTTGAGCCAGCATTCAAATAAAAACACAAAAATGCTTTTATAATATAATAAAACTAGTTGTGTTTCATGAAGTTGAGAATTAATTAATAGTGTGTTGATCACTTTTTTGATTTATTGTTTAAGAAGAACATTTAAAGAAATGGAAATGTCACCTTCTTCACTGTAAAGACATGTATTTGCACCAATGGGTCAGATAAAACGAAATATAGCGCTTTTATTATATTTAAGTCAAAAATACACATAAAAATGGTTCAAGTTTAAAGGAAAATTAAAGAACTTTGTGACATTCTGACATGGTCAAGTTACACCAATACAAACATACACAATTTACAACACCAGCACAAACAAGTTGTTCAAGTTTTCAAGATGGAAATTCATCATGTGCAATCAATTAACAAGCTGTCGACTAGTTAAAATCTTGTTTAAAAGCGACAGAGCACACACAACAGCTAATACTAACCACACAACACATACAACGACAAACTCCTGAAGAGCGTTCAATAACAAAACGCCAGTTATGTGCTCACATCGTTTGGTTCAGAAAAAATATGTGCTATGCTTTCTTTTTCAGGCAGGCATTGCTTAAGACAGTTAACAGTGATACACCATTAAAATCAGTGCAAGTGAAGTCAATTATTTTCAACACAAACCTTAAAACATCACCAAGAATGGACAGACTAAAGCTAAATTTAGATTAGCAAATGTCAAAGTACGACTAGCTTTAGCGTTACGATTTGGACCAACGCTGGTCTCGTCAAATGGTCTCGTCAAAATACCTTGCTTGTTATTGCCATTGATACTGATCAGCTAATGTTAGCCAAATATTAGCTCTCTGGTCCCAATACTTAAAATATCAAACTAAAACGTTTAAAGACCTCAAAATGGATATTATAAATTAAAATATTTAAAATGATATTTAAACCTTCCAGACTTGGACCTTCTCAGCCACTACGCACCAATTGGCATGGTCCAAGTAAGTGTGCAGAACATGGAGCTCATCAACATGGTTTTGGATCAACTGTGTCAGTTCTCCTTCCCTGAATACGTGGTAGTATCTCAGACAAGAGTCCTTCAGCTGTTCACCGCTTTGTCCACTCATCCCATCGCTTTCCAGAAGAGACGCTGTGCTTTCCTGCCTCTGCAAGGGCTTCTGTTGGCTCGATTTACCCTCTACCTCCACGTGTCCTTCAAGAGTTGACTGATCCCTCTGGTAGGACACCAAGTCAGGCAGTGGTACTGAGGAGCAATCATGGACGAGCTCCACAGGAACATTTCCATTCCCAGAACTTCTGCTGTCGTTTTTATGGACCTGTTCGTTGGGATCTGAGATGAAGACGTCTTCTTCTAGACTGGTTCTGGAAGAGGATGAAAAGAGGCTGGACATCTGCCTGATGAGACCTCTACTGCTAGTCCGCCGGCTTCTGCTTTCCAACACTTCATCGACAGGGGTTTGTAAAGTGCTGGTAGAGGAACGGGACACGGTCAGACTGGTGAAGTCCAGCACTGAATCCAAAGATCTGGAGAAGAACCAACGCCTCTGTTGTTTCTGCTGGCTGATCAAGTCACCTTCGTCCACCATGGAGGATGTGCTTCTCACTTTCCTGTGCTTGTCATTGGCAGCGGAGTAGTCGCTGGCGCTTTGGGTTCCGTTGCCTCGCTGTCTGAGGGCGGGAGATAAAGGAGGATTGGGGTTCCAGGGTATGAAGATGTCCTGCTTCTCAAACTTACGCCTCTTCTGCTCCATGGCCCAAACGTAAACCATGATCCGCCCTCCCACACGCAGGGTGCGTGCCATCTCTTTTATTGCTCGGATACGCCGTTCTTTGGTGGACATGTGGTGGATGACTAAGCAATTGAAAGAAATTGCATTCATAGGTCATTGATTTATATATATATATTCTGGTGATTTCAAAGAACAGTTCAACCCAGAATTAAATGTTACTCACCCTATGCAGTACTATAAAACCTATACTTTTGCCATGTATGTAATACATTTTATTATAAATAATATACATCATTTTGTTAACTTTAAAGCTATATTTTTATGACCTCCTTTTTAATAATGTATTTTTATGTATCATATAGTTGTGTTTTACAAAGTAGAGAATCACTAGTTATTATAAGGTTGTTAATTTTACCTTTTTAATTTAGTATTTATTATGTTAACATTTTTCATATGCAAATCATTTATTTAAATATTATTTATAATTAAAATATACTAATTCAGTAGGAGTCAATATTGTCTCAATTCAATAATGTCCCACAATTAATAAGGTTCATTGTTATTATTCATAATATCAACAAACATTTTTAATTAAAAAATTCAATATCCCAATCCCAACACTGTTGATTATTATTCTTAATAATAATACATTAATTAAAACAATAATAAAACAAAAGCAAAAATCATTTTAAATTAAAAACTAAAATCAATATATGCACTCTAAAAATATTTGAATAAAACAAAATATAGTATTCTTATAATATATATAGTGAAAGTTGTTTTAATGTTTTTCATATGGAAACCATTTATTTCAATATTATTTATAGCTAAAATATACTGAGTCAATACTGCCCCGTATCAATAATGTCACATATGAATAACGTTGATTGTTATTATTATTCACAACAACAACAACAATAATAATAGAAAGAAAGAAAATAAAGGTTTAGAAGCTGGACAAAATGCAACAGTGAGTAAATTATAACCAATTTGTAATTTTTGGTGAACCATCGCTTTAGAAAAGACAGTGTCCCTATGTCAAAGGACAAATCTCTGAATAATATAAAGCCAAAATCAATGCAGAACGCCCAGCTCATAGCGGTGGGCTGTTTAGTGGGGGCTTTCAGAGTGTTTAAACCATTATGAGACTCTGATATCATCAATGGGCACATTAATCTCCTCTCGGAGGATTCACGAGGGGTTGCCAGGTGACCCAGCTGTGCAGCCCGACAACAAATACTCCCAAGAAGCACTAATCTCCTGTAGCCTAGTAACACCTCTCGTTTCCTCCACCTCATAAAGCTTAACTAAACCTATATATCCGCTCCATTTCAAGTTAATGGCTGTTTGATAGTGGAAATACTAGCATGTTAATGTGGGTGTCTGGCATTCTGAATTGTGCTCGTATGAATGTACATCCTCATAGATCATTATGCTAATGATCTCATGTCAGAGCCTGAAACGCAGAAGATGTCTGCACTGCATGTTCCTTTTACAGCAGCATGACCTTTTACTGTTCCAATACATTCTGCACTCAAATAAAACAAGGATGTGCAGAAAAGGAAAGACAAATCATTGTAATTCAATTAAATGTGAAATAATTGACTAGTTTAATAACTCATATGGATAGGAATTTTAAAAGAAAAAAATATTAAATTGAAAGCTTTAAGCGTGAATATTTCTTGCTGGGTGCACGCAGCAACAAAAAGCACAACCAGTGTGGACCATTCACAAACAAATGATTCTTGTATATGATTCATAAACTTGTGCTTTGTCAGGTTGAATCATTCTAATGACTCACTGAATCGATCCGAACAGTTCTTCACTTATTCACTGAACTAAAAGTCAATTGTAGAACTAATAAAATGCTTCCTCAAAAGTACTAAAAGAATCATAGTGGAAGCTGCCGCAGAACCAGAATGACATTGAATGCCAGGGTTATTATAGTTAATAAAACTATTTCCATTACTTTAAATAAAATATTACAAAAATGTATATCATTTTTTTTAGCTAGTTCAATATAGTTAAAGTAACATTTCTCATGTTCATTTAGTTTAACTTCATGAGCTAAAATAACAAACTGAAAATGAATAAAACCATACAGATATTTAAAAAAACTAAATAATTACTAATAAAAATGACAAACATACACATCGAAATGGTGAATGTTAATGAGGTTTGTCTACCTGCAAAAATGGTAAATTATATGAACAAAATGTATTTAGTCGAGATATACACTATATGTGCATTCTCGGTTTTATTCATCTATTTTGAGGTCTACGTTTTTTATGAATATAATTATTGGATTGTAAGAAGTAGAGAATTAATTTGTCTCAGTATTTTTACTATGATTGTTATTGATTAACTGAACTGAAGTTTTAAAATAATTATATAATAACCGTTTTGAGCTTTATTATTATTATTGTTATTATTAAGGGGGTCGCACACCGGATGCGAAGCGCAGCGCTGCGTCGCGCCATGTCTTTCAAATTCGAACACATTGTTTTCTATGTGTACGCACACCGGCGGCGTCATTCGGCGACTGTCCGCAGCGCCCAGCAACGACTCAGGACACTGTTCAAATTCCTGCCGCGCCACAGAGCGCCATCGGCATTGTTTTATATTAAATAACATCATATTTGTCTCAAACCGTTGTTAATACATTACACCAAGATACCACTGCTGCAAAATACTGTACACATTAGTTTTACAGCTTGAATAAAATGTAAACATATAGAATTAAATGTATAATAAATGTAATCCTTTAAATGTTTTTATATTTCTCTTGAGACATTTTTACATACACAAAATATTACAGTATAGACCTATGTAACAATTGTCTGTCGTGATTACATTCACTGTCGTCGGTTGCAACCTACTGAATTCACCAGGACACAACCGTTACAACACACTTCAGGTAATTTATTAGTATAAATTGTGCGCGTCTGGTGTGCGATACCTCGGGTTGTTCTAGACGTGGCGCTGCGCGACGCGGCGCTGCTCGTTCGGTGTGCGACCCCCTTTACTTTTATTTATCATTATTAAAATAATGTTTAATGCAATATTTAATGGATTAGTTCACCCCAAAATTAAAATTCTGTCATTAATTACTCACCCTCATGTCGTTTCAGACCCATGACACAAATTAAGATATTTTTTATGAAATCGGAGAGCTCTCGGACCCTCCATAGACAGCTATGCTACTGAAATGTTCCCAGGTCCAGAAACATAGTAAATACATCAGTAAAATAGTCCATGTGACATCAGTGCCTCATCTTCAGTTTCGTGATGCTACGAGAATACTTATTTTTTGTGTGCAAAGAAAACAAAATAACAATTTACTCAATTATTCTCCTCCGAGTTACGTCGTCCACCATTTTGGAGCGTATCACGCATACGTATGCTTTCCCGGAGTGTAAACAACGCTTATTACACAGATTACGTTCATGCACACGCTTTCCCCCCTAACGTAAACAACGCTTATTACACAGATTACGTTCATGCACACGCTTTCCCCCCTAACGTAAACAACGCTTATTACACAGATTACGTTCATGCACACGCTTTCCCCCCTAACGTAAAACAACGCTTATTACACAGATTACGCTCATGCACACGCTTCCCTAACGTAAACAACGCTTATTACACAGATTACGTTCATGCACACGCTTTCCCCCCTAACGTAAACAACGCTTATTACACAGATTACGTTCATGCACACGCTTTCCCCCCTAACGTAAACAATGCTGATTACGTCAAATACGTTCTTAGCTACTCTCCAAAATGTCGGAAGACGTAACTCTTTGCACACATAAAAAAAAAAAATATTCTCGTAGCATCGGAAAACTGAAGATGAGCCACTGATGTCACATGGACTGTTTTACCGATGTATTTACTATGTTTCTGGACCTGGGAACATTTCAAGTTGCGTTGCGTTTGGAGGGTCTGAGAGCTCTCAGATTTCATCAAACACATCTTAATTTGTGTTCCGAAGATAAACAAAGGTCTTAATTAATGAAAGAATTTTAATTTTGAGGTGAACTAACCCTTTAAATAACTGAATCATTAAATACATGTAAATAAGAATCATAATGAATTCATCCGAATGTTTTAGGGTATTTATTTTGCTGCATTACCTGCAATGGAGAGCACTGCATCAAAGCAGCCATCTCTGTAGGGTAAACGCAGGCCATCACAAAGCTGCACCTCGTGACCTCGACTCCACGCAGAGTCCACCAACGGCTGACAAACATCACAGCCCAACTTAAAGATATCCTCATTGATGTGCAGATATTTGCCATTGCCACATCCTGCAATAATTAAAAACAATAATCAGTGCATGTCATAAAAATGAATCAAAACAGAAAATAGTTTTTCCCTCATGGATGATTCACAGGGTTGTTTTTCCAGTGTCGTACTGTAATAACTTTGGTGCCCATTCATCCTTATTAAACTTTAATACCAATAATTGCATTTCCTTTCAAACAGCGGTGAAGTAAATGCTGTCAGCTAAGTCTGTATGTGATAACAGGCCATTAAGTTTTTCCAGGCAAAAGAATAAAGACAAGATTACATGGGTTTCTTTTCAGCTGTAGGAGACACTGATTGTTTACCAAGAAAGCGTGACTTTGACACTAGTAAAAGCATATTGATCTTGCCGTTCTGAGAGTTTTAGTCCTCACTTGAGAGACATTAAAGACAGAACGCGCGGCCTTACCTACATCAGCCACGATGCTGCCGGGCTCCTGCTCTAGCAGGAACTGTTTGACCTTGGGCCAAGCTTTGTAGCGGCTGTCGTTGAAGTAGGGTGCGATCCTCTTGTACACGCTGTGAACATGGTCTCTCTCCAGCTGGCTGGCCGCCTCATCCATGTTGCTCTCTATTAAACCCCACAGAGCATCTTCACCACTTAGCCAGACAGAGAGAGGAACAGAGAGAGACATGAAATGAGACCTAAAGATTGAGTCGCCCTCTGCTTAATGCTTTGGTTCCACAGCCATTTCGGAAAAAATGAATTCAATACGACATTTCGATTGGTTGCTTCTATACAGCAGTACCAGCCTGGAGAATATGTAAATCATTTTCATATTTCACCACAAAAAAAGGAAAGAATATATATATACACAATTAAAGATTATTTGTATAGCGCTTTTTACGATACAATCGTTGCAAAGCAACTTCACAGGAAATTAAGTTTCTAAAATAGATTTATATTGTAGAAACTCAATATAATTATTATATAATTATATACAGTTAGGTCCATATATATATTTGGACACTGATTCAATTTTATTATTTTAGCTGTTGACCAAAACATACGTTGCAGTTATATAATGAATGTGGACTTAAAGTGCACACTGAGCTTTAATTTGAGGGTATTCTCATCACAATTGGAGGAAAAGTTATGGAATTACAGCTTTTTAATATGTCAGTTTATATAAAACACATGTCATACACCGTGGTAAGTCAAAGTGCTTTAAAAAAAAAAAAGGAAGGGAAATAGAAATACAAAATAAAAAAATGTAAACAACAAACATAAAATTATATAAAAATAGATTTTAAATTATTTTAAAACTTAAGAATAGAAAAGTATTATACATAGTATAATACAGTTATACTATGTATAGTATATTAATAGTTTGGACGTAGCACAGTGCTCATTCAACAAATGCACAGCTAAACAGATGAGTCGAGTCTGGATTTAATTTTTAGCACAACTTCATCTTTGTTTCCAAATGCAATGACTTCTTTTTTTCTCCTTGTTTAACTGAAGAAAGTTCTGGCACATCCAACTGTTAATTTCATCAATGCATTGGCAGAGGATTTAATCGGGCTATAGTCATTTGGAGATAAAACTGGGTTAATCTGGGTATCATCAGCATAGCTGAGATAGGCGATTTAGTTCTTTCTCATTACTTGACTTAGTGTGAGCATATACAGGCTAAACAAGAGCGGTGGAAGAATTGAGCCTTGAGGGACTCGGCGTGTCATGGATGTCCACTGAGAATTATGCTCTCCTATACACATAATAACCTCTCCCTATTAACTATGACCTGAACCATTTGAGAACCATCCCAGAAAGCCCAACCCAGTTTTCCAGTCTCTGTAGAAGTTATTATCGACCATGTCAAACGCAGCTCTAAGATCTAGTAGTACCAGCACTGATATTTTGCCAGAATCAGAATTGAGGCGAATATATTTTTTATCTCAATAAGCACTGTCTCTGTGCTGTGATGCACGCGGAAACCAGATTAAAAATGGTCCAGGTATCCATTTGAATTTAAGCATTTGTTCAGCGGATTAAAAACAACCTTTTCAATAATCTTACCTATGAAAGGAAGATTTGATATTGGTCTATAGTTGCTCAACATGGTGTTATCAAGATTGCGCTTTTTCAGAAGGGGCTTAACAACTGCAGTTTTCAGGGAGTTTGGAAAAGTCCCAGAAAGAAGTGAGGCGTTCACCATTTCTAAGAGACCTGCTTCTAAACAGTTAAGCACACTTTTGAAAAAAAGATGTGGGAAGTGTGTCAAAACAGCAGGTTGACGATTTAAGGTGCAGTACTATTTCTTCCAAAATGTTGCAATCAATTTCTTCAAAAACAGACAGTCGCTTAAATTGCAGTTGAATCTGTGGGACCTCTGCATAACTAGAAGATGTGCCAATCTCCTTTCTGATATTATTGATCTTCTCAGAAAAGAGAAGTTAAATAAATAACACCCCTACCCAACCCCACAAAAGCAGGATGTGCTATTAAATGTGGCGTTTATCGGTTTTTGCAAATTACCTCTTTGTACATATATTTTAAAAAGTGCATTGAAATTATGTTTTAATTATAATTGTTTACAAGGTGTGCGTGTATAATTTAAAACAAATGTAATGAATAATAATTCTAAATAAAAAAAATATTCATGCTTAATGGTCATATCATCACCATTCAAAAACAACAACAACAACAACAAAATAATATGAATAATAATAAACGCAATCTCAAGTAAACTAATTGCATATATTCACAATGAGAACTAAATGACTGGCTGAAGCTGAAGTGTTTCTGATTAATTCTTTGCTTGCCTCTTTTCCATGATAAAGTAATTTAGTAAACTGTTGCTCTTCTGCCACTTGACTGCGACAGCACAGACAGATGAAGTTATACGCCTCCTCACAGCTGCACATCACTTACCAGAAGTTCAGTACAACAGCATCATGCTTCACAATCAACACATGACTGTTCATTATTTCCCAGCTTCAAACACACACTGCATCTTCCTCAACAGGGACTTCTCAAACAAAGCTTTGAAGCAGAAACAGTCGGATATTTCTCGTGCTTGTATCAATGCAGACTGCAGCCCGCGCAGCATAATTGAAATGCAGGGTGGACGGCACCACCTCTGATCTGTTTTCAAAGCCTCGGCTGTCATATAACTGCTACTCTTGAAACGAACTAGGTTTTGCTTTATCTATTTATTGTCGAGTATGTGACCTATAACACCAGATGCATTTGAAAGAGGTGTTGCATTCAGCTGCAAAACCAGATTAATTGCCCATCAGCTTGTTGAGTCGTTGCAAGTTGAGGACTGAAGTCACGGATCAATAAGAGAACATTTTGAAGCAAATCCACATTCGATGGTGATCTACTCTCCTGCATTTCAAACAACAACGTTCGGTCAATAATCTCATGGTCCGGCCAGCAAATCGATGAGACTTTCATGTTGGCTGCCAGAAAGGTTTAATGCAATACGATGACCGTTTTATTCAATTTTCACTATTATTAAACAAATAACCAGAATCTATAAACAGTGGTTTTGGGTTGTATAACAAAGCCATTGTGAATAAGCAATTGAAATGTTGGGATATTTCAATGAAATCAAGATTATCTTGTTATTTCATAATGCCTCAGTGGTTTGGAAATGTAGTCTGCTGACTGTTATGTAAAAACAGAAAGCCCTTCAGCTGAATCAGGTTGCCCTAAAGGGGAAACTCCACAGCTGAAATCGCAGATGAGCTGTAAGAGACAACACAGCAGCATGTGGGCTGATCGTATGTGTGATGTGCAGGCCAAAATAAAATAAAGAAATTAAAAACAGAAATGTACATTTCCAAGCAAGAAGATGTGTGTTTTTGGTAGCATCTTGCACAATAGATCTTTTACATTGTAAATAAAATCAAAACTGCTTTTTTTAATGTACTTATTGCGAATGGTTCATTGGTGCAAGTTATCACTTGTTCACTAATGGATCTTCTTCAGTGAATGGGTGCCGTGAGAATGAGTCCAAACAGCTGATAAAAACATAATTAACAAATCCATAATTTAGATGATTTTAAATTCAAACCGTAGCTTTCACTTCACAGGTCTGTGGATTATTGTGATGTTTTTAATCAGCTGTTTGGACTCTCATTCTGACGGCACCCATTCACCGCAGATCCACTGTAAATGATGTAAGGCCAAATTTCTTCCGATGAAGAAACAATAATTTTCTCAATTTTCACTATTCCTTCAAAAGAAGACAACACAGAGCTTTGTGTGATTATTTTAGTAAACTGTATATAATTTCTCCCAATCCAATCAATTCCAGATTGATAATGTCAAGTCACGCAAAGTTTTTTCGAATGGTAGGTCTACACAACAAGGATTGTGCTAAAACAAAGGTTTTTCCTTTGCGTTTTAAAATGTTTCATGTTCAGACAACAATCCCGGTTCATACGGATCCACAAAAATGACAAAAAACACTGAGGGTGAGTAATTAAATGAGAGTTTTCATTTATTAGGTGAATGATCCCTTTAAGGAAGTAAATTGGAGTGCAATAACTCTACAAGAAAACAAAAGAAGGGACACAATAAATAACTTCTGGCTTTGCCACTAAACAATTAGAAACCACGAAGAATACCCTAGAAACCACACTGCAACATTCAAGACATTGTGGTGATGAGTTTGTCAAAGGTAAGCATCTCTCATATTTTCTGCAGAGAAAAGATAGTCTTTAGTTATTATGGTCATTAAATATTCAAACGGGACCTTTTGGAAAATAAACACAAGAAATAACTGCAAGGGCTGCATTGGCATAGATTCTCTCTCCATGGCAAAATATCCTCACCACAATTGTTTTCTGAGAAGTCATTTTAGACTTCTGGCTCTCTGGCCTTGAGAGTCTTGTCAACAAGCAAGTAATATTAAAGATCATCAAGGCCGCACTGCGTCAAATAAAGAGATAGTGGACGACGACCTTAGAAATGCCACCTCACTGAAAGAAGTTAACTGCTTGTGTCGCTCCAAAGCACCTTTAGAAAATACCAAAGCTCTTTCTGGAGGCCTTCTGTTTGGAGCGTTACGATTTCATCTCCCTTCGGACCCTGCAGTCGGCTCCGTTCTGCTGAGAACTCCGAGGGTCCCTCATTACGAGTCTATTTTAAGATCACACCCGCTGACAGAAGGCTGGGAGAGAAGCGCTACGGCGTCATCACCTCACACAGCCCTGACGAGACTCAGATCGCATCCGACTGTCCCTTCAATTCATTAAAATGCTCAACTCGACAGGCGTTATGTAAGCAGCTGCAAGCTGGATGTTGGGAGAATACTGAACAGCAACATCTAAATTTAGAAACAAGCAATACCCACCAGACCACTATTCTCTTCCAGAGAAACAATGGCTCTGACTCCGTTCCACCGGAAACATGGAATGAACAATAAAGACTTTCATTGTTTAGGAATTTATCACTCACTACTCCATGCAAGTTGCCCATAACTGATGCAGCAGATTTAAATTAAATAACTTTTTTTAAATTAAGCAGTTTATTCTTATTAAATATAAGAACTTGGTAGCAGTATAGTATGCAGCAGAGAGATTGTGTGTGTTTGTATGCATGTGTGTGCGTATATATATATATATATTTTAGTGGTGGGCCGTTATCGGCGTTAACGTGCTGCGTTAACGTGAGACTCTTATCGGCGATGAAAAATAATCAATCGCCTATTCTCAAAGTTGGGTTGGGAGCTGGGTCTATACTACGCAAGCTATGATGACTTTCACCCTGATATTTTAGCGCGGATGTATACCTAGCCGAATTGCACTGTGGGGGGCGAGAACGAGTCTTCGAACTAGAGGCTCGCAGTTCGTGATGGACAGATTGTTAACGGCTGGTCTGTGTGGTAATACAATCGGGCAGGACATCCAAACGCTCACCTATCATTCATCAACCTCAAATATGGCTTTTCATCTGAAAGATGTATGTAGTAGCAACTTTACATGGCCGCTCAATATGATGTTAACTAGAGAAATGTGCGCTATTGAAGTGTTTGTGTGGAAGCGCGCTTTGCAGGACAGGCTCCGTGCGCCACTTGCTTTTACATCTCCGTCATTTTGGTCATACAGATAAAAGTAGCCTAATACATCTTTCGAATCTGTAAAGACTCTACGTTATTTGTGTGCACTCAGAATAACAACGAACGCTTGCGCTTTTAAGCAAACAGGATGCGCTTTTAGGTCTCATGTGAACTTGAGCGAGAAACTTGAAACTCGAATATATCTAAAAATACAGTACATAGAAAAATATATCTATAGAGAGTGAAATGTCAAAAAAAAAAAAAGAAGACGTGTGTGTTAGCATGGATGATTTACATGAAATTTAATCTGTGCAACAATGTGCATAAGATGGCTTTCAGTTCAATATAATAACAAAAAACAACATTTTGGGTTTTTATTCAACTAATAAGGTGGGCACGCTGTGATCTGTACTATATTTTTACTGTAATTGACAGTTATCGGCAAAAAACAAAACAACAACAACACGGGAGTGGGAGGGAATGGGAGTCATTCTTCCGGGATGGGAACGGGATTTTCCTCCAGTTTTTCATGGGATTGGGACGGAAGAGATTAAAGTTTGTGATGCATTTTGGAAACAGGAGATGAGCCCCTGGTCGAATCAAAGCACCTGGCTTGAGAAACCCGTTCTCAAAGACTTACTTTTAGTCATTATTTGGGTAGCACACATATTCTGAATGCCTTCGGCAGAATTCAAATGAGTTATTTTAATCTAGATTAATTCCAAAATTAATCTAGATTAAAAAATGAATCTATGCCCACCTCTAATATATATATATATATATATATATATATATATATATATATATATATATATATATTATATTATATTATATATATATATATATATATATATATATATATATATATACACACACACACACAAATACATGTCACAATCATTATTTCAGAATTTATATTGATTATTCTCTATGAATAGCAGATGGTATGTAACTATAATGATTACGTAACTTTTTTGTTGATGTTACGACAAATTGTTTATAACAATAATCAATAATTTTATTTAAATTTTCATATTTTACAAACAATATTTGTCTTTTTTAATAGACGTAATATAAACTATATTATATTACAAATAAATGAAAACAGTAAACAGATGTTATATAGGCTATGAACAATATATAATAGACTTTAGATTTTTTATATATATATTAATACATATTTTAGAAAACAAGCACACATTTTTACATATATAACATGCATACATAGCATGCATCATAAAACTGGTTTACATATATAATTGTCTGTGTTTGTTGTTTTATATATATATATATATAACTGGTACAACATGTATACAAACACACGTGTGCGCATTGATATGTATATGATCTCAGCTACATAAATAACAGGAAATACTTGTTCATTTATTCATGTTTGTCAGGAATCGTTACACTATGAGACAAGATCCTGCTGACCCTTGATGTTGATGTATAAAGTTTAAAACGCCAACAGAAAGCTTCTTCAGAGATGTAATCTTCGTTAAATGAACATGGATTTCACACACCGTCGTCACTGTTTATCTTCACGCGCAAACTACACACAGAACTGTCATTCAACGCGATGCGAAACAAATCTATGTATTTCCAATACAAAGTTTTATCCCATGTTTCCATGCAACACGAGAACTAGCGTCGTATAGTAATAGTTACATCTTCTGAATCAAACCTACCTCTCTCAAGCGTGCATTCTCAGCGGCATCAAATCCGACGGGAGGCGGTTTCTTTCATTCGCGACATTACATTCATGTAAAAAGTAAAAACAGCGATAAAACGTCGACAACCCACACTGACTGTGTGCAACAGACCGGCTCAGGATGCACACCGGGGATGTGTTATTAGTCTGGAGTGATGTCCGATTCGCGAACGAATAATTCGCTTGAACCGGTTCTTTTTAATGATTCAGTCGAACCGACTCGCAAATGATTCATAAATCTGAAAGTTCCCGATTTTTAGAGTATATTTTGGAAGCATATTTTGAGTATAGTAAAAGTAGAGTAAAATGGAGAGATTGATAACTGGCGCCTTAAACGCAGCGTTCGGCATAATATAATTCAAGCAGATTGGGAAAAAAAAACATTACAAACTGCATCATACTGGATGAATAATAAACTACAAGCTAATTATTAAACTTAGCCAAAACGTGTTAAATAAACCGTAAATGCCACATTACTTGTGAGACTTAAGGGAACACTGTGATGAATCACAGTTCAACAAACCGTCCAAAAGAATCGACTCGCTTAAATGAATCTGATATATCCATGTAACTAGACGGATGAGTGAATTTAATGAGAGCGCAGGGAACAAGGGACTAGTTCGCGGCGTAACATCCGCCACTCTGATTGGTCAGCACAGTCACGTGACCACAATATAATAAACACACACTGACACATAGCAAACGATTGAGGTTAGCAGGATTTCCATTTACTTAAGGATGATTCAGAGTTTTACTACAGCGTGTTATGCGAGACAAAAGAGCAGGGTGTTAATAGTTTAACAAAACCCAACAGTGATTTATAAAAGCTGTAAAATACCAGAACGATAGATAGAGGATATTTGTATAGATATTAAACATAAATTAAAACCTTCTTATAAATCATTTCAAGACTACTGACTGTGTAAATGGTCGTTAAGAGTTTTTGCTTATACCAACACTGAACTGTTTGTCTTATTTCCTATTTCTCAGTTGCAGTTGGCACTCAGTAGAGTTCTTCTGTAGTGTGTGTGTGTATGAATACATGCAAATTACTGTTCTCCACAAAGCTGTTATAATAATACAACAACTGCCTCGTGTTGCTGTTGAATGCAGTCTAATGGATTTCCAGTTTTGAAGTAAATGCCACAACAGCTGGTCAGCAGATGGTGGACCCAAAGACATGAAAAGTGCATGAAAAACTATCTTACACAAACATGTTGTTAAGTGATCATTTAAAACCAAATGTCCTCAAACTTGAAACTGATGCAGATTTATAAAGCAACGGCAAGGACACTGAAAGCACAAGATCCATATCCAGTCAGTGGTCATCTGATTCAAGTGCATTTGATTGGATTAAAACAGTTTTTGCATTTAATTGCATGAGAAACATAACATAGTTAAGACATTTTTTTATCCTATCGACCCTTGGATAAATTCATTTATTCGTTTAATCACCTCAATCATCCGTAAAGTTTCTTAAGATGTTAAGCGCATTTGGATCTTCTGGACACATTAACACCCTGAAATTAATATTTTGAGGACTGATCATCTAGTTTATTTTAGATGTTTCACTATCGATATTATTAAAAATAACACATCACAAAACTATATACGTTACACTTTTCCTAACTATGAATGGCTTAATTGATGCGGTCTTTTCACGTTTTTTGAAGACTAAGCTAGAAAAGAATTCACCTTAAGTGCCTAAATGCTCTTTTTTAATGTTACATTCTATTCTCATTTTGACATTACAGTTTTGTCTCTAGTTTATATTATATCTAAAAGTACTGTAATGGTGGGTAATTATTTTTAAATTAAACAATAAAGATCGTATTTTACTAACCTTAATGTATATCAGATAAATGCATATACAAGAAAATATACTGCTGCTTTTATAGTTTAGAAAGTTTAATCTTTTGCATCAAAACATTTGAAACGCCCTGACTAAATGAACAGTACCAATAACACGTACGCATGTTATTTATACAGAATATTTTATTGGTTCAGCAGACTGGAAAACTGATTTGGATGGTGGTGGATAATCTTCAATTGTTTCCCAAAACAGCCAATATTAAAAACCAATGCTCTGTACCATCTCCTCCCCGTTTCAAACACTGATAAAATCAATACTGGGCTGTAAAATGTAACAAACACATGAATTTATCATCAGACCAGTGTTTCTTTTATCTGCAGAGGCACATTTGCACATGCACAACCATATGCACACAAGAATTACACAAATGAGAAGGGTTAAAAAAGGAAAGGATAAAATGACGAACAAATAATAAAAAAGGGAACTACAAAATGGTTATTCATGTAGCACAGTACAGAATGATATACAGAAGACACACGGGACACACGGTACTGCTAAAAGTTTGTTTTCCTTTACTTGGACAGATCAGCTGGTGCAATATATTTAAAGCTGGAGGTAAAAGCTATACAAGTTGTCTCCCTAACCTTGGGTGGGGGGGAAGTAAAAGCCCAAAAACTATTTACACTTTCTTTCTCATAAGATTAAGATCACATGGTCGGCACACTTAACAATGGAAAACGAACCACGAGTCATGGTGGATAGGTGAGGCAGAAGCAGACGGCAGTAAAAGACGGTAAAATACAGCTGAAGCAGATGCATGGCTCCAAAAAGTCCAAACTTTCCACAAGTTCACTCTGTTCATCGGACTTTTTCCTTAAGTATAGCAATCTCCAATCAATCTTGCATTTTGTTTTTGAAAGGACTCATCTTCGGTCTCTTCGCCCCACCTTCCGTCGCACCTACAAAAACACATCAGCACATTCTCAGAACTTTCACCATTTATTACTAATTCATTTGTATTATTTATCTGAACATTCATGACTAAGATAAATATAGAAATATAAAACATTCAAACTTATTAAAAATTTCTGCATGAAATTGTATTTAAGTGTATAATTTTCAAGATCTCAGCTGAATTAATTTTAATGACTTTACATAACTCATGGTTATGAGATGTTTTAATCCTTCATTAAGTTTTCTTGAACGGATTTCTACATGGAATTAAGGTCATTTAAACAATTATTATACTTGAATGTATCATTTTCTGCCCAATTCATTTTCATGACCTTCCATCATGATTACTAGATTTAAAAAAAATATGTATATCTATCTATCTATACAATTATATATGTGTATATACACATACACACATATATATATATATATATTATATACATATAACTTTGGTATATATATTTTAAACACTTATTTCCAGAGCAAATTTCTGTGTTGAATTAATACATGTAAACAATGATTCTATTTACATTTATTATAATTTTGAAGATATCTACCCAATACATTTCTACAGCTTAAAATCATTCATGATTGCTAGATCAATATTTAGTTCTTTTTTAATACTCCTCATACCATACCGGTTTGTGACCCTGGACCACAAAACCAGTCATAAGTGTCAATTTTTCAAAATTTAGATCTATACATCATCTGAAAGCTGAATAAATAAGCTTTCCTTGATGTTATGATAGGACAATGTTTGGCCGAGATACAACTATTTGAAAATCTGGAATCTGAGGGTGCAAAAAAATCATAATAATGAGAAATCCTCTTTTAAGTTGTCCAAATGAAGTTCTTAGCAATGCATATTACTAATCAAAAATTAAGTTTGGATATATTTACAGTAGGACATTTACAAAATATCTTCATGGAACATGATCTTTACTTAATATCCCTATAATTTTTGCCATAATTTTTTTTTACCCATACATTTTTTACGCATACCATGTATTTTTGACTATTGCTACAAATATACCCCAGCAACTTAAGAATATACAAATATACCCCAGCAACTTAAGAATATACAAATATACCCCAGCGACTTAAGACTGGTTTTGTGGTCCAGGGTCACATTTAGACAACTATTATTTTCAAACAATTACTACTACAAATGTCTCCAAATCGAAGATATTTTATCTTCAATTAAAAATTTAGCTTAGAAAGCCCTTTTTTATTTTAAATCAGCTGATTTGGTATTCCATAACTGTGAGTTTCCGAGGGAAAGGAAACTCACTTTAGGTGAAGAGTCTATTGACTCATCCTCTTCCTCCACGCTCTGCTGGGCCGTGTCCATCTCCTCTTCGGACTCCTCTTCCTGGTTGGCAGCAGCTCTTGATCTCCCACCGCTGAAACAGATTGTATGAGTCAAATAAAACCCATGAAACAGACCCAGACACATGTAAAGACTACAGTCAGCATCAAGGGAAAATGTCCGAAAGCTTTTAGCACCATGAGTCTGTGTACCTGGCTTTCTTAGCTGCTGTCTGTGTCTTTGGAGGTCGTCCTCTCCTTTTCTGAGGAGTGGATTCCACAGAATCACTGGCCGTCTCTGCCTCCCCTCTGCGAATAACCATTTCAAATACACATGTTAAGAATAAAGGGTTTGTGGGTATTCAGGACATTCAGTTCCAGATCATCTATATTGAGGTCATGTATGAATAATATATATATATATATATATATATATATATATATATATATATATATATATATATATATATATATATATATATATATATATATATATATATATATATAGGCAGCCACTAACCTTGGTTTACGTCCTCTTCTGCCTTTGGGCTTCACCTCCATATTCTCACTGCCAGCGTCATCCTCATCCTCATCGTCCTCCTCTTCCTCATTTTCTTCATCTGCAGGTGGAGCGGTCTTCTTGCGACCCCTCCTGCCCTTGCTGGGCATCTCGTCCTTCGAGGGTGCTGATTTGGGGGGCCGTCCTCGCCGGCCTTTCTTGGGTGGACTGTTCTGTTCGTCTTCGGTCTCCATGGAGGCCTCTGCCATGCTGCTGTCTTCACCCCATTGGTCCTCGGCATCGTCAGTGCTCGTGTTGGCAGCTTTCTTCCGGCCCCGCTTGGGTTTGGACTCCTGACCCTTGTCGTCCTGGTTGGCTGCAGGACCCCGCTTGCGCCCCCTGCTGGGCTTTTCGGTCTCAGATGGGCTCTTCATTAAAATATCTTCATTCTCACTGTGGTCGACATCAGCAGTGTCCAGCCTGGGTTGAGAAAAGACATCTAGGTTTAAGCCCAAGCAAGACTTACTGGCATGGTTGCTAGGGAGTCAGTGTAAGTCTGGGGATATTTTTTAGCATATTGTTGCTAAACAATCAACTCTTTTGTCAAAAAAACTTTTACTTATTCTTCATTAAGATCCTTAATTTAAAAAAAAACCTGCACTGACAAAATCTACCAATTATATACTTATATAATTTTACATATTTTATCTGAATTGTACTGAAACTATAAGTAATATAACATTATAATATATCTATGAAATTAGCAATAAATTAAACAATAAATAAAATGAATTAAAAAGAAATATATTTTTGTTGCTAGTGTGTCAACGTAAGTCTATGTATATTTTCTAGAATGCTCTTGCTAAATAGTCAACTCTTGTGAAGAATAAAATAAAGCTGCAATTTTATACTCACAAAAGTTTACTAAACTTAGAAAATATACAGTGTACATCATAAAAATAACAAAAATGTGAATCAAATTCATAAAAATAATACTAATACACAAACATCATATAGAAATAAAATGTATTGTTAATAAATGTAAATTCATTATTAAACCTATATTGATAATTAAATACAAATTTAAACTAAACAAAAATAAATAACTACATTGAGCCATCATTCATGTACACGGCACATATGGCGCAAGACAAATAACTTTGCAATTGTTTTGAAAGCCCAACTATTAATTGACGCGACAAAAAGTCATTTTTCAGCTGTTTTTCTAGGTCACATTATAAAGACACCTACGAGTTTGGCTATTATAAATCTCGAGGGACAGCATGACTCATCTCAATGCCATCGAGCGGTACATCCCCCGCGTGCTCTTTCGATGTGGAACAGGTAAAAGGAAACAGCAATTATTGTGCTTTCGTGACACAGATCCATGAAACACTCCATTCAAAAGAATCTCAATGACAGCTTTTCAGAAACCGAGCGTCTCTGAGACGACAATCACATGCCTACCCTTCATGCAGGGACATTGAAAGGCAATATGATTATTGAGCACCATGACCTCAAAAGAGCTTGTTTAGCCCACAGTAGGATATTAATACCGCAGCCAGATTTTGCAGTATGAAAATTACTTTTAATAACATCTAAATGGATTCAGACGAGGTTTGCAATCAGAGTACATTACGATATTACAGTTTTAGGAGAGAGTGTGTCTCGTTATTTATAATGCTTGTGTTTATGCACACCACCAGTGGATTTATGGGACACCTGGATCAAATTTACGCTACTGAACAGATTACGCATCAAATATGCAGTTTTTAGGGATGTGCTATACCACATATTTTCAAAAGCGGCACACAGATTAGAATGTGAAAGCCATGATATGGTGTTTTTAATATAGGATTGGTGTTTAGGATTTGTTCAGATTACTGAACAAATTGTTCGTTTAAGTTGGTTATTAATTTATGGGTTTACCCAAATTGCAAAGCATTCATAAATCTCACAAAAATTATAAAGAATAACTTTGTAAGTATAACTAATAACTAATGTAATTGTCTTGAAACATTATAATCTTCCATATACACTACTGTTTGAAAGTATATACCATCCCATTTAAATCATGTATTTATGAACATAAATGCTAAAAATGCTGCTATGGGCTCAGTGCTAAAAATCTTTTCTACAGATACAGACCCTGTTTGCAAGGATATTAGCCAAAACATAAATTTTGAAGTAGTTTTGTCTATTTATTCATCCATGCACAAAAAAGCGGAGGAGAGCTCAATTCAGTATTCGCGCAGAGTTGATGCGGCTCTCTGTGTCAGGATGTTTTCATTATGAAAACATGTGAAAATGTGGACAGTGCCAAAATAAAGGTGCCTTTTTATACTACATATATTTATATTTTACGCGTGGCATCGATGCATTGTCATATCGATTAATATCGATGAATCGTTACACCCCTAGTCTGTACCACCGGAACATAAAAAAAAAGCCTGTCACAGAGACCTTTTCTTTTTTTAGTACCGACTTGGTACCGAAGTACCGGGTCTTTTGACAACACTATGCGCACCAATACATTTATTTGAAGAAAAACACAGTAAAAACTGTAAGATTTTTACAATTTAAAATACCCTTTTCCTTATTTTAATACACATATACGTAATTTATTACTGTGATGCAAAGCTGAATTTTTAGCATCATTACTCCAGTCTTCAGTGTCACATGATCCTTCAGAAATCATTCTAATATGCTGATTTGGAGCTCAGCAAACTTCCTATTATTATCAATGTTGAAAAAGGTTGTGCCACTTTACTTTTTGTGTGAAAACCAAGATTCATAGAAGTAGTTCAAAATAGCAGCATTTATCTGAAACAAATCTTTTCATGTTTGTGACACGAACCGTCCTTTACTGCGGCCAGGGGAGCTGGGGTTGGAGTTACTGCTGGCATTGCTGACGGTCTCCATGCGTGAGAGTTTGGTCTGCAGTTTTCCTGTGGCGGACAGGGGCTTGTTCACTGCACCCAGCACGTTTGCCGCCTTAGGCTGCAGAGAGAATCAGGCAGTCAATCTCACAGTCCTGTCGGACCCAAGAAGATTAAAAGCACAGAATAGAGGGCAAATATGTACCTTTCCTGGGGTAAAGAATGATTTCATCTCAGGAGGCAGATAGTTTTTTGTGTTACTGAAATTCTGAAAAGCAACAAGAACAGAGAACTTGTGTAAAATACTTATGGTATTTTAGTGAGCAACTGGAAGAAAAACCTATCTGAACAAACATTTAGTTTGAAATTCAGATTTGACCTGCCAACTGAATTTAAAGTTTGTACCCACAGCAGGACTTCCACACGGCTGACCTATCACTTTCTATGACTTCTGACTAGATCAAGACTTTAATATTTTATTTTCATAGAGATGGCACTCAAAAGAACATTTATTTTTAGGGCTTAACAAGAAAATGTTATACACTATAGACATTTCAATGACTGTTTAATAGTTCATAAATTTCTACGACTTTTCAAGATCTAAAAAATGTGTAATGCTCATGATACATAAATAAAGAGCTGCTGTTCATGGGAGATACAGGTTCAAATCCAGTCATAATGCCCTCCTGCCTCTCTCTCCATCCACTTTTCGGTCCCTTTTTAAGCAAAAAAACTCCCTGATATTTCTATTACTGACAGTCCCGCAGCAGTTAAGCACCTTGTCCGGTTGTGTGAAGTAGCGTGCAGGCAGAACGGGATCTTTAGGTGACTCTAGACTGTATGTGGTGCTCTTGGAGATGACGATGTTCATGGCTACGTCACACACTGTGTACAATTTCTGTAAGGAGAGAGAGAATTGAGAATAGTGTAAAATCTATTTATATGTATGATCATTTTCAGAGAGCAAGATCCTAAATATTGTCAGTTGTTCATAATACTACCAGAAGACAACAACAGGAAAATGTAACGTAAATATAAAACAAGTTTCAATGCATTCAGTGCATTCCAAAGACTTCCAATTTTTCATGCTTGTTTATCTTTTAAAATATATATTTTTTATATTTCTGAAATTAAGTTGCATTAATATGACTAAAATACAGTAAAAACAGGGAGTGTGAAATATTTTCCATTTTAAAATGTAATTTATTTCTGTGATGGCAAAGCTGATTTTTTGCAGTCATTACTGCAGTCTTCAGCGTCACACACAGAAAAAAATTGTGGTCAAGAAAAATTTATCAATGTTGAAAACATAGTGCTGCTTTTTTAGTGGAAAACCTTTTTTGAAAATAAAAGATTATTTGAATAGAAAGTTCAGAAGAACATCATTTATTCTGAATATAAATCTTTTGTAAGATTATAGAAAGTCTGTCACTTTTGATCAATGTAATGCCTCCTTGAGTATTGATTTCTTGAAAAAAAGATACTGCCCCCAAGCATTTGAACAGTAGTTTATGTTGTATTATTATTATTATTCCATAAAATGGATTCTTACAATACATGTTTATTATATTTGTATGTATTCTTCCAATCTTTTGAATGAATTTAGGAGATTATCAAGTGTAGAAAGCGTCTATAATAAATCCTAAACAGACAGATGGACTGTCTTGGAGGGGGTTGTGAAGAGAACTTTCATACTGACTGTAGACATTTCCATGTTTTGTTATTACATAAATGTATTTCCAGTTCTGACAATCATTTATATTTCAAATCCCTAGATATGTTGTTAGTTAGAACAACTTTTAAATAATCACATGAGAAAAACAAAGCGTCACTCTGAAACACGACGGACCTCATTAATCTTGGGATCATCCGGACACTGTCCATCTTTTGTCTGTTTTATGTTTTCCACCATTTTCCTGATGAACGCATGGCTGTTGTTTTCATTTTTGGCCATTAGGATCTCCAAAACAAACCACAAAGCCCTAAAGGAAAAGGAAGGATATGAGAGTGAGAGGATCGGAGAGAAACATCAGTTTCAAGATTAAAGGCAGATGGCAGCTCTGGAACACCATTTATCAGTGTTTTCGGCAGCCAGCCAAAGATCTATTAAGCAGCAGATTTTCTCCACTGTTTATGAACATTTGAAGGACAACATATTGGTAACGAATATCTCGTCCAAATTACGCATCTGACATTTTCAGAGCTTGAAATGACAACCTAATGAAGAGATAAACACTCTCCAATTAAAGAGTAAAGAGAAGCCGAAGGAGTTTGTGTCGACTCACTCTTTGATGTCCTTGAGCTGCTCGATGTCCTGGACCTTCACGTAGTCTGGGTCGTGGACCAAAAGGTGAATTGCATATGGCACCACATACTCCGGCAGGAGCGATATCAGCTTTTCTGCAGTACACACATAAATGCTGTTTATGATAATGTGAGTGTTATAAAAATCTGGGCATATTCCAGGACCCACAATGTTTTACAATACCCCCCGGTTTGTACTGTGGCTCATGAATATGAATTACAAATGGAAAAGGTTCACATCCTCCAAAGTTCTGAAACTAACAAATCACAACTGAAAAGGCTGACGTGCAATGAATTCATTCCAAAAGCAACAGATGAAGAAACCAACACAACGGACCAGAGAATCCACTTGACAGGACAGACATAACAACAGCCTCCTTTGCATAATGACCCTGATCAACAGTTCAACCGAGCAGCTAAATATTTCATTGTACTGGAAGATGCATGAATTTTAACTACTAAAGCTCACTAGCACAAAACACACCACAAGGCCTCTAACAGGGAATCTGATTCTACTTCTGACTCCTGAATGACTCGTAGTCTTTGAAAAGAATCCTCACCTCTCAAATACCTGGTAATAACTAAACAAGATTATGGATTCACTGTGATTCTCTTTTGAATCAACCCAAAGAAAGTCACAATTTTAAACGAGTTGGTGTTGCAAGGCATTGTGAATCAATTTGGAATGGAATTAAGACTCCTTGTATCAAATCTAAATGAACTGTGAGGTGCCTAAATATTTCCACTTTTATAAAGTTCGACATGAGTGTTTTTTTCAGCGATTCATTACACAAACAACAACATTTGACAGTCTATATATTATAAGCTGACTGAAATCATGGTGATAAGTGGCACTCTTAAACCAAAAAATATTTACTACAAAATAAAGCGAGGATCCTAACATGTATATGAACTGGAGAATCACTTCTTTAATTCTTGATGAATTTGACATGAATTACTAATAACTGCTGTTGCTGAAAAGATTACGATGCATTGAGAGTCATCTGAGTCAGATTTTGACTCCATAAAATGAATAGATCGTTTCTGTACAGATTAAAGAACCAGCTCAGAAGAGTTGCTAATTCAAACACAAGACATGTAGTTGTTGAATACACAAAGATGTCTTTGTCTATCTTTATTAACACTTTAAAAACCAATCACTTATAATATCATGTTATGTGAAATAAATACACACACACACAATCTAAACTGTTCTAAGCACTTCAGTGCAGGATTTTGACTGGCTCTCCTTACCGCTGACTGCTGCATGCTGTTTCAGGTATTCCCTCCGCAGGTTGATGTTTTTAACCAGGCATTGGCGGGCGTGCGCCCTGCGCTCTTTCACCGGGTCTTTGGCACACAACGTGAACACAGCCAGGTACTCCAGTGGTAGACGCAATCTGCACAGACCTTTTTGTAGCTTCTGGGCAAAGGCCTGTCGCACCTGGTAGCACTCATCCTGAGAAAAAACATTATTAGTTCCTAATGAGTCATTCAGCTGATGCTTTTTTTATTCAGTGTCTTACAAAACATTCCAAGGATAGTTACACTTGAGAAACCTGGGGTTAAGTGCCACCATCAGTCAAGTTTAATGTTGACTACTCCTGGATCATCTTTTTTTTAGGGTTTGAACCTACAACCTTTTAGTTTCCTGTATAGGTCAACATTAAATCCAAACCTGACCCCCTATAAAAAAAATTTAAGGGGTTATATGATGCGATTTCAAGTTTTTCTTTCTCTTTGAAGTGTTACAAGCTGATTGTACATAGATAAGATCCCTGCAGTTGCAAAAACTAAAGTTTCAAAACCGAAGAGATATTCTTTATCAAAGTTAAGACTCTGCCACGCCCCCCTAAAACGGCTCATTCAAACACGCCCCACATTTCTAGGTCACGATGTGGAAATATTTGCATAATGCAGCCCAAATGTTCACGCAAAGAATGAAGGCATAGTTCAGTAAACGCAGTAGTGTTGAAGCAGCCGTGTCAGGGAGAAGCTGTGTGTTTCTATGCAAAAGCACTTTATTTGGACTGCTGAAAAAGTTCTACTCAGCAATCATTGAGTCAGTCTTCTGCACATCAATAACTGGTCAGATTTGGTGGCTGAGCTGAACCAGACAAAGAAGACTACGGAGGGTAGTCCGGACTGCTGAGTGAAGAGTTGGTACAACCCTCCCCACTCTCCAGGAACTGTATTTATCCAGAGTGAGCAAAAAGGGCTGGCAAAATCACTCTGGACCCCTCACATCCAGCACACTCCCTCTTTGAACTGTTACCGACGCTACAGAGCTCTGAACACCAAAACGACCAGACACAGAAACAGTTTCTTCCCTCAGACAATCCATCTCATGAACACTTGACAATAATTACGGTACACACTATTTATACACTTATTTATCTAACACACATACTTGGTCTACACTTCAATTCCACATAATGTACCTGTATATACAAAACTGTCCAATGTTATATACCTGTAATTACAATTGTCAATTTGTATATTGTTATTCCTTATTTACTTGTTCTTTTGAATTATTTTTATTATCTGTGTTTTTGTTCTGTCACTCTGTTGCACTGTGGTAGCTTCGGTCATGGAAAAAATTCCTCATATGTGTAAACATACTAGGGATGGCTCGATACCACTTTTTCAGAACCGATACAATACCAAAAATTGGCAGAGTATCTGCCAATATCGATCTGATACCAGCAGGTTTTTTTAATCAGTATAGAATTTCTATATCTCAGTGTGTGTTGACCTGCTCATCACTCTTTTGGGTTTTACACACAATCTACTAAATATAGACTTTACTGTAAAGAAAAACAACAAATTAATGGATATGCAATTATAATCTATGAAAAAAATACTTTTATAAACTAGGTTAGTGGATAATTCAGTAGCAAAGGTTACTCTAGAAAAATCATGAGTGCACAATTTTATAAAATCTAAAATTAGTGAATTGTTTTTTATTGGGGAACAAAGAAAAGTGAATAAGTGTAGGACTACATCTGGTAAAAAATGATATTATATATATTTATTATATATTGCTGTAAAATACATTTATGGAAAACAAGTAATATATTTATATAGAAATATATATGCTGTAAATTTTAAATACATTTCTGTGCTTGAAGCAACACTGAGTCACAGCATGCAGGCACAGCGCTCAGGAGTCCGCATAGAGAAGTTCAAAGCACAAAGGAAAGAGATATTAATGCGTAGTGTATTAAATCTGTGCCACAGTTTATTGAGGCTTTTCTTTTAATCGTTTTAAATGTCAGTTACTGTGCTTGTGAAGAAGCCTTCATAGTGCTTTCTACAACAGTATTGTGATCTAACAGACACCTGGTAAAAGGTAACACGATTTAGAAACAGCACGAGACTCTAGCTAGATAAAATCCTTTTATGCAAAACCGTTGAACTTTATTTACAGATCAAGACTAGTATAATAGGAACAGTGGAGAGAGTTTTATCGTCTTGACTCTAGTAACGTTAACCGAACATGGCACGCAGTTTGAAAGCTGAATGGAGGATGAAAGACGGCTGCAGCGGAGAGAAGTGTTTACGTGAACCTGACTTAAATATTCATCTGTACCTCACATTAAATTATGTAACGGCTTCAGAACTCTTGAAATATAGTGCACAAAAACTTTGTGTTTTATAATGTGTTTGTGTCTTTTGTGGGGCTATCGAATTTGGATCGGTCTCGTCAGACCGATACCCTGATCCAGCAGAAAATGCCAGTATCGAAGCGATACCGATCCTGAATATCGGATCGGCGCACCCCTAAATCATACCTGGCAATAAAGCTCATTCTGATTCTTCCGAAAGTAGATAGATTTAGGAATCATTAAGATTACTTACAACAGAACAGCAACGTTTTTTATGGATGATCGTTTCGTGAACCTAGGAGAGGAGGTAATTCTGACTTTGCTATGAGTCTGGCGCTTCTGAATCAGTGACTCGACTGTATGTTTTGTTATTAGTTTAAGTATTTGCTATTGACTGCAGAGTTTTGCATGTTCATCACTGAGTCTGTCATGCGACTCTGTTCCTCTCTCGGGCTTGAACTGATGGTAAAACTAAGGACATTATTAACGGTCTTTACATTTATTTTGAAAGCTAAAACTTGCAATTATGGTAAGGGCGTAACATTTACGACTCGTGCTTGTGGTGTTCGGCCAATCACAATGCTCTGGGTCAGTTAGCCAATCAGAGCAGACTGCACTTGTCGGAAGGAGGGACTTTGTAGAAAATGAAGCGTTTGAGAGAGGCGGGGCATAGAGGAACTACAATAATGTACAGTATTTGAAAAATGTGTTTTTTGAACATTAAAGCATGTCAACATATTCTGTTACACCAAATAATGATCTTTAAAAAAGCATCATATGACCCCTTTAATGCACATTTTTCATTTTATTGTGAAAGATTAATCAGTTCCACTGAAACTTCATTTACTGACGTCCCTTTTTGGCTGTCGGTTAATAACATTATTCAATAGCCTGCACAACCTACCTAAGCATTGATTTTCCAAACATGCAACAAAGTCTGGCTCCATTTTAATATTAAATCACCCACTCTCAACAATCCAAATAATTCACAGCCATTTTTTTCCCTGGTTGAACATCGTGTTTCACTCCGAAACAGTTCGAAAACCTTATAGAAATAAACTGAGAAGTGAATGAGGTTTCACCCTCTCTCTGCAGTAGGAGACATTATTTTCAATGGATTTTATCTGGGGTACTGAAGCGGACTTCTAATTTTACGTCCAGCTTATCTGACCGATAAAATCAGATTTCAAAGCGTGACTGGTGACCATGAACACAGCGAATGACTAGACAACCAGTCTGTTATTCAAAGCAGAGTAACCCATTAAAATGATGTTAAGGGATCTTCTTTTTGACATTAGGATGAAAGATAAGTCCATCAGGGCAACATGGAGTCAGATAAGGAGCCGGCAGTTGGTCTTACATTGATGACGAGGGCGCAGAGCTGGTACTGCTCCAGGGTGATGATCTCATGGTAGCATGGCTCCTGGGCGAGACGAAGAATGGCACAGCCGGCTGCCAGCCGCAGACGAGACATGTCCGGCTTACTACACACACACAGAAAAACAGCACATGAAATCACTCCCATTTTACAGACATATAAATAAATACAAATGTTGCATCACATATGCCATCATTTTATACTAACATTTAGTGTAGAGTGTTGGATTTTCCTATTTAATTAAAATAAAAGTATGATTTCCAGCTATTATTGTACATTTTTCTTTAAAATGATCATTAAATGGAATAAAATATTTTTCAGAAAAACAATGATTATGTTTTTTATTATTTCCATATAAAAAGACAAAAACGTCCCGCACACTATCTATGCAAAATGTATTAATGATTTATTAACAACGTTTCGGTCAACATGACCTTCATCAGGTATTGTTTTTTAAGGTTAAATTTTTTTCCTGATGAAGGTCATGTCGACCGAAACGTTAATAAATAATTGATATATTTTGCATAGTGTGCGGGACCTTTTTGTCTTTTAGTTTTTGACCTAGCTGGTCTTTGCCTCCTACGCACCTATCTATTGCAGTCAGGTGTGTGGAGTTTAATTGTTAATTTCCAAATAAAAAAATCATACAATCATACAAAACCATACAATCTACATATTTTAAATACACTACTGTTTAAAGGTTAGGGGTCAGTAAAAAGAAAAAAAATAGTACTTTTATTCAGCAAGGACACATTAAATGGATCAAATGGTGACAGTAAAGAAATTAAGCAGCACAACCATTTTCAGCACTGATAATAAAACAATTCTTGAACACCAAATCAGCATATTAGGGTGTACTCACACTAGGCGTTTTGAACCGTGCCCGTTTGACCCCCAAAGCCCAGTTTGTTTGACTAGTGTGATCGCTCAGTACTTGATTCAATCAAGTATATTTACGTATTTACTAGTGATGCACCGATCATGATTTTTCGTGGCCGATTCCGATACCGATTTTTTTCGAGCAAACTGGCCGATTCCGATACCAATTTTTTTTCCCTTTAAGCAACCAACAAGAAATAATGAAAGATTCTAACACAAATAAAGTGGTTATATAGTGAATATAGATTTTATTTAACATTTATAATATTTAATTGTTTAAAAAAAATATATATATAAGAAAAAAGTTGCCCCCCAAATTCATGTCTGTGGTGTTTTAACAATGGATGTCACCCCTTTAAGAAAAGGGAGAATTCTATTTGGACTACTTCCTGTGTGTAACGGTCACTGCAGGTGCTGGTTGATCTGAGGGGTGCATGGGGAGTACATTCTTTCTTATAAATTTTGAAGTTAGCTAAATCTCTGCCAATTTCATGTGTTGTCATTAGTGTATGTGGTGTTATGTTGATAACTTGCAGATCTGGCATATTTTGATAAAAAAATATATAAATACATACTTGTTGATATTTCCAAAATGTCCCCTGATCTTGAAATCATCATGATGGTATCCTCCATTTTAGAAAAGTCTAAGCTGATGTGGTGTAACTGTCTCTGGTGTTAATGTATTTTCTGGTAACTCAGAGCCTTTAGTAACTTGCATTATAATCCATTTATTTTAATGGATATAGCATATTAAACTAATTTTAAATGCCTATCAATATATTTTATTAGAAAAAACAAACAAGCATCTTTACAAGTTCTGCCTCTCATTTGCCACCCCAGTTGAAGATGGACCAAGATGGTTTTTAAATTGGGTTGAAACTACATAAAACTGGCCTTAAATGAAAACATTAACAGTAACCATGTGAAATGAAAGGCAACATTTGCATAGTTACAATCTAAACAACACAACCAACACACATTCAACAGTCCAAACAAAGATGTTACTTAATCAACATTTGTTGTCATTTATAAATTGGTGTAAAGAAAAAAGGTATTTACCAGTGAAACTAAATAAAACCAAAGTAGGCTATATAAATAAATTATTCCAAAATGTTAAATCAAATAATGTTTAGTGCAACGAGCAAAAACAAAGATGCTACAGCTCGTGCTTGTTAAATCGAATTAAGTCAATGTAATTTTAAGGTAAAATAAAAATAATAATCTTGTACAGAACTGCCGTTTATACGTTTGAACCAGGAGTGTAGCCAGAAAGGAGACTCTGGGTGTGCATCAGAAAAACTGGGTGTGCCACATTTATTGTCAGATTAATGCGCAAAAAAAAACAAAAAAACAAGCATGCTTATTGGGTATTAATATGTTAGTTTAACCATTTCATTTTTGTGTAGGCTACATGTGTCTGTTAACCTATTCTCCATTTTGGATGTCTTTGAAAATCACTATTTTATATCTGCAACAAAGTGAGTGTGTGTGTGTGTGTGTTAGCATGCGTGCTGTATATTTAGTATTATTAAACCTTTAATTTCGTATGTCTGTGTGTCTGTGTTTGTATGCTTACTGTTTATTAAGCATTTTAAACCTTTATTTCTGTGTTTGTGTGTGTGTGTGTATGTGACAGAGAGAGAGACAGTTTTAATGAATTCTCCATTGTGAATGTGTTCTATTGTCAGCCCTGCATTTCACATTGGCCTACCAGGGGTCTTCAACCCTGCTCCTGGAGAGCTACGTCCTACAGATTTCAGCTCCAACCCCAATCAAACACACCTGAATCAGCTAATCAGTCTTCAAGGCTACTTGTTAATTTCAGACAGGTGTGTTGGAGCAGGGTTGGAACTGAAATCTGCAGGATGATAGCTCTCCAGGAGCAGGGTTGGAGATTCCTGATATAAACTCTTAAAAAGAGAAGACTTGCAAAGAGTATTGTCACCTGTCATTTATTTCAAATATCTATATCTGCAACAAAATATGTGTGCATGTATATGAGTGTGTCTGTGTGTGTATCTGTGTAAGCAAGCTTAATGATTATTAATATGATAGTTTAACCATTTCATTTCTATTTGTGTGTGTGTGTGTGTGTGTGTTTCTGTGAGCCTATTGTCCATTTTCGACGAGTTTCACTGTCAGCTATGCATCCAGCTGTTGGCCTAGACCCTAAAAGCATACCACCTTATGCCTTAAAATTCTTGAACCCTGGTTATCGCTGCTTGCAGCTATATTGTTTTTTCCCATTTTTCGAAGCTTTCTCGCTCAAGAGGGTCACCGACAATCACATACAGTATAACCTACAACAGCTCTTTAACTGCGCTCTAGTCAAACGCTCACTGTAGCCTAATCATTAACTACACACATCATAAACCCCTTTTAGGCAAGTTCAATTTGTCACATATTTTAATAAGACTAAACTCATATTTAACCTGATGATCACAGGTTTAATAAAAATACATTTTAAGTTTCTAATTATAACACCGCATTTCCACGATTATTCAAACAACGAACACATTATACAGTGAGCAAAGCACATTTACTTTATCAAAGAATAATCATTGACTTCAGTGACTAGGCTATGTAAAAATCTATTATGTAAAAACAGCTGTAGCTGCTCTACTAAATAAAAAAAAAATGCTTTTAAATAATCCCTCCTTTTTTAAATCATTATCATTTTGCACATCCTGCAATGGTGACTTAAACTGTACATGGGCCTACATAATGTTCCTTTGAAATTACTTTTGGTGGAATAAACTATCTTGAATAGATGTCTTGCAAGACACATTAGAGAAAGCAGTAAAATATTTTGTATACATTACATTCAGGATCGCCAACAACACTACATTTAATGGTGCCTGTTAGCTGCTCAAAGGGCGAGATGGCGTGGTCTGGCCTTGAATGCCTCAATTATGTTATTATTATTTATTTATTTTTGAAAATAATTTAAAATTGTAATTACATTTTAAATTAACAAATATTATAAGCACTGCTTGATCTGTAAATTGTGAGGTCCCGAACAAAGCGGGTAATGAATCCGTCCGGCAAGTTTTTTATATTATTATTGAACTTTCAAAATACAAAATTCAACAGCCAGTTCATATATATATATATATATGCTTTTATTTATGTAGGCTACACAGAGAAACAATAGAGAAACAAGATGTGCTTTCTGCGTCTCATGCAGTCTCCGTGAAATGGAGCGTCACAGAAATGAACCGGCTACTTTATTAAACGAACGAATCAAGCACAAAATACAAATCTTTAATTACGTAGTCGGAATGAAAAGGTGCATTTCTTTATTAAAGTCAGCGTCGCATTCTGCAACTTTACATTTTCAGCCGACACTGACTGAGAAGAAATCACTAGTTTATTAACGAATAATTCAAATGTTTTATTTTGCCTTTCCCCAACATTCATAATCATTAGCCTACTTTTGCCGTTGCACGCTTTAGACGCGGCGCTTGGCGGAATAGGCTATACGCCTATATATTAAAGGATAGTTAGTAGCCTAAGTTATTATATTAATCAATTTATGTGTGACTAGGAAATCTTTAGTCGGGGACAGGCCTTCTTGGCACAAGGAACCGATCAGTTTTTTTAATAAAATGCTGTCAATTCGAAAAGTGCGCCTGCTAATCACGTCACGTTATATTGCAATGCAGAGTTATGAATGCGTAATAATAAGTACAATGTTTTTAATTTATTTCATTTCTTATGGGTGCAATGACAGTGCTTTGGTCTTTCTTGGGGGTGCTGAAGCATCTGCTAGCCCCTCCTTTGCGCTACCCATGTTTATTACGATTAAAAAAATAATTATTCTGCATCTGTTTTTAGGTGTGCCAGCTGCCACTGTGGGTGGCACCGGCACACCCTGGCACACCTGTGGCTACGCCCCTGGTTTGAACGTTTTATTCTTTACAAAAGTAGCATTTCAGCTTTGTCGCAAGTTGGTCTGTTTCTTTTCTCATCCAACACGTGAAGCTGCGCTGAACAACTGTTCACGGTCTATTCTTGTGCAGGGCGTGGACAGACACGAAATTCTAGTGATGGGAAGTTCGGATAATTTTACCGACTCGGACCTTTGAGTCTCGCTCAAGATGAAAGAACGACTCGAAAAACCCAAGACTCAAAAAGTGAACTAATCAATTATCTTTCCGGCTCATACTGCATTAGTCACGCGATGAACGAACGACTCGAAAACCCAAGACTCGAAACAGGTGAACTAATTCCAGTACAGAATCTTTAGGATGGTGCGCATGCACAACTGAACGAATCACTCCCGAGACGACTCGTTCTTCTCGAGTCTCATTAAAGATTCGTTCAAAATAAATGAATCGCTCAAGACCGACCCATCACTAGCAACTTCAGCTAGAGCAGCAAATGAAAGCGGCTCTTATTTGTGTGCCAGTAATGTTACACCAACGGCTGTTCGCTTCATTGTATCTGTTTTTCTGTGTTTGTTGTGCTTCTGCCGAATGTCTTCCACACAAATGACATGTTCGCACTTTCGAAAAATCGGCCGAAAAAAAATACAAAAACCGGCGGTTGCCGATCGCGCATTATAAGCAAAAACCGGCCGGTTCGATCTTTGGCCGGTCAACCGGTGCATCCCTAGTATTTACGACACTGAAGACTAGCTTAATGATGCTGAAAATCCAGCTTTGCCATCACATGAATGCCTTACAATTCAAAATATATTAAAATAGAAAAACTTTCATTTAATTTGTTAAAAGATTACACTATTACCGATTTTGTTGTTGTTGATCAAATAAATGCAGCCTTGGTGAGCGTAAGAGAGCTTTCAAAAACATAAGAAAAATATCTTACAGGCCCAAACTTTTGAACGGTATTTGTCAGATGTAAACACTTCACAAATAATCTTAAGGGCTTTTAAAAATCCCGAAATGGGCTTTTACTTTTATAATTTTATTTTCCCAGTCAGCAGTTTTTGATGACACCACTCAGGACAGTTGCTAGTAAAGGGTTTGAAACTAAGCAAATATCACTCACCCAATCTTGCCCTGCTCCGTCAGATCACCATCGCTGCTCAGGATAGCCGTCAGCATTCTCAGAGTGGAGTTGCCAGATTTACTCTGGTTGTTCTTCACGCCGAGCAGCCATCTGACCATCAGTTTCAGACCCTGAATCTGAGACACACAAGAGATAGAGAAGCATCGAACACGCTTTATTCCTCAGTATCATCTCTGAGTGCAAGCTTAGGCGTCATTTTCTACTATGCAAAGGAGAAAAGAGAAGAAAAGAACCTGTCTATTCATATCTGTAGGGAACCAATGCAATACTGGCTGAGATGTGAATCACTCTGGTCTTTTCATCAATAAAAATGAATAATAAATGGCAAGTCAAATCTTAGCTGCATCTTACCTTAGCCAATGTTTCAGGAGAGACTTCATCATCTGGGACCCACAGCTTGGTGGTTTTCTTACCAGGAATCTTTGCAGCACACAGAAAATCTAGATCAGTATCAGATGCCTCAAAACCCGAGAGTGAGGAGAATTCCTTTATTGCTTGGTCTAAAAGTTTGCTAACAAGGTTACAACTAAAAATAAACACTTCTTGTTATAGAAGCGAGGAAACAAATGATGTGTCACACGTCTATGTATATTAGAGCACATGACTCGCTTTAAAACCACTGGAAAATGACATAAAACTACGCCCACAAGGTCAATCAAATGAGATCAGTAAACAGGATCTTAAACTTTCTCACCCATTTACTCTTAGAATTATACTGGGTTGATTTAAGCCAGCAAGCACATCCCCACGAAATCACATTAATGGTACAGGCAAATAAACATGCATATTTAATGCTGTTCTCTCGACCAGCTATGATATCCATTATCAGCGGGGCTTTCACAAGCATGACATTTTGGCTGATTTATTGTTAAATATTCAATTAAATTCAAGAATATTTGTATAGCGCCTTTCACAAAACAATCGTTGCAAAGCAGCTTTGGAGGAAATTAAGTTTCTACAATAGATTTATATATTGCAGAAACTTAATATATTTAACTTATGGCAAAATAATAAATAATTGTGATTAATGATTTAAATGTCTAATGCTTTTATTATTTTTAAAATGTCTTTAATACAGCTTAATAAACATACATCATAGAAATCTACTTAAACACTTGCTTAAATTAAAAGTTTATTTATTCATCTTAAATTCACACAAAACTAAAACAATTATTTCCTTTAATGATTCATGAACAAATATTACATAATACGAATATTATTAATTATTTGATATTTTATTGTTGCCATCATGTTATTGAAATAAATTGTTCTTAACGTTGGAATATTACAGATTTACATAGATAAATATAATAAATGTATTTCATTCGCCGGGACTGCTTTCGCCTGTGACAGTTAGATGTAGTGAGAGATAAGTGTTTAATACGTTTGAAATATGGATATTTATCCTTCAAAACTCATGGATTCGCTACAGGGGGCCTTTATTCACCCCCCGGGGCCGTGTGAGGGATGTTTTATTACAGTGCGTGTACTTTGTCAAGTCTTCCAAACAGGATCCAGCTAACACCCGTTTAATCCCATTGTAAGGCTTGGAGGGGCAAGGACAATTTTTTATATAACTCCGATTGGATTTGTTTGAAAGAAGGATGTCACATACACCTAGGATGCTTCGAAGGAGTAAAACACAGACTAATTTTCATTTTTGGGTGAACTAACCCTTTAAGGCCGTCATGCACACCTGAGCAATCCAGAGGCCTTTATAGATCAAGTGTGAGTTCATTTTGAGTGCTCTCATAATGCACTACCTCACCAGAAGGCGAGACATAAAAATTTGAATTTTTACGCAGTTCATCTCATTGATTGCCGTGTCTTCTCATCAACATTCAGGCTATATTGCGAAAGCTTAATAAGCAATGCTATGACTTACCCGGTCATTCATTAGCAGGTCTTTCACGATGAAATTGGCCACTAAAGATTTGAGCGGAGCTGCAAACTGTTCCGGGGCCAGCATGGCCAGGTGTCCCAGCGTCGTTAAAGGGGTGATGAGCTGTTCCATGTTGTCTGTGTCTAGACTCTTATGCAGAGGCTGCGGCAGATAGAAAGCAATTGTTCAGAATGCCAGAAGTTTTAAAATAAATATGGGAAGTTCTCTGTGCCAAGGAAAGTTCATTTCCGAGGCACAGCAGAAAAAAACATTTTCCAGATATTTTTTGGACCTTAACAATCTTACCTCAAATATCTGTGCAAAGTGAGTGTCTCTGTTGGAGAACATGGCATGGATGCAATGGATGGCATATTTGGCCTGGCGAGGAGGACCCTTCTTTGCTTTGAGCTGCAGTACTGGTAAAAGGACTCTAGGGGGCAAAAGGAAGTCAAATAGGCAGGAGTGAATGGCACCATCCAACTTTATGGATGACTGTACAGCCAAATAGAAATTAGTTTTCCATTAAAAGTGACAGAGCATCTCAGAAATCAAGAAATGAGAAACATTCTTCAATAAACATAAGCATGTTTGAAACGTTTAAATTGATGGAACAAATCAAGCAGCATCACTCCTCTTGAATAAAACCCAGATGTGCTTTTCTGATCAGTCTGGGCCGTGAGACGGACTCAAACGTACGATTTGATGTGTGGGAAGCTCTCCTCCAGCTTGTTGCCGGTGTTTTTGAAGATTTGTAGCGCAGCCTCGGCAACCTTCTCATCGTCCATTTTCAGACAGCCCAGCAAAGACTCAAAGGTCTCGGCAGAGTGGAATGACACAGGGTGGGTGAAGGACAGGACCTGAGCATAAAGACATTTATACAGCTAAAGAAAACCCATACATCAATCTAATAATAAAAAAGTTACTTTGTGCTTTTACATATGTGTGTTGGGGCTGGGCGATAGTGTCTGCTCTCATTTTATTGGGCCAAGCTTCCTAAAAAAAACTTTATTTTCGTCTTTGATTTAAAGTTCAGTAGTAAAAATGCTATAGCACTGGAAAGATTGTCTCATTTCCATGAATCAGCGCAAACAGTCTATAAACTATTAATAAAGTGATTCAAAACTTGATTCACCAATTAATTTGTATTACAAGTGATACCCGATGTTTCTGGTAAATCAAAGTGATTAAATTCAGATTTAAAAATGTTTAATCAAACAAAACCTGTTTTATTAACATAATGGTTCATCTGAATCAAATAAAATACAAATGTAGCTATACTACAGCAACAAATCAACAAAAAAATTATTTAAATCTAACATGAATGTAAGTATCTGTACAAATGGATATAAAGCCAACACGGACAGTCTAATGTGGGTAACACAGCTACAGATTTATTTACCTTCAGCAACTCCAGGCCAGCTCTGATCGCTTGCTCGGTCGGGACTCCTTCATCTTCATCATCAGCAGTTCCTTCTATAGATTTGTTTACCTGTTTGATAAGTGCACTGCAGAAAGAGATGAAGAAGTGAGACTGTGTGCAAATGATAGTACATTTATTCCCGGTATTTAAAAGTCTTAATGTACCTGATGGATTCTGTGTCGATATGAACAGGCGCTATCCTCTCCAATAAAAACTTCACCATCTCTAGGAAAGGATTGCTGGGTTGTTTGGGGCTGCCCAGTTTTTTGGTGATTTCTTTCTGTGGGGTGGAAACAAAGCCACAAACTGAGACAACTTCAACTGCGTTGGTAAAAACACGATTTTACTGCAAGATGAAGCAATACGGTACTTACCACGCAGACTTCGGCCTGCTTACACGAGCAGGACGGGCTCACAAGAGTCTCCAGCTGCTTTCTGATCTTCTCGTCCTCCTCAAGAACCTGAGCGAGCTTCTTCACAAAGTCCTGCGTCTTGCCTGGGTCTGGCAGGTTTCCTTCAACACAAAGATGGAGAGATGTTTCCCCCTCAGTGAACGTTTCTTGTTACTACATAAAAGGCAGCGTGTACTTGAAAGAGAATCATTTTAACAGCACTGCGGAGGAGACAACACGACTTACTTGTGATAACCATGACCTTTGAGAACACAGCCTTGTTATAAGAGTCAGACTGGGGGGAAAAAATATTCAAGAATGTTTAAACATGCAAACCATGTAATAAAGAAGATTTAGAAAAGCAATAAGCAAAACCAAACAACTGTGAGGAAAAACCAACTTTTGGCTGTTTTATAAGATCCAGAAGATCTTTGACGTGGTGTCTCAGCATGTTCTGACACTTCCACATTTCATTCAGAGCTCTATAGGAGAGATGGACCACAATAACCACAATCAACATTTCAAGTCTGCAAATATATCTTTATAGGTCCAATAATCTCTTTTCAGACCCATAAGCACCTTATAAAATCACTAAACACAACATGAAACAGCTGTTTTCTCTCCATAATATGACATACTTCCAAGTCAAACAATATTTAACAGCGTAGGACTTTTTGTTTACAGGTTGCATGGTTCAAAATCATTCTCAATTTCTGAAAAAGCATAAGTTTTAGATCACAGGTGCCCAAACGTTTTAATACAGACCTAAAATCAAACATGATTGAGTGGGCCAAAAATAATGTTTGCATTATATTCAACTATATCAAAATGTATTACATTGAAACATTTAATTGTAAATAATATAAATAACTATTGAAAAATAAAAATAAATGTTTATTAATTAGAAATGTATATATGCTTCATATGGCATTTGTCCCCCATTTCTTGATATTCCAACTACAGGCCTTGGTTTGGGCATCTCCACTAAGAATAAAACAAGAATTACTGCACCTACTTGACAGCATTTCCATCCAATGTGGCGTACAAGTAATACAGACACTTCATTCGCTCTGTAGTCTCTAGATTGTGAGGTACAAGATATTGGGCGAAGATCCTCTCCACAAGCAACCTAGTGAACAAAAACAAAACCAATCTGATATTATTTATTTTGTATATATTTAATGTAAATTAAATTCCTTTAACATTGCACATTGTTTTCTTTGACATGTTATTACACAAATTTAAATGATCTTAGACGGCATTCAAGTGACAGCACTATTGTGGCCAGCCTAAGGCACACCTGTGCAATAATCATGCTGTCTAATCATCATCTTGTTATGCCACACCTGTGAGGTGGATGGATTATCTCGGCAAAGGAGAAGTGCTCACTAACACAGATTTGTGAACAATATTTGAGAGAAATAGGCCTTGTGTGTACATAGCATTACATGCATCTTTATTTGCCAAAAAAATGTATGTTTAATTTTCATTAATTAAAATATAAATTAAATCAATGTGATTTATCTCATCTGATAAGCAGTAAAATGTATATACACAACACAGAATTTCTGAGGGGGGAAAAAATCATTTCAAGAGGCTACTGGAAGAATAAATATATATTTTTTATGCATTCAAATAATTAAACTTTCTAAAACACAGGATTTGGTAACAATAAAACATAAGGTGAGAAAAAAAAAATAAACATGTAATTTTGGTTACACTTTTAATAAGTTAATGTTAAATTGTATAAGTTTCATGATTTTAATTAAGCATGCTTTTTGATTAATACAATTGTATTTGATCATTAAAAAGGAGTCCAGAAAAATTACAACGGGAAAAAAACGGAAAACTGAATTTGGAAAAGAATTAAACGGAACTTGGGAATAAAACAGATTTCATAGGGCCCTACAACAGTATAATCAGTCAGCAGAAGAAAAAAAAACAATCTTGTGAACCCTGATAACGTATCAGGGTAAAAAGAGATCATGCATTACATTACAATACACACAATGTGCCATATGATGTCTTTATAATGCATTATATAAACAGGCTCCAAGCAATGCGTTAATAAATCTGCATTAGCAAGCGGCTGTCTGGTGACATCACTGTTCTCTCTTTACGTCTAGCCCTGTGTTCAGGCAGCTCTGCAGAATCACTCAATACAGGTTCAACTGAGGATTTTCACAGTTCTCTTTTTTCAGTCAAAGTGCAGTCTTCTCAGAGGAAATGCTTCTATATTCTCATTTGAGAAACATGCCCACTGGCTGTCAATGCATCTAAAAGCCTTAAAGAAATGTCAGGTGTTTTAACGTCAAGGGGGCAACTGGCAGACTTTTGACATGTCATCAGTACCGTCGCAGAACTTTTCTCTGTAAACAACAGCATCTCAAATCATCCGTCCAGCAGTGGTCCTTAAATTCCAACAGCTTGCAAACAACCTTATAAATTTAAATTACACAACAGAACTCATACAGCAGATTCTGTTTTATAACAAACTCTTACAGGCTTCACGCCTCATTCAAAGCTTGTCAGACATCACCGATCTTTTTCAATAACATCTTAAGGCAACAGTGAGAAGGCAGCGCTTTTAAAACTGCAACTACAGGAAATTGTGTCAATGTTTTGGTAGTACAGAAACTTTTACAGAATCTTGTGATTTGATTTTTATTGGCATTTTTAGGCAGTCACCCAAGTGTAATTTTTATATACCGAAGCACATTTAATATTTGATGCTTTCACGGTTTACAGAGCTTAGGGCCTTTGTAGAGAAAGACACAATATTTGAGGACACCCATTCAGTGGTATGTCACGTACTATGCACATTTCGAGTTGTATTAGGCGCCAGTATTTTAATTAATTAAAATTACATAATCCTCCATGTCCATAATCTATCAATCATCAAAAACCACTTCTACCAAGACATCTATGTATTTTCCACTTAATGTCTATGTACTGACTGGAAGTAGCTTTCACTACTGACCCAATGTAGAAACCATATATAAAGCTTGAATTTAAAATAGCCAAGGATGTCGCACAAGTATTGAAAGACAGCCGGCTTATCAGCTTCACTCACCGGTCGTCGATGCTGTTCTGGTAGTAAATGTGAAGCAGTTTGTCTTTGATCCAGGAGATCTGCTTGGCTGCCTCTTTGCCTGCCTCCGCCTGCAAGGCGTACTTCTTATAGATCTGAGCCAGACCCATCATAGCTTCCTTTCGGACCCGCCACTGCAACACAACGGGAAGCTCTACTCAGTGAGATTATTACAACCCGAATTCTGGAAATTTTGGGACGCTTTTTTAAATTTGAATAAAATGAAAACAAAGACTTTCAAATCACATGAGCCAATATTTTATTCACAATAGAACAGAGAGAACATAAAAGTGTAACATTTATTAATTTCTTTAAACATTTCTTATCCACTAAATGAGCTAATTTCAAATTTGATGCCTGCTACAGGTCTCAAAAAAGTTGGCACGGGGCAACAAAGGGCTGAAAAAGCAAGACATTTTGAAAAGATTTAGGAGAACATCTAGCAACTAATTAAGTTGATTGACATAGGGGCCGATTGCACCAGCTGGACGTACACCCGGTTGTAAGGCTGGGCTGGATGTAAAATGTGCTTCAAGTCATGAGTAGAATTTATACCCGTTGCTCCATTTCGGCGTAGTGCTACGTCTGACACTAAATCTTACACCTAGTCAGAGGTAGGTGTAAAGTGAATAGTCATGATTTACTCGGACATTATTAGTTTAACGCACTAGACAATGAACTACTCAACCCATGATGCATTACAAGAGATATAACAGAGTAAGCCATAATACAATAAAACACTTTTGAGTATTGAATAAAAAATACACTACCATTCAATGTTTGGGTATATAAGATTTGTGTACGCATTTCTTAAATAAGGTCTCTTGTGCCCACCGAGGCTGCATTTATTTGATCAAAAACAGAGTAAAAACTATAATATTGTGAAATATTAATACAGTTGAACAAATTTTCAATCTTTATATATATATATATATATATATAATTTATTCCTGTGATGAAAAGCTGTATTTTCAGAAGCCATTACTCCAGTTTTCAGATATCATTCAAATATGCTGATTTGATGCTCAATCAACATTTCTTATCATGATACATGCTGTGCTGCTAAACATAAGGATCAAAATAAAAGCATGTATTTAAAACATAAATCTTCTGTAATCATTACCAAAAAAAAGTAGTCATGTCTTTCAAGAAAGAAAAAAAGCACTTCCTGACCCCAAACTTTTAAACTGTCTTAAATTCATAAAAGCATCCCTAACATGGCAATTACAATGTTGCCTAGATTTGCAGCTTACTAAAATTTGGAAAAGTGCAACAAAAAAAATAAGACATTAAAGAAGAGAAATCATATTTCTAGCCTGTAGTCACATTTCACCTCAACATGAATATGTCAAAGGAACAGCTGCTTTTGAGGTTTTACCAAGACATAAAAATAACAAAACATCCATTTAGCTACAGCTGAAACTGAAAAGCCTGATATGACAGTTCCTGCATAAAACCAAATCTTATGTATGGCAAGCAGAAGCAAACGAGGTGTAATAGGGCGAGATGGAGATACGCCTTGACTGCTGCTGCGGTGTCATTTGTCCAGGAACACAGAGGGGGCTTCAATTAAATTCCTCCCTGAAAGCGTTTTGAAAAGGCTGAGAATGGTTATATGCGAGTTATAGTCCAATTTATATTATTCCATCCCCTCTAGCTCGGGTGGCTAAAGGAGACTGCTGATTAAATTATAGTGAGAAGAAATGGAGTGTGTCTGGAAAGAAACAAGAAGCTAATGTATTCCAGCTCGGCTCTGCCCTGAATGCGGTCATGTCAAAGTCTCTGGTTCATTTGGGGTACTAACGGGAGAAAACGCCCTCGGATATTATGCATGAAATAAAATGACTACAGCACTGATAAAGAATGTTTAAGAGACAGCAAACAAACATAAAGACAGCCTGGCACATACCCTCTTATCCAGAGTCCTCTCCTTCACAAAGTTCAGCAGGTGATCATTGACGAGAGAGAGGTCCTTTTTGGAAGCCGTCACGATGGATACAATGACATCGTGTCGAATTGCCTCCTCTGGGTCATGTGACCTTACTTTCAAATACTCTGCATGAGAAAAATAAAATGCACAATTTGGTTTAATGTTAAAAATGCATAATTTCATTGTCTAATGAATTCAATGTATACAAATGTTTTTATTACAATTAAGTAAATTAATACAAAGAGTTTTATTTAAGAAAGTATATAACAAGACATAAAATATTAAATTCATTAAACAAGGTTTGCAGTGGACTACTTTCAGACAAAATTTGGTTTAGTGTGTATTCTTATTTTCTTGGTATTGTGATGCATTTAATATATTTAAATCATGTTATTCAAATAATAATATATTAAATAATTAATAAGATAATATATATATATATATTATAGCTGTCAAAGTTAATAATGCATTAATGTAAATTCCTTTTAACGGCACTAATTTTATTAACGTGCGATTAATATATTTTTGTTTGACCCGTGGCCTGACCCGTAGTTGAAGAAAATGGAGATTCACAGTGTTGGCAACTAAGCAACATTGCAGACCCCTTTAGCGATTTTCAAACCTTATTTAATCTCCAAGAATCACCGGTACTGCCGCACGAGGTCTTGCTTTCCCAGCTCGTGCACACACCGCTCTCTCTCTCTCTGTGCGTCTGCTCAGTTTCTGTTCAGCACGCGCGCACACATCTCTCTTTCTCTCGCTCACTCTCTCTGCATCTGCTCAGTTTTTGTTCAGCGCACGCACACACACATCTCTCTCTTTCTCTCGCTCACTCTCAGTTTCTGTTCAGCGCACGCACACACACACACACACACACACACACTCTCTGCATCTGCTCTGTTTCTGCTCTGTTTCTGTTCAGCGCACGCACACACACACATCTCTCTCTTTCTCTCGCTCACTCTCAGTTTCTGTTCAGCGCACGCACACACATCTCTCTCTCTCTCTCGCTCTCTCTGCATCTGCTCAGTTTCTGTTCAGCGCACGCACACACACACCTCTCTCTCTCTCGCTCACTCTCAGTTTCTGTTCAGCGCACGCATCTCTCTCTCTCTCGCTCGCTCTCTCTGCATCTGCTCAGTTTCTGTTCAGCGCACGCACACACATCTCTCTCTCTCTCTCTCTCTCTCTGCAGAGAAGAGCAGACTAGAGCTTAATTCAGCTAAACAGATATTATGTTGCTTGATTCTCTAATTTAACATGCAAGTATAGCCAAAATCACAGCACAGCTATTGTCATTATCTTATGGGTATTTTATTTAATCAGACAACGGCTAGATTATAAGGACTTTTGTGCAGATTAACATCTTGTAAAAGGGAGCTAGTTATGTAGTCTTAAAGGTCGCGTTTCAATCACTTTTTCATATTCATTCCATTGTCGGACAACAGAAACAATAAAATATAAATAAAAACGGTTTTATTGAGAATTTAGCTGCATCAAAATACAGTATGTGGGCATAGAGAGGCAAACAAATGTAATAATAAACAATATAGGCTATGTACATGTTGCATGTTCAGAAGAAGTGAGCTGCCCTGTCCTGCAAAAATTTAAACAGGTTTGTGTAAGTAAATTGCTCAATGCAAAGAAAGAGAAGTAACGGGAACCTTGTATTTCTTGTGTCTAATAGACATGAACAAGCCCTGTCGATTGACAGCCCTAATTAATTATATACAGTGGGGCAAAAAAGTATTTAGTCAGCCACCAATTGTGCAAGTTCTCCCACTTAAAAAGATGAGAGAGGCCTGTAATTTTCATCATATGTATACCTCAACTATGAGAGACAAAATAAGAAAAAAAAAATCACGTTGTAGGATTTTTAAATAATTTATTTGCAAATTATGGTGGAAAATAAGTATTTGGTCAATAACTTTCCTGTAGCTCAACTGGTAGAGCATGGCACTAGCAACGCCAAGATCATGGGTTCGATTCCCAGGGAAAGCAAGAGCTGATAAAATGTAGAAACTGTAACTTGAATGCACTGTAAGTCGCTTTGGATAAAAGCGTCTGCTAAATGCATAAATGTAAATGTAAATAACTAAATTTCATCTCAATTCTTTGTTATATACCCTTTGTTGGCAATGACAGAGGTCAAACGTTTTCTGTAAGTCTTCAAAGGTTTTCACACACTGTTGCTGGTATTTTGGCCCATTCCTCCATGCAGATCTCCTCTAGAGCAGTGATGTTTTGGGGCTGTCGCTGGGCAACACAGACTTTCAACTCCCTCCAAAGATTTTCTATGGGGTTGAGATCTGGAGACTGGCTAGGCCACTCCAGGACCTTGAAATGCTTCTTCTGAAGCCACTCCTTCGTTGCCAGGCGGTGTGTTTGGGATCATTGTCATGCTGAAAGACCCAGCCACGTTTCATCTTCAATGCCCTTGCTGATGGAAGGAGGTTTTCACTCAAAATCTCACGATACATGGCCCCATTCATTCTTTCCTTTACACAGATCAGTCGTCCTGGTCCCTTTGCAGAAAAACAGCCCCAAAGCATGATGTTTCCACCCCCATGCTTCACAGTAGGTATGGTGTTCTTTGGATGCAACTCAGCATTCTTTCTCCTCCAAACACGACAAGTTGAGTTTTTACCAAAAAGTTCTATTTTGGTTTCATGACATTCTCCCAATCCTCTTCTGGATCATCCAAATGCTCTCTAGCAAACTTCAGACGGGCCTGGACATGTACTGGCTTAAGCAGGGGGACACGTCTGGCACTGCAGGATTTGAGTCCTGGCGGCGCAGTGTGTTACTGATGGTAGCCTTTGTTACTTTGGTCCCAGTTCTCTGCAGGTCATTCACTAGGTCCCCGTGTGGTTCTGGGATTTTTGCTGACAGTTCTTGTGATCATTTTGACCCCACGGGTGAGATCTTGCGTGGAGCCCCAGATCGAGGAGATTATCAGTGGTCTTGTAGGTCTTCCATTTTCTAATAATTGCTCCCACAGTTGATTTCTTCACACCAAGCTGCTTACCTATTGCAGATTCAGTCTTCCCAGCCTGGTGCAGGTCTACAATTTTGTTTCTGGTGTCCTTGACAGCTCTTTGGTCTTGGCCATAGTGGAGTTTGGAGTGTGACTGTTTGAGGTTGTGGACAGGTGTCTTTTATACTGATAACGAGTTCAAACAGATGCCATTAATACAGGTAACGAGTGGAGGACAGAGGAGCCTCTTAAAGAAGAAGTTACAGGTCTGTGAGAGCCAGCAATCTTGCTTGTTTGTAGGTGACCAAATACTTATTTTCCACCATAATTTGCAAATAAATTCTTTAAAAATCCTACAATGTGATTTTCTGGATTCTTTTTTCTTATTTTGTCTCTCATAGTTGAGGTAAACCAATGATGAAAATTACAGGCCTCTCTCATCTTTTTAAGTGGGAGAACTTGCACAATTGGTGGCTGACTAAATACTTTTTTGCCCCACTGTATATATAAATAAAATACATTCTACATAAACAGATAAATATATATTTCATGCAACAATTTTTTATTATTATTAAAATCATGTTTACAGTGGATAAATTGTGGCAACTACTACTTCCTGAAACATCACCGGCACCATGTTTTAAATAAGCTTTTGACTAGTACCAGGTTGTATTACCTTAAACAATACCTAAATAGCAAACTGTCATTTTTGTCATTTTATTTAGGATAACCTCTTTTCTTTAAAACAACACAATGAATTGTGTACAATAACACCAAGAAATGTATTAACCCAAAGAGTGTTGACTTCAGTTTCATTTGACTTCTATGCTCAGTCGTGAAATACACTGACCACAATAATAAACACATTATGGCATTTATTATTGTTTATTATTATTATCTCGGCAAAGGAGAAGTGCTCACTAACACAGATTTAGACAGATTTGAGAAAAATATTTGAGAGAAATAGAGGAAAAATATGAAACATGAAAAATAGGGGCAAAAACAAGTGTTTTGCATTTATAATTTTGGTCAGTGCATAAGAGTAGTCAAAGTTAGAAGGGGAACAGTTTGTACCTGTGAGATCTTTTGCCAGGTCTGGATGGTTCATCAAGCAATGGCTGGCAAACTTTACACATTCCAATCGAACAGGAACATGGATGTCATTAAACCTAAGAAACCACAGCAAACGCAGGTGGTCAAAATCTTTCAGAATGATCTTGCGGTTGAAACCTTTTTTTCCAGTTTGTGTACACAGAGAAACAGGTCTTTGGACGTGTTGTGCATGGGCTGTACCTCCCAAGGTAGCACTGCCAGAGAGGTTTGTTCTGTGAAGCGAGCTCTGAATCCTTTGCACCAAACATCTTGGCCAGGAGCTTCACAACTTGCAGGCGCTCGTCGTTATCATTGCTCTACAAAACACACAAGGGTCTCCTGGTGATATAACCGCAGAAAGCAAGGCCCGTGGACATTAATTACAGCACAAGGATTGAATGAACCCATTGAGTTGATTTAGCCTCATTGTCATTGTGCTTTGTGTAAAAACAAAAGATAAAGGCATGACGTCAAATACGGAACAGTGTAGTGTATATGGAACAGGCGGTTTCAAACAAAACGATAACATTCATTCATACACTAATCGCAAACTCAACCTGCTTTTGCCAAAATGTATACAAGTTTAATAACACAGCCAACACAATAGAAAGTAAATCGCCTTTGCTGGTTTTTGAAAAATGCTAACTATGCTTTCAGGCCATGCTGGATTAAATCTCATGTGAAAGAAAACAATAGAAAGGATCATTGACTCGGCTGAAGTGTAATCAATTTCATGCAGTGTGTCAGCATCTTTTAGCTCAGGAATGGTATATCCATTTATTAGAAACACCTAACTTAAGCAGTAAAATTCACATCAACTGTAAAATCACATTACCTGTCAGGTAGCTCACAAACAACTGAACCATGTTTTCCATTGTCACAAAAGCACAATGTCAGGTAAGCCACTGAAGGGTGGAATTCATTTGGCTATTAAAACACCATAAGTTCTGACCACAGTTAATATACTCAAGGTTTGAAGAGGTTTTTTTTTACCACCACAGGCTGCAAAAAGCCGTAAACAAGGCATTGCTTCCGTGGCGTTGTGAGATGTTAATCATGAGCTATCACAGATATCCTAGAGCACATGTCAAACTCAAGACCCGTGGACCAATTCCGGCCCGCCACATAATTTTATGTGGCCCGCGAGAGTATAGGATTGTTTTAAAATAAAGATCTATGCAGCTTTATGTTGTCAATTGTGAGAGTGCGTATCAACACCACAAGTTTCTGTTTCTATTTGGCGTTCTATTTATATGCAGAAATGGACTTTGGTGTGCATATGATATACGCAGTGGTTAGGATTAGGGGTGCGGTGTTTTTCCGTTAATGATGACTGCGTGGACGGCTCAAAGGAATAAAGCGGACCTCATCAAGTGCTCTACCGATGGAAAAACACGATATTCTCCATTCTCGAATTTAAAAAATCGATTGTAGCTTTCAGACACGATTTTCTTCTTTTTGTCTAGAGCGCTTTATATAGACTATGCGAGATCACTTTTAATGTGTGAGCACAAATCTCTCGGCTCGCAGGTGGATTCATTCACTCTCAAAGAAAACAGACGCGCTTTCTATCGATCAGACATTACATGCGTGCTCTCAAAAATGATCTTCTCTCTTGAGTTTAGTAAACGCAATCTGGAGTGTGGACAACCATTGGCAGAAACAGAAAAAGGCATTTTCGTCCAAACAACTTCCGCTCACTGGATATTTTCTCTTTTTCGGACCATTCTCTGTAAACCATAGAGACGGTTGTGCATTAAAATCCCAGTAGATCAGCAGTTTTTGAAATACTCAGACCAGCCCGTCTGTCACCAACAACCATTCTATGTTCAAAGTCACTTAAATACTCTTTCTTCCCCATTCTGATGCTCGGTTTGAACTGCATCAAGTCGTCTTCACCACATCTAGATACCTAAATGCATTGAGTTGCTGCCATGTGATTGGCTGATTAGCAATTTGTGTTATCAAGCAATTGAACAGGTGTACTTAATAAAGTGGCCGGTGAGTGTATATTTGATATATATCATCGACCATACACCCGTGGAGCAGGTAAACAGCTTCAAGTTCCTCGGTGTTCACATCACCGAGGATCTCACATGGTCTGCTCACACAGATGCAGTGCTTAAGAAGACACATCAGCACCTCTTCTTCCTGAGACAGCTGAGGAAGTTTGGAATGAGCCCCAGCATCCTCAGAACATTCTACACCTGCACTGTGGAGAGCATCCTGACCGGCTGCATCACCGCCTGGTTTGGAAACAGCACCGCTGGCAACTGCAAAGCTCTGCAAAGGGTTGTGCGAACTGCCCGCCACATTGTTGGAGGTGAGCTTCCCTCCCTCCAGGACATCTACACCAGGCAGTGTATAAGGAAAGCCTGGAGGATCAATGACTCCAGCCACCCGTCCTACAGACTGCTCTCTCTTCTACCCTCAGGAAGATGTCTCCGCAGCATCTGATCCCGCACTAGCCGACTAAGGGATAACTTTTTCCCTCAGGCTATCAGGCTAATGAACAGTCAGAACTAATACACCCTACAGCATACTCCCACTTTACGGTATGCCATGCACTGCACTTTAACTTTAACTCTAACACAGTTCAACTGGACTACACGCACACACTGCACTAATACAACAATCTATCTGCTACCACTGGATACCATCCAATGCACGTCTATGACATTGCACATCCATCTTATGTATAATCTGTTGCACCTTCGCATATTATTGTGTGTATACGTGTACATAATGTAGAATGTGTACATACGGTGTATAAGGTGTACTGATAACTGTAAGTATGTCTAATAGTACACTGTGCGTACTGAGTATATGTATGTGTATTTTGCACACAGTCATATGTATAAGTCTGTAAGTATGTACTGTCTATATGTAAATTGTTTCTGCACTTTCTGGAGCACGCTCTCAAGAATTTCACTCACCAAGGCATGTGCTGTGGTGATGTGACAAAAGTGATTTGATTTCACTATCTTTAAATAAATATTTCAAATAAAGTTTTGGTCATATGGCCCACTAATAATTGTTTTAAATAATCGTAATTATGATTTGTCATAATCGAGCAGCCCTACCTAGAAGTAGCCAAATATGCATCCAAAACTAGACCTCTTACCAGCCTGACATTAGATGGGGGCACAGAAAGATGTAGTAGTTAATCTCAAATTCTAATCTTAACAGCATTGTCATTAAATAATAACGATGCTAATAACTACACTTTCAAAAATGTGTTAGTCATCAGTAAATAAAGAGTAAAATGTGTTTTCATGTAAAAACTGATCAAGTTTGTTTAGCCTTAGCTAATAGATTTGTTTCAAACATGCTACATTACTGCATATCTGAACTCTTGGAAGCTTCAGAAGCTGTTAAAATGAACAAAATCCCTTCTTCAAAATATCCCTGAAACTGATTCAAATAAAGAATCTTATGAATTACTACTGAAAGATTACAAATTTTATTTTAGATGTTTAATTTAGATACACTTCCTGACTAAAGAAAGTGTCAGGAAATACAGATGTTTGAGAGCGTTTCCTGACCATTTGAGCTCGAGACAACGGTGCCTTTTGTCTCTTATGTTAATGGTAAGATCAAGGAGTCAGATTCAACCTTTGTTAGGTTTATTGGACCACGGGAAGGTTCCTGTAATTAACTAACGCCTCCCTCAGATGTTTGCTTTGTTTGATGTTTGTCTCCACCTCTAAGAATCCCTCCTCCAAAAATACCTATAAGATACCCTGTAAAAATGACTTAAATGAGATCTTCGATGACTGCAGATAACAACACATGTCATAGAATAAAGAAATTCTGCTGACGATCGAATCCGAAGTCTCCTGGTCTTCTCTTCTGAGTTTTCTACTTTAGAAGAACAGAGTTTTCAACAGATGGTGCCATGACCCGGATAGAGTTCCAGCTTTCTCACCTGAAAGACTTCAAGCTCAAACAAAGATCTGCATCTTTTGGAATCCAGCGAAACTTCAAACTGAACAAGGATTCCCAGACTGAAATTTTCTCTGGTGAGTGCTGTCTCTAATCCAAAAGAACCTAAGACCAGTACAAATTTTTGCTATCCTCTGCGCCGTCAGAGAAGAGTTAACATACATCTGTAGGGTTTGTTTAACTAAAGTTATCCTCTGTTTTCAGACAGGGAAGAGTTTATCCTCTGTTCTTGTAGGCAGGAAGGTTATCCTCTGTTTTCAGGCAGGGAAGGTTGGCATTACGTGCTAATTTTGGTTTATCCTCTGTTCTTTCAGGCAGGGAAGGTTAGCATTACGTGCTAATTTTTGGTTTATCCTCTGTTCTGTTCAGGCAGGGAAGATTTAGCATTACGTGCTAATATTTGTTATCCTCTGTTTTGGCAGGGAAGAATTGGTTATCCTCTGTTCATGCAGGAAGATTAGCGTAAAGTGCTAGTGAATTGTGTTATCCTCTGCTTTGCCAGGGAAGGTTAACAATAGTTGATCTGTGTTAACAAGTGTACCCTCTGTTGATCAGAGAAGTTTTAGTGTTTTGATTGTGTGATAACAAAGAAACTCACAAAATGTTTAGAAAGAATGCTAGACTGATCCCCACAACTGAAAAAGGTGGTCTAGCGACTCCTTTGTGGTCAGATAGTGAATTCAAATCACTTTTAGGAGTGCAAATGAACATAATAGTCACTGAGAAAGTTAGACAAGAACTAACTCAGAAATATGAGATCCATCCAGACAAGACTTGGTCTGTAGATGAGTGTAAAAGGTACTGGGAGCATGTATTCAAGAACAATGTGAAAGGCATTATCTGCTGCCACAGAGAATTCAGTGTAACGCTAGCGACACAACAGTCTCAGCGTAACTCAGAGCTAGAGAAACAGAACAATGAACTCCGTATAGAATATCCACTTTGACTAAGAAATTGAACCTCAAGAAAGGCAGCAAAACTGATGTGTAAGTCAGCCTGATAACATTTACCCTGATTTACAAGCGTTTTTGAAACAGATGTAGCTCTCCAATCAGTAACTGATGTGCCTGTAAATTCCTTCAATGTGTGTGGTGCGAGGAGGAGATCTCAGGGGATTGAGGAAACTGATAGTGTTCCTCTCAATTCTTCTGTGGTGCAAATACAAACTGTTGCCAAAGCTTTAGGTCCTAAAGATATAGAGAGACTATCTCAAAGTTTACCAGTCAGCACGCACACATTTTTCTGAATTTAGAAGAACATTGATCAGTAAATGCGTCTTTATGACATGTCGTTGACAGAAGTCACGCAGCTGATGTCACAAATACTAACTGAATCTGAATTCAACAGTTTTGAATCTGCTGTCACTTCTGAACTGCGAAATGCCAGTAAGGGTGATTTAAGAGAAGGTATTTTGAAAATCCTAAAGAATATCTTAGGACCCAAAATAGATTGGTCTAGAATTACTACCTGTGTGCAAAGGAAAGAAGAAACTGTGAGTGAATATACTGAGAGATTTTGTCAGTCAGCTGTAATTTACAGTGGAATTGTTGATGACCCTGAAAGTGTGCTGGATGACAAGGGACCCTGGTTCGTATCTGGTCAGATGGCCTTGTAGCCGAATACAGAAAAGCTTTACCATTCTTAGATCTAACTTGGTCTAACAGAACTCTCAGAAGTAACCTAGACAGGTTAGCTACATGGGAAAGAGATGCTGATGTCAAGGCAAAAGTAAGAGTAGCAGCAGCTACGTTTAACACAACGAAACAAGACAATAGATGGTCTAAAAGAGAAAGCAAATGCAAATACTGTGAAAATTAGGACATTGGGAGAAAGAGTGTAGGAAGAAGTTGCAAGATAGTAAAAGAAATGCTATGCATAATTCTGCTCCTTCTCAGCCTGCACACAACCCTGAAGTAGTTCCGCCAGTGACCACTGAAACTATAGGACAGCTAGTTCAGGCTCTTCTAAGAGCACAACAAGACCAGGAAAAAACTAATTATTGGGGCTGTGAGTAGCTACCTTTCCCTGTAATCCAACACAATGACCAAAGAATTTTTGTGAAAGGTAGCATAAAAGAGAAAGAGATTGATTTTTGCTTGATACAGGTGCAGAAATTACAGTAATTCCTACAAAATTGGCACAAGGTTTAAACATCCCATACAAGAAAACCAAACTTTGTTTAACTGGTGTAATAGGTGAAGATTCTGTTTTGTATGAAACTCCGCCCATAGAGGTACAATTTGGCCCAAAAACTCTGACTACAAAATTACTATGCGCTCCATTAAATACAGGTGCAATTTTAGGCATGGATCTTCTGAGACAAATAAATCTAACTTTAGACATGTCCTCAGAATCTACTAGCATAAAAATTTCCTCAGCACAGATTTCTACCAATAATGCAACCCTCCCGAGTATGTTTTCTTACAGAATCATCCAATTTGGGCTAAAGACAAGGATGATTGTGGGTTGTTGACAGGTGTAGAACCAGTTAAATTGACAGGAACTCCACCTCCGGTCACCAAACAATATCCGATTAATAAGGAAGCTATACAGGGAATCAAACTTATTGTAGAAAATTTGCTGACGCAAGGAGTGCTAGTTAAAACCAACAGTCCATGTAATTCACCCATATGGCCCATCAAGAAATCTAATGGGACATGGAGACTTACAATAGACTACAGAGTAGCCAATAAACATATTGAAAAATCACCCCCTAGTGGCAGATCCATCTACAATTTGTAATGGCTTACCATTAGATTGTAAGATTTTTCAGTAATTGATATGTCTAATGGATTCTTTTCTGTACCGTTGCACTCTGACAGCCAGCCATGGTTAGCTTTCACAGTTGACTATGAACAATACCAGTGGACACGATTGCCACAGGGATTTCAAAACTCCCCAACCATATATCATCAGGCTGTCAGACGTGATTTGTGTGACCCAGAATGTCCGGTAAAACAGTCCACTATGATCCAATATGTTGATGATATTTTGATTGCCTCAACAGATCATGAGGTACATCAAACTGAATTGGCATCATTGTTGGACTATTTGCAAAAAGGACACAAATGCAGCTTTCACAAAGCTCAAGTTGCTAAAAAGCAAGTCACATTTCTGGGTCAAACAATTGGTGCAGGAAATAGATCCATTACACAGGATCGAGCGGCTTCAGTCAAAGCCATACCTCCGCCTAATACCATTAAAACACTCCGCTCATTTTTAGGAACAACAGGTTATTGTAGACCTTGGATTGAAGACTATGCCTCGATTGCTCAGCCTCTCTATGATTTGTTGAAAGGCCATGGTAAAGATTCAGATACTGTTTGTATGGAAGAACTTCATCTCAAAGCTTTTAATGATTTGAAAAGAGCACTATGTCAAGCACCAGCATTAGGAATTGCCCAATCTGATAGACCCTTTGTGCTTTATGTCCATGAACACTTAGGCTTTATGACTGCATGTCTAATGCAAGATCATGGGGCAGCTTACGCCCAATTCATTACTATTCCGTAAACTTGACATAGTCGCTCAAGGTATGGGCCCATGCCTCAGAGCAGTACAGGCAGTTCATCTAGCGCTTCAGGCTTCATCAGGAATGGTGTTAGGTCAGACTGTAAACGTAAAATGCCCTCACGCAGTGTCCGCACTAATGAATCAAGCAAAAGTCACTTCTGTCACCTCCTCCCGTTGGGGAAATTGGTTAGCAACTCTCACAGCCCGAATATTGTTATACAGCGTGCACCAGTCACGAACCCATCCTCATGTATGATGTCTGCAATGACTGAATTTGTGTTAGAGGATGAAGGCGAAATGACTCATGATTGTGTTACGCTTACATATGCAGCGACAAGTGAAATAGCAGAAACTCCCATAGAGAACGCAGAATTGGAGTTGTTTGTTGATGGTTCAGCTCAAGTTATTGAAGGTAACAGACGAGCAGGATATGCAGTAACTTCCACCACTGAAGTAGTTGCTTCAGGTCGCCTTCCAGATCATTTTTCAGCTCAAGCTGCAGAACTAGTAGCCTTAACTAGAGCATGCACGCTAGCTTCAGGATCGGTTGCAAATATCTACACAGATTCCAGGTATGCTTTTGGGGTAATTCATGATTTTGGTGTCATTTGGCAAACCAGAAAATTTCTAACTTCTGCTGGATCCCATTAAGCATGCTGGATTAGTGAAAGATTTAATGTTTGCCATGAAACTCCCAAAGAAATTAGCAGTGATCAAAGTGAAAGCACATCTCACAACTAATACTATGGAAGCTAAAGGTAATGCTCTTGCTGATGTAGCGGCTAAACAGGCTTGTTTCTATGCAACTGTACAAGTGTGTTCAGGTAGTACAGCACAGAAGATAATTCTACCTCCTGAATCAATCGTTGATCTGTATAAAGACTAGGGATGCACCGGTTGACCGGCCAAAGATCGGAACCGGCCGGTTTTTGCTTATAATGCGCGATCGGCAACCGGCCGGTTTTTGTCTTTTTTTCGGCCGATTTTTCCGAAAGTGCGAACATGTCATTTGTGTGGAAGACATTCGGCAGGAGCACAACAAACACAGAAAAACAGATACAATGAAGCGAACAGCCGTTGGTGTAACATTACTGGCACACAAATAAGAGCCGCTTTCCTTTGCTGCTCTAGCTGAAGTTGCTAGTGATGGGTCGGTCTTGAACGATTCATTCATTTTGAGCAGATCTTTAATGAGACTCGAGAAGAGCGAGTCGTTTCGGGAGTGATCGTTCAGTCATGCATGCGCACCATCCTAAAGGATCTGTACTGGAATTAGTTCACCTGTTTCGAGTCTTGGGTTTTTCGTTAGTCGTTCGTTCATCACGTGACTAATGCAGTATGAGCCGGAAAGATAATTGATTAGTTCACTTTTTGAGTCTTGGGTTTTCGAGTCGTTCGTTCATCTTGAGCGAGACTCAAAGGTCAGTCGGTAAAATGATCCGAACTTCCCATCACTAGAATTTGCGGCGTATCTGTCCACGCCCTGCACAAGAATAGACCGTGGACAGTTGTTCAGCGCAACTTCACGTGTTGGATGAGAAAAGAAACAGACCAACTTGCGACAAAGCTGAAATGCTACTTTTGTAAAGAATAAAGCGTTCAAGCGTATAAACGTCAGTTCTGTACAAGATTATTATTTTTATTTTACCTTAAAATTACATTGACTTAATTCGATTTAACAAGCACGAGCTGTAGCATCTTTGTTTTTTGCTCGTTGCACTAAACATTATTTGATTTAACATTTTGGAATAATTTATTTATATAGCCTACTTTGGTTTTATTTAGTTTCACTGGTAAATACCTTTTTTCTTTTACACCAATTTTAAAAATGACAACAAATGTTGATTAAGTAACATCTTTGTTTGGACTGTTGAATATGTGTTGGTTGTGTTGTTTAGAGTGTAACTATGCAAATGTTGCCTTTCATTTCACATGGTTACTGTTAATGTTTTCATTTAAGGCCAGTTTTATGTAGTTTCAACCCAATTTAAAAACCATCTTGGTCCATCTTCAACTGGGGTGGCAAATGAGAGGCAGAACTTGTAAAGATGCTTGTTTGTTTTTTCTAATAAAATATATTGATAGGCATTTAAAATTAGTTTAATATGCTATATCCATTAAAATAAATGGATTATAATGCAAGTTACTAAAGGCTCTGTGTTACCAGAAAATACATTAACACCAGAGACAGTAACACCACATACAAATCAGCTTAGACTTTTCTAAAATGGAGGCTACCATCATGATGATTTCAAGATCAGGGACATTTTGGAAATATCAACAAGAAGTATGTATTTATATATTTTTTTATCAAAATATGCCAGATCTGCAAGTTATCAACATAACACCACATACACTAATGACAACACATGAAATTGTCAGAGATTTAGCTAACTTCAAAATTTATAAGAAAGAATGTACTCCCCATGCACCCCTCAGATCAACCAGCACCTGCAGTGACCGTTACACAGGAAGTAGTCCAAATAGAATTCTCCCTTTTCTTAAAGGGGTGACATCCATTGTTGAAACACCACAGACATGAATTTGGGGGGCAACTTTTTCTTAAATATATATATTTTTAAACAATTAAATATTATACATGTTAAATAAAATCTATATTCACTATATAACCACTTTATTTGTGTTAGAATCTTTCATTATTTCTTGTTGGTTGCTTAAAGGAAAAAAAATCGGTATCGAATCGAATCGGCCAGTTTGCTCGAAAAAATCGGTGTCGGAATCGGCCACGAAAAATCATGATCGGTGCATCACTAATAAAGGCGTTCCTCTATATGAAGCATGGACATGGTTAGAACAAAGGAGCCACTGTGGATTCATCCGGCTGCTGGACCAAAGGGAAAGTATGTTGCTCCCGAATCACTGTTGCCATATTTGGCTCAACAAATACACAGTTTGGGTCATAGTGGTCCAGCAACGATGAATCACAGGTTCTCAAATCAATGGTGGAATCCAAAATTCAGAAACGCAGCCACTGAAACAGTCAAGAGATGTGTTACATGTCAGAAAAATAATGATGTACCAGCAACCATTACACCAGCAGCACATACCCCAGCTCCACCAGGGCCATTTCGTCACCTGCAAGTTGATTACATATCGTTGCCCCCTTGTAAAGGAAAAACTGACGTTTTGGTAGTAATAGACAAGTTCTCAAGATGGGTAGAAGCTTATCCAACAGGGCGCGCTACAGCTGCACATACTGCTAAATGTCTTGTCACTGATTTCATTCCCAGATGGGGATTACCAGATTGCATTGACTCAGATCAAGGTACCCACTTCACAGGACAGGTAGTCAAGGAAGTGTCTAGAATGTTGAAGATTAAGTGGAACCTTCACTGTCCCTATAGGCCACAAGCATCAGGACAGGTTGAGCGATCAAACAGAACAATCAAAACCAGGCTAAGCAAAATGCATCAGGAAGGAGTACCATGGGTTGAAGCACTGCCCGCGAGTACTGTGTAGTATGAGAGCATCACCTAACAGATCAGTAGGACTGAGCCCTCATGAGATTATTACTGGGACGCCCAATGCAGATGCCAGGTGTGATTGATCTTAGAAATGCTGATGTGCACATTGCTTCTGATGCCCTGATCGCTTACTGTGAAAACCTCACAAAGGCAGTGCAGAGTGCCAAAGAGAGAGTTGAGTCGTGTTGGCAGACTCCACCAGAAGGTGGACACACAATCGTCCCAGGTCAATGGGTCATGATAAAGACATTCAAAAACAAGCCATTAGAGCCTAAGTGGTACGGACCACATCAAGTGATGTTGATTACAGCAGCTGCAGTATTGTGTCAGGGAAGGAAAACTTGGACTCATGTGTCACATATTAAGGTTGTTCCTCCCCCTGCAGGGATAGGATAGGGCAGACACAAGAACCAGTGAGGAGCCCAGGGAAGAACCGAGCAACAGGCTTCGGGCCAACCCTGAGGTGAAGATTTCCTCATAGGCCTTTCCTCCATTAGTCCATCCTTTCCTCACTGTTCTTTAGGTGTCGAGGAATTGAGAAATAGGGAAAGAAGGAACAACCATAGCAGACTATATTTTGAACAGAGGATACAACCCTAATGTTTACAGACTCTACAACAAATACTGCTCTGTGCCGTTGGTCTCTCTTGTTTGTGTTTCTTTCTCCTCTGTGCAGATACCATTTAATGGCTGTCCTGAGATCCATATGCACCACCCTTCTCACCTGCGGATGAAGCCACAACCTCTAGAAAACAACCAGACCCATTGCCAACTATCACACAAGAAAGAAAGAAGAAAGAAGAAAGAAGAAAAAATACACAACGCAGAGACTCACATACGATCTTTCAGCAAAACTAATTGCATGTTTTGTTTCTGTGTCAGCATGCAATTACATATAAGCAACACAGAACATGTACTATGTGCCTGTAACAGATTATAAGTTACAAGAATTAACTTTTAAGTGTCTAAATTTGTATTTTTGTGAGAGTTATTAGAACTCTCAAAGAGGGATTGAAAGATTACAAATTTTATTTTAGATGTTTAATTTAGATACACTTCCTGACTAAGAAAGTGTCAGGAAATACAGATGTTTGAGGCGTTTCCTGACCATTTGAGCTCGAGACAACGGTGCCTTTTGTCTCTTATGTTAATGGTAAGATCAAGGAGTCAGATTCAACCTTTGTTAGGTTTATTGGACCACGGGAAGGTTCCTGTAATTAACTAACGCCTCCCTCAGATGTTTGCTTTGTTTGATGTTTGTCTCCACCTCTAAGAATCCCTCCTCCAAAAATACCTATAAGATACCCTGTAAAAATGACTTAAATGAGATCTTCGATGACTGCAGATAACAACACATGTCATAGAATAAAGAAATTCTGCTGACGATCGAATCCGAAGTCTCCTGGTCTTCTCTTCTGAGTTTTCTACTTTAGAAGAACAGAGTTTTCAACACTACTAAAACAAAGGTAATGTGCCTCATTTTTTGCAAAATGACCTACATTTGGTTTTTGACCACTGAAAATGTGTACAATTTAACAATTTACTCCTGGAGCCACATTGAAATTCCAATATTTCTGGAATTGAACAATATAGGGCCTTAAAAATTAAGATTTTGTTAGAAGTCTGTTAAAATCTTGCCTGTGGAGTGCCCCAGGGTTCTATTCTCGCACCCATTCTTTTCACTTTGTATTTACTTCCTCTGGGCACTATTTTCAGAAAGCATGGTGTATCATTTCATTGCCATGCAGATGATACCCAAATTTATCTGCCTCTCAAACGAAATAAACATGCTGCTCTGGAATCTCTTTTTGCATGCCAGGATGAAGTGAAAACATGGTTTTCTCAATTTTTTTTATTTTTGAATGAATCAAAAACCGAGGTTATATTCTTTGGCCCTAGTGAAAGCTCAGGGAGCAGAAGTATCGATCTGGACTACCTTGCTCCTTTTACTTCTTCCTGTATTAAGAACCTAGGTGTTTTCTGGGATCAGGGTCTTAAATTTGATAAACAAATAAATGCGGTTATTAGTTCCTGTTTTTTTCAGCTGCGCCTTCTCTCCAAAATTAAATCTTTTCTATCTCTAAAAACTTTAGAGATTGCTATCCATGCGCTCATTACAACTCGCTTGGATTACTGCAACTCCCTCTATCTTGGCATTTCTAAATCTTCCATCGCTCGTCTTCAATTAGTACAGAACGCAGCTGCTAGATTCCTCAAAGGAAAACGGAAATTTGATCATGTTACTCCAATTCTGAAATCGCTACATTGGTAATTCTTCTCTTTGTTTTTAAATCTATAAATAATCTGGCACCGGGCTATCTATCTGATCTACTCTATCCATACAATCCTACTCGAAATCTGAGGTCTGGTGATCAAAGACTTCTCTCTGTCCCCAGATCACGGCTAAAGTATAGAGGGGATAGAGCCTTTGCAGTTGCTGGCAAAGATTGCTAAAGTCAACCGATTTAAAAATATATATCTACCAATCTCTGTGTAAAAATAACATACTGATGCTGCCATCTTTCTGAAGTCATTTTTAACCCCCTGTAATTTGGGTCTGAGTTTCAGGGGAGAACTGCCATTTTGACCCCCCTCTATAAAATAGTGGATTACTCAGTAAATATTCATCCATGTCATTTAATATTTTGAATTTCATCACTATACATGATTATCTTTCTTCAGAAAAAAATCTTAGCAAAATCAAGAATTTGAGCTGGGGACCTCTGGTTGAGTTGACACGGAATTACCCTATATATTTTTCAGTGGCTAATACCATTATTAAGTAAAAGGCACAATGGCTGATATAATGAACAATCATTTTAAAATGAAACAAATAATAATATAAGAGGTAAAAAAAAGGCTCAATATTTACCTTAAATAATTTGAAAACAGATTCAGGCATCATACATTCATAATGACTGTTGTTACATTTTAAAACTGAGGAATATTTGTGGAAAGTTTGATCATCAAATCAATCATGCATTTTTTTCACAAGCAAAAACACTGAGACCCCGAAAGATGACAACATTATGTATCGTCAACAAGCAATCTTACCTTGAGCTTGAACTCCAGCTGTGGCAGGACGGACAACAGTAGATGGCTGTCGATGTTGTAGAGCTCCAGGATAAGGTCAAAGACATGTTCTGACAGATCACTGACTGAAGTCTTCCCCAGCATCAGCACCTGGTTAAAGAACTGAGACACACCAAACTGTACATCAGCATCTACTGCATGTCACTGGAAAACGGCACCCCTTTAAACACACTACATAACCGTCTGGCATCAGCACTTAACATGGCGTCGATTAGAGATTAGTGTGAGGAAGCTGGTTTTAGATTGAAATAAAGTAAGTGGCTTCATCTATGGACAATTGGGCAGGAGAGGCTGTCTCCAACAGAGTGCTTTTACAGAATAGAAAGGAATAGAAATAGAAATCAGGCCTTGCTGATCTATTAGCGTTATTGAGAAGGATTCTCCTCCATGCTTATTCTCACTATCTCTAGCGTTTTTAATGAGCACTGCAGGGAATAGAGTTCATAGCATAACAGCACTGCATGCTCCTGCGGGGGTTGCTGATGAATGCGTTTGAGCATGGAGGTGCTCTTGATCTCCAGTTACTGTAGCAAACCTGAACGCGTTTTCAACAGCGAAAGGGCTGGAGTCAAATCATGGAGGATCATTAGGGATTATTCACAATTTAAAGAAATGAGAAGACCTTTCTCGTCACCTTGTAATCCAGCATGATTTTGGCACAATATGTATTTGGTGTATATTATATGTACAGTTAACTATAGTAAATCACGTTTACTTACATTGGTAATGTACGGCTCTATGGCCTGAGCGGTTCTCTTCAGCAAGGCTTTGGCCAGATCGTACGCTTGCTTGTTGAGGTTCTGAAAGGCAAGATGAGCACGAAACCGGTCAAGAATCTTTTTTTATTTTTTTTTTACTCTCATGTTAAGAGCTTTTAAGATTGTTTTATATCTTGAAATGTTTCCTTATTGTCATGTAAATAAATATATACAAATCATATTTTGGTTATATCTATTTATTTAGACCAATTAAGATTTTTTGTAAATAAATCAATTCATAAAACATGTTTCACTCAAATAATAAAACCTATTTTAAGGGCCATTAAAATTATTTATTATTATTCTTAATTTTGTTCCTGACATTTTCCATTACCCATTCCTCTCAAATTATCATACATAAACATAATTATTATTTTTTACATTATGGTAGTATTTTGTACTGACTTTAATGTTTTATTATACATTTAAAAACTACTGCATTAAAATAATTAATAATGATCAATAAATAAATATTAAACAATAATTAGGGGGGGCTTAATTGACATGCATTTTTTTTCTAATTAGCTCTATTTATTATAATATATATTATTAAACTCTTTTTATGTAAAGTATATAAAAATAGAAAATAAAAGACAGTAAAATAAATCAACAAGTAAAAAATAGTTTACAATTTAAATGCATTAAAAATTGAATCACTGTATTTAAATATACATTACACAAAAATAATATTAAGTTAACTCCAAACTAAACTAAACCTAGGAGGTTGAAGTTGTTTACATAAAAATAAAATGTAATGTACAATTATATGACTGTTCATAAGTAATGACTTCTTAAAGGCAGGGTAAGCAATTTCTGGAAGCAAATGTTAATATTTGAAATCACCAAAACAAACACGCCCCTACCCCAAAAGGGTCTCGCCCCTATTTTGATAGATCCGCTCCACATATACGTAGCCTACGCAACGATTAGTTCCGTGAAACATAAGGAACTTTTCCACCGAAATTACCTGGAAAAATATGTCTCAGGAACTTTTTTCCCCCAGACCTGTTGCTGTCTGCGTTTCCATCGCGGTCTAAGAACTGAGAAGATTAGGCAAATAGTCTGGTGATTTAACGTTAGGTCTGCGCCAGAGCATGTGAGCGGAGCTGAGCGGTGAGAATTTCCGTTCCCCGCTCACGTGGGTGTTCGCTCCCCCGCTCCACCGCTCAAAGTCGGACCAGATCGCTCCGCTCAATTCCGCTCCCCGCTCATCTACAATTTCATCCCGCTCCGGTGAAATCGCTCCACGCTCGCTCAAATTTAAAATTACTCTGCATGCCTAAGACCTGCCGTTTTCAACGAAGCCTATATCTTATGTTTAACCACTGGGACACACTGTCTGCGTGGCAGGCGTGGAGCGGGTTTGCTTCGTGACTGCTGCGGATCCCAAAATCCGCTTCACTTCTATTCTATTCTATGGACACCTGATTTGCGTATTCCGCGGGAAGTGTTGCCAGATTAGGCGGGTTTCGCCCAAATGGGCTTCTTTTAATCGGCTTGGACGGAGAATAACGCATTGGACGGGTAGACCAAATTTGGGCTGCTTTTAAAAATGAAAAGCCGCCCAATCAGCTGCTTTTCCTTCGCTTTTATCTTTAGTCATGTTATCTTAATATGTTTGAGCTCAAAGTATCACAGCAAAATAATGTATAGTGCAGTCATCAACTCATTTTCCCTTAACGCCAATCCTTTTGGTTTATTTTAACAGAGACTTGTCAATCAATGTACCATCTTTTATGTTAAGTTAAGTGATTGTCATGGCAAAGTGGCTTAAATATAAATTATACGATAAAGAATCTAAGAGTAACTCAAATCTCACGTGGATGAAATGAATAGAAGAATTCACCCTTCTGTAGGTCTGAATTTACATTGCTTTCTGATCACTTTATTGTGCACAAAATTTAGCTTTTTCTTACTGTGGACATTGAAATGTGATGCATATGTTTTTAGATTTATCAGTTAATTTCTTGATTGCCATTTTGAAAAGGTTCCTGGACATGTTAAGCATATTTTCTGACTGTCTTTAACGCTTTTGCCCTGTTTTGATCCATGTTCCTGTGAAATTGATTTATCTTTATTAAATTGTCATAATTATTTTATTTTGAGGAGATAAAATGGTCCTTATCAACCTTGATTGACATGGCAATAAAATTCTATCACATTATTTTGGCAGTTAAAATTTTGGGCTGGTTTTGTTGAAGTGGGCGGGTTTTGGTGAGCTTTTGGGCTGGAAATCGTCAACCCGATCTGGCAACACTGTCCGCAGGCAATGTGGCTGCTCTAATCTGTTAACATAGGTGCGGAAAGGAAAATCAACACGCAGAAAACACGCTCATGACGGCCAGCGGCCACGCAGCCTATATCCTATAAAGAACTCACAGCAACAGCAACATCAGTCAAAATAGAACATATATATCACCACATTCCTGATCATGTTCAACATTATCATCTATTTTTTGACAGGAATTGTGCACCTGTATGACCTGTCGGTTTGCTTTTGGAAATATTTAACTCCATCTCTCCTTCTGAAGTATAGGCTGATGGTTTTGTTAATTGTTGAAGGCACCTAGGCTCGTGGTGTGATAGCATCAGTCAGCTCACCTCTGCTACTGTAATCTTCCTCACTGTATTTACAGACAAAATATATCAAACACCACTGCCTCTTTTCATTTCCTTTAAACATAATAATAGCCACAGAAATGTTGTTCAGGGAACGTACATACATTACAATGAAACAAAATATTATATCAAACATTGCCTGTTTTCATTTTAACATATCAATAGAACAGTTGAATAAAGACCAAAGTTTACCTGTTAGATTTACCCAAAACGAATTATATCTTATGTTTAACCACTACAGAGACATCAGAGCCAGCGGTAAATGTCAGAAGGAGTAGCCGAGGTTATGCTCTTCTCTTCGGGATACATGAGCATTGAGCGCCCGGTGATCCCAAAATCGGCGAAGCACATTTTCAAATAGGTACTGTTTTTATAAATAAACCACAGATTTGAGTTTTAAACAACTACATTCTCGCCTGAAATACACGTGTCCAGTGTAGGCAGGCTTTAGCTGTTGCGGCGCGGCACGTCTGGTGTAGACACGGTGTTATTCACCTATCAAGAAGAAACAAAGCAACCTCGGCGTCCGATCGCAGGCCTTCCGCTCCTTGAGCTCTTTCCAGCACCGGAAAGCTGATCCGATCCAATATTTACACGGCTACTACTTCTTGCCTTATCGTTCCGCAGACGTTTTCCTCTTTAGTTTTTTATCCGCCATATCTATCTTTCGGTCACTCGGCTCGGCTGTTCACTGAACGCTCTCTCCTCCACATCACGAGTAGACACGCCCCTTACTGCTGATTGGCTACAAGTTTATTTTGGTACTCGGCCACGATTCAGTTTTCTAAAAGGTTTTTGAAAATTGCTTACCCTGCCTTTAAATGGTTATGCAATGCAAATATGTAAATATTAAAAACACTATTAAAAGTAGGCCAATTATATAATCCAGGCTTTAAATGCAACATGTACATAATCTACAGCTCTGTCTCTATAAAAAGGTTGAAGCACATGCTCTTTAAATAATGCATATATTTATTATATTACAATATTGTATATTTATATTTATTTATGTATTTTTCCTTGGGTGAAATGTGACCTGGACATTTTTTTTTTTAGTTCGGTGTACCTTGTGAGCTGGGACCAGGTTAACCAGAACAGTATCCAGGAGTTCCTGTGAGACCGAGTCGCCTTCACAAACAATTGAGCTCATGAGATCCACCATATGCATGTGCACTTTCTGGTTATGTCCATTGCTAAAAAGAAAAAAAAAAAAGGTAAACACTAGAACTGACCTAAAATAAATCAGGTGCATCAGACAGTCAAAGTAGAGGAGTGGAAGATGCAGGCAAGTGATCAGCTAGAGACAAAAAATGAAAATCTGACCATGCCCCAAGTCACGCCCACAAGCCACCTACAGCGCTAATTCTGCTCTCGTTTGGCTCTTTGAATCATTTGAACACTTAACTGTCCTGCAGATGGCACCACGAACTCGTGCAGCTCTCCCAGGATAATTCCATTTCCGTCCATGTTTTAGAAATCAATCTTTTCGCAGCTTATTTAGGTAATAGCTCAAGTCCATTTGCATGATTTCAATCATGCAGTAACCAACCAAACACCCCCACCCCCCCAAAAAAAAAATTCGGATCTACGCGAATTACATGGGTCGTTCCTCAGAGGTCGGAAAATACAGAAATCCGTATTTATATGGAAAAAAAATCACATCCCTGAAGATGGGAAGCAAATGCAATGACGCAAAGAAAACAGAAACACTTCTAAATGTTTCCATTTACACATTAGAGATGAGCGCTGCAGTGTCCCGCTCATAGAGGACATTTCCGACTGAGTGAACATCACTGGCTGAGATGAATCACCCCCATATGCAACCTTTATAGCACACATGCAATGAAGGGTTTCCACCTGGGATTCGCACGTATCATTGTCATTGACCGAATCCAGAGAAATAATATCAGCGAGCAGGAGGCTGACAGCTCATTAGGACATAACAAATAGACTGCAGCTTCACATTTACATCTCAAACAGAAAACAGTAAACCATGGAGACGCTTTACTGAATTATGACAATCGATATAGCAAGAATCACCATTGAGCTCTCTAACCAAATGGCAGCACATTTCCTGGACTGCAAAAATGACTAGGTGATACATTTCATACAATGACATTTTTGGTCATATAAAATGTGGTATTATTGTCAATAAAACACTTTGTATGGCAATTAAGCAACATCTGAATCATCATTAAAAGTTACCCGTCTAAAATAATACTGATTATTATATGACTATGTCATACATTGTATGATTTTTTTTTTATAATTAACTTCCATTTTATTGCATGAAATATGTATTTGATCACCTACCAACCAGCAAGAATTCTGGCTCTCACAGACCTGTTAGTTTGTCTTTAAGAAGCCCTCCTATCCTCCACTCATTACCTGTATTAATTGCACTTGTTTGAACTCGTTACCTGTATAAAAGACACCTGTTCACACACTCAATCAATCAGACTCCAACCGCTCCACTATGGGCAAGACCAAAGAGCTGTCTAAGGACACTAGGGACAGAATTGTAGACCTGCACAAGGCTGGGATGGGCTACAGGACAATAGGCAAACAGCTTGGTGAGAAGGCAACAACTGTTGGTGCAATTATTAGAAAATGGAAGAAATTCAAGATGACTGTCAATCTCTCTCGGACTGGGGCTCCATGCAAGATCTCGCCTCGTGGAGTATCAATGATCCTGAGAAGGGTGAGGGGATCAGCCTAGAACTACACGGGAGGACCTGGTCAATGACCTGAAGAGAGCTGGGACCACGGTCTCAACGGTTACCATTAGTAACACACTACACCGTCATGGATTAAAATCCTGCAGCGTGCGCAAGGTCCCCCTGCTCACGCCAGCACATGTCCAGGCCCATCTGAAGTTTGCCAAAGACCATCTGGATGATCCAGAGGAGGCATGGGAGAAGCTCATGTGGTCAGATGAGACCAAAATATAATAACTTTTTGGTATAAGCTTCACTCGCCGTGTTTGGAGGAAGAAGGATGAGTACAATCCCAAGAACACCATCCCAACCGTGAAGCATGGGGGTGGAATCATCAAGCTTTGGGGGTGCTAAGGGGACAGGACGACTGCACTGTATTGAGGGGAGGATGGATGGGCCATGTATCATGAGATTTTGGTTAACAACCTCCTTTCCTCAGTAAGAGTATTGAAGATGGGTCGTGGCTGGGTCTTCCAGCATGACAATGACCCCAAAAACACAGCAAGGGCAACTAAGAAGTGGCTCCGTAAGAAGCATTTCAAGGTCCTGGAGTGGCCTAGCCAGTCTCCATACCTGAACCCAATAGAAAATCTATGGAGGGAGCTGAAACTCTGTGTTGCCCAGTGACAGCCTCAACACCTGAAAGTTCTGGAGAAGACCTGTATGGAGGAGTGGGCCAAAATCCCTGCTGTAGTGAGTGCAAACCTGGCCAAGAACTACACGAAACACCTGACCTCTGTAATTGTAAACAAAGGTTTCTGTACCAAATATTAAGTTATATTTTTCTATTGTATCAAATACGTATTTCATGCAATAAAATGGAAAATAATTATTTAAAAATCATATAATACGATTTTCAGGATTTGTTTTAGATTCTGTCTCTCACAGTTGAGGTGCACCTATGTTGAAAATTACAGATCTCCATTCTTTGTAAGTGGGAAACCTTGAAAAATCAGCAGTGTATCAAATACTTATTTGTCCCACTGTATATCTATATACATTTATGTAGCTTTGTTCGCTTGGCTGTTTCCTTATAAAGGTCTAGAAATGTATCAAGTTTTTCGTCAGGTGTCTTTGTTAGTGATATGATGTCATTACATTGCTGTCTTGCCACCAGCCAATCGCTGCATTGCTGATCATGGTCTCGAGTAGCGATACATCTGCCCTTTTTGGGGAACACTAGAATGTGCAGTAATCTTAAACAACTTAATCCAGATATTTTAATCTAATATGCAAATTTATTTGAAGAACCAAACCCAACCAAAGATCCGGCATCTCTCAAATCATCTCAGATGTATTAAGCGAGGTACGAAGAATGGACCCCAGACCAATAGACTAACTTGATTACTTGGAAAAGTGATCAAGTGAGTCAAATAGATACACATGTAATAAATAATATTTATGAATAAAATATAAAAAAATGTTTTGGCTATATTGAACTCTTGAATGGAAAAACATGAACAACATTCTCACTTGATCACTTGGAACAGCGTTCTGTAGAGCTGAGTAAAGATCTCATTGCTGTCCTCCAATTCAAAGCAGATGTTGTAGGACTTCACCCAAGCGATGTTCTAGAGAGCAAGAAAGGGAAGGACAAGGTCAGATGCTGGTTCTTCCATTGTAAGACCTTGCTTTTCTACATTAGTTGGGTGTCATACCTCCAGTAGATAAAAATATCGATTAAACTGGGCACTCTTGGTGTCTTCCAACCCTTTCAGCTGTCGAGTTATGAACATGAAAATATCCTGAGTGGAAAAGAAGAGCAGACAGTTTTAATATTTTAAGCACCTGTGAATGCAATGCATGAGAGACAGCAGAGTTATTATAGTGTTTACTGCTGAACAACTCCATCCGTTGCGGTCTTTTTTTTCAAGGTGAAAAAAACTGACAAATATCACCTTCAAAATTTCAGCACATCGGTTTTAATGCATACTAATACAAATAAATGTTTCTTTCCCAAAACAAACCACAGTTTTACATAACTGTGCCATAAAATACATAATACTGGGCAGGTCATGTGATCTCAACATGGTAGTCAAACATTGCTAGTTCTTCACTGACATATGCAAGAACTAACACTGCATTCAAATCAATAGATGTTGAGTTTTCCAACCTTAAGTTTATCAGGTGATGTGTACGGTGCCTCAGGGGCATAGATGCGAAATATATCTGCAAGACAGCAGGCCACGAGTAGTCTGACATCTTTGTCTGGGTGTTTGAGGAAAAAATCCGATGCGAGATGCAAGGCCAAGTTCAGATAGAGTTCCTTCTCCTCCTCTGAGTCCTGGTCCATGTCCATGAAGGTTTTCACCACCATCTGATTTTGAAAAGCACCATAAAGCCATGTGTCAACCACGCATCCAACTAACAGTGTGATGTAAGACACTCTAATGGGAAACACACTTTCACTTGGCAGTCTTACTTGAAAATAGACAGACGTGACAAAGCCACGGAGGGAGGAAACGCTAGCTACAAGCTGTAAAAAACAGCTTGAAATACGAGCAGAAAAATCACAATTTCATTCTGTGTGATAAAACCTCAGCTGAGGTTTAGAGATGAACAAATCTAAACATGAAATGTTTTGCATAAAATATTTCTACTAAAATAACCAACCATATATGAATCAAACTACAAAAATCTATAAATAGAACTTCAAATTAAATATTAATTAGGGTTACTGAAAGTTTTGGCATGGTTTAATAAAACTCAAACTATTATAAAATCGTTTTTGTTAACTGAAATAAAGATGAATTCAAATAAAATATAAATGTTAGACTACAGAAATTTACTAAATTTGTTCGTTACTAAAATTACTATAACTTAAAGATAAATATTAGGGCTGGGTTTCGACAAATTTCACGATTCGATCCACACTCACAAGCTTGCGATTCGATTCGATTACCAATTCAATTCAATATCAATTATTTTGGATATATCAGGGACAGTACATGCTTAAGGAAACAATCATGTGGGAAACAGAGCAGTTCTGGGGCACCATTGACTTCCATAGTATTTTTTTCCTACTATGGAAGTCATGATGCCCCAAAACAGCCTGGTTACAAACTTTCTTCAAAATATCTTCCTTTGTGTTCAGCAGAACAAAGACATTCATACAGGTTTGGAACTACTTGAGGGTGAGTAAATGACAGAATTTTCATTTTTGGGTGAACCGTCCCTTTAAGAATCAATATCGATCCGCAAAAATGACAATTGATTACTATCGAGATATTGATACTTTTTACCCAGCCATAATAAATAGATATTTTTTATAACAGAACAAAAAAAGACGACACATTTTTGGAAGTCCTAAGATTACTAAAACTGAAATAAGGTAAATACATTTTTTTTCAATAAACAGCAAACAAACATAAAATTTGTAAAATTTTCAGAATTTTGTTGAAATACAAAAATTACACAAGCTTAAATGTTAGCCATATAAAATATTACAACAAATTCAAATATTACTAAAAATTTAAATAAAAACATGAAACCTGAAAATATATATCATAAAAAAAGCTATTTCAAAGTAATATATTTAGATTTATATTATATAAATATTAATTAACACTGGTTATTCGTTAATGGTATCATAAGACTTGCAGGCTATATCTAACTGAAGAGTCGGACAAGCTTCAGTACTCATTATTCATTGTAATTACACAGAAAAAACACATTCAGCACTAATAATAAGCTGTTTCCACTTGGGTGAATGACAGATTGCTCCTCACCTTCAGCCTCCGAACCATCTCTTCCTTGGAGATCTTATCTGAGATCTCCTTCACCCCCGGCGGGTAGGTGATTTTGCCATCCGTGGCTCGATTCTTGGAGTGAGCCATGCTCTCCAATCAGTGCTCGCTGCAAACATGTCAAACCAAAAAAGACATGAATAAGTCAGCCCACAACACTAAGTGGACAGGGAATTTCCATCAATTACTTTTTTGGGAAAGAATGTGCCGTTAAAAAAATCATCCAGTGGATCCTGAATATGGATTTGACTGACTACAACATATACAAAAAAAGAAAAAGTAAGGCTTGTTTTGTTTTTCAAAAATTGCAGGATGCCAGCCAAAACCTCACCTCCTGTGGAGTTAAACATTGCCGGTGCTAAAGAGCAGTGTCCAGAAAGACATTTAAACTCAAAGAAATGCTAAACTTTTAATTCAAGTTGATGTGCACAGAGGTTTTACCGATTAGCAAAATAAAACCCCCACACATGAATTACAATACCAAGCAGACAAATCTAAATAGACAAGACAAAAATGCTAATTAAAACAACTGCATAATAAGTGTTGCACATAATCAGCTGTAATTCATAATAATAAACCGCTAAATTAAGCCTACTGACATAATGAAGAGTAAAAGTTAAGTAAGGAAAGAGCCCATGGAATCCTTCTTCAACAGGAAATTGGATGTATTGAAGGGCTTGTACTTTTTTGCTTTTATTGGAGAATGTATATAACTGTGGAAAACGAGTTGCCAATATTTCAGCCCATTGTTCCAAGAGAAAAAGACTGTAAATTTGAAACGTTAATAATAATAAAAAACAATGTCCACAACAGTTTTGATGAAATGGAAGTATTGTTGATAGATTTTACATACTGTGACGTATATCTGCATCATTGAAAAAAAATGTAGGCTAGGAACTTTGTACTATGCACCAGCAGACTGGATTTTAAAATGTGGGGCTGCACTCAAAAATGAATCTGATCTCGGAAGTCAATTACAGAGGGGCGGAGCTTAAGCGTTCTAAAAGAACAGAGGATTCGCATAATAGAGACAAATCTGTTAAGAAAAAAAAATACACATGCATGATTCATTCACAATAATATCTATAATATGAATTTACAAATTTTTATTTAATTCGGACTCTTCACAAAAGAAAATGACTTGTCTTAACAAAACAACATGATTTGTTCATCTGCAGTAATAAATGGAAATATATATATAAAAATATATATTTAAACAGAAATATACATTTTATAATTAATGTTATTTTGTATGTGTGTGTGTGTATATATGTATGTATGTGTGCGCGTGTGTACACACAACACTATATACGTTACAGCATACGTAATTATAACTTAAAAATAATGACTTACTAATAGTTAATTCTAATTAATTATTTTAAAAAATACTTTAATTTGGATTTCATTGGGTCTATAAAAACACAGTAGAATAAAGCAGTCAAAATGCAAATTATAAATGCATTATAGGTGCATTACATTTCCCCCAAGAGCGATCAATAAAGTTACAACACCACAATTACGCAAGAAATTAAAAACGCAAGGTGAGGTGAAAATAGCTGTCATTTCTAAACAGGTTCAACACATTCCAAGTGTTTCACAATCCCCGCAAACGCCAAACATACACAGCAATTTACAACACCTCTATGCATGCAATTAGTAAACAGTGCATCGCATTTCCAGCTATTTACAGACACCATTACAACCTTACAACGATTTTGCACGGGGAAAAAGAGAGGCTTTCAGTCTGACAGCAGGTTGACTTTCTGAACTTACGTCTTTGTGCAGCACAACCAGGATAAAATACAGTCTTGATCACACAGCAGCTGTTATTTCATTCCTTTGACAGTGGTTTATCCCATAGAAACCGAGATAACACCCCTAAGGGGTGTTTACAAGCTACAATTCATTGCACACAACTAACGTTACAGCTCCCCTGTTACTATCTACATCCAATGCACAACAGCACGTCTCATCTCAATAGGCAAAGGACTAAATGAACCCATTAGAAAAATGAATGTAAACTACAGCAGTAGAATCTGAAATGTGTTTTGAATCAGATTTTAAAATAGGCTGAAGCGGTTTACGAGCAGCTAAGCTAAGCTAACAGAGCTAAAACACAAACACTTATATGCATGTACACACACGAGGCAGCAGGAAAGTGCACGGCCCTCTTTTGCAATGAAACGGTCACGAAAACACACGTTTCACGTAAACCAACAACAACTGTCATTGTAATTTGCGTTTTGAGTAGAGAACGAGCACATTTTGGGGGAAACACAGTGAGGGTGATAGTCAGATATCCTCGCACGGGTTAACAGAAGAATAGACAACCAACTGCCGAAAAAGGTAAAAGCACCAACTAAAAAAGCCACGAAATAATAATTAACAATTACGGACTCCAATCATCGCGTGACAATTCCACTCGCTTGCGGTTTAAATTCAAAGAGACATTTAACGTACCTTATTGGAAAAAGTGCGCGCTCCACTCGCTTCTCCCACCGCTGTGATCCTCCTGTCGGCTTCAAAATGGCGCCAATTTGTTCCTATTTGCACCAGTCAGTGCAGCTCCGCTCAATACAGATCCTTCTCTTCCCTCCTCCGCTCGAGTTTATTTATTTACGCGCATGACTCTGTTTTTTGTGGTTTTATTAGCGGGTTGGGTTTGGAAAAAGAAATAAACTGCTATAATAGTGATGTAAATGGCTAGTGTATAAACGAGCGTTGTTGAGTCGCTAGCGGGTTGGAGTGTGGTGTAACAGTGACACCTACAGGCCATGAGGAGCACGACAGCGGTCTCCGCCTTCATATCCTGCACCCGCGTTGATCAAATAAACGAAATAAAATACTAAGATGAAAAATTCAAACTTGGAAGACTTCGGAAATGTTGCCTTGGAAACTGACTGAAATAAGTTTAAGTTGAGGTAAAACTGCTCAAACAAAACTGAAGTAAAATGAAAGGTATATAGAAATATGAATAATAATTTAAATGACAAAAGCACATAAGATTATGTCAAATTAAATTAAACTTTAAAATATAAAACATTCTATATATATATATACATACTGCACTGGGGAGGGTCATTTTTAAATCGAAAAAAATCAAACCTTAGTAGTTTTTAAGTCATGGATTCATCATAAAAAGTGTTAACATTTTTACATTCATACAAGTAAAGCCGAATTCCTGAAATATATTATTCACAGTAACAATTGAGATGACTCAAAATCTTGTAATGTATAAGAGACCCCTCTGTCAAGCTCCTGAAGTTTGCAGACGACACCACTCTGATCGGCCTCATTCAGGATGGTGACGAGTCTGCTTAGACAGGAGGTTAAGGAGCTGGCTGTCTAGTGCAGTCTTAACAACCTGGAGCTTAACACTCAAAACCATGGAGATGATCGTGAACTTCCCGCTCACCATTATGAACAGCACTGTGCATGCAGTGGAGTCATTCAGATTGCTGGACACCACCGTCTCTCAGGACCTGAAGTGGGACAATCACATTGGGCCCTGTATTTATCCAGAGTGAGCAAAAGGTTTGGCAAAATCACTCTGGACCGCTCACATCCAGCCCCTCAAATTTGGACCCCTCACGTTCCCTCTTTGAACTGTTACCGTCTGGTCGACGCTACAGAGCTCTCAGCACCAGAACGACCAGACACAGAAACAGTTTCTTTCCCCAAGCAATCCATCTCATGAACACTTGATATTAAACATGGAACACACAACACTATTATGCAGTTATTTATTCACCACACATACTTATTTTTTCATTTCAATTTGCACATGTCAGACCTCACTCATATTTACCTGTATTGTATATTGTGTTTTTGCCATTTTGTACATTGCCTATCTGTATATTATTCTTTTATTATCAGTGTCTTTTCCTGTTGCTGTCATTCTGTTGCACTGTGGAGCCTCTGTCACTACAACTAAATCCTCGTATGTGTAAACACACCTGGCCAATAAAGCTCATTCTGATAACAACGAACAGACTCAATTGTATTTTTTTTATTTGGCTTTTAATAATGTGCTTTTGTCTAATGTCTATTTAGTTTTAATTTATCTTTATCGATGTTAATACTTCAATTTGAACTTACTTTCTTTGTTATTGAAAAGGCAACATTTAGCATGACCTTGAGAGTGGGAACTTTTATACATTTACTTATAGTGAAATAATATAGAAATCTAATGTTTTTTAGTTTAAAAGTATTTTAAAATGCTGTTTTGGGAATTGCTTTCCCACCAATTAAAATATTAAATTACGTAAAATGTAGTGAAAAAATTAAGAAAGAAAAATCAGCCCACATTGAAAAGCACCCAAGTGTAGAAATAATTTACATTTTATAAAAACAAATCAACATTTATTTACAAAAATATTCAGCACTTTAGAAAACGGTGTCTTGTTTAGTACATGAGCCATCAACAATGTACAGCATATTCATAAAATGTAATCCCTGAGATCAGATCAGTGTCTAGATTTGAGCTGCCGGTCTTTTGAAAAGAAAAAAAAGACAGAGAATACTTTTAAAAAATGCTCCTAATTGAGCACGTCACTACAGACCATATATTTATTTAGTCTTCAATCTGGAACCTCTGCATTCATTTCATGTGTCAGACTGTCTTAAAGTCGAAGGATTTATAAGACTCTAACGGTCTTATCCCAACAATGTTCCACACTTATCAATGTGGTAATTTATGATTTACATTATTATATTACAATGGAGAAAACTAGAAATGTTCTTTCTTTTGTAAATTGTTTTTGGTATTTCAAATAAATAGATATGCCAATGGCCATAAAAAACATTAAAAACATCTTTAGCTGCATCAGTATGTATTAAAATAAAAAATATATATATATATATATATATATGTGTGTGTGTGTGTGTGTGTGTGTGTGTGTGTGTATACATACCCACTATCATTCAGAATGATAACATTAATATACTTCTATTTCAAGAACAGCTAAATGGCATCGGTTCTCTGTTAATGGTCTTTCTTTTTATGGGGAGGCACCACAGAGTTCATCACAATGTCAACATTCATCGGCCGCTCGAACCCATCCAGCATCTTTGCTATTGTTTCTCGAGGGACTCCGTGCTTGTTCCTCCTGTTGATTAAATGAACAGACAGGAAATTACCAGGACAGCCAAGCTCTAATAGACTGCTATACAAAGTCAGTTGTAAATAAAACAATTAAATGAAAATAACAATGGCTCTTAAGCTGGTCTTATCCATGGGAATATGAAAGATACTTACTGATCCTAGACTATAACACATTTTATCCACTTACTCACAACTGAAATCTCTACCTCTGCACCGTAAGCCAAAACCTGATCCAAAGTCAATAGTCTTTCTTATTCAGTGATTAATAAAAGTCACTGTGTTCCTGAAAGCCAAAACTATAAACAGACTTACATTTCTAACTGGGCAGGATCATATTTCCAGCGGGTATCTGGCTCAAGAAAGTCCACACGGTATCCATTGTCTAAAGCCTGTGTGAAATAAAGTACATGAATACAAATGTGTTACTAATTAGTAAGCAGATATAGTTCATTTAGCAAATAGCTGGAGAAATCCTTGTATTATCTCTGAATACAAACATATGGAAATGTTCTAAAGCACTGCTAATAAAACTTTCAGCCAGTGTTCAGAGCCAAGTTAAAGACTAACTTGCGTTTTACAAAAATACTCCAATCCCAGGCATTACTTAAAGATTCCAACTCACCATTTGAACATAAGGCTTCATTTCCCAGGCTTTAACGTTAGTGTTGTCGATGATAACGGGCGAGCGGCCCTCCAACATCGCCTGCTCAGCTGAGAAATGACAAAACCATGAAGAATTAGCATCCAGATTGGTTTTAGAAAAAGAACTGCATGCTCTTTCTCAAAACATTAAATTGCAAGAGTTTCTATTGTTGAAATCGTGATTAATCACATCCAAAATAAAAGTTTTTGTTTACATAATATATGTGTGTAATGTGTATATTTATTGCATGTAAATATACACACATGGATGTATATATTTAAGAAATGTTGTTTATTTATTTAAAATATTTATATATAATATAAATTATATGAATATAAATATATTCATATGGCACTCTTCTTTTCAATCTTCTTTGGCACTCAACGGAGGCGGTCGCATTTTTTTCACTCCCTGTCCTCACCCTTTTTTTCCCTGCTTGCTCGCTTGTCTCGTCTCATCTATTGAGAGACTCTCTCTGCACTGCTCTCCACACTGAAAAAATTATGGATTTGATCAACTGGTCTCTCAACGCAATTGACACCATCTTCTCGACGAGAAGCTTGGGTTCGGGGGAACCTGACTGCCCTGACGGAACGTTTGCAGCTGGCTATACGATGGACGCGTGGAGGTGGCGGATCGTATGTCTAGCGGCTCTTTCCGTGGAGGACATTGAAGATATCTACCTATTCGGAACCATGATAACAGGTATTTTGCTGATTGGATTAGGCTTTGCCCTGGGTTATCGAAGAATTCAGAAAATGGGAACAGCCGTCCAAAGCCTCACAAGGCTGCCCGTATGATTGAAGCTGTGGGAAGAGCGGTCAGCATTGAGACTGAGACTATTAACCGCAATATGGATTCTATCATGGAGAAGCTCACGGTTTGCAGAGGAAAATTGATATTGGAGACCAGAATGGACAAAGAGAGTAGCCGTGGAATTGGAATGCGGCTACTCGCCCTAAGACAAAACAATCAATCTTATATTTTTTTGGCTCCCTCGCACAGCCTCGGCCAAGGTCACTGCTGGAAAAATTACCCCTGGGAAGAGCTCTGCAGTGAGACGCTCTTGCTTCCTCCCCCCATTCTACAGACATTGATTATAAACTACTACACACACACACACATATGCACTCACTTCCCCTCCCCGATCCCTCGCCGAGAATGGCTGCGGGACCGGATGGCTGCCTGCTGGAGCTGGATCACTTCCCCTGTGGCAAAGTCGTGTGCCTATGGTTTATGTGCTTTTTGTGCTGAGGTGTTTTTCCTGTTCTCACACTGTACTCCCCAAGGAGCATAGTCTGGGGGTTATTTTTTTCTCCTCACTTTCCTCCTGTTATGCTGTAATTTTCTTCAATTCCCTGTCTTCCTGTCCTGTCTACCCCCTTGTCATATATGTATGTCGTGTATGTATGGACAGGTTGATGGCTTATTTCACTGGTACTTGTGACTAAGTGACAATAAAGGGCTACTACTACATATACATGGAAATATTTTCTAAATATATGCTGTATCCATGTGTATTTATATATTTACATGATAAATATACACAGTATACATTATGTAAACAGAAACTTTTATTTTGGATGCGATTAATCATTTGACAGCACTAGTATTTATGCATCATTGATGCGTTTGATAAATAAAATAATTACATTTTTATTTCATTCATGTTTTACTGTAATATAGTGAAAATGACAATAAGAATCAAGTGAATCACCACTGAAAATAATGACACAAATAAAGGGTTCATTCTAAAATAGGGTTAATTTACTTTATATAATGTATCAAAATATATAACTTATTTATTCTGGGCTGAAATATAACCTGGACTCTGGAGTCACCAAACTAATTGTAAATTATGTATTTGATAAATGTCCCATATCTAGAAAGATGTTACTAAGCCTGTCCTCACCTCTCTTCTGGTTCCAGTCGTGCGCATCACCAAGCAGAGCGGAATCAAATTCATATCTGTTGTCTTGGAAAAAGTAGTCATCTGTGCTCAGTATTAATCCATTGGGACCAGTGGACAGGAGCTCTCTGAGACACACAGTCAAATATTAGAACATTTATATTTCTCTGCTAATCCTAAACTAATCAAAACATGCCGTTGGGACAATGTTTGTATAACTTAACCAATCAGTACAAGTCTTGCTTTATTTAATCAAACATTTGACCGCTGGTTTGGTGCAAAAACATCAATGAGGTCATTTCTCTACATATTTAGTTTTGCTCACCTGGCCAAAGTGGATTTTCCAGATCCTGGGACTCCCCTCAACATAGTGAGCACAAAAGCAGAGTATTATAATGCTGATGTTGGTCTTTTTCATGATAATGCTGCTGCCAGCGTGCTGAAGATGTTTGATATTCCTCAGAAAATCCAGGATGTTCATGTGACTGGAAAACCCTGTTTTGTTCATGCCACCTGTTTGAAGGTAATGGTGGTCCTTCCCATGGGCCCCAGCTGTGGTTGTTGGCATGAAAACTGTGGAAGACGTTCTCCTGAGGTCTCATGTCTGGAGGAAACATGATAGCACCTCTAGAGGCTGGGGGAGGGAAGAAGTGCACCCTTGGGTCTGGAGGAACCCATGGTTGAGGAGAATACCACGGCTCTGGATTTCCTCCTCTACCAAAGTCATCCATATTACATTGTAAGCGAGGTCTCCATCTTTTTGGATCCTTTTGGTTGCGTTCTTGCTGATCTGGGTAAGGTCTGTAGGCTCTGCCATGATCTGTTACGACAACAGATATGTCTGTACTGTTTGGATGATGACTTTGGGGCTTGTTGGAAGGATGGTGGTCATGCTGTTCAACCGTTTTGGTGTCTGCATTGACGTCAACCTTATCATCTTCCTCAAGCTCTTTGTAAAATTCACAAAGCTCCTGCTCGATGGATGGCACCGGGCGACACACGGGCCCAATAAATGAAGTACTAGTGACGGCCAACTCTCTAAGGACACGTTCTCTCTCTGTCTGGCGTGTGTTCTCAATGGAACTTGTGTTGATCACTTCTTTCTCATTAGTGTCTGTTTGTATTTGTGTTGAAGGATCCAGCTCTCCACCATCTGGATTCACATCCTGTTGAGTTTTAAAATGACTTCCAACATGTAAAAAAGCAAATTCAGTCTGATTGTTTGTCTGGTTATTGGACGATTTAGCCACTGGTGTCCCTCTGACACTATCTGAGTGAGTTAGTGTTGTGTTTTCATATCGTTGCTCTACATTTCCACCATCAGGTGGAGAAGTAGATGCACTGGCATTGACATGTGGCATCTATAAAGAACAATAAATCCACACATTAAAGCAATATTATGTCAATTCGTAGATTCATATTTGTACAAACTTTTTTATTATTGATCACAAGTTAGTCATAAGACTGTACAGACGTTTATATCTGTCTTCTTGACAACCACCATTTAAGAAAATACGTTAACGTACTTAAAATGACCGAAGCAGTTTCGATAAACAATGAGGTTCAATACCTATACATTTCACGGATATTTTCTCAAATTGATCAAATTACGGTGAAAAGCTTTACCTGACGTGTGATAAAACGTGTAAGCACTATGTTCTTGTTAATCAAGTGTTTTTAGCATATCTGCTAATAGCGTAGTTAGAAGTCAGCAGCCTAGACACACAACAACACAAAAGGAAGTGACAAAGTTCAAAATAAAAGTCTCACAAATAAAATACAATTAAATTAAATTAAATTAAACGTTTTTGAAAGAAGTCTCGTATGCTTATCAAAACTGCATTTCTTTAATCACAAATACATTAAAAACACTAGTACTGTGAAATATAATTACAATCTAAAATATATTTTTAGAATTATTCAGAAATAGTTCTAACATGATGATTTGCTGCTCTAAAACATCTCTTATCAACAAGGTTACAAATATTTCTGCTGATTAATATTTTTGTGGAAACAATGATAATTTCTTTCGGGATTCTTTGATGAATATAACGATCAAAGGAACAGCATTTATTTTTAATAAAATACTTTAAATTATATATGCCTTTACTGTCACTTTTGATCAAATCAATGGGCCCTTCTTAAATAACAGTATTGTATGTGATATTCAGTGGTGGTCAGTAACGAAGTACAACTACTTCGTTACTGTACTTAAGTACATTTTTCAAGTATCTGTACTTTACTGGAGTAGTTTTATTTTGAGTAACTTTTACTTTTACTTCACTACATTCCAAAGCATAAGATCGTACTTTTTACTTCACTACATTTCATAAAACATATCGTTACTCCTTATAAAACATCACGTGCTCCCGCAGAAGCGGTGTCTGACTTATGAACAAACTGATTCTTTTCAATGAACCTGTTCAATCGGTTGCAAATCGCAACAAACGATTCATTCACAAATTGGAATGGTCCGATTACAGCTGTTCTCGAGTCGAAAACTCACTGATTCAAATGATCCGTTTAGAGCGAGTATTCTTCAGTGAAGTGAACACACAAGTAAAGAACCGGGAGATCTTGTGATACTGATGCTGTGAAAATGCGTTACTAATGTCGAATTTTAGGATTCATTATTGTAACTGAAAATAATATTTAGGTTAAAACTGTCAGTTGTTTGTGAACTAAATCTGCTGTAAAGGGTGATCTATTTAAGCCCACTGAAATGCTTGAATGCAGACAGATCAACATCAGTGTCTCTAACGTTATGTTTCAGGTCAAAAACAAAACATTAAAATAACACCGATTAAATAAAATAACTCATGCACGTGTAAGCGGATGTATACCGGTAAGGGCTATGTGTAAACCTCACTCCCCTGACCTCAAAAAGAGGCGCTCTAGCGACTGATGCAAGAGGCTGTAGCCTTTGGCGTTCCTTGTTAGGCGCCCGCCTCCCGCGCGGAATCCCGGGTTCGCGACCCGTTCGGAGCAAGAACGAGTTAGGATGGTGTGGACCGGGGAGATACACACGTTCATATTCCCGCTGCTGTCGTTAGCAGTTTTTTTAATGCTATGCATTTAGACCTATGTGACGTTTGTTTTTATATTGTTTATCAACAGTATACATTTTATATTGTTTAGATCAACTAGCCGAGTAGACAGATATGAATGTTTATTCATAACCATACTGAAAATAAGTAAATATTGTTAGCTGATGCTAACTGTCTAGCTAACAAGCTTGCTGGTGCTAAGTTGAGGAAATGTTTAGATATAAAATCCAAATATCTTTATTCAGCCACCTAGATAGATTCCATCTGAGGAAAAAGAAAGGATGTGATGTTCAGAACATAGTAACTACAGTAATTATCAGGTGGGAAGTGATGCCCTCCTGGTGCATTGGGCCAGGGTGTTTTACACCACAGACAAGGTTTGAGAAGAAAAAATCATTATGAAAATATCATTAGATTTTCCTTAAAATGTTCTTCCTAATTTCAGGCCTAATTCTAATGTCATATATAACTGACGTTCTGCAAAACAACAAGTTCTAAAACACTTTGTTCTTACTGGTGAAGATTAGATGGTGAAATCTGTTTTCTCTCAGGTACATGGCAGTGTAAGCTTCACAGTCAACATTACTACATCACTCTCTCAGCGTAGTCCATATCAACAAAATATATATCTTGACTCTATATAGTGGTTATTTTGGGAAAAACCCAGGTATTTTGGGCAGTAGGATTATAAAAATATGTGCTAATATAAAATTAAATAAAGTAGTCTATATAAAATTGCAAAATAAATCTGTCTATCAGTACTTTTTACTTAAGTACATAAAAATTGAGTACTTTTGTACTTTCACTCGAGTAAAATTGAAAAAGCAGTACTTTTACTTTTACTGGAGTAATATTTTAGTATACGTATCTGTACTTTTACTCAAGTACTTGATCTGTGTACTTTGACCACCACTGGTGATATTAAATAATATGAATGTAGCTTATTATGTTGTCATTTATATTTCTCTGCATGTTTCAGTGTATTGGTAGGATATAGTCAACAAAAACAGTTCGATTACAGAAGCAAACCTCCTCCAGTTTAACCACAGAATGTGTCAGTCGCCACCAGGGGTGTAGACATCATTTTACAAGTGAGGGGGACAGATATGTAATATACATATATATCATATTACAATTTAACATTTCTGTAATATAACCTATCAGTCAAAGGTTTGTTTTTTTAAAGAAGCCTCTTCTGCTCACCGAGCCTGCATTGATCTGCATTATATTATAAAATATCATTTATTTCTGTGATCAAAGCTGAATTTTCAGCATCATTACTCCTGTCTAGTGTCACATGATCCTTCAGAAATCATTCTGATATGCTGATTTGCTGCTCAAGAAACCTTTTTTAATTATTATTATTATTATTATTCAAAACAGTTGAGTACATTTTTTCAAGTTTCTCTGATGATCCGAAGATCAGCATTTATCTGAAATAAAAAGCTTTTGTAACATTATACATTCAAAAGAGTCAGTATAATTATTATTTTACTTTATTTGTTATCTATTATATCTATTTTGGCAAATTAATAATAGTAATTAAGACTTGTATTTAGCAAGGATGGTTTAAATTGATTAAAAGTGATGATAAAACATTTACAATGTTACATAAGATTTCAATTTCAGATAAATGCTGTTCTTCTGAACTTTCTATTCTTCAAAGAAACCTGACAAATTCTACTAGGCTGTTTTCAACATCATCATAAATGTTTTTTAGCAGCAAATCAGAATATTAGAATGATTTCTGAAGGATCCTGTGACTGTAGTGATACAAAAAAAAATTAGCTTTGAAATCACAATAAAATACATTTTAAAATATATTCAAATAGAAAACCGTTAAAAATGTCAATGTTCTAAAACTTTTGACTGGTTGTGTATAGGCAACTTTAATTTTCTCTTTTTCTAACTTTTAATTGGCTTAGAAATCAGATACTGTCGTGATCGGCGTTAAGAGGTTGCACGGAAGAGCCAGGAAACACGGAACGAGGAGACAAGGAACTTCTTTAGAACACTTTAATTTGAACACGGAGACAGGTACACACACTCACTGACGTTGAGACATAAACAATAATCCACACGAAACATGGGGCAGAACAGACTATATGAAGGGGAACATAACTGGAAACACCTGGGACGAAATCAAGACACAAATGGAGACTGATGAAATAATGATGACAGGAAAAACCAAATATGGGCAGGGAAACACAAGGCAGAGGGAGACAGACTGTGACAGATACACTGCTGGATAATAACCAATAATAATGATTTGTTTCTATACTACAAACACATTTTTATCACATAATAAGGCAGAATAGTTTCTATACTGTAATAAATACTATGTCAGTTAGCACTGCATTGTTCACATATTTTATTTATTACCTGGAGATGACTTGAAAAACACAAATAAACCATATATTGTCGCAATCGCAATTCCAAACTGGATTTTTTTCTGTGAAAACAGCTGTTTTCATACAGCCGTAGCTGGACATTTGTCCATATTAGGAATTCGACTTTCTGCGCTGGCGTCGAGTATGAATGAAACATACACTGCATGTAATGAGTGCTTAGCGCTTCGTGATGTTCCTCGCGCCTTATTCATTTCCGAAGAAAACATCAGGTCATGCAACAGACTATCCTGTCTCTTTGAATTTAAATCTATATTTATTCACACTGGCTCTTGAAAACCTCTATGTGAACACACTTGAAAACACCCTCGAAAAAGTGCGGGGGATGAATTTACGTGATACGTCCCAGCGTAATCTACGCCCCTGGTCACCACTTAGATCCTCTTCTGTGAAGAAACATGAAGTCTGAGTCCACACAGGCGGCCATTTTTACCAGAATCCCCCTGATCTAAATAACTGCCAAAACCATCATTTGTTTTGAAGGAAGACTTAACATACATACAAAATACACATAGGGAATATGCATAAGGAGGAATATCCAGATCCTCTTGTATTACTGGTAAACCACTGAACTAAACCAAAACTGCCTTTGACTGAGTGCATTTCTGTCCTTTTCAAGCTGTTTGGACTTCATTTCTATATTTACTGTGGTATTATAACAAACTCATGATAATGAAAGATGATATAGTATATTTTTATTCCATTTTCATAACTTTTTTAATAAACAAAGGCTTGTTTTATTAAGTTTTAATGAGTCAAACCAGCTAAAACGTTCACCTATTTACTAAACACTGAACATGGATCCAGAAATACTGACTTATTCTCAAATTCATAATTTTTGATGACCATCAAAATATTGTGTTTTCCTGTAAAATCACCAATTTCGCTCTCTTTCACTGTAGTGTACGTTTGCAGGCACAAACAAATGTGGTATGTGGGTTCTTTAACTGAAATCCCATATAAACACTGCAGGCAGCCACACACCATGACTGGCGAGAGTAATTGAGAGCAGCTTTTGAGAATGTTTTCAGTCATCTCACCGCCACAAGCATTTCGTCTAGTCATAGATACCATCGACTGGGTCAGATGCAATAGAAGAGAGAACAAAAACAAAACATGTGTCCATAGTTTGACCCAGAACTATGAAGGAACTCAAGGTTTCATGTGTTTTTTAGTCATGCAGAGACAAATAATCCTTTTAGGATGGAAAATTTGGATTGTTGTGATGTCTAATTTACATGTACATCTCATTTTTATTTCGCTGATGCTAGGTTCAGTCTGTTTATTTAGCTACATCTTATATTCTATTAATTCTATTCCATATATATTCACTTTAATATATTTTACTTATTGTTATTCACTGTATTTATTCACTTATGTATCCATTTATACGTATGTGACATATTCATAATAATAAACCACCACAAAAATATCCATATCCAATAATTTTTCTGTTTATTTTTTAACAATAGTATTGAAGAGGTCATACCACATTTACAGTCAATCAATATATATTTATTTGCTTACCATTGGATGCATATACAGAATCATTAAAAAAATAATTTGACCAAAATATCCCAGACATGATTCCTGAATCATGGTCTATAAATACATTTTTAAATAATGGAGAATTTCTACTGATTTACCAGCTCAGTAGTGAACAAATGATAACAATGAGTGCTTAATTTGTACAGCAGTTGATAATGATTGACAGTTTATGGCACAGCCACATGATAAGCGCTCAACAGTTGAGTATGGAGTTGGCCCTCATGATGTGCATGACTTTCCGAGCGCTGTAACTGTACTCAAACTGCATGTGCTCACGATAGAAGTACAAATATCCTGTTAAAAACAGAAATAACAATGATTTTTATTCAAGCATTCATGCTTTGGTGAATCGGTTCAAATACATACCTGACACAATGAGAAAGTTATGCAACATTAATCATTTACACATACCATAGTGATATGCAGCAGCATCCACTTCATCTCCTATTCCAGGAAAGTCTTCCTCGATGGATCGTGGGTATCCACTGTCCATGGTGCCTTTCTCCTCATCATAACTGGAGATGAGACGCAGCTCACATTAGCTTTTGGCATGTGTTGGGTTTGTGATTTAAAGCACTCAAAATGCAATTAAATATTTGGAAGTTTTAGTTTTTCCACAAGATTATAACATACCTCCAGTATTCTTCATCTACGAAAAGTAGAGTCTTGCCCGTGTCTCGGATGTAAACTGCTGCATCTATTTTGCGGACAGTCTTCGGGAGACCAAGTTTGTGGATGTATTTTGGATAGCCGTCAACCAGATCGTAGCCATTGAGAGCCCACATTCTGATACCTGTAATATGTTTCCAGTCATAAAAATATTTTTGTTTATTTAAGTCAAAAATGTATCTGTAAGTGTTGTACTGTTATTCTTAACTAAAACTAAAATAACTACAAACTGATGAGATAAAATAAATATAAGTAGCAGGTTAAAAACTTAAACATAACTCTTACAGTATTTTTTTATTTTACATATTGTTCTAATACATTTTTTTAAATTTGAGTAAAATATTTTTCAATTTTGTTGTGTTTTTGTCATTTATATTCGTTTTTATTTTAAATATACTGGTATATATTTATATTTTTTGTTTTTAAACTTTATTTTATTTGTAGTTGTTTCAGTACTTTAACGTAAAACTAAATGAAAATGAGAAATGTTACCTTGGCAACTAACTGAAATAAAAGCATTAGCATTAGCTAAAACCACAATAAAGTAATTACTTGAAATAAAATAAACATTATAAATAAAATAAAATGTTGCAACACTTCTCATTTACTTACTAAAAATTTAAACTACAACTAAATACATAAAATAATAATACAAATGAAAAAACACAACATAATTACTAACTTTAACTCAAATTACATTGAAAGCAGAACAAATTAAAATAAAAGCTAATTTAAAATATGAATAAATACTATAATAGTATATAAATAAGTGTTGGTAAAGACAACTTTTACAGAACAAAGATAAAATAACATGACTAATAATTTGCCATTTAAATCTCAAAACTAACCACTGAATATGATGACGATATCTTTCTCTGGGTTCTCGTAGGCAGCATCTACGTGGTTTGGTAATTCAGGCCAGGTATTTTTAATGAGAGTTTGTTCAGGCTCATACATTTGAGGATGTAGTCGCCAGTAAAACCTGCCAACAAAAACAACAAAAAAAGGAACCATATTAGGAAATAATACATTATGCAAGAGTTTAAAAATGTGCATCAATGAACCGTGGACTATTTTTGCACCTGTCTTTGAAAATGATTGTCTCTCCACGGAGTTCAGTGACTGCATCAAAACTCAGTTCAGGGTCACACTTGGTTGGGGCGTCTGGTTTAGGCTTAAATCTTCCGTGGTCTGGGTTTTTACCTGCAGTTAACCCAAAAGCAAAGTCTGATTTAGGACTATGAAGCCTTCTAGAATGATCTTTTGGTCAAAATGATATATCACTCACCATAGAGAGCCTGGATTCCCATAACGTCATCATTAGACAGAGGGTAACCCCCGTCGTAGGAATACACCGGGTACATCAGTGACCCCGGGTCAGAGGAGTGGGCCATCCCGAGAGCATGACCGAACTCATGGGCCGCAACCAAGAAGAGATTGAATGCTGCAAAGAACATCAGATCAGAAATCAGTAAAGACATTTATAATTTTACAAACGTTTTTCAGAGAAATGCTGTTCTTATTTAAGCACCGAAAACAGCAGATAAGAATGATTTCTGAAGGATCGTGACACTGAAGACTGGAGGAATGATGCTGAAAGTTCAGCTTTGCGTCACAGAAATACATTTAATTTAAAAATGCATTAAAATAAAAAACACTTATTTAAATATTCAATAATACTTCACAATATTGCTGGTTTTATTGTATTTTTTATTTTCTGAATGCTGCATTTGTGAGTGAAAGGGACTTTGAAAATATAATTTTATTTTATGTATTTATATATATTGTTTGTACCGTGAAAGTCTTTGGTCCATGTTTCATCTTCATCAAAGTGTGTATCTCCACCAATGCCGTTTCCAGGTGGATACGCATGAGCAAGAAGCCCCCCAGGGCCATCAAACGGGTTGAAGTCTCCATGCTCTGTCATTTGCATTCAAAAAAATGATGGTGATTGACAGAAAGGAAATTTTATCCTCACTTTAATGAATAATAAAAATGCTAGTACCTTTTGCTCCAAAGCTGATCATGATATCAGCATTTCCCTCGTGCAGTTTCTTAAACTTCAGTGGTGTCACCTTGCTCCAGACGTTAAAAGCGTCTCGAACGGCTTTGTCCACATCTGCCTTCTTCAGGTCAGGAGTGTAGTTCAGAATCCTGTAAACAAAAGCCGGATAACTATACTGTGTTTTTATCATATTCAGTTCTTTAATGTACAAACACAAACCTGAAGGTCACGTTTGTGGTTTTCCATTTGAGCTCTTCAGGAAAGTGGTTATATTCAGCCACATCTGGAACTCCACAGCGAGCCATTTCCATCACCTCCAAGGTGTTGTCGTCCAACTTTCCCGTCACTTCCAACTTGAAGAACGCTTGCAGCTCTCGAATCTTCTGGGACATGAGATCAGACACTTTTCCTTTTCCCTGGAGACCAACTGGCATGCCATAGTACCTTCGAAGATATTTCTACAAAAAAATCAAAGAATAAATAAAAATACATTAAGATCATTTATAACATTTAAAAAATGCGCTTCCTACCTCAGCTAATAACAGCTTGTCTTTCTCCTCAGTTGCAATAGGTTTTGCTAAAGCGTGCGCTGCAATCACCAACAATACCACAGCTGTGAGCTCCATGTTGACCGGATGATGTTCGGCTCAGTCTGACTGGCATTTTTATAGTGCTCTGTCCTGTCAAAAATTGTTTGTGATTCATGTAAAAAGTACCGTGGCAAATGCACCACTTCCTCTAAGCACACAGCCAGCAGAATGTGGTTAAAAACTGCTTTTAGGACACCTGAGTGAGCAATGATATCACTGCTGCGGCGCTACTTTTGGCTGCAAGTGATTTGTTGACTCATTTTGGTAAAGGACATGAGTAATGGCAGGTTATAAAGTCATGTTAGTACTTCTTGTTTTGATTTTTCTTGTGTGATTTTAGAAGCCCTGGTACAACATATCTCTCAGACTTGCTCATGTGTGATTTAAAAAAATACACAAGAAATCTATTTTTAGGCCTAAATGGTGACAAAACTTGATGCCAACTCCCTTGGCTTCATTTCAAGGTGACTATTTCCAGACTTCTGGATTATGAATCATAGCCATTCATTTATGATTAAGACCTGACATATGACTTCTAAACCTGCAGACGTTAAGATAAAGGACATTTAGCAGCTATAGGGTATAAAGTATACACACTACAGACACCAAAACTGGTGTTGTCAACACATCTTTCACTACACAATTACTAATACTGTATAATATGCACAAATACTAATACTAATTGCTGATAATTTATCAAAATGAATTATAATATACACTATTATTGTTCAAATGTTTGTAAAGAAATTAGTGCTGTCAAACGATTAATCGTGATTAATCGCATCCAAAATAAAAGTTTTTGTTTACATGTACTTTGTGTACTGTGTATATTTATAATGTATATATAAATACAAACACATGCATGTATATATTTAAGAAAAATATATTACGTTTACAAATTAAATATATTTATATATAATATAAACTATATTGATATAAATAAATACATGTAAATATTTTCAAAATATATGTGTGTGTGTATTTATATATACATTATAAATATACACAGTACACAAAGTACATGTAAACAAAAACTTTTAGTTTGGATGCGATTAATCGCAATTAATAGTTTGATAGTGTAACGGATGTATGCCAGTAAGGGCTGTGTGTAAACCTCGCTCCCCTTGCCTCAAAAGAGGCGCTCTGGCGACTGATGCTAGAGGCCTTTGGTGTTCCTTGTTAGAGCGCCCGCCTCCCGCGCCGGAGTCCTGGGTTCGCGACCCGCTCGGTGAGTTGGTGCGGACCCGTGTCGGGGGGGTTACATTGGTGCCGTGACCCGGATGGGAGTGAGGTTTAGGAGGGTGAGTGTAACGGATGTATGCCAGTAAGGGCTGTGTGTAAACCTCGCTCCCCTTGCCTCAAAAGAGGCGCTCTGGCGACTGATGCTAGAGGCCTTTGGCGTTCCTTGTTAGAGCGCCCGCCTCTCGGGTTCGCTCGGTGAGTTGGTGCGGACCCGTGTTGGGGGGGTTACAACAGCACTAAAATAAATGTATTTATTCAGCTTTGTCATCACTACATTTCAATTTTTATATATATTACAATATCTTAAAATATTACAAAATTAAATTGTACTAATATATTAACAATATTAGTTTACTTTATTTACTTTATTTTTGCACACACTCTATAAAGGTCTAAGATCATGTTATTCTCAGACATTTCCAAACCGTTTTGTGGAGTTCTGTCAGCTGGAAGGTTTTTAGAAAAAAAAAAGGTTTTGTCAGCTGAACAATCTCTGTGTTAATTAAATATAAATAAACAGCACAACCCATTGAACACACAGTACTTCTGTTCCTCACAGCCCCATTTTCATTCCTGCCAAAAACTGACTGACTAAGGTCTATTGTTGGATCAAAAACAAATACTTGGCATGTTTTGCACAGCTGTTAGGGGCTTTTTTGCTGCTTTGCGGCGTCATCACATGAAAAACAGTCAATCTGTTGGTTTTCCTGTGGTGCAGCCTGAACCCATTTAAAAGGCGCAAAGAAAAGACACTGTACATTAATGGCTGTAAATATTAGATTAACTATAAATGACCTTTAAACATATCCTTAAATTAACTTGAATTAAGAAAACAAAATAGCATTAGGTCCAGAGATGCAAAGAGCTAAATATATTCAGCGCTGCAAGTGCAGGCCTGTCCTGTTAATGGCAGCTGTCACACATAACAAAGTAATAGAGTGACAGAATTCTTCAAATGTGACTTTGCTGCATGTCCACACCTCTGTAAAGTACACATTATTAAACAGACAAGTGTCTAGCTTTCTAATAACACTGATTTGACAGAGGTTTGTGAATAAAATGACTGGCCAAAAGCACTTGCTACACTTGAGACATAAGGATGTGCAGAAAACAACTTCACAATACGTAATACACTATGTTTTCAAAGTAGTTGTCACAATTAAAGGCGATTAGACAGGTATGAAAAAATAAGCACTGTGGGCATTATCAGAATCAGAATCAGCTTTAATCGCCAAGTGTGCAAACACACAAGGAATTTGTTGTGGTTTTTAAGAAGCTCTTGGTACATACATACATACATACATACCTATCTGACATGAAAACAGAAACATTTAAAGAGGCTTTTCTGGTGAAACTGATCGGAAAAATGTTGCTTAAGACAGGACAAACAAAAACAGTAAAAGTACCAAGGGACAACAAACCGAAGCGGCCATCTTTATCTCATCTCTGCCAGCTAAACAAAATATCTTGAGCAAAAAAGTGGGATTGTGAATAAAACAATAAGGCTCAAGAAGCAGTGGTTTACAGTGAATTTATAAGGGGTGTTTTCTTTTTTCTTTTCTTTTTTTTACTTTGAAATATCAGTTTTATAACCATTCTGATGGTTCATAACTTCTAATAAGGTGAATGGCTTCTGTTTCTTTCCCCTGTAAAACCTCTGTTCTGAATGTTGGAAGGAATATTACATCAAAATCAGGTTATGTCAGTGTAGACCATAAAGATTCAAAATCTATTTGCTCATCTTTTGTATTTTTTTATTTTTATTTTTTTTACAAAGAAGCAAGCAGAGACATGTACAATAAAAACAATGAGTAAAGAAAAAAAATGTTGCGCCAGAGGATGATAGATGTAATTCAAGCCTATAACCTGGGGCCAAAATCAACAAGCTATAACAACATGAAGATGTAATGAACTCCTACATGTTCTCAGCTGATGAGCAGGAGCTGAGATCAGGTCCTTCAGTGGAAAAAGAAAAAAACCCTGACGCCCTGCTTTGAGGTCTATATTAATCTATCCTCTCAATCCTTATGATAAAATGTGAATAATACATTACGATACCCTCGATCTCTAAATGACATGATGTCTATGATTGTCAGTCTTATGTCCCCCGTCTTGTGTTTCCCTCCCTCTTGTTCCCATATTTGGTGTTTCCTGTTCCTGTCCTAGTTCTGTGTGATTATTAGTCCATGAGTCTCCGTCTGTGTTTTGATTAACTACCCCACCTGTTTCTGTTCTCTTTGATTAGTTTCCCAGTATTCATAAGTCTTGGGTTCCTCCGTGTCTAATGTCCGGCATTGATTGTCTTACCACCATGCTCCATGTTTGTACTCCTTGGATTGTGTCATTAAAATAAGTTTAATTAAATGTTCTCATCGCTCCTTGCTCCCCAGCAGATCATGGAAATGATGCAATGCAATACATTTGTCAAAATGAACAATGATGGCATCCTACACCTTAGAATTGCTGAAAAGGGAGTTTGAGCTTAACAGAACTATATGTGCAAACATTAATGTGAATCATATCAAAATGAGACCAAGGGGAACTTCCCAGGTTGAAAATGTGGATCATGTCAGACATCGGCAGGGATGATGTATGAGGAATGGTAAAGGATCCACCCACTTGTGATCAAAGTTTTATTTGCTGGAAATTATTAAATTCCAGACCGTATGACAACATTGTGTAATTTAAAAATATAGGCTACAATTGGTAATGTAAGATTAGGTATATGCTCCATAGATGTAAAGTTATGCTACACTTAATTGGACCATAACTATGTCTTTACCAATGGGGTGGGGGGGCATTGTTTTATAAAGTATAAAGAAATAGAACAGTGAAGTAAATTTTTGCAATAGGCTAATTCTAGTTGGGAAGTAGCCTAATAATTTTGTATCTATATTTTATTTTAAGATTCATTTTAATTAGATTATATATATTTAATTATTTTAAATTATTTTATTTAATGAATGAATGAATGACGCATGTTTATTTAATGTATTGTGTGTAACAAAATGCGCGTTGTTGTGTCATTTTCTGTCGAGTAAAAATTTATTTTGTTGCAAATTGGAATTTTTGATAGGATTATGCTAAATACATAATCTAAAAAGTTAAAGGCACAGTGCAAAATATAAAATTGTGTAAGTGGTAAACGTTTCATTTTAAGTAAAACCAATTACAAGACACCATCACCCAGCACTCTGGAGAATCAACAACTGGCAGATGATTTGAATTATTTTTACTGTAGAAAAAAACACCCCACACAACCATTAACACCTCCAGCAACCCCCCTCTCCCCCAAACCTGCACTGAATATAAGTGAAGATGACGTGTGCCAGGTCTTCGGAGAGAACAAAAAAAGGAAAGCACCAGGACCAGATGGTGTGACACCAGTCTGTCTGAAATCCTGTGCTGACCATCTGGCCTCCATCTTCACACAGATCTTCAACAGATCACTGGAGCTGTGTGAAGTCCCGTCATGATTCAAAGCCCAGCAGAGGCTGTACTTCCTTCGCCAGCTGAGGAAGTTTAACCTGCCACAGGAGCTGTTGATACAGTTCTACTCTGCCATCATTGAATCTGTCCTCTGCATGTCAATAACTGTCTGGTTCAGCTCAGCTACCAAATCTGAGCTCAGAAGACTACGGAGGGTAGTCCGGACTGACTGCTGAGCGAGTCATTGGTACAACCTTCCCCACTCTCTCACGGAACTGTACTTATCCAGAGTGAGCAAAGGTTTGGCAAAATCACTCTGGACCCCTCACATCCAGCCCCTCAAATCTGGACCCCTCACATCCAGCACACTTCCTCTTTGAACTGTTACCGTCTGGTCGACGCTACAGAGCTCTGAACACCAGAACGACCAGACACAGAAACAGTTTCTTTCCCCAAGCAATCCATCTCATGAACACTTGATATTAAACGTGGAACACACAACACTATTACATTATTTATTCACCACACATACTTATTTTGTTATTTTCAAATTTGCATGTCAGACCTCACACATAATTGTCTGTATTGTATATTGTGTTTTTGCTATTTTGTACATCGCCTATTTGTATATTGTTCTTTTGTTGTCTGTGTCCTGTCCTGTTGCTGTCATTCTGTTGCACTGTAGAGCCTCTGTCACTATAACAAAATCCTCATATGTGTAAACATACCTGGCCAATAAAGCTCATTCTGCTTCTGAAGTAGCTCCCATGAGTGGCGCACTGAGGACTTTTATTTTGTTTCCAGCAGCCATGTATTGTTGAGTGAAGTTTGGGTGTAGATTCACACACACCCTCTCTCGTGTAAATACAGTGCACAGCTTGTGATGTTACGGGATATTTTTGTCTCCACTAATTGTTTAACACCACAGAGACTGCGGAAGCGAAGACAACGAGGTTTAGCAGGTAGTTTGAATACTGTTTCAAACATATTCATCCTAGATTTTCTCATTAAACGTTCCATCATTTTTGACATTTCAGCATGTAACGTTAACTTTACTGTGATATGAGAAGTGTTTCCTTAATCTGTAATTTACTGAGATTATGTCATGCATCGTTATTGTGACACTGACTATAATCCTGACGTCATACTCTATACTTAAAATGTGTACTTTTACTATTATATACATTATGACTTACACGTGTTGCATTAACAGCACCGATTCTGTGCTATGAAAGAGAATATTAGTGTTTTTGTTATGATGAATATTGATACACATGAAATGCAAAGCAGGTTCCTGAGAAAAGCATGTGCTCGGATGTTTGACAGGATGGAGAGGATGGAGGACGATTTGTCACAGGCTTTGAATTCTGTTAGTCTGGAGCGGAAAGACAGCAAGATGGACACTTTTGGGTAAATATCCCATCTCATTCTTTATTTAGCATATGATTTCTTATTCTAAATTATTGATATTGTGTTTTACATTGCAAGTGACTTATAGAAGCCACAATAGTGATCAAGAATCACGCCATTTGTGGTTTAATCCTACAACCATTTTTGGATGAATTTCCATCCAAATATTTGAAGCAAAACTAAGATTTGAACATATTCTGTCATCATGTCAATTGCTATACAATTATGCATTCAGATGTTCTTATGGAGCACAAACATGTGTTGTAAGTCTGTCACAAGGTTGTCGATTTAAGACCTAAAGCACTTTTTCTGTTTCAACATCCAGAATTCTATAAGGTGAACCGATTAGTCTCTTGTTTGCTGAAATGGTGAACGCATGAAGCAGGGATAAGCACATTGGGATTAGCTTTCTAAAGACTCTTTTGTTTTACAACAGGTTTCTGTTCATGTGGGGGATCTCGGGTGTTTGTGTAAAACCAAACTGTTTTACGGTTCCATATTCTGGCCTCTAGTTTCCTAACTATACAGTAAAAAATACAAATATAACAGGTGATGTTTACATATTCTCCACAAGACAAAATAATTACTGAATTTATAAAAATGACCCGATTCAAAAGTTAAGAAACCCTTGAATCTTAATATTATGCATCATTTCCTGGGCGATCTATGACTTATTTTGTGATAGTTGTTCAGGAGTCCCTTGTTATTTCCTGAGCATCTCTTCAGAAAAATCCTCCAGCTTCCTTCTTTGGTTTTCCAGCATCTTCTGCATATTTGAACCCTTTCCGACATTGACTGTATGATTTTGAAATCCATCTTTTAACACTGAGGACAATTGAGGGCATAACTATTACAAAATCTGAAAACATGTTCTGATGCTAAAGAAGGCCACACAATGCATTAAGAGACGGGGGGTGTAAACTTTTGAAATTGGATGATCAGGGTAAATTGTACTTATTCTGTCTTGTGAAGTCCAGTACTAAATGAAAGAATATGATAGTTAAACAAAAATGAGAAGAATTTACACATCATCATCATCCTGTTCAAAAGTTTACATGCCCCGGCTCTTAATGCACTGTGTTGTCTTCTCGAGCATCAGTAAATGTTTTCAGATTTTGTAATAGTTTGTATGAGTCCCTCAGTTGTCCTCGGTGTGAAAATATGGATCTCAAAAATCATACAGTCCCTTTTGGAAAGGGATCAAATATGCAGAAGATGCTGGAAAACCAAAGAAGGTGCAGGAGCTGGAGGATTTCTCTGTTGAACTGCTCAGGAAATAACAAGGGACTCATGAACAGACATCACAAAATATAAAAACAGTCATGGATCATCCAGGAAATGACACACAGTATTAAGATTCAAGGGCATGTCAACTTTAAATGGGGTATTTCTTATCAATTCAGTTATTATTTTGTCTTGTGGAGTATATGTATACATCTGTTATGGGAAATTGCTTATTCAGGACAGTACTAAATCAAAATAGCATGCAATTTTCATGATCCCTCTTATTTTGTTTCAATTATTAAAATTGTTCATATTCTGCAAGGGATATGTAAACTTATGAGCATATATATATATATATATATCCAAGCTGTGTTGTCACATACTATATAATTATATAAAATACATACATGATAAATATTATAAAATAAACAAATATAATCCATAGTGTGAAAATATCAGAAATAAGTATTGATGTCAGAGAAATATAAATAATTAGCCATTATTTCTAACAGCTAATCCAGATTATTGTGTATATATCATATTGAGGGACACTTGTAGTTTAGATTGATTGTGTTGGGTGGGTCACGTAGGCCCTTGTTAAACCAGATTAGGGTTTTAATCTTTAAATCTAAAAGTCTGCCTATACTACAGCCTCCTTTTACTCCCCCCTACACCCTACATCACACACTTTACTGCATTATTAATTGCATTATTAATTGCACTGACAGTGTGGCCAGCACTGGCACAGAGTCCACCAGCAGCGTCTGTATGTGCGACCGCGTCTGGCTATGCTCATGACCTGCGTGGACGATCTGGACTCTGACGATTACCTCCATGCCCAGGTGGCTAAACATTAGATGAGGCTTTTCTCGTCTGCAGGCAGGTTGCGGGCTGACCTAAGAAAGACCAGTTCAGGTTTTGTTTTTCACTTCTCTTGTTGTCAAGTCTGGCAGATCTAAACCTGACTGCAAGTGTCTAGCTTGGTTTCGTGGTGACTGAGCACCTTTCTATCTGTTCTTACAGAGATATTAAAGTTTTAGTGTATTTGAGTTAGTGATCTTCAGGGGATGAGACATTTTAAACCTTAGATGTTAGCCCGTGGTTCTTAAACATGGTTTAATGGATTGTGCGGTTTAAGATGGTTAGCTGCAGTGTGACATGCTTAGCATTTCTTGAATTGGTGTTAGTGTTAATCTGAGCCGTTATGTAAGGACAGGAGTTACTCAAGCAGAACTGTTATTTTATTGAACTGAGTCTTTCTTTCTTTCACCCACAGGCTGCACGTCGTCACGTGGAATGTGGCCACAGCCGAGCCTCCTGAAGATGTGAACTCTCTGCTTCAGCTCAGCTCTCCGAAGAAACCCGACCTCTATGTGATCGGGTGAGTTTCAGTATTTGAATCGAGAGACAGACCGTAAAGTAAATAATGACAGTTATCTCACCTCAGAAGTATGTGCTCCGAGTGTCCTAACATCTGTGATGCTGCTTCTGTTCAGGCTGCAGGAGGTGAAGGCTGCACCTCTCAAGTTTGTCACAGATTTGGCGTTCGAGGACTCCTGGAGTCACCTCTTCATGAACACGCTGGCTCCATTGGGTTATATCAAGGTGCTGACTCATACAAACACGCTTTTGTTCATTATCATATTAATTATGTGACGTTTGCTATGAACCAGTGGATTATACCACCGATTTATAGAGCGGCTCTGACAGGTATACATGAATGGGACATTTTTTTGTTATTAAAAATTTATATTTTTAATAACATAATGTATATATATGTTAATGATATAATTACATTGTTTATATATATATATATATATATATATATATATATATATATATATATATATATATATATATATATATATATATATACAATTATTTTGAATTTAAATTTAATTTAATCAATTTCATTACATTATTACATTTGAATTAATTAACCTATAATGAATTAATAATGATATAATGAACTTGGTTACACTTTAGTTTAGGGACCAATTCTCACTATTAACTAACTATGACTTTTGCCACAATAAACAACTACTTTTCTGCTTATTAATAATTAGTAAAGTAGTTGTTAAGTTTAGGTATGAGGTGGGATTAAGGAATCTAAAATATGGCCATGCAGAATAAGGCATTAATATGTGCTTTATAAATACCAGAAAACAGTTAATATGCTAGTAATATGCATGCTAATAAGCAGCTAGTTAATAGTGAATATTGGTCCTTAAAATAAAGTTTTATAATGAACGTATAGTGAATAATTACAATTCGATGTATTGATTAAATCTGTTATAATTGATATATTTAATAAAATTTTCTTCTATAAATGTATTTATTGTGGCTCATTCAGGTGTCCTCCATACGGATGCAGGGTCTGCTCTTGCTTTTCTTTTCCAAGCTGGAGCACGTCCTCTTTATCAGAGACATTCAGGTCACTTACACCCGGACAGGACTCTTCGGCTACTGGGTAAGAGCATGGCAATGCAAGTTAGCTATAGTTTTGAGAGCAACTTTTTATAAACTTAGTGAAAATTTAACAAACATTTGCTGTGCAGGTAAATTAATCTTTCTTTCCTTCAAATGAAAGGGTAATAAAGGAGGAGTGTCCATCTGTCTGTCCTTCTACGGTCACATGCTCTGCTTCCTGAACTGTCACCTGACCGCCCACATGAACTACGCCTCTCAGCGGGTGGATGAGTTCCAGTATATTCTAGATGCTCAGACCTTTGACACCAAAAACACACGCATTCTGGATCACAAGTCAGTCCCGGCCATGATTAATAACCACATAACAGTCTTCTGTGAATGATTTCATTTGGCTGATTGTGTTATTCCTTATCATTTATCTACATTGCTCTTTATGCATATGAATTGTAGGGTGGTGCTCTGGTTTGGGGATTTGAATTTTCGTATCGAGGACCACGGGATGCTCTTTGTAAGGAACTGCATCACCAGCGAGCATTATAATCTTCTTTGGCCTAAAGATCAGGTACTGATCAATAGATGTAGAAAATGTACTAACATATGAATCATATACTGTATTTGCCAATCCAGAATTAGTAACTCACTTAACTTATGCAATAATGTTAGTTTGTGTCTGTGCATGTCAATATCTCACCAGCTCACCATGATGAAGCCGAAGGAAGCTACGTTGCGGATGTTTGAAGAGGGGCCGCTAGACTTTCAGCCCACCTATAAATTCGATTTGAACTCTGATAACTACGACACGAGGTAAATGACTCAACTTATTGCAGTACATCCTGCTGTATTTTGTAGTCATTGGTTTTAAAGTCAATAAGTATTTTTATTACACATTCATGGTCTTATTGTGAATGATTTAATTGTTGCACATTATTCCAGAAAAATCATTAAAATGTAATGCCTTTGAAATTCTATTCATTTCTACCTTATTTTTAATAAGAAAATAAAATACCACTTTTCACAACACAGCCAATTCCTGATGGATAGAAGCAGGACTTGCAGGATTTTTTCACTCATACATATATTTCTATTTTGGAATTAAAACGGATTTCAGGTTGACTTTAATTCCAGTACATGTCCTGAATAGCATTAGTAATAGAATCTCCCGCAGCTCCTTCAGGGCTGTTTTTAACTGTCAGATGTTCACACATGCTCTTTTTCACCCCTGCAGGGTACAGAAGACATGGTTTGGTTTTAAGTAAGCTTTAAGATTCCCATGTGCTTCCTAAACTTGAATCTTCCTACCCTGCTTGTCTAGCATTCCATGTTTGTAGCACTTCCGCCAGGCGGATTTGAAATTGTGTGCCGCTATCCCGTCCTGTAACACCACTACATCTATGAAGCACCATAAATAATCCATTAATAACATCCATATAGATCCAGTCTAGAGTTTAGATGTTTAAGTATTAATCATCTGATTTTCTATGCTGTCGGTTCTACTAGCTGTTCAGATCTTTGCAACACACATGTTATAAAGCATGCTGACGACTCGGCCCGCTTAGTGAAAATGCTTTTTGACCTACAGTATGTATTTATGGTGTCCATAAGGAGATGCAGCGTGAACAAACTCACATAAACTGTGAGCAGTTTTCAAACTTTTTAAACACAGTGTCCTACAAAATATGATGATCATCTTGCAGGGGACCAACTTTCTAAAATATTTAGCCTTTTATTTGACGTAAATATAAAGGTCCCTACCGTTCAAAAGTTTGTGGTCTGTAATAATAATTTGTTTTTTTTTAAAGGATTTACTTTTGCTCACCAAGTATCCATTTATTTGATCAAAACACCGTATAAACAGTAATATTGTGAAATATTACAATTTCAAATAACTTTTCTATTTTTATATATTTTCAAATGTACTTCCTGTGATGCAAAGCTGAATTTTCAGCAACATTACTCCAGTCTTCAGTGTCTCACAAGTCTTCAGAAATCATTCTAATATGCTGATTTGGTACACAAGAAATAAATCTTATTATTATCAGTGTTGTAAACAGTTGTGGAAATCATGATGGATTTTTTCAGCATTCTTTGATTAATGCAAATTAAATGATTTTCCGATCAGTTGAATTAATACATCCTTTCTGATTAAAAGTATTAATGTCTTAAAATTAATTTACTGACCCCACACTTTTGAAGTAGTGTGTATATATATTTTGTTATTACAAACCCAAAACGAGTTAAAAATATTACATTTATTTTGTATCAAATTTTTATGTGATTATTTATTTAGATCTTTAAAATAATTCAGTTTTCTTTTTTTGGAATCTTTAAGAAGTATTTTAAATTCAATTGAAATGTATTTGAATAATGCTTTGTGCAATAAATATTGTTTCAAACAAACGGCATAAAAATGTCTCATAAAATGTTTATTTCCCCTCAATTTTCTTCAGCCCCCCCTAAAGTCCCTGGTTTGAAAAGCACTGTTTTAGAACAATCTGTACATGTACAGAGATACCTATATGCCACTTGTCTGTCATTAGTGTATTTGGTGTGAGGAGTTTGGCACATAAACATGATTTTGGCATGCCACATGAATTCATTTTCACAAAATGAATGATGCCATACAGAAAGACATGCCAATGTTCTTTCGATTGAAAGCAGTACAATTCTGGAAAAGAGCTTCAAACCAACTAACTTTATAGTATTTTTTTTAACCGATTTAACCGATTTCCTCTCCTGTGTGATTGGTTAGTGGTAAGAAACGCAAGCCAGCATGGTGTGACCGGATTCTCTGGAGAGTGAAGCCCAGTGAGGACGCTAATGAAGATGGTCAAAATCAAGAGGATCCAAAGAAACAACCGGAGGAGCAACATAAAGACGAGTTCCCTCTAAAACTGAGCCAGGAGTATTACACAAGTAAAATGGAGTATGGCATCAGCGACCATAAGCCCGTCATCAGCATCTTCCGCTTGGAGGTGAGGAGGAGTTTGGCTAACATAATAGCTATTATTGTTGTATAAAATGCTACAAGAATGACTATTTGTTTCTCTGAGACCAGCTGAGAAAGATGTTTGAGACGCCATTGGTGCAGGTGTGCGCTGAGGGAGAATGGAGTGCCGACTTTGACGCTCTCATAACCTACAGCCTTCTCCAGTCCTTTCGCTCCAGTGCCTGGGACTGGATCGGTTTATATAAGGTAAGAGAGGTTCCCAAAATGTGGTCTGTTCGGATAAGGTCACACACTGAATATAATCAAACGAAACTAACTATATAATGGTGGATGGGTACAGTAGTGATACTAGAATACTGTAGTGTGAACTAATGTTATCCAGGGTGTTGTTAATATAGACCATGTGCTTGTCACTTCACAGGTTGGTTTTAAAAGCGTTTCAGACTATATCACGTACACCTGGGTGAAGGATGACCAGGTGTCTTTCACTGATGAGCTCGTTCAAGTATGAAGCATTTGCTATCTGTGTTTCTTTAAAACTGTTTTGTCACATAAGCAGCTAAGTAGTAAATCATATTTTCTCTGATCACAGGTTTATGTGAACAAAGATGAAATTCCTGTTCTTGGGGGAGAATGTGTGCTGTGCTATTACAGCAGCAGCTTGCGGTGCATTGTGGGTATTAGTCAACCTTTTAAGGTGAGTAATATTTTGCTTCATGCATACATCATAATATACTGTGCATGTATATATGTGTGTGTGGAGAGAGATATACAGTGTATACAGTATATTATATAGTATTTTTGAAATATAAATATATTACTTTTGAAGGGTTTTCTATTGTTTTTCAATTGATTTAAAGGTGCAGGAATCCAGAGCGGCGATTGAAGAGGGTTTATTGCCGGATAATATCAAGGAACTAGATGAAACCGTAGCCAGTTAAGACCAGGTTTAAAGTGCACGTTGGTTTATATGCTGTCATATGCAGCTCAGATATCAAACCAAACATTCCTGCGAATTCAAGCAAGTGCAATTTTAATCCAACATTGATTTGAAGGTTTAATGGTATAGTCTGTTTTTTAATCCATTAAATATTTGAAATCGCAGCCAGTTGATGGAACCAGTCCCAAATAGATTGTGGTATCTTAAGTAAGCTTTTAAATTTGCACTGTAATTATTGAAATCGATTCTTAAAAAGATTGTTACAAATTAAGAAAAGCATATCATCTATTTTATTTAAATAATTAATTATTTAATGAATAAATTCACACCTGATCCTTACTATTACCCCATTCTCTCAAAACATTTAGAATAAATTTATATTGTAACATTTTTATTAACGAAATGTTTTCCTCGTCTACTGTACTTCAGAATGTGAGTGTTTATGGCTACTGCTACTGTTGTACTTGTTTTCTCATTCCGTTCAACTTATGCAGACTGTTACACTGTCAAGAAAACGCTGCATTTGTGCACATGTTTACTTTGTGGATCTATTTATGTCTATAACTCATGCTGAAGTGGTATTATAATAATATTTGTGTCTCACTGAAATTGAGTGTGAATAACTGAAATGACCGAGTGTATTTTTGTGGTCAGTAGTTTGATATTACTTTCAATTGACCTATAAGCAGACTATGTGCTTAAACATATTTGTCAAACCAAATATGCCCTCTTTTGGCTTAAGAAAGTGTTTTTGTTATAATGTTAGGCTAATGCTAATGTATAAATAGAATGCATTTGTATCTTATTATAATGTATAAAAGGTAAAATACTGTAAGAAACTGTATCTGTAAATTAAGAGCTTTTTTATTTTCTAAACTGCAAATGCTTACTGATGACATGAAATAAATGTTATTTAAATGAATAATGAAAACAGTTTGTATTGAATGATTTTATTGATTATCCTCATAGTAAAGTACTAATTCACTGCTACTAATAATGACAACAAGGCTGATAAATAAAGATCCTGTTTCTAAATTATTACTAAATGTATGTAAAGATTTTACTTCTAAAATATGTTCTGTTATTTTTTGAGCCTCGTTTTCAATCATGAAATATGAATGTCGTCTGCCGCCCTCTAGCGTTAACACGTTCCGTTGTCATAGTAACGGTGTGTTTACTCGCCGGATGATTGTCAGCAGCAGTCGTGTTTTATTGAGTTGCAGTACATACACAGGCATTTATATCTAACAGGTAATACACTTTATTTAACGTTTAATGTTTTAATACGAATTATTTAATGTTTATTTAGTAAAAAACGGTGAATGGATTATTTAAGACAAGGGTTGATGGGCAAAACAGGGCCTAACTGAAATCCTCATATCTCTTATATGTATTATAATTTAATGATAGCTGTTTTTGGCAACAGTATGGCTTTAATTCAATTGTTATATAATTTACAGTGTTGGGTAATTATATAGTAATCATAAAACAATGTATTTTTCTCATTAGAAAAACATGTCTCGGCTGATGGGACCCCCTGATAAGTTTCTGCCATCTGAGTGGAAACATGCAAACCAGGTGCATTTCAGCAGCTCAGAGACAGAAAGATCACTCTCACAGAGACTGACGGCGGAGTGTCAAAGACTCATCGAGGAGAGTGACAAATCCACCAAACACATGCAACAGGATGCACAAAAGAAGCTGGGTATGCAATAACTTACACCAAACACATGTGACAGGATGCAATGAGGGTTAATGGCCTTGCGTTAGAGGTGCAGGAAGACAGGAAGTTCAAGATTATACTTTACCTTTTAAAGATAAGTGATAGAAATGATATGAGAAAGTTATTTCAGATAGTTCCTTAATAATGTGTAAACAATTCTTGCCTTACTTATTTGCCCACGAGTCTTGCATCTCCTCTTCAGAGCAGAGAATTCAGGACATCAAATTCTGGAGGCAGGAACTGGACCAGAAGTTTGAGGAGATGGTGCAGGAGATTGAGACCCTCATCATTTATAAGAGCCGTGTGGAAAGAGCCTTAGAAAGCTGCTCTGAACCTTTCCAAGTGACTTTACAGTGTCTGACTGAGAGGTACAGTACTTCTCACTGTAGAGCACAATACTAATATAAAGAGTTTTACTTGACCTACACAACCAAATGGATCAAAAGTGACAGCAAAGACTTTTACATTTCAAATACATGCCATCCTTTTGAACTACTGAACAATGTCTGTGCCGCAGACAGAAGCGGGTGGCGATTGACCTTGTGCATGATGAGGTGGAAGAGGAGCTGTTGAAGGAGAAGGAGGTGATTGAAGGAGTGATGGCTCTGCTTCAGCGAACACTGGAGCAGATCAATGAGCAGATCAGGTCGGTGGGACAGTGACAAGACTCGTTTGGGAATCCAGAGACTAACTTAAGCGGGTCAAATCATAAAGAGTGAAACACCTTCATGTTTCATGTGGAAACATGAGTAAAATCTGGAGGAAAAAATAATATAACAAATATGAATTAAATAAATTGTTAAATTATGATGACAATAATAATAAACAATTATTTAATAAAATAATAATGACTTTGATGAGAAACTGCATTATTGGTATATTGTGTTGTTTAATAAAACCCTAGTTATATACACATTAATTTGCTCAAACATTAATTTTCCTCTGCATATTTTTCATGTTTTTCAGGCTCATTCGTTCAGTGAAATACTATCTGGAAAAGGACCTGCAGGACAAATTTCAGGCCGAGCACATTGATGATTTCTGTGCTCTTCTCACTAATGCGTCGCCCGGTTTAAACGGAGGGAATTCAGATTTGAGCAGTGTTGGGTTGGAAAAGATGATACTATTTAGATCTTAAGAGAAGGTTTTCCATCTTTTTCTTCTGAATATATATATGTAAACATATTTTCTTTGACTATTTCCAGAACTGCAGTGACTCCTGAGGAGTGGGAGAGCCTCTGCATCTTAAACATTAGCAAAGCCGAGAAGGAGAAGAACAACTCTCTTTCTCTGAGAGCTCTTGTGGACAGCCTGCTCGAGCAGACGTCTGCAGACATGCGCAGACAGTACGAGACCACAGGAAGGGCTTTTGAGCTGCGCACAGAGGAGACCAAAACAGCCAAAACACAGCTTGAGAACCAGCTTAATGAGGTCAGGTGCACTTGTAGTATTAAATCATTTCTACAAGTGAATTAAGCCACAGCAACATTATAATATATATTATGAAAAACACATTTATTTTGAGTTTTTTTTTATTATAATGAACAATTTTATGAAATGGTAAATAGTTGTATCTATTTTATATTAATTTTGAGTGGGTGTTAGGTCATGACTAAATTAAAATAATTGAATAATATTTGACAATAATAGCCTATTGTGCATTCTTAGTAACTAGTCATTTAATATTTGGCATAATTCAAAATGTATATGTTTAGCATTTAATTGAGTAATTAGGATCAATTTCGATTTAATCTTGTCTGTAACATCCTGGTCTTTTTATAGGGTTTCATTCTAATTTGTATACATTTTTTGGTAATAATTTGATTAGTTTGGTATGTCTGTGTGCTCTCTTAAAGGTACTAGCAGAGACAGCAAATCAGGAGAAAAATCTGGAGTCTCTACGTGTGGCAATCGTAGAGAAAGACGCTCCACTCAAAGTGGCCCAGACTCGACTGTCCTCTCGCAGCCAAAGACCCAACGTTGAGTTCTGCCATGACCCGGCTCAAATCCGACTGCTGGAAGAGGTCAAGGAGCTCGCAAACCACATTGAGAGGTAAGAGAAAGGATACCCACGGGGCAATTATTATTTTTTAAATAGTAAATGGTGTTTGTTTGAAAGTGTAGCAATGCAAACCGGTTTCCTGTAAGGGTAAGGGTTAGGGTATAAAAAATATTGTTTGTTCAGTATAAATGTAATAGAAGTCAATGGAATGTCCTCACAATTCACAGAAAAAAAACGTGTGTGTCTGTGTCTGTGTCTGTGTCTGTGTCTGTGTCTGTGTCTGTGTCTGTGAGTGTGTGTGTGAGCGAGTCTCCAAAAAAACATGTTTCCTTCTATGTCTCTCCACTAGGCTGACCGAGGCACATACGCTGTCAGAGATGGAACTGAAAGCTCTAGCAAGACGCCAGTTGAGCCTGGAGGAAGAGATCCAGGTCAAGACCAACTCTCTGTACATAGACGAGGTGATCTGCCATCAGATACGTCAGCCTGTGGTTATTCACAGCTTCTGAACAGGGCTCATGTATGGCGGAAAGGCCTAGTATATTTCATTGTGTTTTGGAAAAAGAGTTCCCTTTAAATCATTTTATGTCATTTTGATGGTTTCAATACAGTTACTTTAAAATGTCTACTGGTATGTTTCCTCTTCTATTTAGTTTGGCTTGTCTGTTTGTTGCACCATTGAATGAGACTGTTTCATAAAATGTCTAAAAAAATGCTAAATTAAAAAAACACATTGAAAACCAGGCTCCCAAGTTACTTGGTTCTAGTCTCAAAACATGAATGGATGATTTATAATTATTAAAAAAAATGTAATCTTAATTAAAAAAAATATATAATAATAATTAGGTATAATGATGTTATTCGTTTTTTTGGAAAATTATTTCAGTGCTAACAATACTGGTTTCTGTATTAGTTTAGTTTAGTGACCATTTTAACAATTCTGGAAATAAAGGTGTAGTTGTTGAGGTTTTTATAACTAATAATGTAAATAAGAACGACATTTAACTTTATGTGTGTATTTGTATTATTGACAGTTGTGCTACATTATAAATACTAGACATGATTTATTTCCCATTACACTCGTCAGAGATGCTACAAACATCGCGGTTCATCTTGACTGCCGTTCAAATGACAGACTGTTTGGTGAGATTTCATTTCTGTATTTGACCTTATCAAGTGCCTTATCTTCTTTTCCCCTGTGTACACATATGATAATCTGAGCTACCCCACCACTACCATATTATATTTATAAACGCCCATATACATATATATATATATATATATGCAATAATAATATTAAGCGTTTTGTCTTTTAAGGCCAATTCACACTGCACAGACAAATGCCAACAAACTAGTTGGGTCAAGTTGGCGTTAGATTTAGAATCTTATGAAAAATAACTGTCATGTTCACACTGCACCAACAGACAGTGACTGGGGAGAAAATGGATGATCCTATATCTATAAGCATGTTCAGTCGGGTGAAAACAAACTCCAACCAATGCCAACAGGGGTAACATGCTGATCCAACAGACCAGTTTGTTGGCGTTTGTCTGTGCGGTGTGAATTGGCCTTTAGAAATGCACATTTGACATTGAGTTGACAGTAGAAGTAGTAGTTTGAGTTAGGATGCAGAATGCAGATGTACATTTATGTTCATTATCAAAATAAGTAACATCTGTAAAAAACCTTTTTTATATGGTGAAATGTAACTATTTGGGTTTGATTAAAATGAGCCATTATTCTTCCATTGTAGCAAATTTACATCATGATAAGAGTTAAAACCACATATAGCACCTCAATACTGTGGTAAAATTGCATCTACTTGGTTTCTAGGTAGCCTTTTTGTATGAAAATGTAGTGTACATACATTTAGTATAAAATATTGCCAGGATCAAGGTTCAGACTAAGAAGAGGCTCCAATTTAGTTAATACAATTGAATAAAACTACAGATTTTTGTTTAATTTCAGACCCTCATGATCTATTCCATCACAGTAGAAAACAGCGTCGCTGGAGAGGCCGGTTTGTGTTCTGTGTTTTCACCATCCCTCATCTCAGATCCCATTAAGAGAACCTGGTTCAAAGGAGATCCACAAAACCCATCTGTTGAAGTTCCTCATTTTTCCAGAAATATTGCATCTTCTCACAATGAGAAAGAGTGCAGCTTTCTACTAAAAAAACTTGGTTCAGGGTGAATCTGATGGTGAATACAGATTAAAACTGGAGTGGGGAGAAGGAAGCGTGTATATATTTCCTCAGACAGTAAATACTGTTAAAGGTTGGTTGTGTGTTTGTATAAATGATATCATGCAAAGTCTCAGGGTATTGCTTAAATCCCACAAATATTGTGTGGACAGGGATTGAGCCTGATGGAGTTGAAAGGACAACCTTTGCTGTGATTGGCCAGGAGGATGAGTTTTCAACATTGACTTTCCATCCTAAACTTGAACATCACAATACTAACCTCACATCCAGACTGAAAGTACTGTTATCCTCAAAGTAAGATGTATATATCATTTCACTACAACACATCACAAGATTAGTATGGACAAAACTGCCCTAGCAATTATTGGCAATTCCATAATTCATCCTAATTTGATTTCAGATGCCCCGGTGACGTTGTTTCGTGCGGGGTGATGACCTGAGCTGCGTGTGTGTCAGCTGTGGTGTGCCGTTACCACAGATACATTGAATAGTGGATGCTGCTGTACTGAATATATTACAGTGCTGTTTCAGCAGAGGACATTGCAAGCATCATAACCGTTTCGGTAACCTCAACGCTACCGTTTGTGTCAGTGAAAATCTCACTGGGCTGGCAATAATGGAAATCCAAGTGTACAGTCAGGCTGAAAAATCCAAAGGTAGACGGGATGCTATCATGTGTTTTCCAAGAATTTTACATTCCTGCATATGCCAAACATCTGTATGACTTCACTATCATTCTGGGGATGTTTTCTAATGGAAATTCCCTTTATTCTCCTCTTATTTTTTTCCACCCCTTGGATATTCGCCACCCGTTCCGTGTTCTAAACGTCATCTTTGCTTCCTGTTTGATTGCCATCGTACAGTAAGAACTTTATAAATTCAAGAAATACACATTGACTGGCAGTTTCTATAATGTTTGTAATTCCACACGTTTTACCATTACCATTTTGACAGGAGGAGAGAAAGAGACAAGAAACCAAAAGATGACGACCATGTCATGACGTCAACGAAGAGAGAGCAATCGGTGTTCTAAATGTCTTCAGAGAGATTTGAGTGATTTGATCAACACATTACAGCTGATATAACAAAGCTCTTTGTTGAGTTTATATGTCAAGGATTTTCGTACACTGTAACATATCGTGGAACAGTTATAGCATGCATGTTAGCTCAAGCTAATGTCCAAAAACTCCAAAATTAAAGAATTTCTTCGTGTGTGTGCGTGTGTGTGTGTGAGTGTGTGCGTGCGTGCGAGCGAGCGTGCGTTCGCGTGCGTGCGTGCGAGTGTGCGTGTGTGTGTGCGTGCGTGCGAGCGAGCGTGCGTGCGTGTGTGTGTGTGTGTGTGTGTGCGTGTGTGTGTGTGTGTGTGTCATTTTTACTTTATGCTTTTGGAAAGCTTTTGGACTATTATCAATGTTTTAAAAAAATGTCTTAAAGCCATGTTAAGACTTTAGTTTGAATTAAATACAATCTGATTGTGTTTGAAGGTCTTGTGTTTTCTGTTGATAGTTTCAATGATCAAATTCATGTCTTCAAATGGACTTTTTAGAAAGAATTGTCTCAGACCTGCTGGAAAGTTTGCTCTGAATTCCTGTCCCAGCAACTGCGGCTGAAGCAGTGGTGTTTGTTTGTGGCAGGACCACCAGACCAATGGAAGAGGAAGGGAGCGTGTCTTGATCTCGCAACGTAATAAAACTGTCAATAGTAAAGCACTGATCATTTCAGTGCTAGAAATGTTTCTGTGGTATATTAGTGAGTTTTCTGTTAAGCGTTAGTGGTGTAGGCTAATCCAAATATTGCGTAATAACATTGTGCAACGGTGAGTAACTTAAACTGGAAACAGATGAAGATCAAGAAAAACCGCACCAATCCGATCTGAAGAAAACTCTGCTGTCACATCAGTTTATTTGAGCTCTTCAAATAGTGGGTAATAACATTGTGCAACGGTGAGTAACTTAAACTGGAAACAGATGAAGATCAAGAAAAACCGCACCAATCCGATCTGAAGAAAACTCTGCTGTCACATCAGTTTATTTGAGCTCTTCAAATAGTGGGTAAGCAATTAGACTATTTATTTCTACATCTCTCATCAATGGTTTTATAAAGACAAATTGTGTTTTTTTCTCCTTCCTCAAAAGTGTTAATACCTAAATACTAAATTTCATTAGAATTTCATATAAAAAATTGTTATTAGGCTACTTACTACTGTCATCATTTTTCTACAGTATTAACAGACCTGGTTTCCAGTGATTATTTCTGTTTCAGCACATTCGTCTGAGATGTTTCAAACGCTGCTGTTCATCTTGATTGTCATAACGACAAACTGTGAGCTGTTATGTGAGTGCTGACTTTTATGTTATTTGTTGTTATAAATCTGATTATTTAATTTGAACCAGTACAATTTTTATTGTAGTTTTTCAACATATTCTATCACATTTTGTAACCATGATTATGATAAAAGCTACTAAAAACAGAAATTTGTATTTTTTTTATAAATAATCTCAGAAGTAGCCAAAAGAAGGAAAGGAAGGCAACACGAAAAAGCAGACAGTTTTCCTTTAGTGCACTGTCACCGTCTAGATACTTTGCTATTTTTATAAGACGTTTCTCATAAGAGAGTATTAAGAGCTCTGGATGACGATGCAAAATATATACATTATTGCACTTTTTTTATATAGTCATACATTTATAGTTAAAACACATTAATGAAAAAGACAATTAATTCAACTTTCATGTATGTCAACAGTCTGTCTGATCTTTTGATTTTCAGACCTTCATGATCCGACTGATATCTATTCCATCAAAGTAGAAAACAGCGTCGCTGGAGAGGCCGGTTTGTGCATCAGAGTGTTCTGTGTTTTCACCGTCCCTCAAAATGTCTCAGACCCCATTAAGAGAACCTGGTTCAAAGGAGATCCACAAAACCCATCTGTTGAAGTTCCTTATTTTTCCAGAAATATTGCATTTTCTCACAATGAGAAAGAGTGCAGCTTTTTGCTAAACCAATTGGTTCAGGGTGAATCTGATGGTGAATACAGATTAAAACTGGAGTGGGGAGAAGGAAGCGTGTATATATTTCCTCAGACGGTAAACATTACTGTTAAAGGTGTGCATTTGCTTATATGCTTTTTGAAAGAGAAACATACAAATCCAAATTAATTGATGGAATTTTTAATTCCAACAATGAACTGTTTTTAGGGCTTACCCAGAAACCAAGAATAAACGTCCCACAGCTCACAGCGGGAGAGAAGGCCATGATATCCTGCAAAGTTCCAGGGAATTGCCCACAATTCTTAACAGACATTGTGTGGACTGGGATTAGGCCTAATAAAACTAGACAAAATGCTTATGGAGTGCCTGGACAGGAACAGCACTTTTCTATAATTACTTTTTATCCTAAGTCTGAACATCACAATACTGAGCTCACCTGCACAGTGACACATCAAGGACGTATTCTGACTGAAAGTACTGTTATCCTCGAAGTAAGACGTATGTATCATTTCACTTATACCACATCATAAATTCTAATTTCAAGTAAGGCGATAAAAAACATATTTTAAATAAACTCATCATAATTTGTATTTAGATTCGCCTATAATCCTGAACAGCTCCCGTTGTTTCGTGCGGGGTGATGAACTGAGCTGCGTGTGTGTCAGCAGTGGTGTGCCGTTACCACAGATATCCTGGCCAATATTGAACGGTGGCACTAAATACTTAAGTGCTGTTTCAACAGAGAACATCATCAGCATTAGCAACATCTCCATTCCTGGTTTCAAGAACGTCAACTCTACCGTTGAATGTGTTGGTGAAAATCTCATTGGTATGAAAAAGATGGAAATCCGAGTGCACAATCGTGATGACAAACCCCAAGGTAAGCAAGAGGCAACCATCATGACCATTTTACCCAAATCATCCAAAATATTTCCATTCTGAAAATCTTAATTGTTCTCTATTTATTTTTGTCATTTTTTTAGAAATAAGTTGCAGTTTGTCGACCCCTTGGATATTATTGACCCTTTCAGTTGTTCTTAATGTCATCTTTGCTTCCTGTTTGATTGTTGTCGTATTACGGTAAGAACTTCATAAACTCAAGAAACAGATGTTGGCTGGACGTTTAGTTTAAATGTTTGTTAGTTAGCAATTCCACACATTTTAACATTATCATTTTGACAGGAGAGAAAAATATATGAAACCAAAAGATGACGATCATGTCTACATGACTGCGAAGAAGAGAGAGGAATCGGTGTACGAGACTATCACAATGTCAGTGATTTGATCAGCACATTACAGCTTTTTTATTACCTATCTTTTGGTCTCTATTTTTTTTGCTCATGGTAAAGCCATACTCTAAACAAACAAACAAGTCCTACTCATGATATCCCAGATGTATGACTTTCTTCAGTTGAACACAGTTTGCATTCATATAATGTCCACAGCTTGTGAAATTCGCACGAAAAGTGAACGGATCCTGTTTGTTCGTCAAGCGAATTTGTGACTGGAATGACTGGATGGTTTATGATTTTAAAACGTAGAAATATTAGTATTGCTCTCACACTCGCCTATGGTTTTGCTTTAGAAGACGCTTCAACAGGCGCCATATGGATTACCTTAGTGTACATTTTGCATGGTTTCTAAAGCTTTAAAGTGTTAGTTCACCCAAAAATGAAAATGAACCCATGATTTACATCCCAGGTGTAGTTGACTTTCTTTATTCAGACGAATACAATCGGAGATTAATGTCCTGGCTCTTTCAAGCTTCATAATGGCGATGGGCGGGAGTCCAAAAGAAGTTCAATAAAGTGCATCCATCCATAATAAACAGTGCCACACATGGCTCCGGGGGTGAATAAAGGCCTCCTGTAGCAAATAGATGTGATATTGCAAGAAAAATATCCATCTTTAAAACATTATAAACAGTTTTCTCTAACTTCCGCTAACTGTCGTACACACAAGCAGTTGAGCCGTGTGTGGCACTGTTTATTATGGATGGATGCGCTTTATTGGACTTATTTTGGACCAGCGATCTCCAACACTGATCCTGGAAAGTTACCATCCTGCAGATTTCAGTCCCAACCCTGCTGCAACACACCTGTCTATGAACACGTACCCTTGAAGACTTTGATTAGCTGGTTCAGGTGTGTTTGACTGGGGTTAGAGCTCAAATCTGGAGGACAGGGACTGTTGAACAAAAACACCCACCCACTGCCATTATATACAATTTTTATATAATACTGATTAAATTAGTCTGAAAGAAGAAAGTCATATAGACCTAGGATGCCTTGAAGTTGCATAAAGCATGGACTAATTTTCATTTTGGGGTAAACTAACCCTTTAATTTTGAGGGATCTGTCAACTTGCATTATAAGATTATTTTTATGAATTTTCTATTTCAATAAAACTTCTTGAAAAGTAGTTTCTCCAAGAACATGATCAAATGAAGCGAATGAACCTGTTTATCATTGTGTTTACTTTATTTGTCGATTCACTTTTAAAGAAGACTGGCGTCCTTTGAGGCTGGAGACTTTTATTAAACAAAAGAAAGCAAGCAAAGAACATCATGTAAATGATTATTTAAATAACGATTGGAGGTTTTCTGTTCTGCATTATTATGTCAATAAGGAAACAACATTACTTTGTTCATTATTATTGCCATCACACAGTCAGATACATACAAATATTCTTTACAACACTCAAAGTGAAAAATTAGGTTTGACCTACAAATGCGCCCCAAATCTGTTCGCTTACAAATAAATATCTGTGTATATTTCTTCAAACATGGACCGTCTGTGTTACTAATTGCACATATAATGTCATTTTTGTTCTGTCACTTCCTGCAAAATATACACCATTGTTGCACAATGTGTGTTCTTGTTGTGTGGTCAAAGGTTCACAACAGAACTATATATATATCATGCAGAGTATTTACATACGTTGGTATCCTACCAAGGTGCCTTGAATGCTTGATAAATGTAAAATGCAATTAATTTAATATCATAAGGACTCATTAATCTGTTAGTCAAATTGCATTTCAAGGGCTAATCGCATATACTGACATCTAACAAACATCTATCGACACAACCTTACCAGAGAATTACATGATTACATAAAACATGACATTTATTTCAAGCCCCTTAGGTAAAGTGATACCCTCCCATGTTCCAAACGGTGGTTGTTTCTTATTCAGTTTCAAAGGATGAGCAACAACAATCCATTATTTAATACCACTTTAAACATATTGAATTGCAGTGTGTACCGGGGCAGGGATGACCATCGGGCATTATCATATACTACATCTTATCCGATTGGCTGAATTATTATCAGGGTGATTTTGCTCCTCAATGTATTTGGTACATATTTAAAACAAATATATGTCTGAATAAAAGGGTACAAAGTTGTTGGGACAAACAAAATCCAGCAACCATTCAATAGACCAGTTTTGAATCCAGTTACTGGCCTGTTTTCATTTACAAATACAAATAAATGAAGATACAGTATAAATTAAAAGTAAAAAAAACGTATCAATTTAAAGGAACAACTCACACAAAAATGATCATTTTGTCATTATTTACTTACCCTCACGTTGTTCCAAACCTGTATGAGTTTCTTTCTTTCTTTCTTTCTTTAGTTGACGGTAGCCATTGACTTCCATGGTGTTTATTCTGTGCTATGGAAATCAATGGCTACCAGCAACTGTTTGTCTACCAACATTGTTCAAAATATATTATTTTATGTTCCACAGAAGAAAGGAAACCATGCAGGTTTGGAACTACAGGGTAAATGATGACAATATTTTTCCATTTTTGGGTGAACTTTCCCTTTAAGCCAACAATAAGGATGTCACCCAAAGCTAAAAATTGTGTTATTTACTCACCCTCATTTTCTTCCAAACACATATGGAACACTAAAAAGAACAAGAACATAACAGCACCACAAAAGTAGTCTGTACGACTCAGTATTTAAAGTTTGGAATTAAAAAACTCAATAGCATCACATTCAGGTGTTTTGTCATCACTGATGTCAACGATGGCTTTAGAACTCTTGCAATATAGAACAAGGTTTTTCATGGTACTTTTATTATGTTTTTGGTCTTTTTTATACTTAACAGATGTGATCACCATTGTAGTAAAAGAACTAAATGAAGATTCTTGTGACATGCAGTTGGAACAAAATGAGGATGAGTTGGCTGAATTTTCATTTTTTTGGGTGAACTATTCCTTTAACAATCACGTCTGGGTATGTGATAAAAGTATCGGCAGATGAATATTGAAATGTGCATGTAGACTGTTACACTTAGAAAAAGACTGAAACAACCGCTGTATTTAAGAGTGTGTTAGTCCTCCCAGACAAACCCAGAGTTGGGATAATGCTTATACATTATGTCGAGGCACACATTGCACCTCGTTCCCTGATGCTTCGACTTACAGCGGACACAGTGAGAAGGACCACTAGTGACTGAGACTCACCTGCAAACCATACCATTTCCCATAAGCTTGCTTCAAACTATAAGCTCTACTGTAACTGTTCCTTTTGGAAAGTGTTGTCTTTTAAACCAGGAGATTAATAAAACCTCATACATCTGATTGAGAGACAAAATATCTGGTATGGTTACAGTCAAGAATGGGTATAAATAACAAAAAACCTTAATAAATATATTAAAGAAAATCTATTGTACAGTATCTTTTACTGATATGGGAACATATCATTCTCAGAACCTTGGAGATATGAGAGAATGCAATCTAAAACAATCTCAGACTCATTGACCGCAAACTGTTCAAGACAGTTGTCCCATGAAAAGGCCACATTAAATATGGGTGAAATTGGAAATTTGTGGAATTATTGGGCGCTAGTGGCTACTGTGTCCCGTTTGGCCGAGGCATCAGGGAAGAATCGCGGTTCATTTGGCCTTAATATCAGTGTAGTCAGTGCAGTCACCATCAGCCCTCCTGAAGCCCCCCTCCCGGTGTCGTCCATGGAGAAACTCTAGGGCGGCGTAATTCAGCTCTTGTCTCTCCATGCCTGCCATTGGGCCAACAGATTGGTAATCACTGTCGTCTCCCTGTAAAAAAAATATTTAGGAATATATTTAAGCACAATATTTGGAGGCAGAGCAGGAAACTTTGGTCATGTCAAAATAAAAGTCCTTAAGACACTTAAAAGCACTGTTAGCAATTAGCCGCTAAACAGAATGAGGTAGTCAGCGCATGAACTATTAGCTTCCAGGCAGCAGTGAACAGCATTGTTAAAACAGAAATAAATCTAAATCATTTTTGTAGTAACTGATTTTCTTTCTCAAAATATTTTGCTTTTACTGTTGTCTATGCTAGTTTATTTCACCTCCACCCATTTGTTTACATGCTCATCTTAAATTTCAGCCTTACCGTGCCTTCCTCTAGGATGGAGTTAAACTTTGAGCCCAGGAGCTCAGTCTTAAGCTATGTTAGGGGAAGAAAAAGAGACAGAGAATGCATAGAAAGCAATGAAAGTGGAAATAATAGATGTCAGGAAATGCTCTAAGCATAGGCCTACACTGGAACTCTCAGTTGTGACGTACCATCCACACTTGGCTTTGTGACAGTGGCTATATTCAATATAGCATATGCAATTTGCTTTTCCATAGACTATGCAGATGGATTATTATAATACATGTAATATATATATTGTCAAAATTTGCAAATACAACAGAGCACACTGTGTCCTACAATGCAAAACGTTTCACTTAGTCATCCATTACTAGTGTAAGTATTAAAGTGGAGGTTTTCAGCCATCTCTTTATTAATTCAATTTTTGATTGGACTTCCAAGACATTTATCGACACAATTTGATAAAAAAAACTACTTATTTACAGGATGATAATTGGTTTTTTCCAACATGCAAAATCACAACAATGTAGCATACTACTGTTTGGTAAGTTGTGAAATAGTGCCTCTCTTGCACTTACTATTTTAATTAAATAGTAGCAAAATAGTTAATAGTAGCATAAAGTGTATAATGTGCAATATTAAGTGAACGGTGCACTAACATACCATTCTGCTCATAGCAGATGACTGTCAGGTCTGTGAACGGCAATGTTTTTCCTCTTTGAATCATTTTCTAAAAACTCAATACAGAGTATTGAGATAAATAATCAGTAAAACTGATTGTTTTAATACTAAGCCTAAGTGTGGAAAGCTAATTACAACTAGAGAAGAGCCAGTATATAATATCATTTGCCACAAATATGCACGAAAAAGACCACAGAATGTTGATTATTTTATTATACGGTGTGCACGCTTTTATTTTGTATTATCACTTTGTATGCAAGTACTGTATATACTGTGTAGGTGATTTATTCATTATTTTAATATCTCACCACTTTTTTCCTGAGACTCTGTTTGTCCTTCTTGACTGTGCTGTAGAACATTGAGGGATTCTCCACTTTAGATCCCACGTCCTGCCCAGGGTTACCATTCTCTCTGGGGGGTGGAGTCAGAGAATCAGACTCTGTCTCACACTCAACCATACTGTAAACTAGCTGGCTTGTGGCAACACTTTAAAGGGATAGTTGATCCAAAAATCTAACTTCTGTCATTGTTTTACTCATCCTCATGACATTGCAAACCTGCATGTCTGACTTTCTTCCGTGGAACACAAACCAAGACATTTTGCAGAATGTCTTATCTGCTCTTTTCCATGCAGTTCTTTTGAGTCTAAGCTGCTTTCCATCCAATGAATGGAGACTGGGGTCGACATTCAAAAAATGATATGCTTCAATTTTAATTATTATTGGTCACAAGACATGCAAAAAACAATTAATATCTTTGTGAATATTTATATTTTTTGTTTTCATGTAATATCTCTTTCAGTGTTTGACAGACCTTGCTCTTTTACGTTGTATGGAAAAGAACTGCTTGGATATTCAGGAAAATATTATTTTCTTGTGTTCCTTCAGAAGAAAGAAAACCATATGTTGAATTTCAATTTTTAGGTCAACTATTCCTTTAAGCCTGGGCATCCATTTTAACACAAGGAGATCATTGCAACCCCTTAAATAAAACTGGCTTTGTGCCACAGTGTCAAGTTTGGGAGTGTTTCGTTTTTATTTCCAAAGGGACATTATATTTTTTCTTGCAAAATGAGAAAGGAGCAGGGTGTTTGCTGCAGAGCTCAGTGGTTTTAAAGCTGAAAAGCAATGGCATGGGGCAATTGAATCTGCAATAGGTTTGTTAGTCTGCAGTTTCATGCACAATGTGGCATGTTTACCATCGTACCAAGCAATCAAATTGGATCATCTGTGAGTGGGTTATGGCTTGAAAACCAAATGCCAAAAAAATCAATAAATAACTAAACATGGATGACTAGGCTTGGGTGTTTTGATACCTACAAACCCCAGCTACAACCCAAACTCCACCTAAATGTTCTTCACCCAGTCTTTCTGGTGAAGGATACTCACTTTTTATTATTCTGACCCACGTATCTCACAGCTGCGATGATGAAGGCGATGACTGCCACACCTCCGATAGTCCCCACTATGACGGCCATCATGAACTTTTCTGAAAGAGTGTGTGGAGTTCAATGATGATACATCAAAATCGCATTATGCACATGTGGTTTGAAAGAAGGTCTACTTACTCTCCTGCTGCAGTTCCAAGCGGATGGTCTCGGAGCCGTACATGTTGCTGATGCTGCAGTGAACATGGACAGCAGTATCACCATTGTTCCCCCTTTCACCCTTGTCCTGGAGCTTGATGATGCCTGTGGACGTGTACCCATCGGAGTATGTGCGGTAGTTAAACAGGCTGTTGGAGTCGTTGATGGTGATGTTGAGGTCAGGCAGGTAGAATTCAATCACAGGCTCAGGGTTTCCCGATGCAATACACACACACTGAACGCCCTCACGGACTATAGTGCACTTAGAGTCGTCAAGGAGGATGGGGGAAACTGGGAAAATTGAGCAGAAATAGTCAAAAAGCATATCTATCAATGTTGTCACACTACTACAACTCAATTCTGTCGCAAGAATCTCAAATCCATCTCATGTCAAGAAAATTTTTTGAGGAGCATTTGAACTCGACCTGGACTTGGACTTAGTCATGGAAAATATGTTCTTGGACTTGAGTCCCAGTCTGGAGTACTACAACACAGGCATCTTTCCTTCTCTTATTCTACATTCATCTATGCCAGGGGTGTCACAATCAGTTCCTAGAGGGCCACTGTCCTGCAGAGTTTGGTGCCAAACCTAATCAAACACACCTAAACAGCTAATCAAGGTGTTCAGGATTACTAGAAACTTCCAGGCAGGTGTTTTGGAGCTGGTTGGAGCTACACTCGGCAAGGACAGTGGAGTTTGACTCATGTGATCTGTGCTCATCTTGCCATCTTAAAGGGATAGTTCACCCAAAAATGACAATTATGTCATTCCAAACCCATAATACATTCAGTCATCTTCAGAACACAAATTAAGATATTTTTGGATGAAATCTGAAAGCTTTCTGACCCTGCATAGACAGCAAGGATACTACCACATTCAAGGCTCAGAAAAGGGCATCGTTAAAATAGTCCATATCTGTGGTTCAACCTTAATTTTATGAAGCTAAAAGAATAGATTTTGCGTGTGAAGTAAAATAACGCATGCCTGTGGTGCTGAATGAAGTCATTATTTTTGTTTTCTTTGCACACAAAAAGTATTTTCGTAGATTCATAAAATGAAAGTTGAACCACAGATATCACATGGACTATTTTATCAGTGTTCTTATACCTTTCTGGGTTTTGAAATTGTCAGAAAGTTCTTGGATTTCATAAATTATCTTAATTTGTGTTACTAAGATGAACAAAGGTCTTACGGCTTTGGAACAGGATGAGGGTGAATAATTAATGACATTCTGACATTTTTGGGTGAACTATCCCTTTATGACTTCACAACACAAGCCAAAACCAACTTTGCTTTGGAGAAAATGTCTCAATTTACTGTCCCTAAGCATAATCACGGTCTACTGGTTCAATTTCTCAATTGGTTAATCTTTTCCTGTGACTTATGAATGATGCATTTATATAGCACTTTATTGTGTATTGCTGTACACCCAAAGTGCTTTACAATCATGTGTGTGTGTGTGTGTGTGTGTGTGTGTATGTATGTGTGTGTGGGGGGTCTCTTCCAGTCTTTTCCAGTGACTTACATTCTACCGTAATGTTAAGTGAGTTGCTGGCCCGTCCATGTTCATTCTCAGCTAGACAGCGGTAGACTCCGTGAGCCTGCGGCATGATATCGCGCAGCTCAAGCACGGATCCTTCGTCTGCTGTGATGGTGCCCACCAGTTCCCCGTCCTTCAGCCAGGTCAACGTGGGCATTGGGTTTCCTTTGCTGATACACTGTAGAGAAACTGAAGATCCTTCCAACAACGTTAAAGATTCATTGATCCATGGCTCCCGCGGTGAATCTTCCAGTTTGAGAGGAAATAAAGAAGAATGAGGAAATGAAGAATGTTCAGATGGATAATGGAATTGTAGCATATCGCTTATGCTGCCTTACAACATATTTACACAATACTGAATCCAAAAATGCAAAAAAAAATATCTAATAGCTGCTTCCAAAAACACCTCATTCCCTAAGTAATCGCGTAGTGATAAATGGTTTATATTGCAATACACAAGAGTGCATTAACTTTTACTTACAATTTACTGCCAGATACATGGATGTGTTCATGTTGCCGTAGCCATTGTCACCAACGCAGGTATAGACACCTTCCTCCTCTGGGGTCAGGTTTTCCAGAGGCAGCGAAGAGTTTGAGGCAACTTCTGACATCAGCTCTTTGTCTCCAAAATACCAGGTTATTGTGGGGGCTGGATTACTGTCCACATCACAGTGCAGGACCACCGAGCTTCCCTCCATTACCTCTTGAGACACATTTACCCACACAGTTCGAGGACCGACTACAGATAAGAGGATAAGTCAGTACATATTATATCTGTGATTAACATGCAGTTATAAAATAGTGATTTGGTGGAACTCACACTTGATGTCCAGTGAAATGAGGCGTTCATAAAAATAGGTGGTGTTTTCGTAATGAACCCGACAGCCCAGCAGCTGACCATTGTGCATGGGTTTGGGTGTGAAGGTGAGGGTGCTGGACAGTACCGCGGTGTTGCTGTCCTCAACATTGTCAGGGGTGAAAACAGGGTCGGGCAGGTAGTCTGTGTACATCCAGTGGATCTGTGGACTCATGTCTGGACAATTGTCTGGGACATAACAGGTCAAGTCCAGGCTTTGGTCACTAACAATCTCCTCTGGAACATCGATGTTGGGCTGATCTAGTGGAGGAAGAGATATTTAAAGTCAATATTCAATCAAAACAGACCATTTTTACATTTTAATATGCGGTTTTGGTTTTAATGTGCATTTTTCATCAAGCAAAATAGCAATTTATTCATTGTTTTAACACATTTGCATTCAGGTCTGGCTCCATTCTTCTACAGAACACCTCCTTTCCTCCATCCAAAGTCCTGCCCGACATATTAAATATGCGGTTTGATCCAGAAATACATCTTAACTATGAAAGTAAATTGATTGTGGTTGAAATGTTGACTTTAAATGCTAGACCGAATGTGTTTCATGTTGACTTCAAATGCTAGACCAACAATGTTTTAGTAACCACACTGCAAAGAATTATATTCTTATTCTTATTCTGTCTTTATTTACTCACCCTCATGTCGTTCTAAACCTTTATGAATTTATTTCTTCTGTGGAACACAAAATAAGATATTCTGAATTTTTTTAAGTTCCACAGATGAAAGAAAATCATTCAGTTTTAGAATAACGTGAGGGTAAGTAAATGATGACAACATTTTAATATTTGTTTACTTTTTTTAAGGATTTAAAATATTATTACTTAGAGACACATCAAAAACGAATCATTAAAAATGGCCTTACCCAACACCTGTAGATTTGTGAAGTCAGGAAAAGTGTAGATGTTTGCGCCACCCAGGTCTGCCCTGAAGTAATACCTCCCAGAATGTTCCACGCCAACATTATTTATCAGCAGAGTGCAGTTTTTTTGCGTTAAGTCACCAAGGAGCTTGGTCCGTCCCTTGTAACTTTCATGAACAATATCTGTGCGTGACTTAAACACCACTGGAGGGAAAAGCTGAGGGTAGGGGTGGCCAAAATACCAGATCCCATGGACTCCTCTGTAAGGCCTGATGCCGGAGGGGTATGTGAATGAACAGGGTATAACCACACAGGAGTTTGTCATGGCTGAAATGTCTCTGGGTATCCACACATTCCACTGAGCACTTGCATCTGTTCAGAGAAATGTAGGTAATTTAGTTCATAAAATAACACCATTGTATTGCCATGTCTCTTAGGTGTGTACTATAATGATATCATGTTTTTGAACATGTACCATAGTATCTTAGGATCATTAACCAATGGAACCATAGAAACAGCATGTTTGATTCAGAAGAAGTTGTTACCTTTCAAAATAAGCAGCAGAGGCAACAGCAGCAGCTCCAAGCCCTTCATAGTCTCAGTTTAACTCTGGACCATAGACCTCTGTTACAAAACCAGCACATGCATCAGCAAGACAAACAGACTCTACTAACACAATTGTGCTTGTTGTTCTCTTGCTCTCTTAAGAGATGGGGAGAAAAGGAGTGACGGTTCAGGATATGACATGAGCCTTGTGTAAAACTTGTTTTGCCTGTATATATACATTTTGAGTGTATTTTTTTTTACACAAAATCACATGATTTTAATTGTTTTGGTCACATTTCACCCCATAATCAAGAGAAAACATTGAATTATTATTCATAAAAAGTAAATTAATAACAAAAAGTTGTACTGCCTTAAAATGTAGGTTTATTTAAATGTAAGAAAATACTTGTTTAATGTAATATATTTATTTCTATATTATAGTAATGAGAAACTATTCTTTAGAATAATAAAAATAAATAAAATATGCAGATGCACAAATGCAGAATTCCAATAATGATAATAAAAAACTACAACAACTGTTTAGGAAAAATATAACTTTCCTCTTCTTTTTTATTTTATTTTATGGTGAAAAGTGACATGGACATGTCTCTGAAGGATTCACCATATTCTACGACATAAATATTAGAAAATAGAGGTGCAGCTGGGGTGGTGGATTAATGACAAAAGAATTGTTACAGAAGTCGAGTACTGTAAGCCGCCCCTTGTGTTGTGATTGTCAGAATTATGCAAACGGGTTTCATTTAGTACTTCCTGATGTGGTTCATTAAGAGAAATAAATCCTATATCTTATATCTATATATTTTGATAAATATCTAATGCTGCTTCTCATATATACAGTACTGTGAATTATCTAACAGTTTTGGACACTTCTAAAATGTCTATCCCACGGTTTCACAAACAAGGCGTAAACCTAGTCCTAGACTAAAATGTAACTTTCAGTTTCAACTGAAAGAAACCTGCCCTGACTGATCTTAAAATATATCAGTGCTTTTGTTTTGTCTTAGGATGCACACCAGTAATGTATTTTACTAAGGCACGTTCATATAAACAACTTAAAATGTCCTAATTAAACTATGGCCTAATCCTGGTTTAGTCTAAACCCTGTCTGTGAAACAGGGCCTATTTGTATTTGTTTCAGGCAATACCTTGAACTGCTGGCAGAGTGTGCTGAACCACAACCAACTGTATTCCCTCTCCAACGGTGAACAAGCCGCTGCTGTTCTTCCCTCACAAACAAGGGGGCGTTCTCTCACAGCACATCAACTCAGCGTCTCTTCTGATGTGTCTTAAAACAACAACAAAGAAATGACATCAGTATCAAGAAGCAACATTAGCTCTCTTAACCCACACAGACAGACTCACGCACGCCGTACAGGGCCGCAGTGTGTGGGAGAGGAGAATTACTCATTATGAGAGTACGGCGTCAACGCTTGCGTGTTTGGCGCGCATACAGAACGCACTGTTCATGATAATGGCACATCATCCTTAGCACATTTATCCACGCTTACACACACAGCGTCACCCAGCTGCCTCTGTTGACTTTATTCACGCGCTCATCGGTGTGTGCGCTGCACAAACGCGCATCTCCTGAGGACTTCAGAGCAGACGGGGACTACAGATGGTGGCTGATAAATGGATTGTTCTTCAAATCTCCAGGATTGTTATATTAGAAAGATTCCCCTGATAGTTCACGAGTTTGACGCAGTTATTGAACTGTATGATATGATAGAGGACTGTTAATTCAACTTTTATAGGTAGGCCTACATTCTAAGGTAATATATAAAACAGTCAAGATTGTGGAAAAATGCCCCAACACAACTGAGTTTAAATTTACAGTATATTTCTAGATACAGGTATAAGTTTTTTTCAGTAGCTAGTAGTTTATTTTAATCAAATAATAATTATATGTGGTGGCAAACATTCCAGTGCCTTATTTCTTATGTATAGAATATATTACTTCCATAGGCCTACTATAACAGCAATGAATCACATACAAGTTATGTTTGCAAGTTATGATCTGTCACCTTATAAATACATTCTGTTGTCATTTTTCAGCCATGGTGTTAAATAAATAAATAAATGCAATGTTTTGGACCTCACTGACCTTCATTGCATGGACAAAAAAGTATTCTTTAAAATGTCTCTTTTTTTTCACAGAAAAGATACATTCAAATATTTAGCAGCATGAGGGTGAGTAAATAATGACAAAATGTTCTGAACTATTCTTGTAAGAGTAAATAACTCTTATTTATTTACTGCAATGCAATCAGTTCATTAAAAGTAAATGGAATGACAGAAGCAAATACTGTACAAAAAATAAAATGCAATAAAAATGGTCTTACAATCAGGCTTCATTTTCTGGATGTAAAATATATTGTTCTTTTTTTCAGAAATATTTATCTCTCTCACTCACACGCACACGCACACACACACACACACACACCAATATTTTCTTATAATGACAGTTGAATGCTATCAATCCTGGCAATAATTTTAAAGTGCATATTGAAACAATTGAAGCCTTCCGGAAATGGCTCATTAAACAAACATCCCAAGCAGCCTTTTTATTCTTGTTAATCATAACCGAATAATTATAATAACACCAGCTGTTCCAGAAAAACAGAACTAATTTATATGCCCATCACACAATATCTAAGAGGCAGCAAACTGCTGTTGCTTGGAACTGAAACCCCTGGCAGCACGCGTAAAAAAGGATGAAGCAATTCCCAAGCCAAACAAACAGACCATTCATGCTCCACAATCAAGCCTTGAACCATCCAGGACACTTGCCTCATACCAGATCCAGATTCCACTCTTGGGCTCTCCTGAAGGGGAAGGACTGGTCTCTCGGCTCCTGGTTCTGGTTCTTCAAAGTCCTCCTGTTCTTCTTCCTTCCTCAGAGGTGCGGGAATGGGGAAAAAGACAAAGAGGGAGGGAGACGGAGATAGACAGATAGGGAGAGGAGAAGATGGAGACTTTTAGCTATAAGCTTGGCAAATGTGTGCCGTGGGCAGCTTTGAATATGCAGACATTTCCCTCAGTGCATTCTTCTTCTCTAGCCCACACCGTACATTCCTCTCCATGACATCTGTCCTTTCTACCCAGGTCAAACCCTCTCATTCCAGCCTGTCTGGGTAACACTGTTCCTCGTGGATTTCTGCTAGGGGTCAGGTGATACCGTTGTGAATCAGTTTGGACTGGTTTCAGCTCCATGTAGGCTACACTATATCCTGTAAATCAGCTGGAATTCATCTTCGCATGACTCACCTTGTGAGCTAAATCTGTGAAATATGTTTTTTTTCTTCTCCATTGTGGTTATTTTTAACTCTACATGAAAACACAATGAACCCTATTTATTTCTTAATGAACATTCCTTGTCTTATTGTGAATTATTTATCAGTGGATGTTATTCCAAAAAAAAAAAAAATCTAATTCAGTCAGTCTTTCATTTAGCAAGGGGACAATATCTTACAAAATATTTATTTAAAAAAATAAAAAATGACATTTTAAAGGGGGCCGTGTGGAACGAATGCACAACAGTGAGCCTGTGTGACATCAAGACGTACGACATGCCACAGCACCCCACACACACACGCCACAACACACACTGTAAAGCGGCACCTCCCCATTAACACACACACACACACACACACACATGAATAGCAGAGCACATGCCAACACACTTAAATTGCAATGTGTGTCTTACATCAGTAAAGCTGCTCCTTTCTATGCTACTGCATCGCTCTCTCAATGAAAAGTTTGTGTTTGTGTAGTGAAATCTGTCTAATATTAAAACAGCAGTTTGTTTATTCCAAACCATGTGGTATTGGAACCATGGTGTACTGTCTCGTACTACAAATGGGCTGCTTAAAATATAAGTGGGTGTTGGAAACAGCTATTGGCCAGTGCCGCGAAAGACAACTTAAAAAATAAATAATAATAATATTATTTTTTTATTTCAAGTTTCAAGGTTCTTTTATTCGTCACATACTCAATTATACAGGATATAATCAGTAGTGAAATGTAAATGTAAATCTATATTTTTCACCATTTAGTATGACTATATAACAACAGCATTATTACGACTACTACTACTAAATTATTATTATGAATTTATTTGATTTTAATTATAAAAATGAATAAAATCAATAAAAATATTACTATACTAATATAAAATAAACAAGTATTTAATCAATAATAAGAATTATTATTATTATTAATAATAATACATATTTGTCATCATTTAAATCATAAAAGTGAAACAAATTTGTGAAGCAATATATTACCATTGTAATTTATTTAATAACAATATTCTAAATATTATAATAAATAAACATATATTACTTTAATAAATATATTACTTATACGAAAAAGATATTACTTTTGTACATACAAATATTTAATTAATAATAATGAATTTTTTCCTTCGTTCAGAAAATAGAGAAGTCTTCTCTAATGTCACTATATAGAATGAGTAATTCGCTGATTATTTTACTTCTCAACCAAAAGTGTCCAATATCAGGCAGGTTATAGAAGCGTAAGTAAGTAGTATTCAGCAGGTCATGTGATCTTAAATGACTGCCCCCTTGAGGCCACCCACTCTATGTAAAAAAACATTTACTGCACCACTGATGGGATATTTATTGGAGTCTTCATCCAACAACTTAAAACATGATTTTAAAGATTTTCTGCACTTGTTTATGTATAATTGAGGTAATAAACATAATTGGGAGTAATTAACTGATGCCTTTTAAATGAAGGAAAATGACTGACTGCACCTTTAAACATCACTCAAGTCTTTAACCGGCTCTGTATAAACGTGCATCTTGCGCTATAGATCTCTTCAGAACAGGTCTGTTCACAGCATGCTTTGCTGTCAGCCTGCGACGCACCCTGCGTCCATAAGCCTGGGCACCCTCTAAATTTACCAGAGGAGCAGATGGTGGTAAAAACACGACTGCTGGCCCTCCCACACTGTTTGCTGTATAAGCGAGTATGGCTGAGAGGGTTTATGAATGTGCACTTAGTAGGGCATATTCTCAGTAGCTTGCATAATTTCGGTGGGAGGGATTACAAATGCCTGCGAGTCAAAACACACAACATACTAAGATAAAACTATCAGCTTCATCACCAGGAGATCATTTCAGCGTGGAGTAACAACTCTGGGATAATTAATAAAACCCACATGTCATCAAACCTCAGAACAGAGCTCACGCAGCTCGTAGATTAGCAAGGCAATAATGCAGAAATGGCTAAAGTGAGAAGCAATCCATCGGTGAGTCAGATTGTAAGCATCACTCAGATTCAAAATGATCCAATTCGGATGTGTAAAATTTAATGAAGCAGTCCATCCACAGCCAGGACCACAAGAACGCTGCCAGGACGGGGGATGCTAATTGTCAAAATGTCCACTGCTTGCAACAATATCCACAAAACAAACAAACAAACACACACACTGAATAATTTTATTTGAATAAAAAAATATTTGTCATTTATATATATCTATGTGTGTGTGTATAGTATAGTTTTATATAGTAAATAAACATAATTTGTCTATATTTTACATTATATATTGTATATCTACAATTAAAAATAATTAAAAATTAAATAAATAATAAAATAATAATGACATTTAAAAAAAATATTCCATGAAATAAGTACAAAAATATATAGTAAAAATGACTAGATAATTAAAGTAAATAAAGCTGAATATGATAGAAGACTTGCATATATGAACATACTGTAACAATTGTGCTTTCTAGATAGATGTTCCACAGCCATAGGGGCAGATGGCAGGCTCAGTAGTCTACCTTCACTACATAGCTGCTTCCTGTCCACAATTCAGACAGTGAAGACAGACGCCCAGGTCCAATTTAGCAGGCTAGGCCGTGCTACCCTCTTTGGGGAGAATCCATGCTAATCCAGTGAAGTTACTCCTCAGTTTTTGATTTCAGTGCCAAACTTTACATGCATGTCATGCTGCATTGTAACAATTTAAAAAATAAAGTCTTGAAATATATTTCAAGCCAGAAAATCTATAGAAGCATCTAGAAGATAGAGAGCATTTAAGATTCTTTCAAATAGATTAATAACGTTTTTTCTTGGTTATAGAACGAGAGACAATGCAACAGGCTTTTTTTATTAACAGGCAAGGGGAGTATCATGAGCTTGACATTGTCATTATTTCATCATTTGGGGGCATCTTTGGCATCAAAATGTTCCAAAACCCCTGCTCTATACCTTACTAACCAGCCACTCCATAAAAAGGCAACGACCCTGATAGCAACTTCAAAATGAACCAAAATTCAACTCTGCTAAAATTGTCAGCACCAAAGAATAAAAACAAAAGCTGTTGCTCCATAGCAAATTATGTTTATGAGTAATCCAGAACAGATCCAACATCACGCCACTCTGCTGCTAACCTTAAGTGGGATGTGATGAAGCCCTACTACGTCGTTCAAGTGAGTGACTGAGGTGTTTGGCAGGACAATGTTGGCACAGCATGACACATAACCATGCATGACTGAACCATCATTCCCTCCCCTTCTGTACCTGAGCAGATTTACTTCACATTATTATGTTCTTCTCGTGACAATCTTTGAATTATTCTCAGTACATACACAGTTTGTTTAATGACAGCAATAGCATGAACAACAGTCACAATTAGCCATCATTTACTTCTCTAGTTTCCACTATACTCTTATAAACTTATCTGTGCAGCAAAAGACATTTGAAAAACCCCAAAACCCATACAGTAAAATTTAACATAATTAATAATGATACAAAATCCCCTAAAACGATCTAAAATGCAATAAGACTCACCAGACATAAGGTTCCAGACCTTCTCGGCTCAAGTGAAGCATTAATCAGCAGAGAAAAAGCGTAGCGTGACAAACACTCGCGATGACACGCACGCATACGGATGGGATGGAGGCCTCTCTTGCTACCTTCTGTACCAAGCTCCAGGCGGGGCGGGCTGGACGGAGGGAGGAGGAGGTGGGCTTGTTTCTCTCCTCCTTTCAACTCCTCCGTTCTATATGAAAATGTCAGAGGCTCAGAGCGGGGAGCATTGTTCTATCTACTCAGGCCATTCATAAACGGACACCCACTCTGCTCAACCTACAATGCACTGCACTGTTCCTCCCGGCCAAGAACACATGGATGTGGCAGCGTTCATAGCATAGGTCAATGCAACTGAGAATGAAGATGCCCCCACACTCTAGCATGCATCATTTACAATGGATGACATGAGAGGAATGCAAGCATTTACATTGGAGTGCTGCTTGGAGAGTGTTCCTGTGACAGAAAGTGGTTCTTTGAAACACATTGTTAATCAGAGAGCTATAAAAATAAAGGTTCTTTATTAGCATGGTTTCATGAAGGACCTTCAACATGCATGAACCTCTCCATTCCACAAAACTTTCTTCACATTAAGAACAAAATGGTTCTTTGGGAAACAAAAATGGTTCTTCTATGGCATCACTGCATCTTTAAGATAGACTGTATCTTTATTTTTAAGAGTGTTTACCTGATAAGCCTAATGTTATAGAAGATCAAATAACTATCATAGTTTAGGTTCTTCATTGACATTTATGGTTCAATGAGGAACCTTTAACATCCATAGAAAACTTCCATTGCACAAAGGGTTCAGATTTTTAACATGTTCTCCACACTCATTTTTTTTTAAATCTTTTAAGAACTGTTACTGAAACGATCTTTAGGGAACCCAAAAAATGGTCCTTCTATGGCATTGCAGCTAAAAGCCCCTTTTGGAAACTTGATTTTTTGGGGGGGAAAAGAGAACCCAGAAACCAGTATGTTGATCTGAAGAACATTTAAAAGCTCCAATGAACCTTAAACATTTAAAATAACTTTTAAATGTAACAACAAAAACATTCCATCTGTAAAACACCATATAAGGCAAAATTGCTCTTAAAAAGAAGTGGGGCCCTCAGAGAACCTCTGTAGAACCTTTAAAGATAGTTCCTTGAATGTTCTTGAGATCACATTTTAAGTTCTTCTAATCAACATATTGGATAAGATCTTTAAAGCACCAGTGGGTTTTCAAACGCACAAATGGGTTTTCAAAAGAAATAGAAAATTGTATCTGGCTTCCAAAATCTTTTTGGTTCTAACAGGAATGCTAGAACACTAACCACTGCACTTCACCAAAAATATGTAATTGAAGTGACATCTAACTTAACAGAAACTCAAACACAACTGAGGGGCCACTAAGCACTAACTAAAATACACTTAACCCTGTTGAGTTGTCAATTCCAAGCTTAAAGTCATTTAGTAAACAGCATTGTGTCCAACTGTCTGGATGAAAAAACACTGTTCCAGTTATTCCAGTTACAACAGAGAAATAAGTCAATCAGTATAGACGTAAATGCTACAGAGCCTCAACAAACACCGCACACACACTCCTGCCCCTTGTGCTTCTGTACATAGTGGCTATTGTTTAGACCGTCCCGAGGAGAGAACAGAACGGCCAGGCTGGAGCCTGACACCGCACAACACAGGGAAGTCGATGCGCACAGCTAATTGTCTTAAAAATCACAACAATCACCTATTCAAGCTTCCCATTTCACTGCCATTCTCGTGGATGTAAAAGTCACAACTAAGCACTAATGTACAAGAGGCACAGATTGTAAAAATACTTGAGGTTAAAGCGACAGTTTACCCAAAGATTAAATTTCTGTCATAATTTACTCATTCTCATATCGTTTCAAATTTGTATACATTTCTTTCTTTTGTGGTACTGCGGAAGTCAATGCGATCCAAAACGGTTCGGTTACTAACATACATACACTGAACAAAATTATAAATGCAACACTTTAGTTTTTTCCCCCATTTTCCATGAGCTGAACTCAAAGATTTTTCTATGTACACAAGAGGCCAGTTTCTCTCAAATATTGTTCACAAATCTGTCTAAATCTGTGTTAGTGAGCACTTCTCCTTTGTCGAGATAATCCATCCACCTCATAGGTGTGGCATAACAAGATGCTGATTAGACAGCATTATTATTGCACAAGTGTGCTTTAGGCTGGTCACAACAAAAGGCCACTCTAAAATGTGCAGTTTTACTGTATTGGGGGGTCAGTATCTGGTGTGACCACCACGTGGAATGTTGGTCCACTCCTCTTTAATGGCTGTGCGAAGTTGCTAGATATTGGCAGGAACTGGAACACGCTGTCATACACGCTGATCCAGAGCATCCCAAACATGCTCAATGGATGACATGTCCGGTGAGTATGCTGGCCATGCAAGAACTGGGATGTTTTCAGCTTCCAGGAATTGTGTACAGATCCTTGCAAAATGGGGCCGTGCGTTATCATGCTGCAACATGAAGTGATGGTCGTGGATGAATGGCACAACAATGTGCCGCGAGATCACGTCACGGTCTCTCTGTGCATTCAAAATGCTATCAATAAAATGCGCCTGTGTTCGTTGTCCATAAAATATATGCCTGCCCATACCATAACCCCACCGCCACCATGGGCCACTCGATCCACAGCGTTGACATCAGCAAACCGCTCACCCACATGACGTCATACACGCTGTCTGCCATCTGCCCTGTACAGTGAAAACCGGATTCATCCGTGAAGAGAACACCTCTCGAAAGTGCCAGACGCCATCGAATGTGAGCATTTGCCCACTCAAGTCTTCATCGATGACGAACTGCAGTCAGTTCGAGACCCGATGAGGACGAACATGCAGAGAGCTTCCTGAGACAGTTTGTGTAGAAATTCTTTGGTTATGCAAACCGATTGTTGCAGCAGCTGTCCGGGTGGCTGGTCTCAAGGCGATCTTGGAGGTAAAGATGCTGGATGTGGAGGTCCTGGGCTGGTATGGTTACACAGGGTCTGAGGTTGTGAGGCCGGTTGCTGCCAAATTCTCTGAAACGCTTTTGGTAAACGCCGTTTTGGCTTATGGTGGAAAAATTAAGATTCAATTCACGGGCAACAGCTCTGGTGGACATTCCCGTAGTCAGCATGCCAATTACATGCTCCCTCAAAACTTGTGATATCTGTGGCATTGTGCTGTGTGATAAAACTGCACATGTTAGAGTGACCTTTTATTGTGACCAGCCTAAGATACACCTGTGCAATAATCATTCTGTCTAATCAGTATCTTGATATGCCACACCTGTGAGGTGGATGGATTATCTCGGCAAAGGAGAAGTGCTCACTGACACAGATTTAGACAGATTTGTGAACAATATTTGGGAGAAATAGGCCTTTTGTGTACATTGAAAAAGTCTTAGATCTTTGAGTTCAGCTCATGAAAAATGGTGGCAAAAACAAGTGTTGCATTTATAATTTTGTTCAGTGTACATACATACATACATACCCATACATAGTGTGTATATATATATATATATATATATAGAATGCAGCGGCACGACTGGTCTTCAACGAGCCCAAAAGAGCCCATGTTACACCTCTTTGTCTCCTTGCACTGGCACTCCAGTTGCAGCTCGCATCCAGTTCAAGACACTGATGTGTATGCATATAGAACAACCACAGGCTCAGCACCCGCCTACTTCCACTCACTATTACAATTTACATCCCCTCCAGAAGTCTGAGATCTGCTAGTGGACTGCGTGGTACCATCACAGAGAGGCTCAAAATCACAGTTCAGAACATTCTGTTTCAACTGTTCCTGGCTGGTGGAATGATCTTCCCACCCCATCCGAATGCTGGATCCCTGTCAATTTTCAAGCAACAACTGAAAACTCATCTCTTTCAACTCTACTTGACTACTTGAAAAAAAAAATATATATATATAATAATTATTATTTAACTTTTTCACAATCTTCATCTTTCTCTTTATCTTTCTCTCCTTCCCTTGCTAGCTTGTACTTATTTGAACAATGCCTGAGACTTGGTGTTATTGGCACTTCCTTTGTATGTTTGCCTCTTCAAGATTAATCGCTTTATGTACTCCCCAATTGTAAGTCGCTTTGGATAAAAGAGTCTGCTAAATGACTAAATGTAAATATATATATACTAACAGGCCAGCCTTCAATTACAACGCTCAATTATCTAAAAAAAATTAAAATAAATTGTAGCACAACTGGAATACTCCGCACAATACATCCCACTGCACCAACCTCCCAAACAGGGTCTTCTTACACCCACATGAGTCAGGCTTTTCCCCATTACTGCTGCATCTATGATCACACTACACTATACCAGTCACTATACTACACGCACATCATCCCACAGCAGGCCTCTGGTTCGAGCTATGAGGTCAGCGTGCCTGGAGGCCTGAGCTCTTGCCCTGCTGTAGACATGGGGTGAGGGCGCTCAGTACTGGGGAAAAAGGATCCATTGTTCTCCTATTGTCTTTGGGGAGACAGACAGTATAGATGGTTTGTTACACAACGGAAAGGTAGAGGAGAATGGGTCACGAGGAGTCATGGAACAGGGTGACTCTGACGGTAATTAATGACTCCTGTCTGAAACGGGGTGAGAATTAGGGACCTAAAACAATGGGCCAACAAAGACGAGGATGGCAGGTATCATACCATCACTGATGCCTGTTTCAATGGAATCTTTTTTTTTTACTCAAATCAACAAAGAAAAATCACAGCAAGAAATACGGACTATATATTCCATTGAGTAACTACTAGATTATCATAATCTTCATTGCTTCCAAGCTTGTTTAAACAACTTTCTATTACATTATTTTTCATAATTCTTATTACGAATAAGCCTAGTGACCTCAAAATGTATTTGGGCACTTAAGCCACACTCAAAGATGTAATTGCATGAGATAGTAAATATGTAAATAAATGCTGACATAAATAACTTTTCTGAGTCAATTTTATCCAAGAGGTCCCATTTTCAGTGGATGTATGAGGTTCACACAGGTGTCCTAGCACATTAATTATGAACAAATGTGCCATAAACAGTACTTAATTTCAAACTCAATTTTGCTGAATGTTTTGCTAAAATTGTGTGTTTTATGCTGTATTTATTTAAAGTAAACACCATATGGTTTAAATCAACTACAGTCCACTACAATGACATTGGTAGTGTGAGTTAAGAACACAAACACTTTTATAAAGCATGAAATACAATGTCTTTAATTGTATTGAATTAAACTGAATTAAAGTGCACAAACATGCTATAAATGGTAAATGAGGCAGCTGGCACAGAGAGTGATGGGTCCTACAGTTAATATTGTGCACTTGGACAAGTGCAAATGCCAGATGACAGCACACTTCACATCTCCAGAAACTATTGGACATTCATCCACAGCAGGGTTTGAGTCACTGGCAGGTAGCCAAGAGAGAAACGGGCAATAATCCTACTTTAGAGATGAAATCATTCTAGACATTGACTAAAGTTGTATGACCAAAAACATTAGATTTCATTGCATTTCACTGGTTTAGATACATAATCATTTTAAGAATAAATGTCATTCCTTCTCTGTACCGGGTCCACAGTGCCATTAAACCTCATGCTCTGATATACAGTACTGTAATGCAAGAATAACCAAACATCTGAGCAGCTCTTGCGTATAAAAAGTTACAAATAACAGATTTAATAAAGATAAATAACATAATAAAGTAATAAGGAACAGGGGGTTAATATTATTATTATTATGTACATACAATAAATAAAATATATATAAAAAATTAATAAATAAATATCAAATAAATTACTAAATATTTCATAAAAATAAAATAGTGGTAAAACCAAATTGTCATCAAATCTACCTAATATTACTTGCCCTCACGTTTGTGTGCTTGGCATATCATCTATGCTTGCTGGCTTAAAAAGATCAGACTTACCTTATCAGACGGTCTTCAGCGTAAACAAGCAGACAGAATGCCGATAACTCAAGAGCAATGCCAGCCTCTTTTCCTATTGAATCACAAAGCCTCCCTCTCTGCCTTTCTCTCTCTCTCTCTCTCTCTCGCTATCTCTGGTGGTATGTCACTGACACATGATTGTTATTGTGGCTTCACATTAGCACCCTGATTAGTAATGCCTCGTCTCTACAAACAGAAAAACACCACTGCAGCAAACTGAATCACTACAAACGTTACTGTACTTCAAAGAGAAACGGGAAGAATGATCATTTTATGATTTATACTGGCCTAAATATCTTCACATACCTCAAGTCCATGTTGAATACGCTTCTCATGTATTGCTACACTCAACCCTGCAATGTAATTATTTGAGAAAAGCATTAATTACTCAGATGTTTTAACAAGTGCAAACAGATCCGTTTTTAAACAGCTGTCTGAACTGTGGGGTTCAGCTGCCCTTTTGCTGATGCGGTTTCTTAAGCAGCTCTCACCTAACTTCCTGTCTATCTGAAGGAATGGCTGCTTTAAGACACCAGATGGATGAAAGCTTCGATGGCTACCTCTCTGCTGTGATCTTGGCAGGCCACCAATGTTGGATTTCAGAAACTACGTCTCACCCTGAGACAGAGGCAGTTGATGGTCCTTCTTCTCCATCTGGGTTAGAAAATATGCTTTTTTCTGTTAAACCCACCAGGCAGCACAAGATAACAGACTAGATGTGCAAACACCTAAAATAAAGCAGTCTTATATACATGTTAAGAAAATGTTCTAGGCTGTAAAGTTGTAGTCACCTAATGACATCTAAACAGGCTGCTACAAACAGGAACATTAATCTCAGAACAAGTTAACAAACAAATAACATTGAATCATATTCATATTGTAAACATTCAAATAAAATACCTTAGTGAAAACGAATACAAAAAAATCACATGCATATGAACTCAGTATGTCATTTTATGTCATTGTACATGAATAGTAAAAGTAAAATAGTAAAAGTGCCATCTAGTGGTCAGAATAAATAAAAAAAACATTAATGTAAAAAACTGTTAAACTGTCACATTGATCCCTAACAAGAAAACAAACTTAAATACAATAAAAAGCTTTATTAAAAATTAACATTATGTGACTGTACAAAATAGCAAAATTATAAACTACTGTATGACCAAATCTGAGATTAGAGTATTACTGCATGTATAAAAAACAGCAGCATTAAAAAGATTAGCACAATCAGGGGTGTTTCATACAAGTTCTGGCATTTAACAAATTAAAAATACAACATTGTATAATCATCCAGCTGCAGAAACTGCATGACGTCTCAGACTACAGGCACAATAATTGAGATTTAAGTCCATACAAAGATCACTTCTTTATGTTACAATAAAATAACAAAAAATCAATACCTGAAAACTTTACAGGCTCTATTAGTCATAGTTTTTTTCCAAGACACAACCAACCACAAATTAAAGTCTATTAAAATACAGAGGACATATTTGCACATCGGTTGCTGCTGAGCATCACAGAAGTCATATATTTTGAGTACTTGCTGTTAAAAATGTTCATGGGAGAACCAAACCATAAAAAGTTCATCGGTTGGTTCAAATCTACCATTTTATATTTATAAACGAGCCTGCATTACAGTAAAATAATGTGAACTTTTTGTGGCTATACAATTTTTACCTTAAAATATCCCATAAAAATTCAAGACGTCTGAATATAAACAAATATTCTTCTCTGTGTTCAAGCCAAAACACAAACACGCATAAGTGAGATGAAAGGGCAGAGGAAACGCACACAGCTGCATCACTGAGACACACACACACATCATTTCCATCTGAGCATCACACCACCAGACTCTCTCTGCTCACAGCTCCATTCTAGACAGAGAAAACACAGCAGAGCTTTGTATTAGTATAAAAATATAACATGACTGAACATTAAAGCATTGTATCCTCTTCTGCTGGGCTTAACTTAACACTGTAAAATAAAACAGAATTTGAAATGGAATACATTTGGAATGTTTTACAGCTAAAGATAGAAGTGTGTTTTGATCATGTAAACTAGTCCAAAACCCACTATAACCTCCTTAAGCTACCATGACCCAGTTTTTTCCCCAGCTGGGCCCTAGACCCCGGACGTGCTGAACTCTGTAAACAGGCACATACTGTAAAATAGCTAACTAAGTAACTGACTGACTAAACAATATTTTGTGGTTGGTCCTTGCCCTTCAGCTGTGAAGATCCCTTGGGTCGTTTTGAATACTTGTTTCTCTCCAGTATCACTGCTCCACCCTGCACCATATTCTTACTCATATTTATTAATGTATATATGATTAAATATATTTTTTACAGAGAGATTACTTCACATATTGTACTATTCTGAAACATGTTACCATGGAAAAAAATATAAATTGTTCTATACTGTAATTTAATTTTGTAATTTGATTTCATCAAATTTAAACTCAACCAGTTAACAACAATAAAACAATGTTATTTTAGTATTGTTTATAGACCCTTCAGGGTTATTATAGTTAACTAAACCTAAAAAATTAAATAATTAAAATAAGCATTAACACACAAAAATTACTAAAACTAACATTTAAATGAAAATGGAAAATATAACCAACTATTTCAAACTATTATTAATGTCTGATACTCTGATACTATTATAATATTTATTAGAAACGATTTTAGTTTTTCACTTTTGATTTCGGTTTTTGTCATTTTGTCATTTTAATTAGTTTTTTTCATGCTTGAATTAATTGTCAAGGCATAATGTTCTAATTTTTGTTTAAAGTTTACTTTTTCAATTTAATGTTTATATTTAATTGAAATATAAATTATATAAACTGATTTTTTATAAGTTTAATTTTAGTTAACATTAACAACACTGAAAGAAACCAGTAGTTTCTGGTGCTAAAGACAAGCTTGACAAAACAATATGTTTTAAAGGGATGAAAATGGAAAAAAATGATGTTTTAAACCATAAGATTTTCGTTCATTTTTGTAACACAAATTAAGATATTTCTGATGAAATCTGAGAGCTTTCTGACCCTCATGCATTTGGTACTCTCGTGAATGGTGGCGGAGACTGTCTTGGAAGAGAAGAAATTGTTGAATAAAGTCGTTATTTTTGTTTTCTTTGCACAAAAAGTATTTTAGTAGCTTCATAACATTACGGTTGAACCACTGATGACACATGGACTATTTTAACAATGTCCTTACCACCTTTCTGGGCCATAAATCATTTCAGTTCCATTGCTGTCTATGCAAGATCTGAAAGCACTCTGATTTCATCTAAAACATCTTAATTGATGTTCCGAAGATGAACGAAGGTCTAACAGGTTTGGAACGACATGAGGGTGAATAATTAAGTTAAGTGAACTATCCCTTTAATAAGCACTTTTGAATCTGGCTCTTTTACCTTTTTTAAGTTGTTCTTCTTGGACGATGCCAAACTGTCACTGTCCTCAGTGTAGGGAGGGGGAGGAGGGGGGAAGTTGCTATGGTTTCCATGACGATTAGGGTTTCCGGAAGGCGGGGCGAGTGGCAGAGGTGGGCCGCCGTGTTGCCCCCTGTAGCGGTCAGACCGGTCGCTCTCACTATCAAGCCGCTCACGGCTGCGGCCTCTCTGTTGCTCGCCAAGTTTCTTCTTTTCCATGGCATCTCTGAGGAAGCTGTCATCGTATGCATCCCGACCTCCACGGCCACGATCACGCTCCAGATCTGTCAGGTCATCACGACTACGGCTGCGCCGGCCCTGGAAACCGGCCCCACGGAAGGAGTCCCCACGCCGAGGACGAGCGTCAGGAGAGTAATCGCGGCGCCGACGGTCATCGAAGACACGGACGTTTCCTCGTCCACTACTGCTCCACTCGTCATCCGAACTGGACAGAGGAAAGTCATGGGTTAAGAAGGACTTAATGCATTCATTTAGCGTGATTCACAACAATTCAGTCACTCACTCTCTTCTGCCGCCTCTAGCCCCACCATCTCGGCGTGCGGGTGGATAGTCATCTCTGTAATAGTCCAAATTTTCCACAGAGAGTGCACGTCCTCGAGAGTCAGGTCCCCGTCTGGGCTCATCCCGTCGGACGTGCTGAGAGACGCTGCTGATGGTGCTCATGTTTTCATCCACATCATCATACACTGTGGTAAGCTGAGGCAGTTTGGCCCGACCGCGATTTCGAGAGTCTGGACCATCGTGAAGTGAGCTCACCTCGCTCATACCATCCACTGGAGGATAGATGGGAAAAACAGAATAAGACTAAAGGTCTTTGCACAAAATTCTCATCTGAAATTTTCACACGTTAAAAACAAATACGACCTCACATTGTGTATCACATTTATACAGTGCCTCTGAAACTTTCGTCCGTCATAGAAAAAATCTAATCAGGTTTGATTTTCTGTGTTTTTGCATCCGTAGCAAGCATTTCGATAAGAAAAAAAAACAAGTACAACAATTTTGGACTCAAAGAGCAAACAAGTTTTGATAAAATAAACACCTACAAATCATTCCCCAACCTTGGAAAAACAGAATCTACAGGAAACAGTTTAAACAGTTTGTTTCCTTTAGATTGCCTGTGGACTTTCTCACACACAAGTAGGACATGTTTGTGAATCCCTAATCCTGTCAAAAGTGTGTTGATTTAAATGGTTTTCATGAAGGATCTTGATTCAGAAACATGTCCTATGTAAGTCATGTTAAGCACCACTTTGTTATAACCCAACCCTCAGAGTGATAAAAGATAGTGCCACTGCCCATCTCCAGAACTCACGACGACTGTATTTGCCTGGAGCGTTCATTGGGCGACTGGGGTCAAGGTTGGCCAGTTCTCGCTCCATGTAGTAAAGCACCCGAGTTGGGTTTCCATCTTGGTCGGCCTGAACACGGTATCCACTACGGTCTGAAAAACATACCAACATTAGCTGTCAAACAGAAGGTTTCAAAGGGATTAAGTCCTTTAAATATGTTATAGATGAATCAATGTAGTGATGTAGTGAAGATCTCTTGCTTACTTCCTCCACCATCGTGGTCTTGCAGAAGCGGCACTTGAGATCCTTGACCAACTGTAGCGGGATGAACAAATTATCAACCAATTACATTTATTAATGTAAAAACTGTTGTTAAACTGCTGTTTTTAAGGCGATGAGAGGACGAGTCTACCTGAGCTAGCTCCGTCAAAGTCTCTGCTGTATCCATTGGATTGAGGACCAGCAGCACCCACCGGCATAGGGAGCATGGGTATGCCCGGCATAGCTCCGCCCACTCCATAAGCTGACTGGCTGTACATGCTTGGGGCGTAGAAAGTAGGTGCGTACTGACTGGGGACGCCAGACTTCGCCATTTTTCCAGCCTCATACACTGCAAACAAATTAATTTAGCAAAAATAATGATTTAAAACAACAATAACATTTAAAGGCTTTTCTTTGCAAATATTCATACATTAAAAACATTTTTTTACAACTAATCTGATTAACTCACCATGTCATGTTTTTAATTACTGTAGACTATGTATTTTGAATCAACTAAAGTAAATTTGCACAAAGAGGAATTTGGCAAAAAATTTCTGGAACTCATTTTACTCATTTGAGTCATCTTTATTTCTCCCTCTTTCACCCCCGATCAAGACAGAGACTCACCCACCCGCTGTTTGTTTCAGTGTTGAAATAAATACTATTTGGCTTGCTACCGAGGCAGATAACATGGCTAATTAACTATCTAAAGTCAACTAGTTTCCCCCCTCACTTTCCTTCACAAAGCGGGGAATAGCAGACTAAAGTAAGTTACTAAGTTTTAGCAATTTAATACAATTCAATTTAGCTGATATCACGTCTATACATTTAAGCCTCCTACTGCCATTGTTTACATCTGTTCAAAATCATGACATTTAAAAATTTTTTGCCACTGTTAGTGTTGAAAGGAGAGAGACCATGCGTGTGAGTGTGTGTGTGTGTGTGTGTGTGTGTAACACACTCGCACGCTCTCTCTCTTCTTATGTGTATGTGCACACATGCTTGTACCTCACCGCTCCAAAATTAATCCGGGAAAGGTGAACATTCCTGCATCATAACTTGGACTGAAAGATGAATGTGTCGAAAGTGAGCATGTCTCCAAAAACCTAGATGAGCTGCATGTTTAATTACTGCTTTTTTAATTATATTTTATAAATAATATTATTATAATTTTTTTTTACAGAAATTGTTTTGATTATGTTTTTGATTATTGAGCTGCATGTTTACTTTAAGGACTGAATTTTTTTCCATTTTCCATTTATAAGGATCTGTTTATTTTTTTACAGAAAATAATTTATGTTGAGATTATTGTTGAGCTGCAGGTTTAGGCTCACTTAAGTGATTGTACTTCATTTAATTAAGAATAATTCAATTATGTATTTTAATTATTTAGCTTGACATGTTTCTGTTCCAAAATGTTCTATATGTTTCTTAAGGAAAAAAGTTGTTGTTTTCTACCCAGACATTTAAAAATAACATATTTTAGACCTGTATTGGTAATACCGTGATATTTTTATCTAAGGTTATCATACCGTGAGAATCTCATACCGGCCCATGCCTACACCTCACCGCTCCAAACTTAATCCAGGAAAGGTGAACATTCCTGCATCATAACTTAGATTGAAAGATGAATGTCATGTCTCCAAAAACCTTGTTGAGCTGCAGGTTTAATGACTGCTTTTTAAATTATTTATTATTATAATATATATATTTTTATTACAGAAATTGTATTGATTATGTTTTTGATTGAGCTGCAGGTTTAGGCTCACTTTAAGTGACTACATTTTGTCATTTATAATGATTTTTATTTCTTTCAAAAATAATTATTTATTTTCTGATTATTGTTAAGCTGCAGGTTTAGGCTCACTTAAGTGGCTGCACTTAATTTAATTAAGAAGAACTCAATTATCTATTTTAATTATTGTTTATTGTTCTAAAATGTTTTATAGGTTTCTTAAAAATAAAATATAGTGTTCAGTGGGGAAAAGGTAGTTGTTTTCTACCCAGACATTTAAAATAACATATTTTAGACCTGTATTGGCAATACAGTGATACCGTGATATTTTTATCTAAAGTTATCATACCGTGAAAATCTCATCCTAGGCCATGCCCAAGTCAAACGATTAATCACGATTAATCACATCCAAAATAAAAGATTTTGTTCACATACTATATATGTGTGTACTGTGTATATTTATAATGTATATATAAATACACACCCATGCATGTATATATTTAAGACAAATGTGTTAATTTATATATTAAATATAATATAAATTATATGAATATAAGTATATACACATGTAAATATTTTCAAAATTATGTTTATTATGTGTATTTATATATATACACACATATTTTATGTAAATAAAAACTTTAATTTTGATGCGATTAAATCACAATTCATCATTTGACAGCACCACTACAATGTAATCATTATAATAAGAAAAAATATATATTTATGATTAAATATTAACTAAAATTTTAAAATGCTAAATCAAAATATGAAAAAATTATATAATAGAATATAAATAACACTGAAAATAATACTGACAATATAAATTTTGTACTGCCTTTTCATTCAGTTTGATTTAGTTTCATCCTCCTAAAAAGGACATTTCTGGCTAAAGGAGAATTGGAAGTGAAGGCGGTGTGGACTCACGTGCGCGGGGACAGCAGCAGCGCTCCGGGCAGCAGGGGCAGCTGACGTAACAGCAGCAGGTATGAGGGCAACACTGACACCAGCAGATACCAATCAGGAGCAACAGCAGCAGGAAGCCCAGGACCACCAACACCACCAACAACCAGTCTGGAGAAGAGAAGAGGAAAAAATTAACCGTTGGGGAGAAGAGACAACCCTCTTGCATCAGATACTAAACAGAAGAATGAGGGCAATAAACAGAAAAGACTAAAAATAAAAACATGGCTAAATGCAATATTGACTTTATTCTGTTTCATGAGTTTCATCACTTATTTTGGTACCCTCCCCCTCATCCCCAATGCTTAGAAAAATGTCAGGAGAGAAGGCATGAGGGCATTCATCTTCATGTGTGCACACGTCTGTCAGTTCTGCAAGCAAAAATTAAAAAAAGAAAAAAAAACGTATTTGACGCACATAAAGAAAAACCAGCCGGACAGGTTTTGCCTCACAATACTCTGCCAGGGCTCGATTCCAGCATGCACCACAACAACATCCTACATGCACAGACACAACATGACTCATGTGCAAACGCAGATCTCAGAAACTATTCCACAATCTGATGGAGAAAACAAACCATCAAAATAAAATCCAATATTTCTATAGTTGAGATCATTTGTTCAGTTAGATTATCCATAAAATCTCAACCAAATTAAAGCATTACACAAATCTAAGAAGGCAATAATATACAGTCAGTTAGCTAACTGTAAATTGCCTTACTTATTTACTGCTTACCAAATAAATAAATGATTGAATATTTAATATTGTTTTGAGCTGAAATTGTTTTATTATGTGAGAAGAAAGAGGTTGTGGAGTGATAACAGAGATATGAAATTGGATATGAAACTGTTGTCTCAGGCATTATGCAAAGATCTTTAACAAAAGAATGTTGCCAATAACAACCAAGAATTCAAATAAGATGCATAATAATTAGCAACTGATGTCATTCGTAGTACACAACATACTTAATTTGACAAATACAAACAAGTTTGTAAGTGACAGAAGTACACCATTGTAAAACCTCATTTTCAGTGTTTTATCAGCTGGACGCTCAAGGACACAATGACACAACATTCAGGGACACAACATTGTTTGAACACGCTGTTCTTCCATCCCATCAAAACCTTGTTAATGGAGAAAAAAAACATGGCTTCTACTTTAAAGGGATCCTGGGTATTAAGACATGTATAGCTTAATATAACGTAAATTATAAACCCATGAAAGATGTATGTTATTTTAAAAAATCAACATCGTTTTTGGACTATGGGGGGGGCCATTATTTTATGTGCACAGTGCATTCTGCGTCGATGACGTCATATGGTTGCACTCAGTGAGCTACTGGCGCTTATTTATTTCTATAGCCTTTGGCTTTTTACCGAAACACAACTCAGAAAATAAAATACTGATACAATACCACATTGTGTGGCTTTTGGTTGTAATTTTCAGTCGAAGAAGAGAAGCAATGTAAGACTTTCCTAGCGATAAGAAGAGGAGAAAAGAACGGGAAGATGCCTCAGGACGAATAAAACTACCTAAAGACCCACTTCTTTTTCTCTCCACTTTAGCCCTGATGCCTTTGAGTCTTTTAGTAGACCACAGCTACTGAAAGAGCTTACAAACGGCTGAGACAAGAAACGTTAGATGCCATCTGTTAGGAAGAAAACGCTGCGGCCGCTAGAGGAGTTTCTCAGCACGGATCTTACTCGACATCAGAGGCGTTTAGATTACTTGTGTATACTTATCTCTATCGCCACCTGTAAGCTCTTTCGGTAGCTGTGGTCATCATTTCAGTATTTTATTTTCCCAGTTGTCTATTTTGAGTTGTATCATGGTAAAAATAGCAACAGGCTACTAGCGCTCTAGCTCACGAGTGCAACCATTTTACGTCATCAGAAAAATGGCCCCCATAGTCCAAAATATGTATAAAACTATGTGATTTTTTTAAAATAACAAACATTCATGTGTTTTCTACTACATATTTCGGTAAGATACATCAATTACGTTATATTAAGCCATGCAAGTCTTAATACCCAGGGATACCTTTAAGATATATAGTTGTTGTTTTTCTAGTCTAAGGCTGTAATGAATAAGACCTGACTGTGGCTGGTGAAGGATTCAAGCATAGCTCCAAACTTAACCAGACCTCTAGAGAAAAGCATTTATTCTACCTTCCATGATCAGTAAATCAATGCCAGGCAGCAGGTCTGTAGTATTTGACTTTCTCTCTGTAAAAAAAAGAGACAAAGCCATAATTACTGAAAAAGGCCTTACGGCATCGGCCCAAGAAGAAAAAAACGCCTTTAAGTTAATAGACTATTTCTACTTTACTACTTCTACTGTTACAATAATTATTAATATTTGTATTTATCAATATACCACTGCTTTCTATGACATTAAAGAAATTGACCTGAATCCTTCACAAGCAAACAGTTTGTAAATATATATATATATATATATATATATATATATATACACACAATTGCATGTATATATTTCAGAAAAATATGTTAAGTTTATATATTAACTCTCGCCCCACCATTGAAGAGATATCTCGTCAAATAAGAGACAACGCTTCCCCGCCAAAGACGAGTTTTTACAGCAATCCATGTTCTAGGTGTTTTACGGTAAGGAAAGCCCTAGCGCATGTCCTGAATGAGTTCCGGGTCTTCCGGGTGTGCGAATACAAGACGATCGGCATAAACAGAAGGATCAGCGAAAATATAGATCATATGTAGGATAATGTTTTGACCATTTTGAATCTGATCGGGAAGTAGTCAGAGAGGGAGATGCCTTTTATAGACACAAAAACGTCTAGTTGTGTCGTGGATAGACTGATAACCCGTCAATCTGAATATGTACAGTATATGTGAAAGTGAAGTGACATACACCCAAGTATGGTGACCCATACTCGGAATTCGTGTTCTGCATTTACCCATCCAAGTGCACACACACACAGCAATGATCACACACCCGGAGCAGTGGGCAGCCATTTATGCTGCGGCGCCAACCAACAATTTCCAAGAGATCATCAAACACAGCCCTAATTCCTCACATACTGTATGTAAAGACCCATCAAACATGACAAAATCCAAACAAGCGATTTTGTGGTTGAACAGTGTTTGTGACGAAATCACACATTGAAATGTTTGGGTGTCCATTAATGTGAGTTTGTTTGTGAAAAGGTAAACACTTACCAAGCACAATGAGCTCTGTATAACACTCGCCATTCCCTGTAAGGTCCAGTGATGAGCCAACAGTACAGATGTACACGCCGCTGTCACCCCACGCAGTCTGACCAATGCTAAGGTCTGCCTCTAAATATTTTAGAAAACATAAAATAGGTGAAGTTTTAGAGGTGATCATCATATCATAAATCTACATATTTTAAATCTTTATGGCACATAAAAATGCAGCCAGGCTAAACCTAGCACAGCCTTTACAGGTCAGTTGTTGGTGAAAATAAAAATAAATAAATACTTTTACAATGTAAAGTCAACTTACTGTTTGTTATGCTGATCTGACGGCCCTGGTACTCAGGCCCAAAAGTGACCGCCGTTTGTTTTGAACCCACAATGCGAACGGTCCTGGCGCTGTCTGCACACTCAATATTGGGGTTGTAGTTTGGGTTGGACTGAGCAATAGCATTGTCAGCACTGCTGGGGTTTAATGCAGCTTGGATCGGGTCTCTGCAGTATGACTTGTATTTCCAGGTGATCAGTGGGTTTGGATCCGATGTAGTGAAATCACAGCGCAGTATGACCGGCTGGAATAATATGACCACAGATCGTGGGTAAGGGCAGTTCACATTGATGGCTGTGGTGCAGCCTGTCAGAGAAAACACAGTTGAATATAACGGCATCCATGAATAAATGAACACAGGGAGATTTAAGACACTCCCATGAACTTCGACAGGAATTAAGAATACAGTGGAGATCAATTACTGTCCAGACTGGACTGAAAGTCCTTTGAGGCAATAACAATAACTCAAACCATGTCAAAAGACATTAAAAAAATATTTATTAAACACAAGGGAACAGATTATAATAAAGCAGGTGAACCCACACGAAAACTGATGGTGTCAGTGAAGATGTTACATTTATTTTTAGTCTGTTCAAATAATACACTGACTTATCTTTGGCTTAGACCTATTGAAAGCACTTTGAATGCTCAGGAAGCAAGTGGTCCACTTGAAAAAGATCTTTCAATCACTAGTTTTTCACCAGTGAGTCATGATAATAGCTGTGGTTAAATCATCATTCTAGCTGCCAAAGCCAGGAGATAGGCTGCATTTATTTGCCCTAAGAGACTAAAACGGCAATAGATGTTCAAAGCAATGTTCAATGTAACATCTTCAGTAATATTTTAACTGAATAGGAGTAATATTTTTAACTCAATTCTGAAAAGTATCATCATTTTGGAAGGAACATTTTTATAAATTCATTTGAACTGTATTTGTATACTTGGTCAAAACATTTTTTAGGGAAGAAAATATATCATACATGACTCTGGAGTGTTATGGCTATTATATATTAGGAAGTACTGCTATATTGGGAAGAAAATGCATGTGTCTTTTCCTTTTGTTAGACTTGATAGGTCTGAAATAAAAGGGAAACCACTAACATACAGGCCAAAGAACAATAGTCTTTCACAGAAGCTACAATTAAACCGTCTTTTCAAGCAAAGCTCTTTAATAATGCCTTGAAAACGGATACAATGACAGATGGAGGGTCTCTACAAGCCATTCACTCCAAAAACACTTCAACAGGCCATTTTGAGCATTGTTTGGAATCACTAAGGAATGGTATTCAAACTTTACATCACATATGACATCACATTATGACGTGAGGTTGTAAGTTAGTGTTAGTTTTAAAGAGTTTATCAGAGGAATGTGACTCATACTGTGTGTCTGACCGAAACCATTCCGCGTGAATACGACATGACCACCTCCCACACAATCCACATTACCTGCGCCCTTAACAACAAACACCAAATGCACTTAAGCAAATCCAAATGATACAAAGTGCAACCATTATGAATACCGGAGGTATATGTCCAAAATTAATGTGTATAATTTTGTACACAAATCTGATATTTAGATGCAGGTTTCCATTACATTAAAACGTGTACATTATTAATTATGCATAAACAATCATTATTACAGCATTCGACCACTCATTTTAGTAAATTATAGGTCCATGTGGTCTTCACATTGACTGTAATAAAATAAAATTGACAATCTATTGATATGTTTCTGTACACATACAATAATTGACGAAGAAGTGAAAACAGTACTGCCTTAGCATAACAAGAAAAAATGTCCCTACCTGTGAACAAGAGGAGAGTAAAAATTATACCCTTCGACATATTTTCTCAAAATCGTTTAAAACATATGAGCTTTAAAAACTTTCATTTCCTCAAAAGATATGTAAAGAAAGTCCGAGTAAGTGTCGATAAAGCAGCTGTATTTCCTCAGGCAGGTGCGGCCTCCATTTCTTCTGCAGTGAGGTATGAAAGTGTAACCCGAAACTCAGGTGAGATCGGCGGGCCCACAGAAAGCAAAATGCGCGTAAAATCATAGGGGTCCGAAAGAGAACAATACTTTGCGTGTTTAGAAATATGGACTCTTATACATTTATTTTACTTATTCAGCAATAATATACACTATTGTGGAACAGAATTCAGTGACTGCAAATCCGGTTTGACGAGAGTAACCCAAAACGTGTATTAGTTCAACGCCCTGTAATCCACCCTTAGTGAGAGAAATGGTTTGGTCCACTGCCAATCTCTCAAGGCTGGGTTAATGATCGCCAAGAAGATCACACGTTTTGGTTTTAACTGCGTTAATACTTCCCATGTCTTTGCCGAGTTACCTAGTTAGATTCTCAAATCTAATTTTACAACTTCTCGGTTAACTACTAACGTGTTTTTTTGTTAGTAAAACACAAAAGAGCTAATTCGCCACGTGTCCGTGATGATACACGTTGATCCTCTTCAGTTTCATGATTGATATCAGTAGGCTATCACACACATAATGTTAACGTCATGTAAGGGGACACTGACATTGATGATTTTTGTTCATTTATAAAAAAACAAATATTTTAAGTTTAAAGACAAAAGTTTAACAATATTATCTAAAAACTATTTTGTAGTTGAAAAATAGGAAAACTGTCAAATGTCTTTTGGAAACATTTTAATGTTTTTTTAGTTTATTTCAATCATTTGATTTTATTATTATATACAATTAATTAATTATTATATAAAATTATTATTATTAAAACTATTTATGTATTTTTGTTTATCCTAATGCACTTCCCAGATGCATGTGTAATCTATCAAATCAATCAATAAAAATATGTAGGGGAGCATATGGCTAGTTGTGATAATTTCTCAATGTAGGTTTATTTTTGAATATCAGTTACAGTATAGGGATAGGCTGACAACTTTTACATTTTCAATGCAAAAAAAATTACATGTAAAGTACAAAGATAAGAAACCATTGCTTTGGCCTGCACAACTATCATGAAACACCAGGAAATCAATTTGAGAAGTGTTACCCGCATGCTTACTTGGTGGTTGAACACTCATTTTAATTGCACAAGCAACTCATGAGTCATATAATTATGTTTTTCTTTTTATTGAAAAATCAAATGCTTTCTTTCTGCCTGTCCAACCAAATGTTTCCTTTCCTGTCTTTGCATATTTGATGAAAGCTGTCAATCATTATGCTTGTACGTAGATTAAGTAAACAGATACATAGTTCATATTTATGTTTCTCTTACAGACACGCTCCCCACAAGCAATGTATAAGTGATCTGCTCAGTAATTGTTGGTTTGTTATATTAATTATTTTAATTTTAAGATGCAATGTTTTTAATTTTTAATTCTAATCTTGAGCATAACTAGAGCTTTGCGCATACCAACAGTCGTGTTAGACATTGCACACACGGCCTTGAGACTTGATCTGCAACTATAAACAGTGGGGCGGCGCTTAGTTGCAAATCCCGCCTTATACAATATGATTGGCTTGAAACAGTGTCGTACGTAGCTATCGTCCAATCACACAACGTCCAAAATGTACCGTCATGCCGCTTATTAATGCAGGAGGCGGAGCTTCTCATAAAGACGTGTTGGTGAATTGAACAGAACGACGCAATTTTATACAAACAGAAGGCAGGACTCTTCAAAAGAAGGTAAAATACATTGATTCCTCTCCTATCCACTATGTTTTCATATCGAACCTTAAATTAAGAGTGTTTTCGTATGGTGCTTGACCTGTTTTAGGCCCATTTGCTCTTACATCACATCCACGTCCGTAGCGTGCATGTTAATAACACTCTTTGAATCCATCGATGTAAATGCGTTAATATGAAGTCAAGTAAGTCAAGTGTATTTTAATTTTGCATTGCTATATAATATCAACATTGCGATCTATCAAGAACACGAGATCGTCGGCCGTACACATATCAGCTGTTATCATACGTATCTGTTTACCATCAAACATTAAGCAGGTTTTCCAGATTGAAGGATACTTCAAATATATTGTTTAGTCGTTGAAAGCCAGAATATGTTGATTAGGTCTACATAATGTGATATTAACATAATTCATATTTTTACAGCCTGCAGTTGCATACTGCCATTTGGAAGATATTTGCTCAAGTTCACCACAGCATAACGATCTAGATATGTATGATCTTTTATGACTTGCACTGTAATGCACTAAATTTCCCCCATGATTTGTTTCTGTGTAAGCAGGCCCAACCATGGGAAAGTCTCTATTTTCTTTGCCAAAGCAAAAAGAGGACCAGGAGAACCTGACTGAAAGCACGGAGTCTCAAACTGAGGACGATAAACATGATGTATCACAGTTTCCGTATGTTGAATTCACAGGCAGAGACGGCATCACCTGTCCTTCTTGTCAAGGGACGGGGAGGATACCTAGAGGTGAGAACAGATCCATCTACCCATCTGCCCACCCGTTCATTTATACCACTCAATCTAATATGAATAGCTGCAACTAAATGTTTAACATTAATAAATAGCTTGAATAAATCATTATTTGGACTTGTAAAAGTTGAATTGTGTACTTCATATCTTGGATGTTCTCACAGACCAAGAAAACCAGCTAGTTGCGTTGATACCATACAGTGACCAAAGGCTAAAGCCAAGACGAACGTAAGTTCATTTCAATATCCGATTCACTCCAGCATTGGATATATACTATGTATTTAATGACTGACAGTATGTTCTTACGCTATTACAGGACATTGTACGTGTCTTTATCAGTCGTTCTGTGTCTGCTACTTTCTGGTTTGGCTGTGTTCTTCCTGTTCCCTCGGACTATTGGCGTTTCTTATGTCGGGGTGAAGTCAGCCTATGTGACATACAACCGAGACCAGCGAATAATATATATAAATATCATGGTAATATCTACAGAAAACACTTTTAATTAGTGTTTCAGACTTGTTAACCAAATATACCTGATTATATTGTTTGTTTGTGTACTTGATCAGATGGGACTTTTGGCAAAGTCAGGTTTTTTGTTATTTTTGTCTTTCTCAGAATACCCTGAACATCACCAACAATAATTACTACCCAGTACACGTGGCCAACATCACAGCGCAGGTGCAGTTCTACAAGACTGTGATTGGAAAGTCTGTCGTCAGTAATATCACCAGTATCACCCCTCTGGATATGCGTCAGGTACGTATTAATGTATTCAAATTAATTTCATAATTACGAATATTTATTTATTTATAAATATGTAAATAAACATAATAATATTTTATAATGATTTAGAAATAATTTTCCATATTATGTATAAATATTTTTTATATATATAATTATAACAGTAATTTATATATACATTTTAAATGTAATATTTGGCTTTTGTTTCATTATAAACCCAAAACAATTTTTTTATATATTATCCACACAATGTTAACTTTGTAGTTATTGTATAATTAATAATGTAATATTATTAAAACATTAAAAGTAATTTTTGCATTAAAAGTAATGTTTGCAAAAGTATGCTGCTCTTAAAACATAAAAATACATAGTAAAAGTGTATAATGCAACTGTAATACATCATTTTAATAAATGCCTTACTGTTTCAAGCCTACATTTTTATTCATGGTGAATATGTAATGAAATTCATATGGCAGTTAAAGCCACACTTTAAGATAAGAGAAATACATAAGTCACCTGTATCCTTCCAATAAATGCTGTATGATTTATTCCCATGACTTTGTAATCTGAGCTCTTCTCCGTATATGTAATTACTTTCATAACAACTGTTATCAATATCAATGTTTTATTTTTAGGTTGATTTCATGGTTCCCACCATCATAGCTAATGAGATGAACTACATATTGTGAGTATTTATCAGTCGGGCCTTACATTATAATAAAACCTTCATAAAGACTGTGTTTTAGAATGAGTGTGATGATTGCCTGACTCTGTTTTTACAGTGACTACTGTACCATGCCATCAATTAAAGTGCATAACATTGTTGTCATGATGCAGTAAGTATTCTTTAATGTAAAATCTGACTCATTTTAGGAATTATTGTTCAAAGAGTTTATGTAAAGGAACAGACTAAAATAAATGTTTTACTGTATTAATCTTTTTGTGATTTGTATTTAGTGTTTGTCAGTTGAAAAGAATGTTGGATCTTTATTAGATAAAATAATCATTAACCAAAATGTTATATAAGAAAATGAATATTATATTTGATTGATACCATGTTCTCTTCCCTCCAGGATGACTGTAACTGTCATGTACTTTGGCCACGCTGAGCAGGTGTCTCAGGAGAAGTACCTGTACGTGGACTGCGGATCAAACACCACGTCTTCACACGGACTCATGAGTGTGATACAGTGATGTCCCTCCGTATCAATCACAGTCGCTCACGTTCCCATGTGGTGAAACAAAAACCTGTTCTGAGTGTTACAAACGGCAGAAGATGAAGTCACTTCTGTAGGGAGAACACGCCAGGATTGATCAGCACGTTTCAGCCAAAGCACCGATGTCTTTCTACACCATCATTATCGATTCTTTAGCACAGCACTGGTGGTTTTGCTTGGATAGACAGAAGCACTTTACTATATTTTGGGAGAAGGGATGACAGCAGCAGAATATTTTACATAGAGCTGCAAACACTTAAACCACTTTGACTCCTCCGTTACTTTTTTCCTTTTTTCCTGTGCGTTTGTTTTGTAATGTTAAACAGCGTGTTGCAGTTTCCTTTGGATCGTTCTCAGTTTATTGTTATTTAGCTCTTGCAGATCAGAGATTTTTTTGAGTATGGTGTTAACTTATATCAACATGCCAGCTTTCAGAAGTTCATTAGCTAATGAGAATATTGTAGTAATCCATATTTTGGAATGTTTTCAACCTCTAAGACTACATTTAAAAATATATTATTTATATATCTAACATTTTTGTTCAAAGGGAAATTTAGAATGAAGGTTTAAATCAATTTTGAAAATAAAAATAAAGTGGGCTGTTCTGAGGCCAATACAAAGTTGAACATGAATCAGGTGTCATAATAAAATATAGTAATATAAATTTACCTCAGCAGGAATACCATTTTAATTAAGAAAAAAGGAATGAAAAAGAAGGAAGGTTATTATTTTGTATTATAAAATGGACTTCCGTTAATTGTTCTGAAAGCTTTTTTTTCGGTTATATTTTAGTAAGAATTCGACCATAATTTTTCTTCTTTTTGTTGTTGATGTAGATAATTGATAACTTAGATGTTTCTCATTCACTTTAACCCTTTTGCTTGTCTTGTTTTGTTGGAATGGCACTTTTACATCAAAACCTTTTTATAAATGGTGTTTTATTTAAATGTTATCTTGGGGAAGTTATTTAGCAATAAATTACATTTCTTCGATGAAATCTGTATCCATATATATTTTGTTCTCAAAATATTTTGTGGGCATTTAGGCACACTGCCAAGATCATGTTTTATAAAAAAAAAAAAAATCTGTCTCATTACAGTAGTGTTCATGTTATGTTGAGTAATAATAGTAAGGATTGAATAAATAAAAAGCAAAGTTTATTTAATATCTTATATTTTAATATAACATTATTGTTATTATTCAGAGTGTATATCAATAGACCACTGCCTTGTCAAGTACAGAGTGCAATTTCACTTAGTGTAACTAACCTCTATCGCTAAGAAAATATGCTATTTGCACTTAGTGTATGTAGCATATATCGCTAAGAAAATATGCTATTTGCACTTAGTGTATGTAGCATATATCGCTAAGAAAATATGCTGTTTGCACTTAGTGTATGTAGCATATATCACAAAAAAAATATGCTATATGCATTTAGTGTATGTAGCATATATCGCTAAAAAAATATGCTATATGCACTTAGTGCAAATAGCCTGTATCACTTTTTACACTAATGTTTTTATTAGTTATATAGTCAAGTCTCTCATGCTTTTAGTTAAACAAAACAACCCATTAACAAATGTTAATTTTGTAGAGAAAAGTGTGGTTACTGCAGTAATCCACAAGATGGCGCATACAAGATGTACTTCAATTCAGGAATAGACACAGTGAGGTAAAACATCATCGGGAGATTTGGGTTGAAATGATGTCTACTAAAGCTTAGTAATGTAAAAAATTAAATAAAAGAACAAATAATTTTTGGAACCACTTAATTGTAGTGATAAAAAAGGGGCCATTGAAAAACACATTTAATCAATAAGCACTAATATTGGGCAGTGCATCCCCTCATGGCGGTCCGAAGCAGTTATGGCTGTGGTAATTTTACATCTTATGAGGGTAAATATTGTATCTTTAAAGTTCAGAATTGACCCTGTAATAAGCTGACATGTTCAGGAACAAATGGTATCTGTATGCGTTTGTGTTCTCAATGTGCTGTGCGAATGTGCAGTGTTTGCTTTTCTTCTGAAGGAAAAACGATTCTGCACATCTGTCGATGTCATTAAAGTTCCTATTCACTTCCTCTCCTGTTCCAGAACAGCAGCTCGTTCTGGTTCCACTTGAATGGGCTTCTGAAACAAAGAGCACGTGATGTTTCTACATGTCTTGATTTGTCATGAATGAACCACTAGTTTCAGACAGATAGAGTTACAACATGCCGAGTTACAACATGCCCTGTCCCTTACAGAACATTCTGTACGTTTGCTATTTATCATATGCTGGAGTCAGTCTTGCTAACAAAGCATTTAACAATGATGTCTAAAAACAACAAATAACAAAATTTACCAAAATAACATTTTAGTTCACACACATATGTAATTGAGAGAGTGAATGCGTTTGCTGTGGTCTGAAAACTTGGAGCTGGATTTTCATTGAGGAGGAGGGAAATTCTGAGGACATCTGCTGAATCCATTTCCTGGGACCAGCAAGTGAATAAAATCTGAGAGGAGAATTATTTTAAACAACATTAACATAGACATAAAGAAAACGCAGCTGGACTTCCTCAAATCTGCAGATAGTCACTAATTGCTATGTTATATACAGCAATGTTTATGTTCTATTTTCTCCTTTTTGCTGTTATTGCTCGCTTTTCTACAGTTGCTCCAATATTTTGGCACACTTAATTGCTTATTTTATATAAACACTTTTATTTTTTAAAGAAATACATTTTATTCAACAAGGATGTAATAAACTGATCAAAAGTGACAAAGTGTACAAGATTTTGACTTCAAATAAATGCTGTTCCAGAACATTCTATTCATCCTGAAAAAAAATCAGCTTCGCCATCAAATGAATATATACTATTTTAAAATGTATTAAAATAGAAACCTGTCATTTTAAATTGTAATAATATTTCACAATGTAATTTTTTTACTGAATCTTTTGAGCCTTGCTAACCATAAGAGACGTCTTTCAAAGACATTAAAAATTACTCTAAAACATTTGAACGGTAATTAGATAAATATTGTAGATATAACTATTGATATGTGGCATATGAAAGCAAATGCTGAACATTGTAATTTTATAATTAAAACAACCATATGTTTTGTGAATTATTTCAGTTGAAGAATATGATTACACCATCTGTCTTTAAAATAATGTAATTGGTGTCAGAATACCTTTTGGGACCACTTGATGTTTCTCACAAAAGACAGCCGTAAACCACAGACAACTACACACACTCGTCTAAACACACACTCTGAGCTTGTCTGTCTCTCAATCCTGTCTCACACATTCCTCAGTTAGTACTTTTCCAGCCGTGGCTCCCTGCAGTACCATGTCTGTCCAGTAGATGATCACAGTGCAGAATGCTGTCCTAACATACATTCACCAGCACTCTCAGTCCTTCTGGATCCTTGTAAGAGTGTGGATATGAAAATGGCAGTGCTTTGCTGTACGTCCATGCAGCTCTTGCTGGTGGCAGTGGCCGCTCTGGCTGGGATCTGCCTGGGAGGGTCCGACGGGCCCCGTGGAGTGGCTCTTCCTTTTGTCTTTGACCCTAAAGCGACGTGTGACCCACCTTGCAAACATGCCGGGATTTGCATCCGAAACAACAGCTGCTTCTGCTCAAGAGGATATGAGGGAGAAACCTGCCAATATGGTGAGGTTTCAAGATACTTGCTCTGCAATGGATTTGAGTGGAAAGTGTGTGTGTGTGTGTGTGTGTGTGTGTGTGTGTGTGTGTGTGTGTGTGTGTGTGTGTGTGTGTGTGTGTGTCAAATTTGTTTATATATTGCATTGGCCAAAACTCACATGATTTGCATGTTGATTTCAGCAAACTGTTATCCAAAGTGTAAAAACGGTGGAGAGTGCCTTCGACCTGGAAAATGCAGATGCCCTTCAGGATTTGGAGGAAAATACTGTCACAAAGGTAACTGAGAATTCATTTCCCTTATGTTTATAGAAGCTGTTAGCAAGTTGAACCGTAAAATAAAAGAAGAACCATCCTTGAGTCAAGCAACACTTTTAACTTCATGTGGATGTGTTGTTTGTGTTTGCCAGTGGTTTGTGACGGTGGCTGTTGGAACGGTGGTGAGTGTATTGCTGTGAATAGAGAAGTAAAGTGCATCTGTCCCTCCAGCTGGACTGGCTCTAGATGCCAAGACGGTATGTTGATCCCATATTGTGTTATTTACATTTCACAAATCCATAATGTCACCTGTTACACTGAGACAATCTGAACGGGGGAAACACATACAACAAATCATCAGCCTCTCTTCACAATATGACACTTGAAGAATATGTGATATCAATAAAACATTTTTATGATATATATCTTTAATAATTGCAACTAAAACATTGACATTTTCATTAAAAAAATTATAATTATTATTATTTCTGACATTATTGGTCTTTCAGCGTTTCTGTTATATAGACTTAAGGACTCAAAAAATCCCTAATATAGCAAAATGTCAAATGTTTCTGCATTAACTTTAAAATTAAGGCTAATTTTTGTCCCTCATGTCTTGTCACTAGATTGCTTCTCTTTGACTCATGGATATTAATCACGTCATCTGCGTTCGTTGAATTAAATCAAAACGCAGGCTGTGACATGAGCACTAGTCAATTGGATTGTGGGTTTTGCATTAGTACCACCAAAGTGTTGTAATAAAAATAAAGAAAAAATCGTTGTCGTTAATTGAAAAAAGTAGAAATAAAATATCAATATCTGTTGGAAAACACGACCTTAATAAACTTAAACAACAATTAAAAATGCTGCCTTGGCAACTAACTGATATCAAATAAGTTTAAGCTGAAAAACTAAAATTGCTAAAAAATAAAATAAACAATAAATGAATGCCCAATATAAATATTAAATATAAAAATAAAAGCTAATTGAAATATTAATAACGGTTCTAAAAGTATATAAATACTAAAATTACTCAGCAAATGGATATATTTGACCCGTGTGTAACCTAATGTAATCAATACGATGCAGTGATATTAAAGAATATTTAAATGACTTGTCTAAGCACTTTTAATATATAAATTATACATATAAACCCATATGAATGTGTTTTGCAGTTATTTTTCATGAATGAATGATGATTTTACATGTACACAGATGTTAGTGTGGTATCTGGGTCACATGTTGATCAGTTGTCTCTGTTTCCGTAGCGATCTGTCCACAGGGATGCAGGAACGGGGGCAGCTGTGTGGCTCCTGGAATCTGCAGCTGTCCAGAGGGATGGATAGGTGGAGCCTGCCACACAGGTGCGGGACCACATTAATCAACAAGACTGTTCAGATGGTCTAGAAGTACAGTTTTGTTGTGCAGTTACTATTAATGCTTTATTGAACTGGTTAGTGTGTACTGTGTAGTTTACTCAAACATGAAAATGAAATCATACACCTCTCTCTGTCTGCAGCTGTGTGTAAAAAGCCGTGTCTGAATGGAGGGAAGTGTGTGTCTCCTAACACCTGTCGCTGTCGAGCTCCGTTCTCAGGTCCGCAGTGTGAAGAGAGGAAGAAGCTCTACTGATGTCAGAACAGTCTGACCTCTGACCCCACGGTCCCTTAAATCGGTGCTAAAGTTAGGTGTTTGTTTGTTGAACCCTAACAGAAAATGTGAGGAGCGTGATGTGTTTTCTACATTAACATTGTACGTTTATGACATTATGACTTTTGTATTATTAAACAGTGTGTTTAGGATAACTGTTGAATTTGATATAGCATACTGTACAAGTAATTAAATAAAGTTCAAATTAAAATTCTGTGTGTGTGTGTGTGTGTGTCTGTGTGTGTGTAAACTTGATTTCTAAAAAGCAGAAATGTGATTTTGACCCGATTTTGACCACTTTTTGGGGGGGAAATGACACAAAGATACATTTTTATGACTTCGAATATACTGAGTGTTTGATTTTATTTCTTCAAAAGTAATTTATAATATAACAGGAACATATTTTATTATTATTATAAAATGTGCACACTGTAGTACATCACACACACACACACACACACACACAAAAATGAATCAAATAAAAAATGAAAATAATCATTGCCAGAGCTGTGTAAGAGATTTAGAGAAATACCCACATACACTCTTGAAATACTGTAGTAATCTAATACAAGGTCAAATAAAAGTCTGTTATTTTCTAATACAAGTCCAATAAAAGTATCATTCACTTTTAGGGCAATAATACTTAAACACACACACACACCATTCATTTTACAGGGTGATAGAGTTGTCTTCAATTTCAGATCTTCATCACCTAGTCTGTAAATACAAAGTTTACAACCGCTTCATCTTTGTAGCCATAAATGAAGTCGAAAATGTACAAAGATAATTTTAAAGATGAAATGAATAATGTCAATGCTTTTGAGAAATGCTTACTTTAGTAGCACAGGAAGGTCCAGTGTAACCTTGACGACAGTGGCAGAAATTTGGAAACGCACATCTGCCTCCATTGAGGCACGTTTGCTTACAGATTGCTGTAAGGAAAATAAAATAAACATTAAAATTACATTTATATTTAAACTAATATTCTTCAAGCCAAAGATCAAACTATACTGTAACAGTACAAATCTGATCAATGTGACTTCAATACACTGACAAGACGTGATAATTCAGTAAGAGCGTTTAGGATTGATCAGGACTTACGAGTTTGGCACTGCAGACCCTCCCATCCAGCTGGACAGTGACATGTGTTCGGCCCCACACACTCTCCACCATTCTTACATTTCTGTAAACATGCCACTGAATACACACACACAGAAAACACTGCAGGTTATGTTGCAAAGACAGGGCTTTAGTAAACCATACAATGTGTACCAATAGAATCTGGCACATACAGAACATATACTACCGTTTAAATGCATACAGAACATATACTACCGTTTAAATGTTTACGTTCAACTTTTAAACAGTGGTAGTAGTAGATAAAAATATTATTTCAATATGACTATTTTAACTGTATTTTTGATCAAATAAATGCAGCCTTGATGAGCACAAAAGGCTTCTTTTAATGTTGCTCTTACGGATGTTGCAGATCTCTCCTCTCCACCCAGACGGACAGGAACAGGTGTTTGGACCGACACACTTTCCGTTGTTCATGCACATGGGGTCACACACACCTAAAAGCATTGCATAAACATGTCCAAACAGATTATATGATAGAACGCACGCTGGATGTAGAAACAAATCACAGCATGAGAAAAGAAACGAATTAGGTTCTTTAGAAAATGACTTCAGTGACAGTGACACTCACTTTTCTGACATCTCTTCCCAGTGTATCCTTCAGGACAGGAGCACACGTTGTTTCTCATGCACTGGCCTCTGTTTTTACACGGTGGACTACACAGAGCTACCAAAAATGACACACAAATAAATAATAATCACATAATTAAGGCCATTCATTAATTGTACAGCATTATTTACATGAGATAAAAATAGGTTATACCTATCTGACATTGTGAACCATAGAAAGCCACTAGGACACGCACAGATGTTTGGTTTGATACAAGTCCCTCCGTTTAAGCACAAAGGCTTACAGTCGGCTGAGAATGAAAACAAACAAGGCATTTATTATAATCACATTTAGTAAAGTGATAGTACACACAATGAAACTTCTGTCTTCATTTACTCACTCTTATAATGTTCCAAACCTGTCTGACTTTCTTTCTTCTGTGTAACATAAGGGAAGATATTTTGAAGAATGTTGGTAACCGTATAGTTTCAGTTCCATTGCATTCTTTGTCCATACAATGGAAGTCAATGGAAACCGAAACTGTTTGGTTACCAACATTCTTCAAAATATCTTCCCTTATGTTACACAGAAGAAAGAAAGTCAGACAGGTTTGGAACATCATAAGAGTGAGTAAATGAAGACAGAATTTCAATTTTTGTGTAGACTATCACTTTAATAAAGTTGATTTTTTTTACAGACATTTGTGATCAAATTTAAGAATGAAAAAGCGCACCTGAGTTACAGGTTGGTCCATCCCAGCCGGGTTTACACTTACAGACATCAGGCGACACACACTCGCCGCCGTTTTCACAATGTCTGTTACACACCACTGAGAAAACACAAAGGTATTGGCACACAATCATTATGAACAAAATTCTTTGTATTTAGAAATTTGTAAATGTCTGCTCACTAGTTTCACATCTTGGTCCCACGTAGCCGTAAGGGCAAGTGCAGTAGTTTCTGGACAAACAGCGGCCACCGTGTTGACAAGGCGGATCACAGCTAGCTGAGAGACAAGATGTGTAAATTCATATAATATCCTCGGAAACCCTCAAAACATGCAAAAAGCTGAAAATAGTTATGCAGAGAGAGTTTACCATCCTCACAGGTGGGGCCGTTGTACCCTGCAGGACATTCACACACATTGGGCTTCACACACTTCCCTTTGTTTTTGCAGTCCGGTCGGCACACAGCTGATGGAAGAAGACATAACTGGTGTGACTTTGAAATGAGTCATAATAACAAATCATAATTAAAATGAGTAATCAAATCTTGAAATGTCTGCCAAGCTAAATGAACTGACCGATGTGGCAGTTGTATCCAGTGTAACCCTCTTTACAGGTACAAGTGTTGGGCTGTGAGCACTCCATATTCTGACCACAAGGGTAACGGCACAGGGCTACACACACACACACACACGCACACACACACACACACACACACACACACACACACACACACACACACACACACACACACACACACACACACACAGGCAATGTTTAAATCATGTATACATTTTTTACATATAAATTAATTATATTAATAATATTTTAAGGTCAAGCTCACAAAAATACTTCAACAGAAAATATAGAATTTTTAGCAAATAAATATGCATTTTGACATTACTTTCATGCAAAGTTATGAATATTTTCCTTATTCATAAAATAATATTATTATTGTTTTGTTTTTTATATGACCCAGACATTTTTTATAGTTTCATGAGCATCAACTATAATAATGAACAATGTTTTTATGCATCATAAGACAGCTCACGTTTGCAGGTAATTCCATTTCCTTTATAGCCGTGTGGACAGTTTCCACATCTGAAGGAGCCAGAGGAGGCAGCTTCACAAGGTACTCCAGAGAAACACGGGGAGTCCGCACAGGTTCTGTTATCTTCAGCGTGTTCAGCGTTAAGTTCTTCTTCATTCAGCTGCTCTCTACTTGAGCTTGCTTTTGCATTCGTGTTGATCTGGTCTAGGGTGTGTGTGGTGGTCTTTCTGTCAGTAGATGAAGTCCACTTGTTCTTAGGAGGAGGACGTTCAGCTGACTTCTTAGTGGACGAAGCTGTGGCCAAAGAGGAAGTGACATCAGAGAGCTTGTCACCCTCCCTTAATGGTATCTGCCCTGCAAGACACTAAGGGTTAGAAGGTCGAGCCTGAAGACTATGTATGCTGGTTTCTCTGTAAGAATGTTACTCATAATGATAGTGTTCGTATAAAGAGAAGCAACTGACTGCTTGCGGTTCTTGACGAGCATGTTTGTCCATTGCCGTTGAGCCCAGGAGGACACGGACCACATATGTAACCAGCAGATGTGTATGTGCTCTCAAAGCACTGGACTCCAGGATAACATGGCCGACTGGCACATGGGCTCTGTCCTTCAGAGGGTAAGGAATGTACATATTTACAATCATCACATACTATGCACTATCCATTTTAGAGGTAAAAAAAACATGTAAGTCGTTATTATTCGTACCTGGAAGAAGCTTGGGTTTGAAGGAGCTGAGATTAACCTCACTTTTTGAAGTAATTCCATGACTGTCTTCATCAATTTCAACCACGGTCTTTTCTAGATTAAAAAAAGATTCCAAATAAATAAAATGTCAATAATTATAAGTCATATTGATGTGAAAAGTCATAACTATGACATAAAAGGTCAATGTTTGACCAGTTATGACTGCATTTGTCATCATTTAGATTTTTATGTCATAATTATGACTTTTGATCTCATCATTTCTACATTTCTGGTCAAAGCTGTTCTATCATAATGAACTAATATCATAATTATTACTGTATTTGTTGTTGTTTCAACTTCGAGTTCATTTCTTAATTTCAATATCATGAGTTTTATATCTATTTCAACTTTTTATGTCATAACTGTTTTTGTCAATTTCAACTATTATGTCATAACCTCACAATTTCTACTATTTGTCATAATCTTGACTTTTAAGTCTTAATTGTTTTAATGTCAACTTTGAATTGCTGTTTTATCTCATAATTGTGACTTTGTATAATTCATCATTTTGACTTTTTAGCTCATAATTATGACTTCTCTCAGAATTGCATATTTTTGTGTCATAATTATGGATTACCAAAGCAAGGATTTTTTTCTTATGAGGCAGAAATGGGCTTCCACAGTATCAATCCTTCTGAATATTACTAGACAGTCCCAAGATTACTCTACAAGTCACAACATTATTTATTGTACATAATATTAATACAGATGTAAATTACTTGTCTTGAGGCAATATAAAGATATCATTACTTTCCAGCATTTACAAAATGGAGGTCACTTAAGAAAAACTAAAGAATAGATTCTATTCTATTCTATATATATATAGCACACATGTACATGTAAATTTGTCTATTTGTTTGTTTATATGTATACATGTGTGTAAATGATTCAATGGACTAAAAGTATAAGATATAAACGTACGGCTGCAGGTCGTCCCATCTCCAGTGAGGTGGTCAGGACAGGGTCCACATAAGAACGAGCCCCTCGTGTTCCTGCAGGAAACACTCGGGTAACATGGAGCTGATAAGCATTCATCAATGTCCTCATCGCAGATTACACCTGTAAAACACACCAGCAGGAGGCTCTCAGATGTGTACAAATAACAACTACACTGATATAGATCCACTTTTAAACGAGTACATTGTTTTGACAGTATTTTTTAGATGATCATATGTCTATAAGTGAACTGACCTGTGAAGCCCTCTGGACAGTGGCAGGTAAAGGAGTTCAGTCCATCCACACATGTTCCAGAGAAGCATGGGTTTGACCTGCAGTCATCCACATTGACTTCACACCTGACCCCCTCCAGACCAGCAGGGCAAACACACAGGTGTTCACCAGTCCCCGGGGGGAAGTTAATGTTAGTCACACAGGAAGCTCCATTCTCACAGTCACATGGGTGAACTGACACCTGGGAAACATAATATGAAACCATATACATACTGTACCAAATATATACACATACTCTCATTTAAAAGTTTGGGGTTGATACATTTATTTTTATGTTTTTTAATTTTTTTGAAAGTCTATACTCACAGAGGCTGTATTTATGTATTGTAGTTATGATAAAAAAACAGTACAAATAGTAATATTATGACATTATTATTACAATCGAAAATAACTTTTGCAATTTAAAAACAGATATTTTTTGCTGCTTAATATTTTTGTGAAATATTAGAAAATAGAAAGTTCAAAAGAACATTTATTTGAAACAAAAATGCTGTGACGTTTAAATGTCTTTACTGTCAATTTTGATCGATTTAATGCATTCTTGCGTAATAAAAAAATGTAGATGTATTCCAAGTGGCTTATATATGTACCTATTAAATATATTTATTCCATTAATTATTCCAGTTATTTATTGCAATATACATTGCAAACTGTAAATACTGATTGAAGGCTTCAGTGGAAGCCATTTGGCCCCCCCTTGTGGACAACAACGGAGACACAAAACTGTATTCTATACAATCTATAATATTCAGAATTCATTTTAAGACTTCAGGTGCATATTTGTGTAGAAGTGACATTTTACCAGATAGCCTCTAGATCTCACCTTCACCGCTGCACGTGTCTCTGCATTACAGTCATCAGTTACAGCCAGTTCAAAGGTCACCGGTGTGGTGGACAGAGCTTTCCAGATGAGCAGGCCAGCTGGAGAGAGAACAACATCTCTGGGTCCTGACTTGAGTGTGAAGAGAAGCGCAGAGCCCTCTGGATCAGTGGCTGAGAACTGATAGACGAAGTCCTCTCTGTAGAATGTCTTCAGACTGGACTGATCAGTGTGAAACACAGGTGGCTCGTTTTCTGCGATCAAACACAGAACACCAGAACATGAACATCAGTCAACTTTATTTACATTGGAAAACACATAAACTATTTTTTCATCATTTATAGAAGAGTGAAAATAACATTAAACTGTAAAACTGCTTGAACAGCTTAAAAATCAAACAGGACCAATTACTATGCAAGCACACATCTTTATGGAAAAATATGACTTTACAAGACTAAACAAAGAAGGCTTTTCAATATTAGAATATGTATGCTCTCCAGCTTTAGGAAAAATAACCCCTGAAAATACATCATTGCTCTAAAACTAAAATGTAGCATTGCAATGTTGTGTCCAGTGCTCAAAACATTGATTTGAAACAAGATTGAACATACTCTCAGCAATGGACCAGCTGTACGTGGAAAGATCCGGTCTGCATGTCAAACACGGGCTGCTCGGGCTGTGACCCCCCTCTTCATAACACAGACCATCGATATTACATGTTCTGTTCTGAGGAGACATTTAGAGAAACTATTAGACTTGAAAACTATACAGGCAAAACAATGTGCAAGAAATACCATTATCATTAGATTTTTTTGTGGTTGCTTAAACCAATTGCATGCTTCTTCCTGGATTTAACCATAGCGTGTAAGAGAAAAGTGAACAACGCTAGCTTTGTTTGGCTGATTTTGACCTGTAATTATTTTGCTGTACATAATTACAAGGCTGAAAGCTAAATTGTTTCCTGTATTTTAGAGACTGTGTACACATAAATGATTAACAGTGCATGTGAACACTTAAAAAATGTGCACTGAATTTGTCACCGTATCATTAAAATGTGAAGAAACACCATTTAACCAAATTACAAACAGATCATGGCGAATACTTTTTTTCCTGTTGAGAAATGTAGTTTAATGGTAGCTACAGGAGAAACGCAATGTCTTATCAACACACTGATCTTGTTCTGGACATCTCTAATATGGACTTTATTAATGAGATATGTTGTGGTGATTTGTGATTAATGGGACTTGGACCTGACGATATAATCAAAAGCTTTGTATCAAGAGAGTGCTGCATCCAAAACCAAAACAGAAGTGAATGAGAATGGATAGCACAGACCTTTAGTGAGCAGATAACCGAGGTGCTGACCGTACAAATCTGACATGTGCCATCAAAAAGAGTCAGTATCTTTGCATTGCTGAAGCTGTGTCCATCATTAGACACCTAGAAAATGAATAAACGGTTCATTTTCAACCAGTTTGTAAGTTAAACTGAATACACTTTAGTTTTACATAACAGTTTGGAGCTTAATCACTTTGATTTGCCAGCGTAAGACTGGTTGGTGAGCAGTGGTGGAGGATTGTGGGTCATCCACGGGGAGCTGGCACTCTAATGAGGAAGAACTCTGGAAGGAGGCAGGCATCATCCGAGCATCATCCAAAGACCATTCACCGGCTACTATCTACACAGACAGAACAATATATATTCAAGCTAATAATATTTATGCCAAATTCGATGCTTGTGTGGTTTGTTACCTTTTCCTTCACAATTTCGCACTTGAGCTTGTAGGACTTTTTAAAGCCTTGGCCAAGAACCCTAACAGAGGAACAGACGCCATAACGGACATCACACAGTCCTCCATTCTCCAATTCTGTGATCTCTGGAGTCTCATCTGCATCGGGAAAATAGATTAACTGAAAAACAGGCTAAAAACAAATGAAATGCAGGTAAAAATGATCTGCATCAACTTCAATTTCCCCATACTCGTATGCAAAATTAATTTGTCAAATCCAATTCAAGGCCATGCAGAATGAACCATTTGCATTTTATTTATTTCATTTTTTCTCCTCTTGAGATTAGTTACTTGTTAGATTGAGGAACTGATACACAACATATCAACTAACAATTTTTTTTTTTTTAAATCATGATTTCATGAATAATGCATAAAGAGAAGTGCATTTTTCAGATGCTGTAACTGGTCTCAGGTTAACCTTTTTTGACATTACTAGCTCACTAGTTCACTTTAAATATGTGGTGCAGGGTTTTTATTGTAAACTAAAACTTTTTAAATAAAGGTGAAGTAAAAAAAAAAATCTTAAATATCTAAACAAAGTTAGACATTCTGTCTTGCAACTAATAAAAATAATATAAGTTAAAGTTGATGTACTAAAGGTACTTAATTAATCACTAAAGAATTACTCAAATTAAACTTAAAACATCTAAATTAATATGCAAAATAATGGAAAAAAGACAAGCACATAAACTTACTAAAACTTCAAAAAAAGAAAAACTCATTCAAAATAATAAATTATAATAAATTACTATAAACACTACAATAATACATTTTACAATTTTATAAGTACAAATATTCCATGCCGCCTCTCAATTAATATGAGCTCATATGCAAGCTGCATGCATAATAATTACATATGAAAAATGATGTATAAATTACATTTATATGGAGTATAGCATGTCACATCCTCAGTTATATCAACTACACATATACAAACAGACTCACCAGACACCTGGCTACAATCATAAGAGCCAAATCCAGGGAAGCACGAGCAGCCCCACTCTGTGCACTGTCCGTTCCCGCTACACAAGCTCGGGCACCTAAGAGAGGCCAGAATGTCCTGGTTTTCCCTCCTGCCAACATCCTCTACCACCCTCCTCTCACACTCATTCTCCAGGAGGGGCACAGTAGCTCCTATCCAGGTCGGATCATCCTTCAGTTGTTGGTCTAATACACACATTTCCAATGCTTGCTCCAAAATCTCACCCAGGACACGCCCGCAACCCAACCCCACCACAGAGTTCCTTAGGGTTCCCTCGCAGAGCCGCCGAGCCTCGGATTCTGTCAGGCCTGACTCGGTAGGCCAGGATGGTGCCAGTGGTTCGGGTGAATTCAATGAAGAATGGTCCTCTGGGAAATTATACGTGGACTCCTCAAGGTCTGATTGTTGTGGAGATGATCTGGAGCTTCGGCTTGGGACACGTCTTTGAGTTTGAGATCTCTGTGGGTTTATAACACGTCTTTGACTCTGGGATCTTTGGGGGTTCATAACGCGTCTCTGAATTTGGGATCTCTGAGTGTTTGTTCTGCTTCTCTGTGCTGGACGGTGTTGCGTTGGTCTGCGGGGAGGGATGGATGTCTCTCTGGGAAGTTGTGCAGACTTCATGTACTCAGCTGTTATGTCCAGTGTAGGGATGATGGAGGGAGATTGGACGCGGGTAGAGGAAGAACACTTAGAGGAAACGGTGGACCGAGGCGATGCTCCGCTGGATGATTGCTGTTTCTCTTGACATTGGCAGTACTTAGGAAGACTGGAGTTGCTTTCATAGATGGGGATCTGGTCAAACAAGCTGCTTCTGGGGGCCAACCTGGTGTTTAGGAAGCACAATAATCCATATTAAGGAGGGATGCACAATAAATCAACACCATATTGGTTAACGTATATTTTTTTATTTACTAATAGATATTGGATATACACTACTGGTAAAATGTATGGGGCCAGTCATATTTTCTAAAAGAAATCAATACTTATTATTCAGCAAGGATGCATCAAATTGATCAAACGTGAAAGTTAAACATTCATAATGTATTCATAATGAAAAAAGCATCTCAAATGTTTTTAAGATTGAAATTACTAATAAGAAAAGTTTCTTGAGTACGAAATTAGCATACTAGAAAGGATCATGTGACAATAAAGCTGAACATTCAGCTTTGTCATCATATGAATAAATTACATTTGAAAATATATCTAAATAGAAAACAGTTATCTTGAAAGTTAATAATATTTCATAATATTACAATTGTTACTGTAATTCTGATCAATTAAATGCAGCCTTGCTGAGCATAAAATACTTAAAATAAATAAATAAATAAAAAAAAAATTTAATAGCACTTTTAAATACAAATGTATTAATAGTTATAATATTATGAGGGCTACATTTACTTGCAGCTTTTAAAAGTATTTTAATTATTAAATAATTTTGTTATTTAAAAAAATTATTATACCAAATAATATAGACTTTTGGCTTATCACCTGTTTATTGGTTGTCGGCCAATTATCATTATCAACCATAATTTTGATATTGGTGCATCCCTAAAAAAAATCTAAGGCTAGCATCACTAAAACTATAGCTCATACTTACAGTTATGAATTTAAATTAATCCCAAGAACTACGTATTAAACTATTGAACTGATTAAGCATCGCAAGTCTCACCTCCATGCGTTGATAAAAGAAGTGCTGTCCTCCACAGTCTGTCCTCCCTCTCTGTGGAAGTCATTCATTGGCTTTCCATCAAAGGTTCCACACAGGCCTTCAGTGTGGCCTTGATCAGAGCCCGGGGCCCTTACAGTCAGGCTCATTCCCCAGCCAGCCACATCCGCACGCACAAATGCCCCGGACAAGAATGTAATCTGAACAAAAAAAAAAGATTTATACTTACTAATGCAACTCTACTATCTTGAACATGTTCCAGTTATCATAATTTCTCAGACTTTACTGGATAATCACAAATGCATACTAATAAACACACAATATCACTCACAGTGACTTTGCGGCCTTGGTAGGACTCAGCGACACGGATTCCACTCTTTAGCAGGTCTCCGTTCTTTACAGAGAGGCGTGGCTTTGTCTCTCCCGCCAGTCCGTTACACATGTCATAAGTGACAACATAACCACCATCCCTGGCCGCAAAGCCACAGACACACGAGGTGGGATGGGCGGTCGTGCCGGCACATTCCCACTGTCGGACATGCACCTCAAACGGCCGAGCAGTGCTCCTGTACAGCACAAAGGTGCCTATCTGGAAATTATCATACCTCCTGTGAACAAACAAACAATTTTATGTGATTCTCAAGAGCGATTTTGTACTGAAAAGTGTTCACTGGTAATTCCACAGCAAAACATGGATTTATTATATCAACTTGTATTATTTGACTACATTGTGATATGGAGCTATTACCTGCCGTCAAATGTGATGATGTGGGGGTCTGTAAAAGTGTAACAGTGAGCAGATGGAACGTCCTTTACTAGAATCTGAGACGAAAAACAGAAGAACATCTTATATGTGAATGTCTATCATTTAGATGTATTTATTTGTTTTATTTTATTTAGTCTTAATACTTCCTATTATTACTAATATTTAATACTAATATTTACTTTTTTCAGTAAATATTTATTGCAAGTAACACATAATTTTTTTTTTTTATGATTTCAGATTTAGGTAACCTTAATAACCCTGGCTTACAAGTATATACACTCTTAAAAATAGTGTATGCTTCACGATGTCATAGATGTCAATAAAGAACCTTTAACATCTGAAGAACCTTTCTGTTTCACAAAAGGTTCTTTGGGGTGAAAGGTTCTTTAGATTATAAAAAGCTAAGAAAAAGATGGTTCTTTAAAATAACCTTTGACTGAATGGTACTTTGTGGAACCAAAAATGGTTCTTCCATGGCATCACTGTGAAGAACCCTTTGAAGCACCTTTATTTTTAAGAGTGTACAGTATATTTGTAAACCATATGCTTAACTATTGCATATACAATCTAAGATGGCCCACCTGCACACTTTGAGGCGTGTAGCCGTTCCACAGGAAGTTGGTGCTGATTATAGGTTTGATGTGTATTTCTGTGCTTCTGTCTCCATCCTTCCATATATCAGTAACTGCACTGTAGTGCACAGATGCCTGACTGCAGACTCCATTATGACATGGGGTTTGAGACAGCTCCACCTCACAGGAGGACAGGACTAAATCAACGCCCAGGTCCTTCTCATCTGCCATTGGAGACAAATCTTTAACATTTCAGTATGTAAATGAATATTTACTATTTAGACTGAGGGACATTTCTGAAACATATTTTAAATAATCAATATATATAACAAAAATATTACAAGTTTGAGTAAAGATTTGAATTTCACAAAACCTACCTCCCTAAATCCCAAGATATTTGTTTCTCATTATTGTATTAAAGCAAACAACAACATACTGTTGTGAAAAAATATTGTAAATATTGTAATATTTGCACATACAGTAATGAGGATAGGATTCTGATGGTCTAAAAATATAAGGCAAAATAACATTGATTTTCTTTATAATATTATTTTCGACCTTGATTACTAGAGGTAAGATGCAAAGGCAAAGTGCATCTCTGTGAGGAACATGGTAAAGGTACTGTGCTCTCCACTATCAGGTCATACTCTATCCCATCTTCTGAAATAGAGACAGCTTGTGCTTTCATCTGGAAAATATACATACAAATATGATAAGCCTAGTGGAAAACTTTTATTTTATGCCACATATCCTCAAGAACTACATACTTGGATGCCTGCGTAAAACTCTTCACTCTCCACAGGAAGGCTTTGTATATCGGGAGACTCCAGAAAAAAACTAGTGCAACTGCAATGGATCTGAGACACAAAATACATAGGTTAAGGTTAAGAAATATGAATGTGAATAAATGTGAATGCTGAATATTAAATGGGTACCCTGTCTCCCAGTCGCAGGTTAATTCCATCCAGCTCAATGAAAGCAAAGGTCTCTATTGTAGTGTCTTTCCTGAGCTCTTCTCGGGTCCCCTCAGGCGAGAGTCGCCACCATGTCACCACATATCCCAGAGAGCTGTTCCCACTACTGTCAGCAAACATACACTTCAGGAACACACTGCTGCCGGAGAGCTCAGCAACAATCAGAGGTTCTGCAGAAGAAGGGGGCTGTAGTTCTGAGGAATACATGACAAATACTGTAATCCAAAAACCAAATATACAGATAATATATACTTCAAACAATATACTTCAATATCTAAATGATAGAAATACATTTGTATTTATATATTTAAATAACATTAAAGCCATTCTGTGTGAAATAGAGGAGGGTAACTGACTTTTAAAGCTGCCTTGAGACATATCTGTAACTGTTAACTTCAGACTATGCTAACATTTATGAATCAAAAGAGTGAATCTGGAGCACATTATTGTGTGAAACAGAGGAGGGTATCAGATTTGGGAAATGTTTAATGTAGTGACTCTGCTGTATGTCTGTATCTGTTCATATCAGACAAACATGCTAAATGGCATTCTATCTGAAATAGATGTTTGGTGCTGCTCCAGCTTTAAAACAACAAACAAGTGACCAAGATCTAGATTTCAGGTCAAACTCTTAATCAATGAAAACAAGTTCCATTTTTATGAAGCCTGACAAAGGGGACACAGCTAAAGTAAGTGTTTTGAAGGGTTTCACTAGATTAAAGAAAAGTGGGTGAGAGACTCTACTGGGGTGCTTAAGATCAGGAGAAGGATCACTTGTGACACTCAAGTGGAAACACAAACAACATCAAAAATACATGAACTTCTGCTAGATTCATTAGCAGGAGAAGACGGGGGCAGACACATTCCATAAGATTGTAAACTCTAAATAGTTTTGATGCATGTGTGAAGAGAACTCTAAACCTTTCAGATATGTCTGGTTCATTTAACTGCATCTCCAAATGCATATGGAAACCACTGGAAAATCATTTGGCGAGTCATTCATAATGAATGTGTTAAATTAGTTTGTTTAGATTATATATTTTTGAAGATGCATATTGGTAGACAGGTCTGGATTTATTACCACTGCAAGTTCCATCACTATTCCTTTGTCTCCCGTCACAGCTGGTTTGATTGGAGTCGGGAATCTCTGCGAATATAACAAAGCTTCATGAAGTATCTCTTTGTTGCTTTTTAAACACTACCAAACTTTCAAAAATGATGATTTCTGGATTATTTTTTACAGCCTTTAGGATGCATGATCCAGAATCACGGATAATTATACTAATAAAATGAATCTCACAATTTCAGACACTCATTGAGGTTCATTGACTTGCCTTCAGCGCAATATCCCATGCATCCTTGCGTTGGTTGGAGTAAGTACACATAAAAGTCCCCGCAATTGCGGACGGTGACAGGCAGGCGAAAAAGACAGCAGTCTTTACTTGCGCTTCCGAGGAACTGCCAGGTAGCGCAGGCTGTCATCTGCTTCACCTCTAGAGAGAGAGGGAGAGTCTCTCCTTCAGCCAGAGAGAGCCACACTGGGGCTTGTGTTCCACAGTGATTCACCTGTACGGGTTACCGTCATATAGAAACATGGGTTATTAAGACATAACATAAAGGAGACATTGTTCAGCAGGCTGGACCGATTACACAGATGCACTGTACTGTACCTCCACACATTTGGTGGGCATACGGGCCAGCTTATCAAAGATCTGGAACTGATACCATCCAGGAGAGAGTGAATGATCACAAACGAGCTCCTGCAGGGCAGACTGGAGCAGCTGCTGGGAGCTGAACCTGGTGCTTCGGTACGGGCTCTGAAGAACCGTATAACCCCCACGACTGCATTCAGGGATTTCCACTACAAGAATACACACAATCACACACTTAGTGTTGCTCAAAAACACACAAAATAAAAAATGGCAATACCAGAGACAATAAGATTAAATTAATGAGAAAAAATCTGATCTTCATTAAAAACTTATTTAGAAAACTCAAAAGTCTGGGGTTGGAGATTTAAGATTTTTTTTTTTTTTTTTTGAAAGAAGTCTCTTATGCTCACCATTTATTTGATAAAAAATACTGTTAATATCGGAAAATCGAAAAACAACTTCTATTTTTAAATGTAATTTATTCCTGTGATGGCATAGCTGAATTTTCCTTGATCCTTCACAAATCATTCTAATTTGCATATTCGGTGCTCAAGGAACATGTCTTGATCATTCTTTGATTAATAGAAAGTTCAAAAGTTTTAAAGAAAGTACACATTTTTGCTTTTTTAAATCCTACTGACTTACTGAATGGTAATGAAGGTAAAATATGCTTTGCACACTTTTTGTCACAAAAATGAATTATTGGAAAAATCTAATTAAATTACATGAATGTCATTAAATAAAATACATCAAACCAAATGGCATCTGCAAATTACAGACACTCAGAACTAGTGTCAATTTCACTTGAAAAACGAATGATAGAAACATCTCCTTGGTAGAAACCAACAATGCATTTGAGAGTAATTCAAGCTCTTAATGGCCTCAGCCCAGTGATGGCAGCCCAATGAGATGCTGAGATCATCACCAATCACAGATGACAAGCCAGGCTCAGCGGCAAAGACAACATGCTGCTTGAACAACCAAGATGGATCTGGACTACACTGTGCTTGCTGAAAGAGACAAGTTTTCGTTTCCTCTAGCTATTTACTGTATGACTTCACTGAAAAAATGATCCATTGAATTTACTCAATGTTTTTAAGGTAGTGGTTGCAATCAATTTATTTTAGCTACATTTAAATAAACAAATTTAGTTGACAGACTTTCAACGTATTTTCTAATTAAATGTAGCTAAAATAAATTGATTGCAACCACTTACCTTAAAAAAATTGAGATTCAATGAATCATTTTTTTCAGTGTTGGATGCGTTGTGCTATCAGTCTACATGAGCCAAAAAGTCTCAGAACTCAGTTATGAAGATATTGTTGTATCTTCCTAACCTAAAACTAGGAGACATCTGGTAAGATGCATGAGTGAATAAAATCGGGTAAACACAGTCATTGAAAACGCAACTAACTGCACTGCATGACATGGCAGGTCATGTGATGTCAATAAGGCGACCTGCTCCATGTAAAATACATTCACTTTTTGTAAATGTACAGAAATGTACTAATATTCTTCAAAATTACCACTCATTTATTTTTGAGTAAAACTTTTTTAATTAGCGAAAAATACTGAGGGCACCTTTAAGTGTGATCATACAAGGTAATTAATACATTTATATTTTTATATACTAACTTATGATTTATTAATAATCAATATAATTTTCTAATTCGAATATATTACTCTTGTTGCTCTCAGAAATAAAGCAACCAAAAATCTACGTAACCATAGCTTAGTCCAAGGCAGATTGTTTATCGATCGACTTACCTTTCTGACAACTGACGGTTTTGTTAAAAATAATAAATATAAAAGCGATGAAAAACTCCACACAGATGTTTAGACGCATTTCCGTCTCTAAAGCTCTTTAGAAAACCTCTAAGAGCGTGTTCAACACAGCAGTAACACAATCCAGATTAATATCCCGATCGATAGATCGCGAAATGAAAGCTGGTAAAAGGAATATTTGATATGTGTTCAGCGCTCGTGAGGCGGAGAGCGAGTGTTTCATGGGCTTCTGTCCAGACCACACACACCTCCTCCCGCTGGAGCATCTCGAGCTAACTGTCCCCTTCTGCAGCCTTCGCTTGATATCACACACATACTCGACATATTTTAACCCTAACATTTTCAGTTAAATCTAGTAATAAACGTGTACTGTAGTGAGTTGATATGACTATAATGCATGTGAATTTGTAAACAGTGTCCCTAACTGTGGCGACTGTAGCATGTACTCCTCAACTACGAATAGCATACTATGAAAAACATACATTACAACATATTAGACGTAGCAAGACAAGGGAGGCAGGAGCATTTAAGGCCCAAAATGACATTTTCACCACAAAATCAATATACTAGAACATTTTAGATGTAGTGCGAATGTCTGTGACTTGTGTTTGTTGTTAGTAAAGCATTTTCAAAAGAGTTTTCTAAAAGTCCACAGGGCTAGAAGTGCCCACAGATGAAGAAACACAATAACAATTCATTTTATTGTCCCGTGATTTGCAGAATTGATATTCCTTCCAGTCAGAACCAGATGGTAATATTGTCTAGTCTACATTTTTTCTAGAAAACATTGCTGTTTTTCTCTTACTGTGTGCCTTTCATCTCTTATCGATATGTGGTGTAATGAAGAGGATATCCATCATGTACCTACAATAGTCTATTCAATATAGGCTAGTAAATTAAATGCAGTCCTCAAAGTTTAAGTTCATGCAATATCTGCTGTTATTAGTTTAATTATTATGGCAAGCTTCCAAAATCCACAAGTTATGGCTCTGCTTATGTTGACCAACAGCTTTCTACCTAATCACTGACCTTACTGAGCATTAACAATGATTATTCTTCACTGACTGTCCATTGCTGGGCTGCTTATATCAACACTGATAATCAGCCAAAGTTCTGTTCTGAGAAAGTTAAACACAATCTGTTGTGTGATGCCTGCGAGAGTTTGTGAAGGAATCACATAACCAGAGGCCATCTGTTAAACTGTTTTTATCAAGGGCGTGCCACTCCTTCTCAAAGAAGATGAGAATAACATTCGAGATGAAGATTGAGCTCTGGCATAACACCATATGTTTCTCTACGAGAGGTGTTGACAGTCTGTATGAAATCATTAAATTCTTCCTCCAAACTGTATATTTTCACTGAATGATACTCATTAGGCAGAAGAAAACCACAACATATTCCCAGTGTTTTACTTTGATATGGATAAAAGGGGTTAATGCAGTAAAACAGCCGTGACACCTAATGAGAAAAACAGATGCTAAACAGTCATCAGTGGCAAGACTTTTACATGATCTAAAGGTGTGATTAGCAATCAATATAACACAAAGTCTAAATGCTGCAAATGTATAAAAAAGAACTGAAGTGCTGGAAACAGGAAAGTAGATTATTTAAGGGAATAGTTCACTCAAAATGTGAATTTGTGAAACTTACATTCATGTTGTTTTAAAACTGTATGCTGTTATTTTCTTATTCTGGATTATAAAATGAACATTTTTGTTTCCATATAATGACAGCGATCATGCTCCAAAGGTAGGCTAATACCATAAATTTAAGTAAGTACATTTAAAATAAAAAAAGATGGAAAGTCAAAACAAAACAGCAATATAAGTAGGTTAATAGCTAATGGGTCTTCTGAGGCTTTTGTAAACAGAACATAAACCTCTGAGATTGTAGAGGACTAAATAGTCCATGTCACTTGAAATTATGATTTGTGCTTTTTTTGTATTTGACAGAACTAAGAAGAGTGTGAATAGTAAACTTTTACAAGGGGCACTTGCTCTTTAAGCTCTTTAAGTTAAGATGCACTTTTCTATTGCTCAACATGTTCTTATTGCACCTCAAGACCAATCAGCTGTTTATAAAGGGTTGACCAATCCTGTCCTTCCAGCTGGACATCTGACAATGTGCAACGGACAGTTTGTGTTGAGAGCTTTTGCTCTTTTAAAACAAGACCCCATAAACCCCAGCTGTGACCTTTGACCTGCCGGTTCAGCCACTTAGAGTCTTGAGTTTGGATCAGCTCTTTTCTTCTGGTCTGGAACTTTCATGTAAAGTTTATAGAGTATGTAGTCGAAATAGTCAAGTCAATACCCTCCACTCTTACGGTACAGATCTGAAGGCTTTTTATTAAGCGCTTAATCTTTAAGAAACCTTTTTCTGGTCTGAAATTTGATATGCTCGTAATGTATTCACAGTATGTTAGCTGTATCTGTTTTCTTCATCTTTTCCCATCCCCAACCTGGTCTTAAGATGCCAAAATAAAAATGACAGCAAATTATTGCTTTCTAGTGACTGCTGCCTTTATTACAGAAAGTTATTGGCTACAAAAGTATGCTTTATCTCGATATGTTATTGCTTTACCGTTGTATAAATTATGAGATACTACCAGGATTAGTTTAGATTACAAAACGGATAATCGAGAGAGTTGGTCTCTTTAAATCAGTTGTTTGCTGACCTCTGCTGGTTTTGATTTGAAAGTACCATTTTAATTTATCCATCAACTTATAAAACACAAAAGCAACATGAAAAATACTTAACATAATTTAAACAGGAGTAATTTAATAAAGAAAGCCAAGATGAGCATGAAAGAAATCAAATATGATCACATCCTATTTATTGCATTTGCTAAAACCATTAGAAAGAATAAATAGCAAATAAACTACCATTTGTTTCCCACATTGTTGTGAGGATTATTTGTAATTAAGTCATTTATAACTGAATATATGTCTTAATATGTGTATTTCTTGACATAAAATGTTCCACAATGTCTTTCTACTTAAACTGACTTTAATTCATAGTTAGATGGTTGCTAAGATGTCTCTTTGTTTCCTCAACAATGCCCCCACTGTGCTCTGTCCACAGGCAGTCTCTGAATGAGAACTTGAAACTCTACTGCCTGGCAACATTGTTGTATCCACTGCTCCATGCTGAGCTGGCTTCAATTTATTTATTTTGATTCAAACAGCAATTTGAACTCTTTACTGTCTACTTTGTCACGGCAGAATGACACTGCTGTAAGAAAAGTAAGTGATTTTAAGTGATTTTAGGAGTTGTTTCCTTTGAAATGTACTGTAAGTCTGATAGAAATAGGTCTTGCTCAATTTATTTATTTAGTCATTCATTCTTGATATTGTATTATTATAAAAATAATGCTTTATAATTACATTTCTATCACCTAAATCTTGCGCCTTTTGCATAAGTAATATGCATTTATATAGATTCTTCATTAAGATGAAATGGAATTTATGCTAATGAAAAGATTGTAACAATTGTATACAACATATCACTGAAAAAAATGCTGTAATGACTATTTTCACTCAGAAATTGTTTTTAAGCTTCTCAAAGTACAAAGAATATGCACTGAATTAAATGTGAAATAAATGTGAAGAGGAATGACTGAAATGCTATTTTCTTGCAAGCTGTACTCGAGTAATCTTTGTTTTATTTACAACTTGTTTATGGTTTGGTCTCAGATTATTGCTCTGAGTTTAAAGATATGGCTGATTCACAATGAATCTCCCTGAGCCTTTGGAAACGCCCATGTTTGTTGACCTCAGAAGAAAACTGCTCTTTTCTGTGAGTCAGAACTTGATCTCAAGCAGGAGTTGTGGACTCATCCAACCACACCCAGTAGTTCCAGTTGATCCATGGAACGTAAAAGCCCCCGACTTCACCCCAAAACTGTACAGATCTTCGGGTTTGCCACGGATCAAGAGCAAAAACATTCACCTGGTTAAATCAAACAATAGTGTGGAAGGAAAATCTTTAATTTTGGAAAAGATTAATCATGTTACTCCTGGACTTGAGCAAAAGCGATGTAAAGCACGGCCATTCATCACATTCTACACACCACCAGACTCACTGGAGTCAAAACTGCTGTTTGTGAGAGAAGGGATGTATCCAGTGGGGCCGTACAAAGATCCAACACCTCATAACTTCAGACCTGTAAGATTCTACTGATATTATGGCTCACTTTATCTGCATTGCACTACATCAACACTAGATGACAGTCTTTATAAGACATTTAAACACTCCTTGTTTGATTGCAGTGTGCTGAGGGAATGCTGGAAATGGTGACTTCTTTAGAAAAGGATCCTGGCTGCTTGATCCTACAGTCTCAGTGCCCAAAAGCAGGTCAAATTACTTGCATTAAGACATCATGTCTGAAAACAGAGAGAAATAAGAATGGTTTTTCAACATTGGTATAAATTGCGTTGCATGTTATTGCCCATGTTTTCCCACTGTAATCAATCTTGTAATTATTGAACAGTCATAAAATCCATTATAGCAAAGGTCGGATGCCTCATGACTTTGAAATCAGGCAGTAACCTGTATTAAATGTATTACTGATAAAGCTTTACTTTTTATTTCAATGTCTTCACAGTCAACGACAGCCACCCTGACCTGAACCTTTCTGACAGAGACACAGTGAGCAAAATAGACACTTTCAAACCCAGAGCTTACATGGGACCCAAGGCTCATACTACCAAAGATGCCATGGCCTCCCAAATCTGCGTCTTATACAGTGAGCACAAAGAGAACACTCATATTTATCTTCTACCCTTGAACAGACAGTTTTTTAACCTTCTTGGAAACATTTTCTTCCTGTATTATAGAGACATCGCCGCAGAAGAGGAGTTTATAGTGCCTTAATGAACCGAGTTGAAGAAAAGCTGACCAACTCTTGGAGGAAATGAATCTGTTTTAAGACAAAATAAATATGTGTTTTGTTGTGGTGTGCAGATACAGCTTTGTCTAATGAGTCCTGCTGTTTAATGGAGAACCCCACATTATTGTAAACATCATAATTATACACCTTTCTTTTCTTTTCTCCCTTGTCTTCGTTTTCGTTTTTAGCTTTCTTTTTTGATAGATAAATGTTACAAATAGAGAAAGAAGTTGATGTTTTTTTTTGTATTGCACACGCAAAATAAATGTTAGCACTGCATTAAAATAAATACATAGCCTAGGCCTATTTATATACGCTAATTTTCAAACAAAATGTTTGAATTATTAATTACATTTTTAAATAAAATACAAACTTTTATAGAGAAAATTAAGCTAAAAAGAGGCAACAATTGCAGCCATTTTTGTAGCTTTCTCATTTTGTATCTCTTTGCATTAATTATGAGCGCATGACCTCCGTTGACCAATCATTTTAAAGGTAAACAAATGAGCTGCGGCGTGCGTGTGCGTGCAGACGCGTTGGGACTGGGTCAGTAGCACGCAGAGCAGAGCGACAATCAATACGCTTTCTGGCGAAGTCTGAACGGTGAGCTAACCGAGCGACTGTGGTAAGAGTATAGTTTTAAACATTTTAAATAACAATAATCAATATTGGCTCCTTTATTTGTGGTAAAAACTAGTTTTGTCAGCGCGTCATGATTCATTCCTGTTGGCTCAAAGCACGACTGCGGTTCATGCGCTTTAAACGTCCACAGATTTTCTTTAGAGCTGCTGTCACATCGATTAAGTTGATGTTTTAATCATATGCAGATATAGTTACTGTTTAGGTTGGAGAAATATGATGTTTACGTGGACTATGGGTTAATTCAGAAAAGTTTCGATTCGACAGGTGGACTTTGTCAGCAGAACTCTCTCTTATCGCTCACCTTTATTGTTAAACCAGCCTATTCATCTGTTCCTAGGAAATATTGCACCATTGAGATATGATTCTTTTCTGAGCGGTTTGTTGCTATGGGTTTACGGACTCGCATACATATTAATATAGTTTTATATTCTTGATGCGCTCTTTCTAGAAATTTGTATTTGGGGTAAAAGCCTTATTTAATTTATGCCAAACTATCCAATTTCGAGTCGTAATATAGACTTATATTCTGAGACTTTTGAGTTTTTTTCTGTATCCTCCTAAATGTACTGTAAATACCTAGAAATACTGTTTATTAATTTGAATGTTCACATTTATGCACTGATTTTATTTTCCTTTCAGATAGAGAGGGACAATATATATATATATATATATATATATATAAAAAGGTATTTAAATATCACAAATGTCTTTATTTAGCAATCAAAAATGGTAAACGTTGGGATTTGGTTACTACTGGAAAGCCATGTCATAAGAGCTTAAGGTGGTTAGGCTGGTTTTTGGAACATTGTAGCTGGTTATTTAGGGGTGTAGTGGTTTTCCAGCTATAACCAGCTTGATCAAGATCGGTCGGTCTTTATCCTAACAGAGGATTCCCCAACTCATCAATACCATTAAACTGACTGCACCATTAACAAACCCCATGTGTCTGATTGCAGGAACCAACCTACAGGTTTAGCACTGATCAGATTGATGATAAATCAAACTAAACCCGTCCGAAGTTTCTTGCCTCAGCACTCTTTGTATGTCTTCCTCACCCATAACAAACCTGATCCCACCTATCAGCCCATTAGTAGAGAGACCTGCAAAAAACTAAATTGGGTGCCTGATAAAAGCAGTAACTATTGATGGTATATGCCATGATAGCTCATAACAGTATGATTAACAAACATAATCAGAGAGGTTTTTAAAAATAACCTGCTTTATTAGTATCATTTAGTTTGGAATGTAAAATGGTAAGTTTTTCAAACAGACCCTCACAAATAATTAATTGTGATTTTGCAGCCATGCAATTTCTTTTGGATCTTTCAAAAGCCATTTAAAAACACCATATGTCTGTGTGTGAACTTTTAGGCAAGCACTGGATGTGCATCTGGGGTTTCGGACCTATGGAACATCATCCTAAACTCGTATTGTTTTCAAATATTCCTGAGGGAAATGGGGAACGGAATATCAGAGCAACCCAACTTTCTCTCCAGTCTCCCGTTCTGTAATTCTCTGCACATCGCTATTCTGGGTCTGGACTTTGCAGGCAAAACGACGGTCCTGTACCGTCTGCAGTTCAATGAGTTTGTCAACACTGTCCCCACCAAAGGTTTCAATGCAGAGAAAGTCAAAGTAGCTCTTGGGGACTCGCAAACAGTGACGTTTCACTTTTGGGACGTTGGCGGCCAGGAGAAACTGCGCCCTCTTTGGAAGTCCTACACACGTGGCACTGATGGCATCATGTTTGTTGTGGACTCTCTGGACGCGGAGAGAATGGAAGAGGCCAAGACAGAGCTTTACAAAATCGCCCGCTCCTCAGAAAATCAAGGAGTGCCTGTGTTGATTATTGCTAACAAGCAGGACTTGAGACATGCTCTGTCACTGTCACAGATAGAGACCATGCTGGCACTCAATGAACTGGGACCCTCTACGCCGTGGCACCTGCAGCCCACTTGTGCCATCATTGGTGACGGTCTCAAAGAGGGACTTGAAAGACTTCATGACATGATCATAAAACGAAGAAAGATGCTCAAACAGCAAAAAAAGAAAAGATAGACCTTAAATGTATTAAATAAAAGGAGAAAGGAGGAAAAAAGGACAATGCAAGTTGATAGTTGCCAACTTTAATTGTTATGTGCCCAGAGTTGGTTAGAACCAACAAGCACTTTAGTTGTTTACTTTCTCATTGTTTACTTCTCTGGTTGTTTACTATCTGTTATAGACTTAGAAATATATACACTTAATATAAAGATTTTTTTATCACACTGAAAGGTGATTCTTGTTGGTTTTATTTAGATTTGTTCATTTGCAATAAAATGGCTTGTTTATTCTAAATGGTCACATCATGTAATACAGTACTTTAACACACAGGCCTACCAAATATTATGCCATTTTATGGCCAGGTATCATGTTAAAGGAATAGTTTACCCAACAATGAAAATCTTTGAATGATAACCTATTTACATAATTTTATGTTCATGTTGTTCTCTGAACAATGACTTAAATGTCATTATTTTTACATTTAGATTATAATTGCAGTCATTTATGCTCACTTCAATTTCACAAAAAATGTAATAGTTAAATGTAATAGGAATATCCATTTTTCATGCTGTACATTATAATGTTGCGATGCCTACATTTATTTTAGTGTTGGTTGACAATTATAAAGATTTTAATATAGATTTAACTGTTACAGTTCATAACATTAAAGTAATTATTTGAATATTAGTATGGTGGAGAATTTCAGTATTGGTGCATTCCTAATTACAAGCCATTATAAAATATATAATGTACAGCACAAGTTACATGATACTTTTATGATGCTTTGTGTCACTTTTTTAGAGGTGTAATGATTCACACCAAATTCATTTTTCACATTTATGCTAAGTCATACAGGTTGGTAAGGAAAATATTTATTTTAATTTATTTTTGGGTGAACTGTCCCTTTAACACGTCCCTTTAAAAACTACTTGGAGCCTTGTACATCACATTCTTCTTTGGTTCAGTAATACTAAGGTGAGAATAGAAAGCAAACGCCTCTGCATCATACATTATAAGACCTTTGGCCCCCTCTGTCTGTTGTTATCAGACTAGAAATGACCCTTCACCTATGATGTATCCACCTTTGCAGACATTAGAAACACTGAAAGAGCTCAACTGGAAGGGATTTGTAAGATTTATCTGCTGTGTATCACATGCTCCTCTAAATTCCAGTCCTGCCTCGTAAATCCAGAGCGACTGGGACTCTTACCTCCCCGTTCCATTGATGTCAGTAATACTGAGCTGGGATGGTGACAGACTGGAAAAAATCTGCTGTGGAGTTTCCTTTCCCACACTTTCGCTAGATTGATACTAAACCACAGGTCAGTATCACACCTGCAGGACTTGGAAACCTGTTTGTTCCCCAGTAAAGTGGCCCTAAAAACACTTCTGTACACTTCAATAACACTTAAATGGTTAGTTCACCCAAAAATGAAAATTCTGATGCTCTCCAAAATAGCAGAAGATGGTAACTCAGGGAGAAGAATTGTTGAATAAATTATGTTATTGTTTTTTTGTGCACAAAAAGTATTCTCGTAGCTTCGTAAAATTACGGTTGAACCACTGATGTCACATGGCCTATTTTAATGACGTCCTCGCTATGTTTCTGGACCTGGGAACATTGCAGTTGCATTACTGTCTATGGAGGGTCAGAGAGCTCACGGATTGTATCAAAAATATCTTAATTTGTGTTCTGAAGATGAACAAATGTCTTATGGGTTTGGAACGACACAAAAGGGAGTAATTAATTCTCTTTTTTCTCTTTTTTTTGGGTGAACTAACCCTTAAATGTATGAATTTGATTTAATAAGATACCACCCTGCTGAAATAAACAGCTCAAACCAGTCAACCAGCTTAGGTCATCTAGGCTGGTCGTAGCTGGTCAGCGGGCTGGTTTTAGAGCGGTTTCGGACACTTTCTGGTCAGTCTGGGAGACCAGCTAAAACCAGCTTGACCAGAATTGCGATTCTAATCTTATATGTTGCAATTTTTGTTAATGTCTTGTAATTCTAAGTCTGAGGTTATATGGAACTATTCTGATTTTTTTTCTCAGAATGTCAAGGAAAGCATCAGAATTATGAGATGAAAAATGTAAAGCTATGAGAGAAGTTATAATTACCTTTTATTATTAATTTTTATCCCATGGCGGAAACCAGTTCCTTAGGTCCATAGTGCAGACTTATGCTAAATCTATTTTTCTGCAATCTTTTGTTTGGAGAGAAAAAAGGAGTAGATTATGTGAATGCTCTTTTTCTTTTCTCTGAACCACTGCTTGTAAAAGAATACAATTTAACAGAAAGAGGGAGTCTTTTTTGTTTTGATACATGGCAGTTTTCTAGAAATTCCCAATGCTTTTTGTTGCTTTTAACCGATTGTTGGTACTTTCACGGGTTGAAATCAGGTTTAGACATTGTTTCAAGGAAAACTATGATCTTGTTGTGTTCAGTTTATCTCAGAAACCCTGCAGTGCAGTCTATGAGATTGTGTGGGAAAGAGAGAGGTGTAGTGACCTGGCTCTCCATGAAGCTCCCCCCCCGTCTGTATCTGATGACAGTGTGTTGGCAGACTGCTTTTGTTCAGTTCGGTTCTCATCTCATTCCAGCTTTAAGGAGGAGGTTGGGGGTAGATGGGGGTCTAGTTGTTTTTCCTCTGTCCTTTTGTATGAAAACTAATTTCTCAGTGGGTTCAAACGGGTGCTGCACTCTTATAAGACCTCGACAAGTGTTCATTCTGACAAGCATTATTAGATTAGGAGATTTTATGGGCTAAATAAGTAATGTTTTGGTCTTAGAACTAAGTAAACTTTGTTTTCTGTAACCACAGAAGTCTGTGTTTTATCAGTGTGCTGCCACAGATAATGTGATCACTGCAAAGATCTTAAGCATGTTTAGCATGGTAAATACTGATTGCATTTAATCCCTATGGCTTTAGTTGTCATAAGGACTGTATTCATCCTGATGCTTGTTGGTCCAGCCATGTCTGATCCAGCCTCAGCGATAAATTACTGCATTGAGAAACTAGCTGGTGCTTGTCTCATAGAATCACTGGTGACGAAGTTCCCACGTTCATGGAAAAGTTTTTTAAATTGTGATTTCAGGTCCTGTGAAAGTCATGAACATTATCAATTAGAAAAAAAACATTGCTTGCTTCCCTCAATTGATATGTATATTAATGCTTGAAAATAATTATTTGGCTAGAAACTGTACAAAATCTGGGGTCAACAAGATTCTTCTGTTTTTGAAAGCTTATGCTGAACCTGGCTGCATGTATAGATATAAAAATGGGACAGCAAAATACTATTACAATTTAAAATGACTGTTTTAGTGTGTGTGTGTGTGTGTGTGTGTGTTAATTGCTTCTACAGTATTTATGAATAAATGCTACAATGAAGGGCAAGGTTTTCGGTAAATAACTAATCATATGGCTTAAGAAGACTATTTATAGCAGTTTTATTTTTATTAATTAATATTATTATTTTTGTGAGCTTGAGCTTCAGTCTCTTTTCATGTCATAATCATTTAAAACATGAAATATCCATACTCTTAAAAGTCTCACTCAGCAAGTGTAGTGTTTCCATTATTTCCATATTTGAAGTTAAGGATTTTTTTCTTTGTAATAGTTGTTTATATAGTACACAGCTGCTGCATTTGTTTCTAGATAATAATAGATGGTTCTTGACTGTGAGTTACTTAATCTGTCATGCCACATAAATGATGAATTAAAGTTGTAGTATGAGGAAAGTATTTGTGCACATTAAGGAAAGAATAGCTGAGCAAACCGAGCCTCCTGTGAGTAAAAGAACAACTCGGTCTAGTCAGACTAGTTTTATTGTTTAGAGGAATGTTTCTTTTGTGGTGTGCATTCCCCCCCTCTTTTTCCTCCTCGCTGTTATAGAATGCTTGCTTAAATTGGTTTAGCTGATAAGTGACAGTCTCAAAAAATACAGTATGTAAAAAATACAATGTGGCAATGTTTTTAAAGTACAGAAGAACTCCGAATAAAACTGACAATTTTCTTCTGTTGGATAATAAAACTGCTCATTAGACAGGTCTCAACAAATCTCAACAATACCAAGTATTTTACAATATATTGCAATAGAAATTTACTTAAAGAATGAGTCAGCATGCATGCAGAAACATGCTGACACCTACACAATCAGCTTTTTATACAACAAAATCCTTTCACACAACATAGTGCCAAAATAGTCCACAGGTATGTGTATGAAAGGGTGGATGCCTGTGCAATCTCTTCATCTGAGGTCATTTTCAAGGGAATGAGATTGCACCTCATGTTTACCCGTCTGTCCAATCACAAACAACAAATGTTGAGAATGAGATTTATTGTCCAGGTGTGTTTACACATACGAGGAATTTGTTATATTGACAGAAGCTCCACAGTGCAACAGGACAAGACACAGATAATAAAAGAAGAATATACAAATAGGCAATGTACAAAAAAGTAAAAACCCAATGTATAATATAGACAATTATGTGTGTACAGGTCTGATATGTGCAAATATGTATGATGAACAATCTCTTTTATTAGTTAAAGAGATCACTGTAGAACACCATATAGATTTAAAATGCATTATCTGTATGTATATACACATACATACATATACATAAATACACACACGCAATAGTTTGGGGTCAATAAGAAATATTTTATCAGGGCTGCATTTATTTGGTTAAAATACAGTTTTTCTGTGAAATATTATTACAATTTAAAATATTGTTTTAATTGTTTTATAATTTAATATATTTTCAAATGTAATATATTCCTGCCATGGCAATGCTGAATTATAAGCTTTCAGTTTTAATATGCTGATTTGAAGAAAACAAATATATATTATTATTTATTATCAATGTTGAAAACAGTTGTGCAGCTAAATTTTTTTGTGGAAACTGTTACACATTTTCAGTATTTTTTCATTCATAAAAAAATCTTGAAACAAAAATCTTTTGTAACATAAATGTCTTCACTGTTTTAATCAATTTGTGCATCCTTGCTGAATAAAAGTATTAATTATATATATATATATATATAATAAATCTTATGGATGGAAAACATTTGAAGGGTATTGTCTGTATTTAAATCACTTTGTGACAAAACATTTCTGAAGCAGCTTAAGAAGACTTACAGAGAGTCATATGTCTAAAGTACTTTTGTGATTTTTATTTTGTCATGTTGGAGTTTCACAGCCCCAGTCCCCTTTCACTTTCATTACATTGGAAAAACATGAGATATTCTCCAGAAATCATGGCATGAGTGACATGAGGGTGAGTAACTGACATAATTTTATTTTTGCATGAATAATGTAGCTTTATCATAAAATTTGAATGCATATATCGGTATAAAATCACAAACACATTGTCTGCCTTCTGAAGAGTGTGCACGCGAGATAAAGACGTCTTCAATATTAACAGGAAAGGCAGGAACGCAGTTATTCAAGCCAAAAGTGCAGCGTATCTTTGTTCTGTATATGTTTACCTTCTAACTAGACCACTCTGTTGAAGAACAACAATGTTTTCTCTCTCACTTTCTAAAGCGCAGCTGTTTGCAGGTCTTTTCCAGCCCTGAGGAACAGACTGCTGTTCTCACCTCTGGAGCTGTGAGCTACTTGAGCTCGCTTGCCTGTGCAAACAAAATCCAAGGGTCCTTTGGGGGACTCGGTGACGAGGGCACTGTTGTGGTTTTCTGTGTGCTGTAGCAAAACCTTTTTTTCCACAGGGTGCAGGTGCTTCCTTCTGAGGAAATCAGAGGTGTCCTGAACAACACTGTGTTATCAGCAACTCTCTCGGTGAAGAATAAACAGCGATCACGTGCATAACAGGAATCTTGCTCTGTCGGGTACACGCTTACCCTAAATGCTGATCTAAGGTCAGTGAAACCTACCTGGATTCGTATCAGAAAGTATCAGCACTTTAGGTCAAGTTATCTAAAACCGCCTTGTTGCAGGGAGGAAATCCTGTCCATTGCTATTTGGTCACATGGCCTGTGTAAATAAAGACTCTGTAAATGATCTTCATCACTGCATGACTTATGCATTCTCATCTCGTCTCTCATCTAAAAGCACGAAATGAAGTAGAATTTTTTGGCTTCACTGCATCTCATGAGAATGAGTTTGTTCATCAAGGGCCTATGTGACTAAGAGAAGATTAGATTAGTTAGGTAGTAATTCTCTTCTGTTAATACAGAAATGTGACACTACAGATATTAGAGAATTATGTTTTTAGACTTAATGAAACTTGTTTTATCAAGTAAAATGTTAACATCTAAATCAACATATTTCCATCCAATACCAATTGATCTAATGTATTTATGTATTGTTTTATTATATTAATTTTAGTAATTAAATGTATGGCATATCTTTATGATATTAATAATAAACTATATACATTTTTGTAAATAAATAAATTATGTATTGCTTAGATTTGTAAATATTATTTATGCAATATTATTATGCATTAACTGATGTTAACTAATAGACCTCATTGTAAAATGTTTACCCATTTTTATTGTTCTTTTTATAATATTACAATTGTCATGTCCTGCATGTTGTTATCTTCGAATAAAATAATTTACTAAATTAATAATTGAATGATCGTAAATATGCATTTTTCTATTTTCATCTTACTGTTCAAAATACTCTGAAAAGAAAAGTGTGTAGAAAAAAACATTTCACTAAGAAACTGCGAGCAGCAGAACTAAACATGTCATTTTGATACAAAAAGACTGAAATATAATTTTCTAGTAAAAGATACACCGATAATAGTTTTATTGGCAAAAACCATTTTTGCGCTCTATTTATAAACACTCATTTCCTACAGTCTGACACGCTCACAATAACCCGCGATAGACACATGAACACTAATAACAGCAAATGTAGCCATAACACAATTCTTAACCATATTATCTAAATGACAAACAAAAAGGAGGAAAACATCCCTATCAGTCAGTTTTACGTAATGACTCTGATCCTCTGTTTCTGAAACATCCTGCCATGTTAACAGGTCTTCATTACCAGTGACTCATTTCCTTTGAGGATGTTACACGTGGTGAACATGACTTGATTAGCGCCACACACATGCACACACTCACACACTCTGATACAATTAAGGGAAAGAGACTTCTGACATGATGTTCTGTCAGACGCCCCACAGTGCCCGCAGTATACATTCCCCTTACTGGAGAGGATGCAGCTGCTAAACGTGAAAACTAAAAGTACCTTCACAAGGGACACAGTTCATTCCAGTAAGCTGTAACCTCAACATAATCAAAAGAATGTCAATTTAGCATTATTTAAAAAATATAGCTTGATATGTACCATATATGCTATATTCAGCTATGAGAATCCTGACAAAATCCAAGATGTACATGAGTTTGTTTCTTCATCTGAACAGATTTGGAGAAATGTATTATTTAGAAATTCATTGCTGACCAATGGATCCTATGCAGTGAATGGGTGCCGTCAGAATGAGAGTCCAAACAGCTGATAAAAACATCACAATAATCCACACAACTTCAGTACATCAATTAATGTCTTGTAATGCGAAAAAGCTGCAAGTTTGTCAGAATCAAATTCATCATTAAGAACATTTAACTGTCACTTATGGCCAAAATATAAGCCCATAGTCCATAATAACACTTCCTCCAGTGAAAAAGTCCCTGTTGTCCTCTCACATCAAATCCACTAACATGTTTGTTTAGAACTGTTTTGGACTCTTTGCTTATAAATTGGTGCTTGATCTGTGCATTTCTTTCTCCTGATTCAGATGAGATGATCCTTTTCTCTGGAGAAATCAATATAGAGAGGACTCTGCAGGTATTTTAGCTGGAAGTAATAGTCAGAAGTTGAAAATGTCTTAATGACGGATTTGTATATTATAAATCCGCGGCTTGTGTTTTATTGTGATGTTTTATCAGCTGTTTGGACTCTCCTTCTGACGGCACCCATTCACTGCAGAGGATACACTGGTGAGCAAGCAATTTAATAAGACTATACATTTCTCCAAATCTGTTCTAATAAACAAACTAATTCATATCTTAAATGACCTGGGGGTGAGTAAATTTTCAGCAGATGTTCATTTTGGGGTGAACTAACATTGAGCAATGGTGTTATAAATTAACATAACCAAAGCTATAAAATGTGTTTGTTGTTGGTTCAGAGTGCTTAATGTATTAACAAATGTAAACATACAAAGCAAAGTGAAATCATATTGAAAATGTCAATGTTTTTGTACAGGAAAAACCATGTGATAATGATTAGGTCGGTTTCAGTAAAACCCTAAGCAGCTTATGTATCATATGGCATAACTGTGTGAAACTATTTCATATATTTTCTGAAGTGGGATTTCTTCTGCTTAAACTTTCCCATGGAAAGCAGTGGGATGTTGTTGTTCGGTAAAACACATGGATCTATGTATATCTATGCAATTTGTAGCTTGCTTTTTTTGTAATGTAGAACCAACATGGTTTAAAGCAATCTAAAAGATTTACCTAATGAAATATTATAGGCTGCAGAGTGTAGGCCTGATCGGCGAGCACCACACCAGGATCCAGACACAACCACATTTCCTCAGCTCTGATAAAGACCCCCCGGAGACCCGAGTCTCCTGTTTACAGTGAGCAGTTTTGGTGTAATAAATGTTGATTTTGTTCAGGACATAATTAGTGCTGTGCTCTTTGAAGCCGTGAGCGTGGGCAAACATGTTCACCAGTCTCAACAGTGCTCCGTGACATCCTCTAGGGATTAAAGTTACTGCAGAGTCCCTACAGCACAGCAATTATGCTATATGCTAATAATGATTACATCTCTCTGCTTCTTTTGCCTCTTAATTTGGCTGATTAGACTGTCAACGTCACTGCTTCCACACAGATAAACCCGCATTTACAGCCTCCTCACACAGCTAGGCTTTTAACTTGTGTCTTTCAAAAGACCGTTTTAGGCGATAAAACAGAAGTGTTTTTGTCTGCCATTAGTCTTACTTTCATGAGACTATTCTCGATTACACGTGTTATTGTTATTCTCTCTGTAACATTTTATGAATAGGAGAACTTTTTATTGATAATTTATTTTGAACAAAGTGCCTTTAAGAATATGTTTCTGTAGAAAGCTGCATTGCACCCTATTGGTGATAAGTTGTCATTTCTTCTAATTGTAGTTGAAAGCAGGTGGGAAGGAAACGTATTCAAATATATTTTTTAATTAGTAGGTTTAATAATTCAAAATGGGAAATAGATGACATCAAAGAAAGAATAATTGGTATGATAAGCTGACATGGATGTTCATTGCCAATGATTATTGTCAGGTTACACAGCAAGAAATGCACAAACCGTATCAAATAGATGTTTGTTTGTTTAAATAGAAAATAGTGTGTTTGAATCATTGCTCAGGAATAACAACTATTTAAAAATTAAACAAAAACTTCTACTCAATGTGCATTTACCTTATTTACACCAAAAATATAAGTTTCACTCATTGATAGTAAATTTCACAAATAATTACAACAAAATGGCAAGCAACAAATATTGAAGTAGAAAGAGTAGTATTTCTTTAGTGAATTATTTAATGTATGTCACTTAGTTTACAAGGAAATATTTCAAATTTTCCTTTTAGGTTTTTAAGCTTAGATTTTTTTTTTCATTTAATATGTTTATTTTATGATATATATATATATAACAAAAGGAGAACCTGGAAAATTTTGTTGCCACCATTATATATATATATATTATCTTGAAGGCAACAGGCTTTTCAGGTTCTCCTGAAAATCAGCATGTGCACCACAATGGTTATCAGTAATGGTGCTGCTTTGGTGTTGTGCTATAATTAGTTTGTGCCAAATGCAATTTCTTTCAAGCCAACGAGTTCAGCTTTAGTCTCATGAAAGTCTCAGTTTTCTTCCAAATTGCTTTAGTGGCTCTCTGTAGCTTTCCAAAGAAGATGAATCTGTGAAGCTCTGAAGTGTCCAGAAGTCATTTTCTCCCATTACAATTGATGTGGCGTGATTTTGTAGCATCTGTATTTTCCCCAAACCTTGACAACATTCTCTTTCAAACAACCCCTGTTGTAGTTATGAGAGAGATAATTACTGTATTCATGAATTGAGCATAGGTTGCTCTTGAAATGAACACCAGGTGTACCTTGTTAACATCTTTAGTGTGACTTCCCATGATAATTGATTTCTTCACCCAATTTAGGTTGATAAAACACAGCGGGATGAATACTTTTCAATTAAGCCACTTTTGTTTTTCACATAGTTAATTCTTAAGACAATGTCCCCTTTTTTCCCTTTTAAAATTTTAATAGCGATGGAAAATCTAATTTAAATACACTCTAATTTGTCTGTTTTTAACTTTTTGATTTTGTGTTTTAACAGTCCAGGCTATTACTCATAGTTATCTAGTTATAAGAATCTTACAAATATTATTAAGAACTTTTATCTGTTTTTTTTCAACATCAAACAGAGAAATACTGACGTACATAATAAGCTAATATTATTATATTAGACAATAATATTTATGGCAGTGTAAAACACTGGGCTCCGTGGTGCGCCTGCGCACTTCCATGCTCCAGATGGCGCCATTGCGCCTCGAAAGAAAGCATCACGCCACCTGTGACAAAAAGTGTAATCAATTGTAATTCAGTTTGGAACAAAAGTATTATTTATATATAGCTAACACGTGATATATGCTTGCGCAATTTTATGCTGATTACTGAAAATAAACTTCTTTTCGATATAATTTGTGGATGGATTATATTTGAATGGTGACCAAAAATATTAAAATATCTACAAGACCAAATGTCATTAGATAACTTTGCAAATAATCTCGGCCTGAAATTTGTTTTCCTCTCTCACTCCTCTCTCTCTCTGGCTCTACACAAATAACACTTCGCAGCTTGCAGCGCGCTCTCTCTCTCGCTCTCTCTCTCTCGCGCTCAGCGCAAACAACAACACTTGTTCGTGCGCGCGGCAGGCTGCTTGATATGCACGCTCACAGCCGCACGCTAGGCCATCGCTTTCTGCCAGCCTTGTGATTAATTAACATCCAGTTCGTAACCCCCCAAATTAGCGCCGGAGCACACGGGCTAATGAGCTCACTGTGATCCTGTAGGTTACAATAACTCCATCAGACCCAGCTAGGAGACTGCGCATCGGACTACAGTCGCGCGCAAAAGTTGTAACAATGGTAGACTGACAGATAATTAAAAAGGTCAGACCAAGGCTACTCGTCACACTTTTGCTCTGGTTTATTTTTGAAAGTCGGTTACTGTATAGGGTCAAAAACAAGCTATGGAACATTTCCATTGTTGGACAGGAAAAAAGATTCACTGAACACATTTTGACCTTTCATCAACAATAGCGGGGCATGTTGTCACACTGTATGAGGTAAGTTGTCACAAAGAGAGTTAAATTTTATGCTATTTAATGGACTGTATGAAATTGTATTTTTTATATACATTTTCAGAATCAAAGAAAGACATCTCTCTCTCTCTCTCTCTCTCTCTCTCTCTCTCTATATATATATATATACACACTGTTTTGAAGGAAAACATTTTTTATTAAACTTCTAATTTAAGTAAAATGAGAGTTTCTCATTTTAACACAAAACTACTGCTGGAAAAAGCCTGCATTTGTATAACTGGAATTTTGAGTCACAACCGTATAGTTATACAGTATATTTATTTTGTACTGTATGTCTGAATGTCAGACATAACAAAATAAGTCATTTTTGAGTCATCGTGTCAGCATTCCTTAACACTGTAGCCTTTTTTCTGCTCATATTGCAATTAGTGCTTTTTTGAGTCACGGCTTGATATCATCAGAATTTAGGCCTCATAAGCCTCTGTCATTTTGAATCTCCTTTATGCTGAGTTTTTCAAAATTGCTAGGTTGTAGTTCTAAATGCACAAGTACTTGTTTCAATCTCTTAAGAGTTACAGCACAGAACTGGATGAATTCCCTTATTACGTGTGTTTGTCGGGCACAGGACTGGCACACGGTGGGCAGGAGGGTTTTGACAAAGACATTGGCACCCAGATTGGCTGGTATTAATAAAACTATAAGAATAGCTAATATTTACAATTACCTTTAAGTAAAATATGTGCAGTAAAAAACTAAATTAAAATAATTTACTAAAGTCAAATATGATTTTAATAGAATAATTATTTAACTTTTTATAGAATTATATCATGCTACATTACACAGAAATATAAATATATTAAATCCATAAAATGCTGTAAAACGATTAGCACATGTAAAATAAAAGTTAAGTGACGTGTAATGGGTTGTAGAGAAATGCAATTAATAAAAAAAACTGGTTAACTATTTGACCCCATTAACAACTCTGCTTAAACGAATGCAACGACAACACGCATGTTTCTGTACTCACGTGTTCGCATGTGCACCAGCAATACCCATCCCACGGGACGCCATTAATCCATCCCACATCCATCCCACAGCCATTTTCATTGGGTGAGGGAGGGGGGTATCGAAGTTTTTAGTTCACTCTTTAAAACACGAAATGCCATATTTATAAGCCCGTATTTATAAACACATTTGCATAGATCAAGATGAAAAAGTTGTTTGAATTGGGGGCCATTTGCATTTGGCGAAACATATGGCAGAGCTGCGGAAGCCACGGGCCATGCCTTCATTAAGCCAGCTCCATTTCATCAGAGCGGAGCGCTCCCCACCACGCTCCCCCGCCGAGCCGCCTTCTGTCCCCGAAGGTTCCACTGACAGGGGACAATATGTCCCCAAGGTGAAACGCACCCCGGTCCCAATGATTATTTAATCTGACTCATGCATCGCTCCTTTAGGGAAAGGGACAGAGAGGGACAAAGTGTTGCTTTTTTTTTTAAAACTTGTCGTATGGAAGCGCTGATCTACAGGTGAGGCGGCTGACACGTGTTGGCTGAGGATAACACAGTGTTTAGTTTGGCTACGAGTGCATGCCGAAGGAGACGACCTTCGGAGGGAGTTGGGTAGTGCACGTTTATGGCATGTGGCCTCCTTTGTTTTTTCTGGGTCCTAGCAATAAACAGAAGTGCATGTACACAGTCATATTGTTCACAGGCATGGCACACTGGATTACAAACAAGTCCACTTAACTCTGTCCATTACGTATGTAATATTAGGCATACAGATCCAGGAAGGCCTATACTTTGTACCTGGACAATTAGCATTCCCATTCCTTATTTTGCTGTATTTTTAGTCTTATTAATGAAAATGTTAATTAATGACATTTTTTGATAATTACACATATTATCAACTCTAAAATGGTTCAATTAAATATTATCCTTGTTTTCAGTTTGGTAAGCAAGCTAACAGCTTAACCTTTAGCATAGCATAGTGCTAACAGGTTAAGAAAATCTCTTGTAATTAGTCAGAATAAGGCATTACAGTAATATTATTAATACATTTTTGCAGACATAAAGGATTTTTATTTTTATTTTACTCTGTAGCCGCAGGAAAATGCTGATTGGTTGATGACACCACAAGAACGAACCCTTTGCTAAAAACTCTCCTGAGCTGTGATGTAATAAGGAATAAAAATCCATAAAAAAATAAGTACATAATACAAAATGATATACAACCTGAATTCTGGAAATGTTGGTACGTTTTTTATTTTTATTTTAATAAAATGAAAACTAAAAGACTTTCAAATCACATGAGCCAATATTTTATTCACAATAGAACATAACCATAGCAAAAACCATAACATGTTTAAATGGAGAAATGTTACAATTTTATCCACTAAATGAGCTCATTTTAAATTGGATGCCTTCTACAGGTCTCAAAAAAGTTAGCACGGGGGCAACAAAGGGCTGAAAAAGCAAGACATTTTGAAATGATTCAGTCGGGAGAACATCTAGCAACTAATTAAGTTAATTGGCATCAGGTCTGTAACATGATTAGCTATAAAAAGGATGTCTTAGAGATGCAGAGTCTCTCAGAAGTAAAGATGGGCAGAGGCTCTCCAATCTGTGAAAGAGTGCGTAAAAAGATTGTGGAATACTTTAAAAACAATGTTCCTCAATGTCAAATTGCAAAGGCTTTGCAAATCTCATCGTCTACATAACATCATCAAAAGATTCAGAGAAACTGGAGAAATCTCTGTGCATAAGGGACAAGACCGAAGACCTTTGTTGGATGCCCGTGGTCTTCGGGCCCTCATGATTCTGTCATTGATATTACTAAATGGGCCCAGGAATACTTCCAGAAACCACTGTCGGTAAACACAATCCACTGTGCCATCTGCAGATGGCAACTAAAACTCTATCATGCAAAAAGGAATCTATATGTGAACATGGTCCAGAAGCGCTGTCGTGTCCTGTGGGCCAAGGCTCATTTAAAATGGACCGTTTCAAAGTGAAAAAGTGTTCTATGGTCAGACGAGTTAAATTTGACATTCTTGTTGGAAATCGCAGATGCCGTGTCCTCCAGGCTAAAGAGGAGGAAGACCTTCCAGCATGTTATCAGCGTTCAGTTCAAAAGCCAGCATCTCTAATGGTATGGGGGTGCATAAGTGCATACAGTATGGGCAGCTTGCATGTTTTGGAAGGCACTATGAATGCTGAAAGGTATATAAAGGTGTTAGAGCAACATATGCTCCCCTCCAAACGACGTCTATTTCAGGGAAGGCCTAGTGTATTTCAGCAGGACAATGCAAAACCACATACTGCAGCTATTACAACAGCATTGCTTCGTAGTTGAAGAGTCCGGGTGCTGAATTGGCCTGCCTGCAGTCCAGAGCTTTCAGCTATAGAGAACATTTGGCGCATCATTAAACGAAAAATATTCTTCAGAAAAAGAACTCTTCAGCAGCTGGAAACTTATATCAGGCAAGAATGGGACCAAACTCGAACACCAAAACCTGGATGCCCAGACGTCTTCAAACTGTTTTGAAAAGAAGAGCAGATACTGCACCATGGTAAACATGACCCCGTCCCAACTATTTTGAGACCTATTGCAGGCATCAAATTTCAAATGAGCTCATTTTGTGCATAAAATTGTAAAATTTCACAGTTTAAACATTTATGTTATCTATGTTCTATTGTGAATAAAATATTGGCTCATGTGATTGGACATTTTTTTAGTTTTCATTTTATTTAAATTTAAAAAACGTCTCAACGTTTCCAGAATTCGGGTGGTGTATAAATATTAATGAAGTCCCCATATCACATTAATAGCCCCTTAAAAATCTGTTTAGAAACTGGTTTAGTATAATTTAAATATTTGATGTGATATAATTTTGTGATTTTAAATATTTGCAATTGATATTTTGCATAAAATTGTATTTTATCAGAATGTACAGCTACTTTTTTTAAACTGTCGTCATTGATGCTTTTGCCTCCAGAATGGTGTAGTTACTGCATCTTCCAGCAGAGACAGGAGCTACGTGTCCTGCTTTTTGAAAAATCTGGCTTTGTTTTGAATGTCATTTAATATAGGCACATATAGCTATTGAACATACTGAACTTTCTTTAACATTAGCAGAGTGTGTTATCTCACTCTATGCGGGAAGTTGTTCCTATGGCAAATTTAGGATATTTAATGGATTTTTAGAGCTTTATCCTATTATTTTGTGAATAAAGGTACAGCAACATCGTAAAATGTATAGCACAAAAATGTCAAACAATTGTAAACTGTGATTTAATGAGTTGTTTGTAATTTTATTTGAACATATATTACTACTGTATGAATTCATTAATTGAATAGTTGCAATTTGATGTGTTGTATAAAGTTGTATTTCATCAGAATAGTGTGCATGGCTACTTTTAAACTGCCATCAATGAATACATATGCTTCCCCCAGATTGGTGAAGTTATGGCATCTACCAGCAGGGGCAAATTTCTGAAGCTTACCTACGAAACCTTGACCCCATGTTCAGTCCTGAACATAAACAGCTTCTTGTGTTTGTGTGTTCAACTCTCATAAAAAGCCTCTTCAGCAAGTAGGTTAATGTGTTTGGACATGTAATAACTGCTCTGGTTGTAGCCTTTTATAACCATGTGTGTATGTGTTATTCTCAGTGCTAAAACTCACAAGCAGAGGCATAAATAGACTCTTCTCTCTCCAGATTTTGATGCTGGCAGATTTCTTGGTATTTGCTGAACTAATTGCATTTTCACTGTTACTAAATTTAGGCCCAGGTGTCTGTTATAGCATATGGTCCAGATATATCCACATATGACCACCTGTGGGTTTAAAAAACAGATGCAAGTGTTAATGTTTTTAATTTGGACAAGACCACCTATTGCCGTTTATATCATGAGAGCAATAATTCAGTTAAGATAAAAGTTAAGGAAAGCTCACAAGTGTGTTTTTGCCCTGTGAAGTTCATATTGAGTAGCTTGTTGTAAGTCACAGTTTCAAACTTCTCCAACATTATCCTTCCTCCTAGTTACATTTAGAAATGATGTATTAAACATAAGACATGTCAAATGTTTGCTTCGATCATTGGGTTGAAACTTTTCATGGACAGCTTTCCTTCTGACAGCATAATAAATGACTTAAAACACATGAGATCGCGTCAGCAGCCGCCGCTGTCGTCTGGGCCCTGGAGAAACAGACTTTATAAACGCTGGGCTTCGCTGTTAAATACACATCCAATTCAAAATACTAGTTTAATTAATCTGCCACTATGATAATGAATCAAGTTGAACCAATAACTAGACTTCTGCTCGTTATTCAGGGCGGCAGTGGCGGCGAGTAACCCTAATATTTTCTTGTCGTTTAACTGAAGTTTAGATCCGAGGGCTTGCGGTATAGCTGCTTTATTAAGCCACGATTCTACATATTCCAGCTGGGAAAAAGCATCCAGTCCTTTAAATAAGTAATGATTGCCGAAGATCAGAGGAACCGTACAGTAGAGCAAAACAAGTTAAGCGCGAGTTTTGATAATGATGCTTAATAATTCAAAGTGTGTAATTATCCCTTTATGGGGAAGCACAACAGCGGCGGGATGCTGAAGGCATGTTGGCAATTAGTGCAAGATCCAGGTCAACAGATCAGACCTGGACCCGGGTGAAGGGTGAGGTGGTAACCATTTAAGAAGAATACTATTGAAACTTGTCCTGTTAATTTTTCTTCTTTTTAGACACAAAATGTTTCGTAAACTAATCCAGATCATGGGTTTATTCTCTCATCCAACTTAGTAAGGTACATTCTGAGACGCTTTTTATTGAAAAGAGCTCAGAATGGACTCTTTAATTTAATTTAAATGTATGCTGCACCTTAATGATTTTTTTAAATTCATATTAAATAATTATTTACATAAAAACCCACTATTTCTAAAGCATTTTAAACCGTGTTTTTGCAGTTCAGATTTATGTTAGATTGTGGCTATTTTATTTTAGTATTATTATTTTAGATATATTTTTTAATTTTTTGCTCAAATGTTCCCATGATTTTTCCCCTGCTGAGGTTGAAAATGTTATCTCTTTATGGAAGGACGGTCTTTCCTAATTTTGACTTTGAAAAATCTTTAATTATCTTTGGTAATGGAATATTGAAAATAATTCAAAGTTTCGCTGATTTGTTATTTTGTTCGACCTCTATCAGAGTCCCCCTCTTTCCTTTTTAAAAATTCATTTTATTCACTTGTTATCTTGAGGTCTGAGGTTATTTGATCTTCTCATGGAGAGACAGCATGCTCACCTACTTTTGACTGTAAGCAATCTCTTGAAATCTCTTTTGTAATGGAATGCATTTGTAACATAATTCTAGGTTTCGCTGCTTTGTTATTTTGTCCGACCTCGAGCTCAGGGTCCCCTTCTGTCCTGTTTTCTTCATGCCGCTCTTGACTTTGACCAGACCTCTTGTTTCCCACATTTTGGTGTTGCCAAAGGTCCTGAATTTGCAACTCAAATAATTGGGATTAATCGTCTCGCTAATCACTGTATTTGTTCTCACTCCATTTGTGTTTCACAATACGTGGGGAGGAGAAGAAGGGGAAAAAAGCTGAAAAGAATCAGTTCTCCTATTAAATCACTATCTTTCAACAAGCAGCTCTCTCTATTCACGTGAGAGGGCATTCAAAGAGGGCTGCTTGGCACTCATTGTTTGGTTAAATGAGTAATCATAACATCAATGAGCCGCTGAAATGCGACGCAGAGCACATTGACAACCTTTGTGCCCCCATGAGGAGGGGGGAGCTAATTTGATCACCGTGATCTGGGCTTCTTTCAGCCACGCGCCACCACAGCCAACAGCTGGAGGGGGTCGGTGCCCTGAACGCACGCCAAAAAGAAGAACCATGATCAAACCTCTATTGAAAGAATGAGAGATGAGCTTCAATAGCCTCAGCTTTTACAGGACGCCACTTTCAAAAGCCGCAGCGCTCTCGCTCGTGGGCTTCAGGCCAGTATCAAGCACCGTTTCTTGCTAGTGTCATGAAGAATTGTCTCACAATCGGTTGTTCAGCCCTGTGAACCCTAATTGCCAGATGGTGGATATTTATCTCCCCCTTCTTCTCTTGAAAGTTGCATTAATTGCAGGGCTGCCCGGGGGCTGAGTCGCACTGATCAGAGTGATAGGAGACGCCGTGACCCTGATTAAACCCCCCCACCCGCATCCAAACACCCCGGTGCCAGGCCTTCCCAGCGAAGGTGGCTCTGACGTTCGGAGGGGGTTGGTGCGACCGCCTCACCCAATCATTTGCCTATCAAGCCACCTGGGCCTTGACACTTCGGAGGGGGTGGGGGGAGCGTGCGCTTGCGAATGCGGGCGAGCTTCGGGGTGAATGACTCCGGTGCATTGGGGAGAGGAGGGTTTAGACCCCCTACACCCCCTCCAGCCCTTAACGGCTGCACCCTCTCTCCGAGCCTGGGCTCGTTTACATATCTTCCAGAGATGTAATTGAATTAAATGAAGCTTCTGGAGGGCAGCTGTGGCAGCTGCTGTTTGTGGCATGTCAAAAGGCCCAGCACTTTAAGAGCACTTGCATATGCTCCAAATTAGCAGGTCAGATAGGCGCACGCTCTCGATGACAGGGGCAATGCTGCCAGCGCAACAAGGGGCCCCGCAGCTGTGGGCAATTCAGCCTGATGGGCCTTTATTACGGGTACATTATCAGTGTGTGTGCGTGCGTGTTGGTTAAAGGGTGAACCGTGTGCCAGTGTGCTGCAGGTCACTGATAGTAGGGAGGACTAACTGTCCTACCGGAGGCTAATTATTTGTGTGGACCCTGGGTCAGCGAGTGATTTGAGTTTGATTTGACAACATTTAATAGGTGCTAACTGCTGTTTGGGTAGCTGGAACAGTGCGGTTTCATTACGAGTCACCTTAGTGACTCCACTGATATGCCTAATAATTTCATTATGCAAACTGGAATATGTAAAAGCAGTTATGGAAAGCCAAATACCTTGATGGATGCAGAATTAAACGGGCACAAAAGCTAAACAATTTCAGTTGAAATAATTTGTATACATAATGTTATAATAAAAGGTGGAAGTATGGAAATTATGTTACTATTTAATCATTTTATTTTATGAAGGGGTTTAAATGTGTGCTGAATGGTTTTTGTTTTGTCGTTATGTATTAATTATATAAAAACATGTTTAATGTATTGTTGCAGTGCAGATGGTTACTTTTCCCTGAATGTTTTATTTTATTTTATCATTTAAATTCATTGAAGGAGTTCAAATTATTCTGGATCTTTTTTAAATTATTATTAATTACCTAAAAAAAATAGTTTTAAACATTGTTGCAGGTCAGATGTATGTTAGATACTGGTTGGCTGCATTTCCTTCAATATTTAATTACATTTTATTGTTTTATTTTATTTTGCTTCAAAACATTTAAAGTATAATCATAAACATAAGTTTGTAAAAAATTGCATGAGAAAATTAAAAACAACTAAAGCCTGATTGCTTTTGACTGGTAGTGTACAGTCTACATTTGTAGACCCAAATTTATCTTCAGAACTTCACAGTTTATTTTCTCCAGAGTCAGTTCAGTCAGCTTTCACTGATATTGCCAGGATTTGTACTCAAACCCCTGTAATCTACAGGGAAAATATTTACACATTGTGTAATTTGTGAGAAAAAGTGTTAAATTATTTCCATTCTTGTGTCAATACTTCATGTAATGAATCTAATCGTATATTTGTCACACAGAGGTATCACTTTGCATGCAACAAGAACTTGCTTTGCTTTGGTTTCCTGGGAGATGCTGTGATATTTAAATAATACTTGTCATAGACTAATCAGCTGTCGTGAACAATTACCTAATAGCTTGTCAATCAAAAGCTGTCAGTCAAAAAAGTGTTTTGCAATTAAGCTATTTTTATTCTGAATTGGCTGATGTTTATGAGAAATGCAGTCTTATGTAATTGCCGTGAGAGTTACCTGAGAGGAGTTCTGTCTAATTAGCCTCCAGTGTGATTGAGAACCGACTGACTCCTGAACTCCCAGGATAATGGGAAGCAAAAAAGGCTGGATAACACAAAAAGGTTGTTTATCATACCTTATTTATACAGTTACAGCACTGCTTTTAATAATACCTTTCAATAATAATTACATTATAATATTGAGGTTATATTAATGTTAGTAACACTTTGAAATTAAGTGTTACCAGAACAGGTATATCATTGTGAAGCAACAGTACAGAATGCATTTATGAGAATAATTATAAAACCTTTAAAGGAATAGTTCACCCAAAAATGAAAATTTGCTGAAAATACTCACCCTCAGGTCAGCCAAAATTTAGCAGATTTTTTTCTCTCCATTGGAACAGATTTGGAGAAATGTAGCATTATATATCATTCACCTCTGTATAGTGAATGGGTGCCGTCAGAATGAGAATCCAAACAGCTTACAATAATCACAATAATCCACAACATGGCTTTGGTCGATCAATTAAAGTCTTGTGATGTGAAACGCTGCATGTTTGTTAGAAACAAATCAATCATTAAGGTTTTTTAAGTTCAAACCATTGATTCTGGCCAAAACACCAATCGATAAACAATAGTAATGCTTCTTCCAGTGAAAAAGTCCACCCCCTGTTGTCCTCTCACATCTAAATTCACTGACATATTAGTTTAGAACTGTTTTGGACTGCTTTTGCTTGTAAGCAGTGCTTGATCTATACATATTTCTCTCCTGATTCAGGCAAGATGACGATTTCCCTGCAGAAAGTAGATTTATGGGTAGAGGACTTGTATTTCAGTCGGACGCTATGGTTTTAAAGTGTCTTGGTGGATTTGTTTGATAAACAGCTTTTTGCTTCACAAGTCATCAGCTAATGGACTGGAGTCATGTGGATCACTTATTCATTATTTTTATGTTTTATCAGCTGTTTGGACTCTCATTCTGACGGCACCCATTCACTGCAGGATCCATTGATGAGCAAGTGATTTAAAGCTAAATTTATCCAAATTGAAGAAATAAACTCATCTACATCTTGGATGGCCTGAGGGCTACTATGTTTTAAGCTCATTTTCAGTTTGAAAATGCAAATGATCATAAATTGTGGCATTCTAAACCCGTCTTGTCAAACACCAAACAAGATGTACACCAAAATGATTAAGCTGCTTTTTCCAATTCAACAAAAGTGAATGGGGTCAAGCTCCAAAAAGCATTATTAAAGCATAATAAAAAGCATTCCATATGACTTGTGCACTATATTCAAAGTCTTCCAAAGCTATGTAATATCCTTGTGTGCACTTTTTGAGAAATTATTCACTGAAAATCTTTTTTTGTAGGAAAAAAAGCTGCTGACACATCCATCATCCCTTCAAAAGACACGCGGGTGAGTAAATGATGACGAAATGTTCGTTTTTGGCCGAACTATCCCCTTAACATCACGTCATTTATAAATGTTCTTATTGTGAGGTCTTGATCGTCTCTCTTTATATGCGTTGGCTGTCATAGTTTAAGTGGAGGCCCAGCGTCTTTATTGAGGCTCTCAGTTCCAATTAGATGTTGTGTAAAGCACAAAGTCTGTGACTCAGCTGTTTGCGCGGTGCGTTATAAAAGAATGGCAGCAGAGCGGCAGCAAACAGCGCCGTTAAAAATGCATGAGGTGCTACCCTGCGCTGCTCTCGCTGCGTCGAATAGAGCTATCACGGCTGCCTGTTATCTCCAGAACCCCCAGGTAGAAATGGTAATGATACTACTTAACACCGCTGCACATATGGAGGGAAAATGGAAATGCCAACAGCACCTCAACTATAAAGAAAATCAAATTGAAATATTAATCCGCTGATTAATATAACATTACGAGAGCCCATTCTCTTTGTTGTTTAACAACAAAGGATTGCAAAATAAGCAACTGCCTGAGAGGTAAGGGGTTTAAAAGAGTCCCACTGAGGTGTTAGGATCCCTTTCAAACATCATTACCACACATAATGTATTCACTTCCACAGTGCTGAGGTTTTGATATTGATGTTTACTCATTTATTTTTTAATTAATGTTCTTTGTTAATGAATTCTTTGATGAGAGGCATTTTGTAAATCATTATCCTAAGAAGAAGATGAAGGGGAAAAAACGCTCTCGATTTTGCCCATTAAACTTGAAAACGCAAGGTGTAAGGGGAAAAAGTTGAGCGTTGAGTTGTGGGTCATTATTGAAAGTTTTTCTTTTAGGGTCATTAATTGTTGTGTCTATTCTGTGTGTGTCTTCATGTTACTTAGCGATTTAAGTTGGGACATTATACGGCCCATCGCAAACAACGTGCTTAATTAGACAAATGCAGAAGTTCAGCGCTGAACCTGCGGCGAAGTTTGAGGGCTCATTGACGTTGATTATTTTAGAGCATTTCATAGAATGTATAGTCAAAATGGAAGATGAAGATGTGAAGTCCTCTTCCTATAAATACTTGACTGACAAAAATCTCAATCAGACCTGAACCTCTCTAAAAGAAAACCAGCAAAAAGGCTAAAAAATAAGGACCATTTTCTACTGTGTAGTCGGACCAGTGGTTCATATTTTTACTTGCTCATCTAAATGTATATGTTTGACATTTATTTTAAAAGAGAGAGAGAGAGAGATAAAATAGAAACCTTTCTAAAAAGTGTATTATTTTATTAAGTTTATTAAAAACTTTTGTTTATATATATATATATATATTTTTTTTTTTTTAAGTTTGTATATATATAGTTTTCATGCAACTTTTTAAAATTATTTTATATATTCTCTAAAAAGTAAAAAAGCCTTTATTAAAAAACATTTTCTTTGCAACAAAATTTAAATTATACAGCTGTAATACAACTCATATATTTATGAATTTGCTGTTGGTTTGTATTTTTAAATACACGATAAAAGATGGTTTCAAGACTATCAAGTCATTTTTAAAATTGTAATGACTAATCAACATAATTTGCCAATTTTCACCGTCTCAAAGCCAAACATTTAAGCTTGCGAGGCAAAAAGTGGATGTACAAGAATGACTATACAATTTTTAGTGGCATCACAGCACTGGCCCAAAAAAGCAGTGACTGATCCAAAATGTCCTGTTACTTTGTCAGAATCGGAATCAGCTTATACTTTTCTAGCCAGTTTCGAAACTTCATTTTTATGTTACTGTCCCTTTAAGATGAATTGCTTGAGCTGTGGTATTCTTAAATGCTTTTTTAATTATACAAACTTGTGAGAAAGTCAATTTGAGTGGCATTTTCCTTTGACTGGGTGCATTTTGACACTAAATTGTACACTTTATAAAAAAAAAAAAAGTGAAACCATTCCAATTGACTTCATCAGTTAATCTACATGACTGAAACCATTTGGGATTTGCCACTTAAATGGAGCATTTAAAAACAACAAAATCTGCAATCTGGATAATGTCTGTTCCCTTTGAATTCATTCAGAGATGCTCCAGAAGAGTTTTCAGCTTCAAAACCACAAAAGTTCTGTAGGCAGCACTCAAGTTTCATAGTCAAAATGTGGGCTTTTGCCATCCCCTATTCAGCTTTGGGTTTAGGAGAAAACATGCATTTTAGTCTTTGAGACAAAGGAACTGTATTTTTTATTTTTTTCACTTCACCCCACGAATGACTGATTGTGTTTGCAGTACCCCACATACACCACAGTGCTATTTTTCTTTCTATCTTTCAAGCCAGTCTAAATGAAGCCAAACTATACAGCCTTAAAGGCACATTCATCACAGTGCGCCTGCGAGCTCAGTGCAGATGTAATGCAAGTAACTGATTGCTCTCTCTTTCTCATAGGAAAAAAAAAGAATCTCGACTAGAATTAGGGCTTTTCATCGGCAAATATATTTCACTTGTGATTAATTGCAACACTCAAATCCCGATCATTTTTACACAAGAGAGCATTTCGGCTTTGTAAAATTGATATAAAGAAAATGCAAATCGTTGGTGTTCTTGGCACCAAACATATGCTGCCACGATGCCAACAAGCCTGCCCCTGACGATCCCAGCTGGAAGCTTGCAAGACGTGCATTTGGCAAAAGACTTTTTTCCACCCCGTTTTGCAAATGATCGGCAATTAATATGCCAAGCATCCAGAGCTTATTCTGCACCTGTTTACATGCAAGTTTAAACTTTGTGAAATGCATTACGCCATATACTGAAGGTTCAAATGCCTTAGATTTGTGGCGATTTGTCCAAATTGGCATTTCTATTGCATAGACAAGGAATGAAAATGTGTGTAGATATATATAATTAGCTTCAACTATAGATTATATGGAAAATATATGGATTGTTCAAGTTGGGATTTAGAATCAACGCAAATCTAAGCAACTGAACCTTATGTAAAGTTTGTATTATATATATATATATATATATATATATGAATATACATTATATAATGAATATATGTGTTCAAAATAATGCATGTTTTTCCATAATCCATAGTTGAACCTATATATATATATATATATATATATATATAGTTTTTTTACATTATATACACATATATATGTCATGTAAAAATAATAACAATATACATTTTTATATAGATGTTTTTGAATACATTGTTGTTGTTTTTTTTTTGCTTCTGGCTTGTTCATCATGATCCTCTTTCATGCTTAGTGACATCTTGTGAACTTTCTTAATCAGGACCAGTAAAAACCCAAGCATGAGCACCTGTGAGTAAGCTTTGTAAAACTATTTACATATTTCCAGTCAGCCATTTTAGGAAGTTAAAACTGTGGTAAATGCAAATAAAAATTTGAGGGTAAAAGACAATATTCAAACGACACGCTTGCATTTGTACAACTGGAAATCGGCCAAACGTATTGCAAACACGATTCAAACTAGCATTATTTCTCACTGTCACCATATATGTTTTCTTTACAATTGAAATATGCACTTGTATAAACATACGTGAAATATTACAGTCACACTTATGAAGATGTTATGCTGTAAGATGCAAAAAGCGCTTTATGTAAGATTTGCAGGCTGAAAACTGCGTCTAGACGGGGGACGGAGTGGGCTGTGTTAATCTTCCTCTCTCTCTTCTCTCGCAGATCTTCCTCACTGCACAACTTATGATGGATAGGAGGCCTTAATGAGCTTCTTACAAGCAATTAAATAATCAGGGAGCCCTGCTGTTTGCCGATGAGGCTTTAGAGAGCGCTGACAAACGGTGGGCCATCAGCGCTCCAATCAACAGGACACGGCGCTCAGTGCTGTCACCAATGCTATTTTAAACAATGACTCTCTGCACTGCCGAGAAAACACTCATAGGAATTATGCTCACAGGAGTGGGAAAGTTTTGTACAGGCATTTATGTCAGTGTTTTGCAATTGTATCTTTCTTGGCCGTACAGATGCGCTGTAACAGTTTGATGCGTTTGGCAGATAGTGTTAGTTTGGGATCAATCTGATCAAAAAAACAAACAATCAAGGATGCATTCAATTTATTAAACATGACAATAAAAAGCTTTAGAATATTACAAAATATTTATATTTCAAATAAATTCAAATAAATTGTTTATCAAAGAATACAGATTTTTTTTTCAACATTAATAATAAAAACAATTATTGAGCACCAAATTAGCATATTAGAAAGATTTCTTAAGGACTGTAATTGTTGTGAGCTTTGCCATCTCAGGAATGAATTACATTTTAAAATATCTTACAGATTTTTACAATAATCTTTGCATTAATAACAGAACCTTCATGTAATTTTTCAAAACTCTTGACACAAAACTCAAAACAGTCCAATGTTCAAAACTTTGCATATTTCGTCCATATCTTTAGAGAAGCCTTGCATTTGCAGATGCTTTGGTTCCAAAAACTCATTTATTATGAAATATCATAGGAACATTCATTTAGATCACCCCACACAAGATACTCATAGTTTCACTGTTTAGCTGTTAGTGCAATCATTAAATATAGTTGTTCAAAACACTTGACACAGCTTTCATCGTGGTTCTCCACATTCATACATCATTGTGATAGACTAGAGAGAAAAGTGGAATCATTAAACAAAATTTGAAAATTATTGATGAAATAATCCACTCACAGCTGGTTTTTCAAAAAACATTAAATAAAAAAAATGTAATAAGAAAAAAAGATAAGAAAAAACTACAGTAGGTCTACAATAAAATGTCAACTGGAGTATTCCTCACTGCACTTCTTTTTTTTAATCAACCCTGTCGTGTGGATTTGGCCACAGGTTCTCATCCACATCATAATGAATATTTTCATTAGCTAAAATCTTGGAAAAAATCTTCTGTCATGACAAATCCAGGCCTGACACTGGTGATGTCATTGCATGCATCATGTGTAGCCTGGAGAAGAGGGACTTGTTTGTGAGGAGCTTAATGTGAACCCACCACCTCCATGTGGAGAAAGACTCCTCCGTCAGGTTGCAGTAAGAAAGGAGGAGTCGGGGGGTAAATACAAGGTGATAAACTGATGGGCCTGAAACCATGATTGCACATCCAGGCCCTTTGCACTATTTTACTATGGGGCCCCTCAAAATCACATTCAGTAGGGGGTGGTCAGGCCCCCAGTGAACATCGCTCTGGGCCGCTCTCAACCTCTTCTACATCTCTTGGCCAGGTTACAGTAAAGCCTGCCTCATCCAAAAATATGAATAGTTTTCATCAGCTTCCAGCTCTATCACCATCTAAAAAGACATTTACTGTAGGAAAAACAAATACTGATAACAATCATATAGAATGTTTTCTGTCCCAACTACAGGCATCTTGAAACTGATCATACCTGAACATACTCAGTCCTCAGTTGCTTCACTTTCATAATCTAAACATGAAATATTGTTCATAATTTTCCCTAAAACTATGCTTCAGGAGTAATGCAACAGTTACGTAGCATTTTGAGCAGTCGTATCAATTGATGGTTAGATCATTATAACGAAATGAATAAACACTCAATTCAGATGTAATGTGTGAGTTGTATTTTGAAATAGTAATAATTTGATGTTAAGTTGTGTCATTTTGAACCGGTGATTTTAGTTCAAATATGAGTATATAACTGTGTCTATGATATTATGATATTATGATGCTCAGCGTAAATGAGTACACCCCCTTTGAAAAGTAAAATTTTAAACAATATCTCAATGAACACAAAAAAAACATTTCCAAAATGTTGACAAGACTAAGTTTAATATAACATCTGTTTAACTTAAAACATGAAAGTAAGGTTAATAATATAACTTAGATTACACATTTTTCAGTTTTACTCAAATTAGGGTGATGCAAAATGAGTACACCCCACAACAAAAACTACTAAATCTAGTACTTTGTATGGCCTCCTGTGATTTTTAATGACAGCACCAAGTCTTCTAGGCATGGAATGAACAAGTTGGCGACATTTTGCCAGATCTATCTTTTTCCATTCTTCAAGAATGACCTCTTTTAGAGATTGGATGCTGGATGGAGTGATGCTCAACTTGTCTCTTCAGAATTCCCCATAGGTGTTCGATTGGGTTCAGATCAGGAGACATACTTGGCCACTGAATCACTTTCACCCTGTTCTTCTTCAGAAATCCAACAGTGGCCTTAGATGTGTGTTTAGGATCATTGTCATGTTGGAAAAGTGCACGACGACCAAGGGCACAGAGTGATGGTAGCATCTTCTCTTTCAGTATAGAGCAGTATATTTGTGAATTCATGATGCCATCAATGAAATGCAGCTCCCGACACCAGCAGCACTCATGCAGCCCCACATAAGGACACTGCCACCACCATGTTTCACTGTAGGCACCATGCATTTTTCTTTGTATTCCTCACCTTATGACGCCATACAGTTTTGAAGCCATCAGTTCTAAAAACATTTATCTTGGTCTCATCACTCCAGAGTATAGAGTCCCAATAGTCTTCATCTTTGTCAGCATGGGCCCTGGCAAACTCTAGGCGGGATTTTTTGTGCCTGGGCTTTAGGAGAGGCTTCTTTTCGTTGGATGGCACCCATGCATGCCATTCCTCTGCAGTGTATGCCGTGTTGTCACGGGAAATAGTCACCCCAGTTTGGCTTTCTACTTCTTTAGATAACTGCAGTGAACTTGCATGTCGATTTTCTTTAACCCTTCTCATCAGAAGGTGCTCCTGACGAGGTGTTAACTTCCGTGATGACCTGACGTCTCTGTGAGATGGTTGCAGTTCCATCTTTTTAAATGTTTGTACCACTTTTGCTACAGTATTCTGACTGATAAGTAAAGCTTTGCTGATCTTCTTGTAGCATTCACCTTTCTTGTGTAAATACATTATTTTCTTTTCTTTTCTCTTCCATGTGGTGCCATTGCTGACAGCATGAAATGGGAAGGGTTTTCTTTAAGTAACACCCTTTATAGTCAACTGTCTGCTGTGTAATGAATAATTAGACTCACCTGTGGTTGAATTCTTGTTAAATTAGACATTTGTAGTCTAAAATTTAGCTTTGCTCCAGAGACTTTCAGTGGGGTGTACTCATTTTTGCATCACCCTAATTTGAGTAAAACTGAAAACATTTTGTTCTCTAAGTTATATTATTAACCTTACTTTCATGTTATAAGTTAAACAGATGTTATATAAAACTTAGTCTTGTCAACATTTTGGAAAATGTTTTTGTGTTCATTGAGATATTGTTTAAAATGTTACTTTTCAAAGGGGGTGTACTCATTTACGCTGAGCACTGTATATACATAAAATGAGTTTTCAGATCTACAACGATCCTTTTTATTTTACTGCAACGCTAAATGAGGCCGGATGTCTGCTTTCATTTTCCCATCAAATCTTTGTTTTAGCACTTATCGGAGAGCAACTTTGTTTATAAACGTTAAAATTAATGTAATTAGTTTAAAACTTCACTTAGTTTTTGTTGCATCAAATTTAGTATTGAAACCAATCACCTCTTGTTTTCCCAGTTTACAAATATGTTATTCATCTAAGTGAGTATACAGCTGACACATGCACAGACAGTCTTGGTGGTAAAGTTCACTTACAGCCTCAAAGATGGGTTATCACCTTGTTATGCCTCATAAAGTGTTGTAACATCTTCTTTATAATTAGCTATATTTGGTTCAAGTTGCAATAGTATAATTCCTGCTGTGACAGGAAGAAAAAAAAACTAGCAAGTGCATTTAATTACAAGAACTGGCTTGCTCAAAACGGGGTTTACGGCTCTGACATGCCAGTATGTGATTGGAGTTCTCAGCTTCTCTTTTCTCACCCATAGGAGATGGAGATGGGGGCCGGGCACCCCTGGGTGCCACAATACCTCTGCCGCAGCGGTGACTTCCTCTTGTAGAAGTGCACTTGTTTGCTCCTGTAGTAGGGTATGATACTGGAGAATGCCACAGCGTGTGCATGCTGCAAAAAGTAAATATGTTGCCTATTAATAGGCTGCTGGACGGGTAGAACCCGGAGCAGAACCGCGAGGCGCTGGGGAAGAGTGCCAGGAGTGCGATTCGCTCCGGTGTGTGTGTGTGTGCGAGAGAAAACCGCTGAGGGAGCAGATTCTTAGCACAGCGCTGGCACAGGACACACTCACATATGAGTGCACTTTTTAGCATACTCACGCATTGAGACACTGCAATCCATGCCTGTGCTGCTTGTAGCCTACTTGTTAGCTTAGCAATTATAAAGGAACTGATATGCAAGTGGCCCTAAAAGTATTTGGAAAATTAGGCCAAATATAAGAAAGTAATTGCATTAGCAAAAATATCAAACCAAGTGGCATTCATTTCTTAGAAAAGTTTCAGAATACATTTTGGCATACAAATATATATTTTTACATAATTTTTAAATGTTAAAAATGAATGAAATTTTTTAATGTACAAAATAAATGTTTAAAATGTAATTGCAAAAAAATATTTTAAAATATAACAAAAAACATGGAAGTTCCAAAATGCTAATTTTGGAATACAACATAAAAATACACATACAATTTACAGAATGTGCATAAAAATCAGGTCAATGTATTATTTTAAATAATGACAGTATAGTTTTAATAGTATAGTTTAGTATTTATTTTAATTTCATTTCTGTTTACTTTCCCTTTTTTTTCTTTTTAAAGTTTGTAGTTTGTAGTGTGTCTGTATGGATACCAGTGAGCATTAATAATGAAATATCATGGCCGCACAGAAACATTCTGGCACAAACATTACTGGCATGAACAAACATACAAGCAAAGAAAAACAGATCAGTTGGGGACACAACCATGAAAATTGTTCTTAACTAAAATAATTAGCTGGAATACAAGTGCTTGTCATGTAGAAAATCACCATTAATCAGAGCATTAGTGTAAACTTTGATGTTTGTATGACCATATTGCCACAACAAAGTGCTGGCCAGTTCAATTCAGCATGCTTCCATATGGCTGGCTGCCACTTGGAGAGCTCCACGCGCTCACCCAGAGATACACACGCGTGTAAACACGCTTAATCAGCGATTTATCATTTCTCAACCATCTAGTTGAACATAGACCAGCAGAACCACAGCAATAGCTTGTTGGGCCATACGTTTTTTAACAGATCGTGATATATGAGCACATTTTACTACAGAGCCCTGGAGAAATATTGAGACACAACAACAGCCTGGCTACATGCTTCTCTGGTTCCATGCAAATTGCACAAACTAATTATGATCTAATAACTGCCAGACTGTCCAGCATTATTACAGGAAGAGAGGGTTAAATTAATAGCTTATCATCTGCCCTAAGAATCAGTCATTTGATTTTAACGATCATAATTCTGATATTAAATCTTCATTACCTGTCAAGATCTTAAGGGAGGCCTGTCAATTTGCTGCCTCAATGATAATTAAAGCAAGTATTGCTCAAGCTAGAGTCTGTTTTTCAAACGAGGCTAACTTCGTTACCCGGGGCCACGGAGTAGCCTAACAGAGGCCGGACCCGAGACATCGAAGTCTTCAGCCTTGAGAGGATACGGACCTGGTCCCCTTGAAACACGTGTGCGTTTTGGGAATTATTTGTTTTCAGGATGTAGCTTTATAGCTACTGGCTGCATGGAAGAAATGCTAAGTGTGCACTGATAGCACACATACATCTCGGCGACGTCTATTTGACGTATGCTATTTTGACACAGATGTACTTTTAAATGTTTACTAATGTGGCTGATACTGGCTATAATTCAGAAGTGCTATGTGTGGTTATTGCGTCCTCATGAATATATTAGCATACAATATTTGTGTCTAGTAGGCTATATTAAAGTGGACTTTAATTTCCTTGGAGTGTGGTGAGAGACATATCTAGAGGCCCAAAAGGGGTTTGAGTCATATCTAGTGGTTTTTTTCACTAGTGTGTCATGGCCCAAAAATAGGTTGCCGGTTGTAAATAGACAATGCTAAATGCTAATAATAAAATGCAGCTACTTTTACAGGTAGATGTATCTTTTATTGCTTTTGATGTCAAAGCAGTGTGTCTATGCTATTTTGACACATTTGTTTCACTCTCTAATGTGGCTAATACTGGCTATATACAGAAATGCTAAGTGTTTCCTATTGTGTCCTCATGAATATTAGCATACAACATGTTTAGAATACTCAAGTAGACATTTATTTTCTTAAAAAGTGCTGTGAGACACATCTAGTGCCAACAATGGTTGTTTTCTATGTTTTATGGCCCAAATAGGCTGGAGAACTGTTTTGAAAGTGCCGTGAATGACAAAATAGCTAAATGCTAAATGCTAATAATAAAATGCAGCTAACTATATTATTGCAGTTACCGGGCAAAAAAAGTTGCTTGGTTTGAAAGTAAATTATTTGTGAGCTGTGTGTCATACATTGTTACACTATTTACAATATAAAACTGGCTTTTTTTGGCAATGCTATTTTGCAAATTTGACAGCCTCTTTGGGTTTTAAGTCATTTATGAATTTACGTCTGCTCTTTATGAGTTTGCAGAATTGTCCTTTTTTCATTTGTCATATTCATCATTTGGCATATTTTTGGGTCATTGTCATTATAATGTTTGTTTGGTTTTAAGAAATTATTTTGTTTACTTTCATATGATAAACAGTTTTGGTACTGTAAAAGCCTTATTTGGTAAGATGGCGTTTTGTAATTGCGTTCGGTGCATCCCGGTGGAATAGCAATCAAAAACAAACTCTTTTTTTCCCCTGTGAAAAATCTGGACTGTAAATGGGAAACAGTGCAAACAGCATCTTCTCGGGCTGAAATGTGGAGGATTTGGCTTGAGCTCCAGAGCTGATGAAACCACAGGAGACACAACAGCTTTAAGGAAGTGAGGCAGATCTCTCTGAGCAGCATTCTGTTTGTTGTGGGTTGAGTTTTCACAAACAGCTTCAGGCTAAAAATCGCTTAAGGACAAGAACGCTAGGTAGAGAGAGAAACAAAGATAAAGAGTCTCAGCTCAGGGCCTGTCATAGAACATACTATTGTAGCCTTACACTACATTTATTGAGGGGTGGGGGACAGCGTAACTGAGGAAAAATAGTCAAATAAATCTAAATCAATCAAATGTCCCATATAAATACGAGCAGTGCCAAGAGGTGACATCCCAGAGGCTGGAACAGAGCAATACGGGGTGATCCATGTGAAAGGACTGCCTGTGTGCTGGAGAGAAAAATGCGCTCCGCGTCAGCCACCACAGTCAGATCATTATGAGATTAATGACTCTCTGTTAGAGCAGATACGGCATTATACCGTAATTGAGTGTTTTCTGGGAAGTGCAGTATGGTCATTGCCATACAGCAGATATGGCTTTATAATGTAAGAGAGTGTTTTCCTGGAAGTGCGGTATGGATTTGGCCTGTTTGCTGCTGTTTCTTCTGTGATTTTCAGATGCTGATGGGTTTTTGATGTTATTTAGGCAACCTCTTGAACTTTTTGAGTCTAGCTGGCGCTTTGTCATGAAACAGAACTGCCACTGTTATGATTTATAACAAAGTTAAGACGAGAATATTAAAAGTTGTAGTCTATGATAAATAAAAATGTTTTGTTTGTTTTATTCATTTATCTGCATATTTTATACAATATTAAATAAAATAAAATAAAGTAAAAACTAATATAAACATTCAGTCTTCAATAAAATTACTTAACAAGTAATAATTTATATAAAATAGTTATTCATTATATTACTTGAACATAATGGTTTACAAAAAGTATTTAACAGATTTGTTATAGTTTTGTCATGAATAGTAAATAATTTTATGTTAACAGTTTTATTTGAAATATTTTGAATTATGTTCTTTATAAAAATTCTAAATTTTGTCAATTAATAAATATGTAATTTTTTTCAAAGTTTTCAATAAAAAAATGGTAAACACTAAAAAATATTATTTCAGACTTTCTACTGGTTTTAATTCTACTGTTTTACTTGTCATTTCTTTGTAATTATTTGTGCATTTTACAAGCAATTTGAAATGAGTGAAAATTGTTTCTATGCCAATTTTGTTTTCATTGTAGTCACAACTAAAATGCATTAGGTAAACAATTTTGAAGTTAATTTAAGTTAATAGCATACTAAATTGCATGAAATTAAGTTGTGACAGAAATATCTGTAGAACTGTCTCACATTAAATTGTTTGATTTTCAGCGATTAGAAATTGCCAAATTGTCTTCTCTCTCCCGATCTCTTCCTCCAGCTCCTCTCTTCATCTCTCTACCTCCTCCCTCTTCTCTTTTCTTTTCCTAACCTCCTGCCATATAAATAACCCGTTAAAAATGGACACCTCAAATTGAGCTCTGGCTAAAACAACCAAGTCATTTCACCTCCCGACAACAATTGATCAATTGTAATTACCGACCTGCGGATTGGACCTGGAGTCTGCCTGGTGCCCCGGGGGGACCCTACAGAGAAAGCAAACAGCAGTAACAGGTAGACTCCATAGGACAGAGCAAAAGAGGGAGGCTTTTAATTGCTTTGTGCAGTGCGTAATTGAAGGTTCAAGTGTGTTGCCATGAAGAGTGTGACTTCACTTGGCCTTGTCTAATTAATCCCGTCACACGATCCTTCTGCCTTCAATTTTCACATTTGGCTTTCATTGCTAGGTGCGAATAAAGCTGGAAATATAGGATGGTAACTGTATGCTGCTTGCTGAGCCAGATGCACACAAATAAAACCATATGGAGGGATCCCATTGTTTTGGATTCGAGATAAATGATTTCAAATCTTGTGCGCAGAGCAGCGGAAAATTGAAAACATAATGCCGCGGTTAGCATTGTTTACATATGTCGCAAAGATAAAGATGGCATGAAGGGGCTGGCTATTTTACATTGTGACAAAAATAATGTTTTCTGATGTTTTGCTTTGGTTTCTCAGTTTCTAACATAAGTGATTTTATATTGAGGAGATCTTGAGGTTATTTTAGTTGGAGAACATGAATTTATCTTGGAAAATGCCACAACGCGACAGGTCCTATAAGTGTCTTTTCTGTGTTGTTGATGTATTTACAGTCTGTCTCAGTTTGTTCTGTTTCTTCATGTCATTCCAGACAGACGGATGATGATGAGATCAGATCTCTGTGTGGAGCACTGGCTGTTGTGCAAACACAAATCTCACTGGATTCTTACAATTAATGGCTAAATTAATGTTTGAAATGTAAACTGATATTACACTACAGCAAAACTTAAAACCATTTTTTTAGCTGGAGAAAATACTAGTGTTCTAATAATTTAGGCCACCACTGTATGAGCCTTTATTTAGTACAGTAATTTACTACTTGCTATTCCTTCTCAGCATCTTATATTATTCCTCTTTGTTTTCTAAATATGCAGATAATAGCGCCACATGCTGCATGCCGTTCTGGAATCAGTTTCCTCTTGAAATATTAACCTAATAAACCACAAAGAGGCACAAGTGGTCTAGAGTGCACACTAAATAAACACCCTATGTTCTTCCCAGCAGGACTTAACGATGAGCTCTTTGGCTGACTTTCGCTACAAGGAGCCGACAACACCAGCTTTCCTTCCAACGCAGTGTTTACACAGTTACATATGTCTGGACTCACAAGAGCGCTAGAGGGTTGTTGCCCGTCGTGGCCCGTGCTGCATCGCTAAGACACGAGGAGCACGGCGCAACAGTACGTACCACCTCACTTCCTTCTGTTCTGTTCACAGCACATCTGAAGTAGGCAAACTGCACTTCTACTAACACCCCTCCCCGTTGGACGGCAGCCACCAATCACGAGCCAACCGAGTTAACACAACTTCCGTTCAGCACAAGGAACCATCTGTTTTTAAGACAGAAACGAAATAAATAAATGCATGTACCCCGACACACACGTGCATGCGCACACACACCCACCGTGCATCACTCGTAAATAGATGCACAAAAGAAAAGTGTTTTCACAAAGGGTTTTATTCATGCTTGACCACATGCACTCGTGACAGCATCTGTCTTTTTGCGTAATTCAGTGTAAAAGTTTAGGACGGAGATTAATTGTAAAAACCCCATACTCATGCTTGGAAAACAAATGTTTTGTTAACGTTCTCATTAAGTTAGTTCTGAATGTTCTGTTCAATTTCTTGGTTATACAAATGTGGGAGAAAACATTAAGGGAACGTTCAATTTTTTTTATTTACAAACATAATGGGAACGTTACTTTTGAATGTTCTCTAAATGTTCTAAACATTTCATAATATTTTTGGGCTAAAATTTGAGAATGCTATTAACATTCTATTAACTTGAAAAATGTTAATTTAAGAGAAAATCTAGCCACATTTAATTTTGCACACATTATGGAAACGTTACATCTGAATGACATTCTGAGAAAAGTAGTAACATTGAAAAATGTTAACATAAACTAAAACATTTTTACACTAAAACATTTTTTTAAATGAACATTTTATTAATGTTACTGGAAGAATGTTTGTTTATGTCTTTGAGAGAATATTGCCATTGCATTAGCCAAAGCTCTGAGAACTTTCCCTGTTTGCTGGGTGGACAGGTAAGCATTTCATTTATGTGTTTGTGATATAGTTACGACATGTGCCGAGGGCTGTATGTATGGTGCTTTTATTCTTGTGACCTCTATTGCAAGGTGTTTTTGAATTGCACAAGCTGTTTTTGTATGTACTTAAGGACAATGACTCTTCTGCAGGATAACGGTTATAGCCTTTAAGGTGGACGATCCATTATCGTCCTTAAAGAGCTGAGGTATATTTTAATGAATGCATTATTTAGCAGTTTTGACACAGGGGCCATACATTAAATCTGAGATCCAATTTCTGTATAAAAACTAAGCAAAGCAGAGAAAAAGACGTCATTATTCAGAGGACCTATTTCTAGGATTCTTTTTTAAAAGCTATTTCAGGAGCTAAGGGGCGTTATAAATGTGTCTGCCTAAATTTACCTCGGTAACATTAGTCTTGACTCCACCTCTACTAGTATATTTTCCAGGCAGCGCGATGACAAGACTTCATCTGTGGAGATGACACGGCTGCTGTGGGAAGCTTTTGTTCTTCACTGTCATAATCAGTCATGACTTTCTAAAGCTTCCGTACGGTCTCTGTACTATCTTCGCTGTACAGTATGAACCAAAATAATGATGTGCACTACAATTCAAAAGTTTGGATTTTAATGATGTTTTTAATGTAAGTCTGAAGGTTACATTTATTTAATTAAATACACTAAAAACAGCAATTATGTGAAATATTATTACAGTTTAAAATAAGTGTTTTCTATTTCATTGTATTTTCAAAGCTGAATTTTCAGCATAATTTCTTCAGTTTTCAGTGTCACATGATAATTCAGAAATCATTCTATTATGCTGATTTGCTGCTCGGGAAAATGTTAAGTTCAAAAGAAACACATTTATTAAAGTAGAAATATTGTGTAACATTTTAAATGTATTTAAGGTCACATTTAATCATTTTAATTAATTCTTGCTGCATAAATATATACATTTCTTGTAAATAAATAAATATTTTCCTCTGACCTACTTTTATAACTTTAACACTCTGTTGTATAATAAAGTAAACATGAATCATTAATTATGATTTTTTTTGAGGATAGTAACAGACAATCTAACAACAATATATATATATATATATTAAATTACATTTATTTTTAATTTTATTCAGATTTTTATTATCATTTCAGACCATAAACATATGTATCATCTTTTAAAATGTTATCAAGGTTGTAGCTGCAATCATAATCATATTAGCTAGAATATTTAATAGACAAACAATTGGAATGATGTGTTTTGTTTCTGTGGAAATCTGCTGAGCTTTTTCTATGTACACTGGTTTTATTTTTTGAGCTATTTAAAGGACTTTAAAGAGCAGTCCGTGCGTATTAGGCATATGTAAAAATACAATTTTTTTTGAATAATTATGTTGAATGTGTGCATTATTTTTCAGACATATCTTCCATGAAAGGGTACATCTCTGTCAAAACAGCACATAAAAACCCAAAGGGTATCATATTTTTGGTTTCTCCCTGCTTAACCCCTTCCTCTTGTCTCTGTCTGCTCTCTAGTGACAGATGGGTTGGCCCACCTCTCTGAGGACAGTGTAATGTGGACCTGTCTGTGCCTGACAGGACGGCAGAGATCAAACGACATTGTGGAAGGTGAAGAGCCTTTCCTTTCGCCAGCTTCGCTGTGTGACACGTGGCAGAAGAGGCTAGTTTCAGCTTCGCTGACCAGGGAGTCAAACTGCTCACTAACCGGTTTAGTATACAAAACGCTAGCGCTGGATGCTGGCAGAGTGGAAGTGAGTGTGTGCATCAACATCTGTCCACCATCGTCATCATTTGACCATGTCATATTACTGTTATAGGGGAGACTGGGGACGAATGTCATATTTTAGTAAAGAAGTAGAAATAGTCATCAAGATAGTAATCAGTGTACTATATTTCAGACACATTTATAAGTTCCAACAGTACTAATTCTATTATAATTCATACACACAGGAAAATATTATATTATAATATTACAGTTCATCTAAAAAGGCATTATATTAAAGGGTGTATCTGTAAAATATGTGTCAGTAACATATGCTATATTAATGTACAAGAGGCATTTACAAGTTCTAACAGTAATAATATAATTATAACATCTGCATACAAAAATACATTTAAACGAATCAGAATGTTAAAGGGCGATTTTGTAAAAAATGTTATCAATAACTTTTCCATTACTGAATTGTATTACCTTTATGGTCCTAATTCTTTTAGCTGCCATGAATAATTTGAGTTTAAAGCAAAAGTCTAAGTGGTACCTACTTTATTATTATGCTAAATGAGTTCAATCCTTTTAACTAAAATGTAGTTTTCAGCTAATAAGTCAAGGAGAGTCTTCAACGTGAAATAATGTTCATTTTAAATTATAAAGGTTCATTCTTTGCGGTCATACAATTTTAATTTCATAACTAGTGTTACAAAAGCGAGTGACGACCACACAGTAATAAAATCCTGTATGATTTTAGTACCAGCAAGCAACATTAGCATGTGTTATTCATGTTAACATAACTAACAACCAAGAGATTATATATTATATTTAAAATGTCTCTCTCTCTATATATAGTATGTCTATAGTACAGTATTGAAATTCAAGGCATCAAAATGTATTAAAAGTGTGGAAAAAAATGTAATGAACATGAAAAAATTTGAAATTTCTCTGAAAATGATATGTTCGTCTTTTTTCCAGGCGAGAGATTGAGTCATAATTCTACCTTGTTTATAATATTTAGTGTGTTGCAATTGTCCTAGGTCTTCTCTATAATAATTTGCACTTATATTTCACAAAACAAAGTTGTTCCTAATTTCTAACATTATTTTACATTCATGCACAATCACACAAAAAATCTAGTGGAACATAACTAGACCAAAAAAAAAAAGTTTAGACATTTCTTTTGACGTGAACTTTGATCAAGACAGAAGCCCGTTCCAGACTAACTTCAGGCTCCCACCGTCTGCCAGCATCTGATTATAACCAGCACGGGTTCATGTGACCCAAAGCTATAGCACGGCGCCACAACCCAATTTCACCGCTTTCTGAGCACACATCAAGAGCGATTCATCACTGTCGTACTTGCAGACATCTCTCCCAAAAGCCCGACCCCTTTTGTGTTTTTATCTGCCGCGAACCTGCAAAGTGAGCGGCGCTGAACAATGTAATGGGTGTCAACCGGTGGCAAAGCCTGAGTTCAGTCTCTGCTCAGCATCAATTATTGTTCCAACACCGTGATGCTTTCCAGAGTCAGCAGCAACTACCCCCATCTTTGATCATCTCGCTACATGCGATTATCAAAGGTGTGTAAATCAGGTCTATGCTCAGTGACTCTATAAGATGCAATGACCCTAAAATATCTTAACTTCTTAAAACCAGAATCTGTAACCATTTCAAAATGATTTGAAATGGAAAATATAATCATTTACACACTAAAATGTGCACAGCTTGCACCTATAATGGGTTGCGTATGAGATATCACAGACACAAATATTAAATATTTGCTCAAGCGTTAACACTTTTCGAATGGCTGTTTATTTTCCGTGACTGTAAACAGTTTAAATGGTCATCGTTATATCAGTCTAGCTTCCCAACGCAGTTGTTCCCTTGAATTACCTCGTGAATGATTTATGTTCACCGCTACGGCTTTCGATGGCTAAAGGCTGAGGGCCAATAAAGGGTTTTCATAGGTAAACACGCCATATTAAAATCCAGCGCTTCAAAGACGTTTCGGCTACAAGGAGAACATTTGGTCTCATTTCACTTGTCAAACATGTGAGTGTCACATCCACTCAGACAACACAAACCATTTCCCATAAGTAAACACGGCCGGCCGTAAAGCTAAGCAAGGTAGCAGGACTCTAAGCAAACAGACAGGATCAAGCTAAACCGCTGGAGCTACTTTGTTAATGGATCTAGTACTCATTTGCTTGCAGGTAATAGCTGATTTATCGCGTCAAAGTGGTAAAAGCGTGTTAAAGGCAATTTTATAGAGGTTTTAATGGGTCGTGGTGTCACAAATGTAGAAGTGCAGATTAGAAACTAAGCGGTGACCATTGAACTGCAAAAATAATCAGTGTTTTTCCATCTCGAAACAAATAAAAACGGTCAATTCTGGACGTAGAGTATTCAAATAGACCTGAGAACAATTCAGCATACGAGATAACAGAAAGAGGACATCTGTAGCCCTATTGAAAGACTTGTTTAACAAGATTATCATGGAGATTATCGAACCTTACATGGGTCTTTTCCCCCCTGACCTCTTTTCAACTCACTATCCAGAGCACTTACCATTCCACCACATACTTCGAGAGGTTTTGCATGAGATTTGAATGGGAGATGTTTGAATAAACCACAGTCATTTGTGCTTTTTTGGTAACCGTGACGGTCGTTTTAACAGCCAAATTTGACCACAGCTTTGGGCCAGTGTGTGCTTGATATTATGGGACACAGTTGTCAGGCTTGTTTACCACTGCAGTGTTGTGATGACGTGTTTGTATAAGCGTATAAAAGACGACGGTTTGTCTGCACCGCTCAAACAAATGTTGGTAATACCAAGGTACTTTGAAATATACCACGGTATTGCTTTGTAAGTGACATTTCAAAGTACAAAAAGTCAACAAATTATAAGATAAATAGATATATAGTCGCAAGCATCAATACAGTATAAAGTAAGCATTACAAAAAAAACTGAAGTTGAATTGGACAACCATTTCAAGTAATAACTTGGATTTTTCTCAGCTTTATTGTGGATTTGGAACCTGAATGAAGTCATTAACTAGGGAACAACACTGCTTATATGCTTGGCTGTTTTTGTGATTGAAATATGAGACCAAGATTGACAAAAATCACATTGTGCATACAAAAAAAACAACCCAATTGTATTTCAACACTATTTTATTACAGAAGTGTAGCTATTGCCATTCCCTTCGCAATTATGTATATATTTTTACATTCAATCAACACTGACGTTTTTTTTTTTCAATGTAAAAAAAAATGAAGACAAATAATAATGAACGTACTGCAGGGCATAGCTGCCGTCGGATCATATGTGACTAGATTTACACGAAAAGCAGCATTGAGGTGCATTCACCTGAATATACGTACATGTTTTATATTTTTAATGATGCCATGGGAGCGAGTAATGGACCAACATCCATTTTTTCCTAATAAAAAATCAATTTGTCACTCTAATAGTAGAATGTTGCTTTAAAAGAATGATGTCATAGACACACGTGAAGCCTGTCTGAAGATAACTATTTGATATCTATCGGCGATTTTGATCAAAAAATAACATTCAGTGAAATACGGTGTTCAATATACTGTATTGTTACTGAAGTATACAGATGTTCGTTTAAATAGATTTCGAAAAGCAGTATTAAAAACACCATGTGCTGTAATATTACAAAATCATGCTGTCATGTTTTCTTTATTTGATTTAATTAAGAAAAAACCTGTTGTTCATTGAGAAAGTTACCTGCATCTTCCCTCCTCTAAGACATTGTATTCATAGGAGATATATATATATATATATGGGTATAACTTGAAAATGAGTGTTTCACAAATAACATGAATCAGTCGTTTGTTGTAACTGTGCTAGTAATGAATCAATGTATGGGTCCTGAACGTGCGAGAAAGGATGTGTAAGGGCTGGTTACTCAGTTCAGATATGTGCTCACTTTGAGATGGAGAGTTTGAAGGATTTTATTTCCATAGTAATACACTGTATTATTTACTCAGTTTGACACCAAGGGAGAGAAAACAAATGGTTTGAAAATGTGCGAAAATAAAGCGCTCCACAAACAATCCAAGAGATTCAATGGTAAAAGAGGTTGTGATTTTTCCACTCACGTGCTCCAGACTCTAACCTGTCTAAATAGTTTAAAACATCTGTCCGAAGAGAGGCCATTTGCCCTCGAGAGTCTTTCGCTGTGAGAAAACGGCATGCTGAAACACCCCATCCCCTTCAATAGCAACAAAAAACACCAAAGGAGCATCTAACGTGACTACACCAGTACGTTTGTAGGTTTACACTGCCATCATCCTCGGTCCATAAAGTGCTCTCTTTTGTCCTGGGAAATGACTGAAGGAAATGAGGGACAGGTATGAACGTTTTTCGTTTTATTTTCGAACGGCCGGTAGCAGTTTTCAGTAGACGTAGCCCTCGTTGTACGGGTGTGGATTGCAGTAACCGCCCTCTTGAATGTACGCCATGTTCTCATCGAAGTGTGACAGCGGCACGGTGTCTTCCTCGTTGATCTGCCGCTCCAGGTCGGTCTTCAGCACCGGACGCTGATTGTCAGGGAAGGCCATGGAGAACAAAGCCTCGGGGTCGCAGACAAACTTATACACGTATCTTTCGCCTGCCACCTTTGAGTCAAGAAACCAGAATATTACTGTACATTTCAACAGTGCAAGGACAATGTTTACTTGTTTAATGATTTGCATTAAAAGAGTTTTTGGGAAGTCTTTTAACATCACATTTTACTGTTTACGTGATTTCCTCTGAATGTAAAAAAGGCTCTGAATAAAGTTGTTAATTTTGTTTTGTTTGCACACAAAAAGTATTCTCATTGCTTTGTGAAATTACCGTTGAACAACTGATGCCACATGGACTATTTTAACGATGACCTTACTACATTTCTGTGCCTTGATTGTGGTTGCTGTCTATGAAGGGTCTGAGAGCTCTCGAGAGTTCATCAAAAATATCGTAATTTGTGTTTCCGAAGAGCAAATATTGTCCTATCATGAACGATCAATGGAATTGTCTTAATTTATTAAAGTCATTCAGTGTGAAATCATTATTTTCAAATGACATGTTTAACAATTACATAAAAATAGAAAAAATTATGAAATTTATTTAGAGCAATAACATGTCAAAAAACAAGATTTTCACTACATTCAAGTCCAAATTTGGATGTTTTATTGTTCACCATAAATTATATTTTTTTTGGTTTAAAATATCAAAAAATATTATAGTTAAAAAAAAAAAAAACGTCTTTAAAAGCCTCACCAATTATTCATTTATTTTATATAAAAAAGTAAAAACAGTATTTTTTTTATACTATTGAAATTTAAAATAGTTTTATATATTTATAAAAACATGTAACACATTTATGTTTTACAGCATATAAACCATGATATTTGTTTCTTCAGGATCTTTGATGAATGTTCAAAAGCAGCATTTATTTGAAATATAAGTATTTAGTAACATTATAAATGTTCTTACTGGCATCCTTTTGAACAATAGTGTATTCAGACTGTAGATTTATAGCAGAGGATTACATTTTCCTATTAGCATATGAGCCTTAAAACAGTCATTAGCATTATTAAAAAGTAACTTATTATGAAAAAGTCAATATATGGAAAAAGGATAGTATTTTGATATAAGTATAAAAACCAGTAGTGTTGTGTATCAGTGTGTATCAGAAGCCTGTATTACCTTTTGCATGATGCCTTTCTCATAGTAATAGCGCAACGATCTGCTAAGCTTGTCGTAGTTCATGGCCGGCCGATTCTTTTGAATTCCCCAACGTCGCGCCACCTTCGAAGCAAAGGCAATATGTGGTTACAAATGAATGTACTGCAAAAATACATACGGTTCTCTCAAACATTACAGAAAATCAAGACCTAACACCCACTAAACTATCTCACACAAGGGCCCTCCTCAAAAACAAAGCACTGACGGGTCTGCAGCTAAACCCTGTGAGGGGTGAAAAACTAGACGGCGTCCTCTCATTGGCCACAGCCGTGTACTCATACCTCTAGTCAGAGATGTGTTCATTAGGAACAGCAGATTGTGGCAGATGTTCCTGCACCTGTCCGCACGACCACCCACCTGTGCCCCCCTCCTTTTCAAATCTCTCTCCCAGAGCCCAGCGCTGTGGGCCTTTTTCACTCTACTGCAGCTCATTCACGCCTTGCACCCGCCCAGACAATCCCAACGGCCCACAGTCACCTGATGGCATGAATGACTGCCTGTTCCCTACAGCTGCCCTGTGGACCAACGCCAGTACACACACACACACACACAGGACTAACAAACCCCACTGTTGCCGACACTTTACACAAACACACCTCTGTCTGTGCTTTCTAAACACTTCGGACTTTTTGGAGAGTTGACATGTTGAAATACTTAATTTTTTTGGATGGACATGACAGGCGCTTTTGAACAAACAAATGTGACCCTGGAACACAAAACCAGTCTTAAGTTGATGGGGTATATTTGTAGCAATAGCCAAAAGTACACTGTACGGGTCAAAATTATAGATTTTTCTTTTATGCCAAAAATCATTAGGACATTAAGTAAAGATTATGTTCCATGAAGATATTTTTTTAATTTACTACTGTAAATATATCAAAACTTACTTTTTGATTAGTAATATGCAATGCTAAGAACTTAATTTGGACAACTTTAAAGGTGATATTTTTCAATATTTAGATTTTTTTTGCACCCTCAGATTACAGATTTTCAAATAGTTGTATCTCGGCCAAATATTGTCCTATCATAACATCAATGGAAAGCTAATTTATTCAGCTTTCAGATGTTGTACAAATCTCAATTTCGAAAAAATAGACCCTTATGACTGGTTTTGTGGTCCAGGGTCACAAATAAAGAGACTCGCTAGGAATCAAAACTTGCATATAGCATGGAGATACTTAAAATTTAGTCAAGATAATCAGATAATGATGCAATTAAGCAATATAAACCCTATAATATAGCTAACTATCATTTTTGATGCAAAACATTTTAAAGCCTTTAAATTAGCAGCATGATAAAACATTTCTGAAAAGCAAATTTTTGCTCAGTTTGGACCTCTGAATAAACCTAAGGTGTTTTATTTTTCCCCAAATATGAGCTCCATATTATCTTATATCTTAAAATATTAATCACAAAAGCCTTCAATATCAAATATGATATTCAGCAAAAATCCTGTGCATAAAAAAATATAGGCTCAAGAAACTTTTCCATAAAAAAAATGTAATAAAAAATAATGTCATGTTTTATATGGGGTTCAATTTGTATAATAAACTACTTATTTTAGTTACTTTAAATTATTAATGTCCTAATGCACACCACATACAGATAAAATCTTGGTTGAAAAATGTAACATTAAGGCTAGTTAGTACCTCCTCGGGCTCAATGAGTTTAAACTCCATGCCCCGGCCTGTCCACGCAATGAAGTGTGAGTTTGAGGGGTCATCCAATAGGGCCACCAAAAACTGCCAGAGCTGCAGCGAGCCTCGTCTCTGATAGGTCGGGCCTTCACGGTACAGCCCCGCCTCCTGCTTTATCTCACCTGTGGGAGGAAAAATGACAAAAGACGTTAGCTCACATAGCCCAATCTTGTAATGCCTATGGGCAAGACATCATCATGGCGAAACTGGGCATAAAAAAGACAATAAAATCACAATAAAAAGTAAAGCAATGGATAAAGTTGTCATATTATATGTTACATGTCTGGCGTCTCATACAGTATTCAAGTCTATAGATGACTGTACGAGTAAAGAGTAAACGTATTATTTCATAAATAATATTTAAATATAAGTAAATAAATAAATACATACTTTCAATCTTCTCTGGTACCACGCAAGTGTCATCATAGAAGTGCCTTGCAACTTTATCGAACATACATCCTATTGAATAAAGACATTGAGATATTGTTATAATATGACTTTATACATAGACATTTTAAATAATAAAATAGCCATATGAGATCAAATATATACTGTGTGGATAGTTACCCTCTGCTCTGTTATTGTGGGCCAGATATCCTTCTTGTCTAAGATATACAGAGTGACAGCTAGGCACTTCTGAAAAAGGATAACAAAACAAAAAAAGCATTTTAAAAAGCGGAAAAATTATGCATGGGTTTAGCTAAAAACTCAAACATTATGAACTACAGATTTGTGAGGATTAACCGCAGTGGACGCCTTGTGCTCCGCGTCAGTCATGTTGTTTGTTGGAGCTGTGATTCAATCAAAGCAAAGCAAGACAGCTTAAGTGAATGCTCCATAAAACATCTAACCCTGTTCATTTGGACCTTTAAAGATCTCTCAGGGTTTCATTCAAGTAATGGGCCTGTCGAGGAAATTACCGCTGATTAAATTAGCCGCTGACTGCCCAGTCCTTACACAGCTCACAACAAACAAGCTCCTTTATGAGGCAGAATAAATTCTTCTAAATGGCTGGGAGGGGATGAAAACATGTCGATGATCTCCTCCACTGATGTAAAGAACCAATGCAGACAAATCACACACACTCACAAAGCTCTCGTCACTTCATCTGTTAGCTTTTAGTGTGTCTAATTTTATAGATAATATGTTATAGATAATAATATCAACATACAATGTAAAAGTTAGTGTACTATATGTACACTATCTTAAATAGTTTAATACCACTAACAATTATTTAGGAACTGTCAGAGTATCTGTTGTAAACATTAATTTTAAAATAATAATAATAAAAATAATTTTATAAACTAAATGCAAGAATAACTTTTATATTTAGTAATATTTCAAGATGAACACATACTGGACTAAAGCTTAACGAATTAATGGTCTGTTGTAAATGTTAATTTCAGAATAATAATACAAATATTTTGTTTAAAAATATAATAACATTTGATTTGTTTTTGCTAGACACCAAGTAAACAGAAAAGAGCCCAGTATTACTGCTATTATCCAGTATCACAATGATATTCTCATAATCAACCGGAAACAGCTGAGAAGCAGCGCTGCGTTCTTTCCTGACAGGCGGCTGCTTCCACCTCCATTTTTTATGAATGAAAACCAAAAGCCTCTTCATTCATGCCAGAGCTGGGCCGGCAGCCTGGGGGCCCCTGGGGGAGAGATTAGGGCCCCTCTCCTTTCTAGCCAGGCCCTCAGGAAATGAGATCAGGCCCAAATTTCCTAATAACACGCTAATTCTATCAATCTCCCGGTCCCTAATAAAGTTGCTATCTGGCTGAATGATTACCCACCATAGTGACTGAAGTACATGCTGTCTCCATATCCTTATAAATCATGCTTTATTTATTTATTTAAACAATTCCCTATTTATTCTATTCTATTCATTTATTTTTCTGTTTAATTATTTCAACTTTAGGGTGTTTTCATTTTTTTGAAAGAGGCTGCATTTATTTGCACAAAATACATTAATATTGTGAAATATTAGTACAATATAAACAGTTTTCTATTGTAATATATTTTAAAAAGCTGAATTTTAAGCATCATTACTCCAGTCTTCAGTGTCACATGATCCTTCAGAAATAATTCTAATATGCTGACTTGGATCTCAATAAACATTTATTTTTATTATCAATGTTGAAAACAGTTGCCTGGCCTAATATTTTGTAGAAATGTTACAAATCGAGCAATATATTGCTGTGAGTGTTAGACTTGTAAACGAAACTCACCTGAGTCGTAGGTGAAGTCGCGAGGCTCTTGTTTGATCATCATGGAGTGCGGGTACGTCTGGGGGTGTGGCGCCCCCACCATGGCCGGATGTTCGAAGAGGGGGTCGCCATACTCCTGCTTGAACCCCTGAGGAGGGAAGGGGATGCTGGGTTCTGACATCTGTCTGTGATACATGGGCCGTCCGTCCCGCGACATCGAAGGAGAGGAGAACGAATGACACGGCTCCGACAACTGCCGCCGAAATCTGAACAAAACACTGAATAGAATAAGTATCACGCATGATATCTATGTATCTGTCTATCTGTCTGTCTGTCTGTATTTTGATAATATCAGTACCTGTGGTCTATGGGGTAAGCGCTGTCAGGGAGGGGCTGGGGCGGTGCGAGGTGAGGGTACGTCCTGTCTGGTTTCGGGGTGGGAGACACATGCTGGCCAGGGGACACTGGCGTGCTGCAGGGGGTAGACACTGGGCTGGAGGCCTTCATTCCCGAGGGATGCTTCTGCTCGTAGGCACTGGAGACACCAGGGAACAAGAGCAGTTTAAGTTAGTCTTTCCTGAGGGCCTTTCAGGCTACTGAGATTATTATGAGACTGTGCTCGACTTTAATGATGGAAAATTAAAAACAATGTAAAAACATAAATGCTAAAGCTTTTTGTCTGCAGCATAGCCTACTGTATAATGCATGCTAAACTGGTATTTCAAAAATGTTTTTTTTATATATTTTTATATCTTTTGAATTACATGTTTTTGAAGGGGAAAATTAATAAAAAATGTTAATAACTGTTTAATATTTTTGTGGAAAGCATTGTTTTTTTAAGGATTCTCTCATGAATAGAACATTAAAAAGCAGCATTTATTTGAAACATACATCTTTAGAAACAGTACGTTTACTGTCACATTTGATCAATTTAATGCATTGTTGCAGAATAAAATTATTACAATTATTTAAAAAAACTAAATATAACTGACACCAGAATTTTGAACAACACACACACACACACACACACACACACACACACACACACACACACACACACACACACACACACACACACAGGTGTGTATACTGTACATTTTTGACCTCTTACATGCAGGAATTGTTCACATAATCAAACAAAAACCCAAATAATTCCCCACATCTATCCTTCATCCATCCAGCTCTACCAGCTCTCCACCCCTCACATGCCACAATCGACAAGGAACCAAAGAGAAACCATCTGATATCTTGCCAGATATGAACGCAATTACACTCCATTCAGAAACATTAAAAGACAAGGAATGAACAGGCTTCTTTGGGGCTTGACAATCTCCAAGCACCTCTGAAGAGAACATCATTATCACAGAGGTTGTTGGTTCAGCTTGAGTGCCGTCTGCAATACGAGGGCAGGTTGGCTCCTCCAGCGAAATAAAACATCCAAGTGAAATGTCATCAATTTAAAATCAAATCAATAGGAAGATGATTGTAACCAAGCAACCGTGTTTGCCGTAGACGCTTGTCCAAGTGGAAAAGCCATTTATTGCACTTAATGCACCGTAGCGTAATTTCTTTTTTTTTCTTTTTTTTCAGTGTTTTCTTCCCCTTTCCAATTTCAGGTGGATCTCATTCAAATCATTTCGAACAGCACCTGCTGTACAGTAGTCTTTAAGTAAATAACTAAAGGAAAACTATTATTATTGTTATTATTATAAATCTTTATGACTATTCTTGGCTGAGGCTGAAAAGTCACATCTATGCCAAGACCCCATCTGCTTTAGGGCTGTTCTGTCAAATGAACGTCTGTGCTTTTATTCAGCCTTTAGTCACATATAAAAGGTGAAACACACACCCACTGTAACACCTTAGTGTCGAAGGGGAATTTGTGCTTTATACAAACCCCTGAAAATTCAGCGTCACGAGCAGCGTGATTAACAAACCCAACATTTGCATTCAGAAATTAGAAAAATAACACCCTAAATTGACAAATAATAGGTAAAAATAGTTTGTTAAACGGTAGCGTTATTGTAAATGTATGTAGACATATTCAGCCCGTTTATCACTCTCTCACTCCAGATGCCGAGGCTGGATTTTCAAACCAAAATATGTGATGTTAGAGTCTCTCTGACAGCTGAAAGTAGAAAGTTTAGAGTTGATTTTCACTGCGTTGGTGCAAAAACACTTATGTTTTCACGCAGACGTCGTAGTCTAGCGCTCGTCTCGTTACTACCGTTTTTTCTTATAACACTTGATGCATGTAAGTTATACAATCATTTAGTGTCATATACAAGATTGAATTATTTTCATAAGTGGGATTTATGTGGGATTCTGTGAACGCTACCTGATGTTATACAGGCACTTCTCCCCATAGTGGATTCTGAAGGGTCTCTCCTGACTGCAGGCTGAGCCCAGATCAGTACACGGACTGTGGGGCTCTCTCTTTATCCTCAGCTGCAGCCCGTGGAACGCCACTGAGAAAGAGACAAGCGTATAGATGTTTAAACAGAACACCGAGATCCTCACTGTATTCATTAGTGTCACTTTAAACTGCAATCAGTCTCTCACTCACACAAGGCATCTGCAGATGAAGCCGAGAAGACTTTACAACGTTTACATTTTTTAATGCATTCACCAAAAATCATTAGATTTCTGTTTGCATGCAAAAAGTTTGTTTTCAGCAAAGGTTTCTTGTAGCTATTCAGTAACCAATTCCTTTAAAACATCTTTAAAGGCACATTTAAGTAAATTCAGTATTGTTCTTTGAGACTCTTGACATTCAGTAATTTGAATGTCAAGAATCAAAAGTGTTACTAATGTATTTAAACATTCCTGCTTCTAAAGGTAATCTTTGAAAACATGATAAAAGGGAGGCATAGATAGAAAGTACTTCATTTATTTGATTAAACTGGTGTAATCTCAAAGTTAAGAATAAAAATATCAATGTCTGAAGCAAAAAAAGGTCATTTATTTGGCAGTCTTCTGAAATTTGAAATGGTCTTGTTAGGATGTGTCGTTGTTCATGATAGTGGATTCTAAAAGTAGCAGTATGGATGAATAATTTATACTTGAGAAGACTTCTTGACGGACCATATTAAGAAGCGCGTAGACAGACGAAAGGAAAAAAAAATGCCATAATTGATTTTACGCAAAGGAATATGAGTAAACGAATCAATACAAAATCTGTTAGCATCACAGGACATTATACGTGCAGGATGTCATTCCAGGATTGCAACAATTACACGTTCATTGATTGGTGTTAATGGACAACATTTTCAAGAAGTCGTTTATGACATTTACTTTCAATTTTTTGTGTCCTTGCAATTTATGAGATGCATTTAAAACCCTGAGTACGTTAGATGTCAACTCAAAAAAAAAAAATGTCATTGACTAAAATGAAGAGCTCTTATAAAATCAAAAGAACATCTTGAGTACAGCAAAATATTCATTTCTGAATCTAAACTTGTTATGCAAAATATTCACAAATTATTTCCATTGTTAAGACGTTAACCAAACATTCATGTTCCATTTCTTTCCTTAAATCTGTGCTCTAATAGATTTCATTTTCATAAATCAATAGTCTTTTCTCTGTCAAAAGTCCATTCATAATGCTACCGAACACCACTGCTCCACGTGTTACATAAAAGTGCATTTGTGTAAAAATCACAACTGTTTCTAAGTGTCATACTGTTTTTTTTCTGTGCTGATGGTCGTGTGTTTTCTCACCCTTCTCTCTTTCTCACTCTCACCTCTTCGCTGACTGTTACTCGCTGATAATAGATTCAGTCACACCTTCTTAAACACTGGGCTTGAATTACAATGGCCTTTACAAAAGGGCAAATAACTAAAATATAATCACTGTTTGATCACACTTCCCCAGCCACAAATCACTATTATATTAGTGTTTTAATCGATTTATCTTTCACAGTACCACCACCGATTCTCTTAACAATTACAAAGGCATTTAAAAGAGAAAAATATATACATAAAAAAATGGGGGGTCGGAATATTTGTATGCTCTTAATGCTTACCAAGGCTGCATTTACTTGATCAAAAATACAGTAAAACACTACTATATTAACGTATTTTAAAATGTAATTTATTCCTGTGATGGCAAAACTGAATTTTCAGCAGCCCGCATTACTCAGTGTCACATGATCATTCAGAAACAAAATATGCTTACTTGGTGCTCGGTTTTCAGAAATAATTCTAATATGCTGATTTGGTGCCGATCTCCAATGCTTCAAACACTTCAGGATTTCTTGATGAATAGAAAGTTCAAAATAACTTTTTAATTTACTTAAAATAATTTATTTGCATATTTACTGTCACTTTTGATCAATGTAATGCGTCCTTGCCAGTTAAAAATATGAATTCCTTACTTATACAACATATATTTGACAAATGTTTAAATAATACAAATAATTTCACAAACAAACAGTTTATCAGGCCACACACGTCTAGTGCGCAGCAGCAGTTTGAGAGGTGTATTTTCTGGCTGTGTAGATCCCATTTTGAGGTGTTTTGTGGGAATGGACCACATGAAACGGAAGTGATCCGCTGGCATTGTCGACTCAGACCCATATGGGAGGGCCAGGATGCCCGTTCAAGAGCCCAACCGCCATGCCCTCGCTCTACCTCCATCTGCCTGTCCCTCCTCTCCTCCACTATCCTGCCGACAATGCCAACTAACACCCTGCAGTTCCATCGTTTTCTTAAAAATACATATTGGAATGGAAAAATATTTCCTTTTGTGACATTTCACTCCTCTTTTGTCACGGCCTACGCTCACAATAGAGTCTCAGGAAGGGATACAGGACAATAGCCCATTATCAGCAAACACTAGTATATTTTATTTGCCTAATGAGCTTGAGTTCTCTAGAAAGACAAAGCCCCCCTTCTTCTCCCCTGCATCCTCAGTAGCAGAGTCTGTTTTGGCTCCTCTTTAAGACATAAGCTGGACTCGCTCCCCACTGTGCCTCATTCAGTCCATGCCACTTCCGACACTGGCACCGGCTCTGCCACGACCACTGCGCGCCAACTTTACTTCCTATGCCCATTTAAAGGCCTATTGCTTCTGGCTGCACTCGCTGAGAAGGTACACAACCTAGAGAACACACGCCGCTCACGCTCTCTCTCTCTGTTTATTCACAGAAACAACAGCGGCGAACGACAACATGTCACAAACGCGAGCTGCGTTTGGCAAATTTTCACACAAAATCATCAAATCTGAGTCAGAAGTCGCTTTGCAAAATATAAGCTGTATTTTGTAGAGCCGTAGTAAAATAAAAAAGGTCACACTTACAATTTTCACTCTGAAAGTCTGGAACAAACTGCTCATCATTGTCAGGAACTTGAGCTGGGAGAAAGTTAAAAAGAGAGAAAAGGATAAATAAACATTTCCACAAGTCATTCTAACACAATCTCCACTCTAATAATCATTTTAATGAGTTATTTCCTCTAATAATCCTCGGTAATTGAAACACTAATGATTTGAAATTCTCAGGCCAACCCATAAAGACATTTATTGGTTTAAAACAGACGAAACATATCCTCTAATTATGTCAGTAATTTAATTTCAACTTAATTTGTTGGACAAAGCAGGCTCTTACGCGTGAAATGCATCCCTTATCCGTCTTGACACAACTGTGTCCTAAAATAGCTTGAGAATTAAAAAATAAAATAAAACAAACCAGGCAACCAAAGTAAAAACACCTTGCCTTGTGATCCAATGTGCTTTACACAGCGTCTTCATAAGGACAGGCATGCAGTGAGAAAACACCTATTGTTCACACTGTCTAATTGGGACACATCCCCACTGGTGAATGCACCTGTACCTGCCGCGACGGCTGCCGTCCAAACAGAGCATGTTCCCCTACCTTTCCCTCTCTCGTAGCTAATGCTAAAATAATGAAGCCTTCATACGGAGCTCAATTAAGCACATTCATGTTTATATCACTCTTACAAGACTTCTGTTGTTTATTGCTTGTTCAGCTCGACACAAAGGTGCCGTGGCGGAGGAGAGCACGAGACCTCGCTGCACGGGGCTATTAGCACGTTTATTCCTCCGCGCTAAAATTGGATTTTCATTTTCACAACAACAGTAACAAGTCGCAACACGCACAAATCAGCATTTGCTTTGTGTAAGGCAACAAGTTTCTCTCGGCTACTTGGCTTTGTTTTTGGAAATGGGAGTGTTGTCTCATATCTGTGTATAATGCATTCATATCTGATGGCAATTTTTAACTGAAAACCACTTGTGAATTTTAATTTGTTAAACAATATAGATGAGACCAGGCTATACTGTAAAATTAAAAGTTGTGAATAAAACTTTACAGGAGCACATTTCACAATCAAATCTATTTGAGTAGTTGTTCTACTTTGTAATTTCACTATTTGCTGTATCTTTGAAATTATTTGCAAAATTGTATAGTAATTTCTGAGTAAAAACACCAAATTATTTTCAGAGTAGATGTCATAAGACTTTTAATCTTTGTACTTTTTTAGGTTTTTAAGTCAAAATATAATTTAAACAAAAGACAACTATAATGAAGATATATTGTAACTGAAAAGTAGAAATATTATAGCTTATATATATATATATATAAATAATATATGTCAGATCATGGCAAGTTGCCATATATGCTTTAAATCATATAAGTTAAAACAATAAAAAATGTAAATAAATGTGAAGGCCAAAATAATGGGTTGATATTTTATTTTGTGTTACTTTTTACATTTTTGCTCTTTCAAAAATGATTGTTTCTTCAAATAAACGCTTAATTACAGGTTTTTCTGTGACTTACTCCACAGAGGTCCACATGTATTTAATTACCTGTATCTTTTGTTGCTGGGCAATAATGGTTCAAATATAAATATATAATAAATATAAACGTGTGTATATTCAGAAATTGACTTTCATAAATAAGCCCACACTAAAAAATATTCACTTGAGTAAAAAGTGTGATAACTAGCCCTGTTCTATAACTTCAAATTCAATCTGTATAGCATGCAATACCATATAATTGTACGGTAATCAGGACCAATTTATCTTTACAGGCAAGTCGAGCACAACCGCAGCAGATGTCTTTACTGGTTGAACTCAACAAGAAATACCAGCACCATTTCTCTGGCTGGTTCATTAAACAATCCCCTCACCAGATCAGAAAAGAATGAACAAGTGCACTAAGAGTCAGAAAAGTAGTGTAAGCATCAGTTAGAGAGAAAAGGTGAGAGGAGAGCCGCAGCCAGTATTCTCAGCAGGGTGAATGAGTCAACCTGTGAATGGGACAGCTGATCCCAGCACCACTCCTGAGGCTAGCTAAGGTGTTGGAGCATGTCCACCAGTTAAAGAAAAAAAGAGAAGAGCAGAAAACACAAACTGCAGCGCCAGGCCGTGAACGGCACAAGTCCAGCTACATAAAGAGACCCGTGTTCATCTCTCTGCTAAACAAAGAGGAAACGATGCAGAGAAACCAGATAAAGGTCACACTATGAAATCAAGAAAAGACTAGTCTGACATGATATATTCAGTCAAGTTTTGTAAGTTTTCTAGACGTAGTAAGTGACTGTCAGCTGTCTCTGGTCAAAATGACACATGTACGTCAATGACGAGCCATCAGCTCTTTAGTCTACGCTGCCGGAAATTCTGTCCGTCGCTCATACGTCTTCCTCTTCTTTCCAATTACCTGAGCTAATAAATCTCTGAAATGAAACCGCTAGGTCTTCGTTTGGGTTCTAATGGACAGGAAGTCATATATTAAATCTATCTGCGATTTATCTCGAATCTTTGGGCGCTGCGGCTGATGGATGGAAGACAGGTTGAATTGTACTCCTCACTGTAATATCTACTTTTTTTTCCCGCACACTTTTTTTTCCTGCCGGATACACTAAAATATTTAAGTCATGTCTTACTTCTTAGAGGCCCTGGGGTGGATTTGGCATAATCAAACTCACGACAAGGACAGTAAAGTCTGAAATCTGTTCTAAAGCGTACTTTTAATTTTAAAATCCACAATTATACTGCAAGCATTTTTAAATATATTAAAGAATACATGAAAGCGGTTTATTAAAAATTAAGATGATCTTTCCTTATGCAGGTGGGCAAGTCCTATTTTACATGTTGGATTATTTCAGATGTGTGGTTTTAAAAGCTGACCGGTACACACAGTCCTGTGGTGCAGCTGTACTAAAGCATATTTCAATGAAGTTATTTGAGATGATACTACATAAAAAGATACTTGATTAAGTCGGACTTTCATGTGGCGTTCAAAAATTCAGACACAAGCCAGATGTAATGCGATCACTAATAGAAAACAGACACACTCATCTTCATTTCCTCTTTTTGTCCAGTGCACGCAAATGCATTCCATAGGCGGAAAGGCAGCTGGGATTTCACAAATGCAAAGCGCTGGAATCGGTTTTACAAACTGCTTTGCATGATTTTCAGCTGTCCAACTACTTTGTTTTTGTTTTCTTCCCAAATTGCAACCAAACTGCTTTTTACAATAAACAGACAAAAGGCTGTTATGTATATCATGATTTGTGACATATATTTTAATCTTTTTCACAGCCTATATTAATTTACGACAATAATAAAATCCCACAAAGCTTATTTGCATTCTGATAAAAATGGAAACATGACAGCCAACTATATATGAATATTTATAATTTTTTAGCAAACAAAAAAAATGTTATTTAACTCGAAAAAAAAAACTGATAATCAGTTCAAATTTATTTGCATGCACATAATCAGTTTAAGGTTTCTAAATGTATACATGTCCTCAACAACATTTTAAAACCTTTCAAAATCATTCACTTTTTGCAGCCAGAAAAAATACTTTTGAGTAATATTTGCACCACTAACAATCACAGTTTAGAGTAAAATTCACACACATTTTTAACATCAAATTTGACAGTTCACCATTTATACAATTTGAACATAACATTGTTAGGAATGTAACATTTTACATTTTGAAGGCAAGAAAAACGTTACATTTTTTTACTTCAAAATGTTTCCCCATTTACTTTTTTTATGTAACACTTTAAGAAATTTCAAATGTATATTACATTCAAATATTTCCAAACAAATAAACAATCAACCAAAGAGTGAACCATTTACTAACCTAAAGGTCGGTGCTGCAAGCAAGGTGGGAAGAAGACACTCGCGCTTAACTCCTGAAGCATCACGTTTGAGTTAGACCACAACCAGCATGTCTTGCCATGAGAAACAAAAATTGCCAAAAACAACCACAAATAAAACAAGTTGGGGAAAAAAATGAAGTGCTAAAAGTTGAAGCTCTTGAAGCGATCTACCTTCAATCCATCTTTTTAACAAAAAGAGTTACAAAAACAAAGAAAAACCTAAAACACGAGAAGTATCAGACGAGAAAGAGAGGGATAGGAAAAAGAACACGAGTGAGGGAGAGAAGGTGTGCACGAGTGCGTGCGTGAGCGAGAGAGGTGGCAGTGTTGGTGCTGGCTCGTCTGCCTTAGCTCCTGCCAAAAGCGGACGAGAGGAGAAGAGAGTGAGCGAGACTGCAAGTTCTTCTGGTAATTTGTGATGACACTCAAAGTAGAACCTCCTCGGTCTCCCCCTAGACTCCTGCTCTTCTCAAGCACTAATGTATGCATGACACACCAAGTGCTTTTGCTACAGATGCATTAATTGGACTGCAGATTAGGTCTGTAACTTGAGGCATATTTGCTCCCCTCCCCCAAATCCCCCCCCCCCCATGCTCTCTCCGCTTCTGCAGCTTCAAAACAAAAGCTTGATCAAGCACTGAGAAACCTGAAGTAAACAGACCAGTGCTTACCTTCAGCGAGCCAGGTCTCCTGAAGTTGGCTGAGATCTTGAAATAGCTCTAAAAACAAAGACGGCAGAGTTTCAGATGGCGAAACAACAGGTACAAAGCTTTAATTATGAGTTTTGGCCCTCAGCGCCTCTCGATTCCAGTCTCAAAGCCCTCTGAAGACCGAGGCGAGCGCTGCTGATTGAGATTTTAAAGCCCCGAGTGCAGGTGGCAACGAGCGATATTGCATTTTGCGAGATGTTAAGAAGGCGTGAAATGAACATTGTCTTTTTTACCCACACCTGAGTGCTTACCCTCGGTGTCCAACGCCAGGTCAGAGTTAATGAATTTTCTTTTCCTGTCCTTCGCTGGTCTCGTGTTGGACGTCTTTCCCCGAGGATTCTAAGCAGAAAGCAACAGATCAATGGTCTCGAATGAAGATGGAGTGTGTTGAGTTGGCTTTTGAAAGACATGCAACACACAACAGCAGCTTCACACATCATATTTACTGCGAATATATGAAAGATTATTTAGTTAGTGGCACTTTTGACTTGTTTGAAATCTTTAAAAATGAACTCACTATACTAACCCAACATGAGCTGTTTGGTAATGATACCTTTCAAAAAGTTCTAAAAACATATTTTTTAATCTTTACAATATCACTTCTCATTTACACCATAACACACATTATTTTGATCAATAATCAATTTGAGACTTATAAAAGAGTAATGCTTTATTTTCAAACATGTAAACTGCATAACTGAAAATATGATTTTCTTAGGGGAAAAAAGTGAAAAATAGGATTTCCCTTGTTTAACACAATTTAAATGTATTATAGTGGACGTTATACGATCAAAAATATAGCAATTCTGGTATATATGTAGATTAATACACAATAACAGGATTCACAGATATTATAATAAATACTTTAAACCTATCAATGACTATTAATGTCTATGAAATCAGTCTAGAAGTTTCCCTAAAGCGAAGAATCAGACACATACAAATGACAGACCTGTCATGTTACGGTTTAAAAAACGCAGATTCTCCTCATCGGTCACTTATATGACAGATACATATTTACAATAATGGAGAGCTCTGGTTTACCTTCATTAGACTTACATGAGATTTTCTCAAAGGCACTTGTTGGTCGTAAAGTCCGTCCATTCTGCAGCGGTTGGACCCTGAGCGCGCCGTCCGATCACCCTTTGAAGTAGGAGACTGATTTTAAGCGATTTATTGGAGATGAATATGAACTGCTGCGCGCTCGAGCGCATTCAGCGGCTCCATTCATAAACGCATCTTTCATTTGATCGACTACATGCTGACTATTATGAAACAACTGTCCTCCGCCGGATCAGATTTCCACCCGTCAATCAAGAGCCTATTTCACCGTTCCTTCATTAAAATATGCTAAACTGATATTGCAATTATAAGGTGTTTATTTATGAGAAAACACAGCACGTCATTATAATTTCTCTTGTGGCTAGATGTTTTGGAAATGATGTGCATAAAAGTGCACACAATCATTGGATCCCGGTTATAAGGCTTACAAATGATCTAACAGTTTTTGGAAAGCTGAAAAAGCTTTCAAACTTTCAAAGAATGAAACAAACAAGCATATCCGCAGAATGGCAACAGCCACATTTTCCAAAAGTATCTGTTATGAATAAATCTTAGACAATTTAATGCATTGTTCTCAACCTGGGGGCCGTGGCCCCCTAGAGGGCTCTGAACTGATGGGTTGAAGTAAGGGAAGACAGAAGCTGAGACAGAAGACAAGCACAGATGAGTGCATGGTCAGTTATACAGTGTTGTCATGGATTACAGTCAATATCCAGAAATACTTGACCAATCAGAATAACTTTATTACAAATAGATGTGTAATGAGCTGTAAAGAAAATATTAAATACATAACAAATGTACATTATTAAAGTATTCTATTTTTATTATTAAAGTAAATAAAAATATTGGATAACTTTTTATTGTAATGGTTTGTGAAATTTACAAGTAATTTGAAAACTATTTCTAGACTATATATATATATATATATATATATAGGTCACAACATGCTCTCACAGTTTTTTTGTAAAGTAAACTGATTTTAATTTTCCATTTTTCATTATAATAGGTTTCATAACAGTAACTTTGTTTTATTTTTAATTAAACGAATAGACAAATTTACAGAAAGATGTTCATTCTCAATAATCATAATAGCAAGAAAGAATGACGTCTTAAAGATTAACAAAGAATCACTTAGATTGGTATTTTAATGTGATTTAATCTAAATGAGTCTTTGTGGATGACTATTTGAATATATATTGTTTGAATATTTCTGCTAACTATAGGAATGGAGCCCCCCCATAACACCTATGGTTATAGATATGCTTTCACACCTTATGTGACCTTTGAGATGAAGTTCATTATAATCCATTTACATGCAACATATTTAACACAAGCTTAAAGTGTCAGTCCGGCGTTTCCTCGTGTCAACGCTCTAATCACGTCATTAAGAAACATCTAACATGTCACTTCTGCAGGATCAGGTAAACCAGCACATAAACAGAGGAACTTCCATTATATGGAGATGATGGAAACCTAAAGTGACATTTTAAGTCTTGATTCTTGACACAATGAATAATCCCGTGAGCTTGACGGAACGCAGGACAGGTATAGATGTTCATTCGACAGGTTAACATTAAAAGGTTACATCCACAGGATGCATCTGTTGTCAGGTCAAGCTGACAGGGTCAAACGGTGAAAGCATGTGTGTTTGTTAGAGCTACGAATGGACAAATTACCTGCCATATTACACATGTTTGTTTTCTGTAAATATTGTTGCTTTTGCTGATTTCAAAACTTTTATAAAAGTGTCAAAAAGTTTAGGTTAGATTTTTCTGCATGTCTCTAAATAAATACAGAGTTTATGAAAAGAAGAAAAATTATATTTAGTCAAATTAAAACTCAAGTATTTGACGTGGCACATTAATATTGATTATTTAAATGACTTTACAAAATGAAGTTTAGAAACGTAGTTTATAAACTAGGTTCGGGAGGAGCACGTCAGATACTCAGCCTAATTAACACAGGTGGTACACAATCTAGGTAATCAACCCTTGGACATAAATACAGCTGTCTTACCTCCATCTAGTCGACGGTTAAGCAGCATCCCTCCACCACCCCTTCTCCACCAATAGCACTAAATTCTCATCATACTCTGGGTTCGGGCCCTTCCGAGCTCAGAGCCCTCCCCAGGACAGCACGCACAACGTATTACCATACTCGCCAAATACGCATTACGTTTATCGTGCTAGTAGATGTAAGTGTGAAATCGTGAATTAAGCATCATATACGCATGTTATAATAGGCCAAGCAAAAAATGCAGCACTCACTTTTATACAATATAAATGTCTCAATTTACCAAAATGGGCCTTCATTATCCTTGTTATAAATGGTGGATGAATTATGACATGCGTTTAACTTTTAATTGCTAAAAATGTCATACGTCATATCTCCAACATGCAAATATAGGCAAGTTCATTGTCAGTTCACTGCACAAAGCACCTATTATGAACTACGGGCTATGTGGGGGTGAGTGAAACTAAACCAGGCCTAACCAGAAACTTAAGTTACCAGGATGTGCAATAGTGTCTCACATCATTGCATGCAGCTATCGCAAGAAAAGGAAAGGTGCAGTCGCTGTGGCAGAAGTGCATCACAACACATGAATATGCATGAACAAAGCACCTTGTGACCATGACAACCATGTCTTGTAAAGACAAAATACAAGTCTTTCAATCTGATTCTCCGTCAACAAGCAAGCAGCTTCAGCTTAAAATAAAACAGAGACAGGCATTCGCATTGAAAAGCATAAAACTGTGAATCGACTGCTGACGAGGATTGTCTAACGATAACCTAAAACCTTCATTTGTGCTTGTAATATAAAGACTCTTTGTCCACATGTTCATGCTTCTGGAAATGATTCTCTTCAATGTTTAGTTGATCCTTCTTCAAGTATCTTGACCGTGTTCAGTGATACAGAAATTCAGTTTAAATGATTGTTTGATCCCAGTTCATTTTTCAAATGCAACTTTCAAAACAATCAATATATTTATACTTGAAAAAAAATGAATTAAGTTGCATGATTAATGTAGGAACATGCTGTCGTAGAAATCACCCATTGACATCAAAAGTCCATTTTTTCCTATAGAAAAACGACTGTCTGTCAGTTTCAGATGCAAAATAAAATAAAAAGTTAAAATGTGAAATAAAATAACATTTTTACAAAGTTCTGGATTTGAACCCAGCATGCTAACGAGTATCGAATATGAAACATGTACCACTAGACTGACACATTACAAGTTAAAAAGTTCTTTGTTTTTCATTTGGCCATGTCTCATCCTTCCTAAATAACATACCCAAGATAAAATAGTTCCGGTTCATGAGTTCCATCTGAATCCACATATAAGACTTCAGATCTCAAGTGTTTTTGCAGTGCTTATTATCCTCAAATCTCTCTGATTCCAATTCCAGTTGAGCCAAAACATACCTTTTAAACATTTGTGAACAAAAAACTGCCCCACGTTTGGCCTTTTCCTCCCAGTGCTTTGGCTTGTGCTGCATGATGGCAGTTTAATCAAATATCTGAGACAGCAAACTGGTGGCTGTAGCCTAACCGCAGCTGTCAGGAACCCTCACAATGCTTTTCACCATTCACATGAACTCTACAGCAGGTGTAGCGTTGATCTCAGGTGTCAGTCTTTACTCTCTCTGCGGTCACGTCGAAAGAAGGAGAAGAAGCTAGAGCTTTGAGGAGGACCCATCAGCAAACGGGCCTGATTCTCATGAAACCTTTTAATCTGTCGGGAAGATAGAAAACATTTTTACGTTATATGATATAAATTCATAAAGACAATCAGATGAGAGAAGATATGACAGATAAATGTTATATGACCTGGCATAATACACAAATAAAGGCACATAACTTGCCAAGACATGAACATGATAAAAACAGCCAGTGAACTAATGGACTAGAATGTGAAGTGAAAGTGTCTTTTTAATAACTTTGTTCCGGTCACATTTAATTGAGTGCTGAATTCCCTATTTGTGGGTCAATTATAACTTCACATCAAAGGTGATGGTAAATATCAAGCTCTTCTCTTTGTTCATGAAAGTATTCAGACACAGCAATGCAATCAGAAGGTAAATGGTACTGAACACCTCAAAAAGAAAACCTTTGGAGCATTTCAATTTAATTAAGAGGAAGAGTCAACATGACATTTTTGACACATGGGGTGAAATCGAGAGTGTTCATATATAATGCAAATTTATTGGAATCGTGCCCTTTTTAGTGTCTCTCTGGAACAATTTAGAAAGACAAGATCAAATTAGGTGCTTATTTTTATGAATAAATAAACTAGATGTTTCTCTGTGGAATGAAATGCTAAATGTATTGGTAAATAATTTTATACAAATTTATATAACGATTTTTTTTTTACATATTTTTTTTTTAAACGTATTTAAAGAAAAATTGTATTTAGTGATGTTATTTGGTAAATAAATAGTTTTAGAAAAAATGAATATTTGTATTTATTTCCACATTGATTGCATGAAACATATAACAAAAAAACCATGCAATGCCAGTAATTTACACACAAGCCCTCACAAGCAAACACTGATACAATACAGCTCCACCTAAAACTGGATTAGCATAATCACTTTGGCTGAGGATAAGCTGGAACACCTGAATATTGACTGTAGTGTCTCAAAAGCATTCCTTACGTTTACCGACACTAATTAAGCCTCAACGAAGCCATAGGTTGCCATGGAGATCACCTGCTACGATAACAGTTTTGTTGGTGTCTACATTTAACCAAAGTTTTAATCTACAGGTACAAGTGCTCCTTCCAATTAATTGTGTTGTCATGCTTTTTGGATTCCAGGCATCGACAAAATGAAGTATATGTAAATGAACACCACACTTCAGAAAAGATGCTTTCAGAGAAAGGAAACTTTAATTAAAAGCAAACAAAGCTTTGAATTTTGCAAATGAGGTGGTTGTTTCAGACTGGAGCTTGTTAAACGGTGTTGTGATTTTTGCACAAAATATCAGAAGAATCTAAGACTGACCAACTAACGCCGGTTTAGAAGGAAACGCAAAGTGAGAAAAATTCTCTTCAAAATATTCCTACACTTAAACATTCATAAACACATGCAATATAAAGGACATTTAAGCATATAGAAAATATGAAATGTGCATGCCATACTTACATTGGCTCTGCATCCATGACTCACCGTCTATTTGCAGGAAGGGCTTTACTGGTTCTGTCAATGGAACAGAGTTATATAATACTGAAACATGAATAATATGTTAAAAGAAGTAAAACACAAACGTTTATTTCTGTTTATATACAGTACAGTATATATGTAAACATCAAGATATTAGGGTCATTGTTTAGTTTTTCTGTACTATTTTGTATATTTTGCTATCGTAAGTCTTACAATGTGAACTTTGAATGTAGTCAAAGTACTGTATAAATATTCAATGTAGTCTCTAAACATAATACACAACTATTCAAACGTTTGGAGTTGGTACAATATTTAATGTTTTTGAAAGAAGTCTCATGCTCACCAAGGCTGCATTTATTTCATACAAATACAGTAAAACAGTAATATTGAGAACTATTATTACAATTAAAAACAATTGTTTTCTTTTTAAATATGTTAAAATGTAATTTATTCCTGTGATCCCAAAGCTGAATTTTTACTGCTCAAGTAAAATGTCTTATTTTAATCAATGTTGATAACAGTTGTGGTGCTTAATATTTTGTGGAAAAAAAATTCAGGACTATTTATAAATATATAGTTCAAAAGAACAGTGTTTATTTGAAACAGAAATATATATTTGTTTAATTATAAATGTATTCAATGTCACTTTTGAAGAATTGAATGCACCCTAGACATTGAAACAGTAGCATATCATTAATATTATCAAAAATCGTAAAAATGTCCTAAAAGCTGCCTTAATTGTAATTGTATTATCTTAATAATAAAAGAACTAGCAAAATACAGCTTAAAGTTATTGTAGAAAAAGTAAAGCATAATATAAAGACTTCTACTATAGAAATAATGTTCCCCAAATGCACAACTTCATTGGACGAGTAAACATTTCTAAATTCAGTATATTAGGAACACCACACTGGAGGATGGGGGGGATTTACAATGACAATGAAATGTAACCTGATAATGATGGAGGAACACTGGGCCAGACGTCTGCCTGTGTGGATCTGCCCCATCTCCATTGCCCCCTCCAGCCCCACCACCTCCAGCAGCTGATCAGACGGGTCTAAGAGACAGAAAGAAGAACTAACCTGATCTAAAAATGAGCGAAAATCCATCAAATAATGAAAAAGACTAGCTGCACTTGAGCAGACCTTCATCTTAAAAATGCTTCTCCTAACAGACATTTTCATTCACCTCATTTAATTAAATAAAAAGTCTAGTTAAACTCTCCGAACTTTCAATGACCTGCGAGTTACTCTAGATCCAGACAATGAATCTGGAATCAATCTGCCTGGTTACACCACATATGCACTTCCTTTAAATATTACATTTTTAAAGTAAATCCTGTTGTGTCCTGTATGATAAATTGCTTGTGATTTTTCGTAAATATATAATTTGTTTGGCAAAAAAACATCTGCTAAATGATAAAAATGTAAATATGTAACACATGCAAAATATGTGCTAATACCTAAAGTGAATTATTTAGCATTATCATTAACGTACATGAGATACACAAACCAAAGAGCCCAAAGAGGCAGTCCGCTCCCTCCAAAACACAAAACCAATATCAATATCCCTGTCAAAAAGGGTTAGCCTTTTAAACCATCCGCTTTCTTCCAAACGCTTGAGCCTGACCCATGGGGGACGTCAGGGAAAAGATTATGAGGAGAAAGACCAAAAGAGAAGATGAGGAGCAGGCAGTGGAGGTGTGTTTGGGCTGAAGAGGGGGGGGGGTGTGAAAGGGAGAAAAAAGCAGACAAGCTTGATTTGGAATCTTCACAGTCTGCCTTCCGCTCTAAAAAAGCATAAATTGTCACCGTTGGAGAAAAGGAGGGGAGAAAAAAAACACCAACAACCCACAAACAAAACACCTATTAATTAGAATGCGACACTGATGCAAAGCAATCTTGTGTTCTTCCATATTTATTCATTTCTTTTTTGTTTTGAAGTTATGAGCATTGATTTTTCCTCGGTCGGAGGTCCAGTGTCGCGCTGGGACCATCTGTTCAGTAACAGCTCCTATGAGTCTTCCTCTCCTGCACGCGCACACGCACACACACACACACACACACACACACACACACACACACACACACACACACAGTCAAACCACACAAATAAACAGAAGCGAGTGCTGGCAAAGCTCTGACCGCTAGCGCAAGGTCCAGCCAGGTCTGTTGCACTCTAATCATTTCTATTTACATTTTAGCAATTCAATTCTATAGCTCACACATTTTATATCTCATATTCCTTAAATGTATCAAATTGTCTTACATTTTATTCCATTCAGTTCTATATTCTACATATTTTATATCAAATGTAATTCAATTTCTTACATTTATTCCATTCTGTAACTTACATATTTTATCTTAATATTGATTCCTTCGTTTTATTCTATTCTTACATCTTACATTTATCCAACATTTTTATTTTATTTTATTCTGTTCTGTTATACCTTACATACATTTTTATTTTACTTGTATTCTGTATAAATTCAATTGAGATCCCCTGCGGGTGCTAGGTAGAGCTTTGAGTCATAACTGTTGACTTATCAGAAGCAAGGATCAGAAAGTCCATTTTGCATATTCAAGTTAAATGTCATTTATGTGGAAAGAATCATTCCACATGTACCTAAGTGCAATGCAGCAATATATTTCTTAAAAATGTAAAAGCTAAACACAACAAAACACAGAGTTGCTTACAGTTGTCTGGCAACCGCAGTTAACAGGGTAACACAAATTCTTGGATTGTTGTACCAACGCTGGGTTCAATTGTTGTCAAGGAGACAGGCTGCGAACGAGGCCTTGCTGGGACTCGAAAAAGTGTGAGAAGTAAGAGCTGCATGCATTGAGTGTGTGCGTGCGTGTGTGTGTGTGTGTGTGTGTGTGTGCGTGTGTGTGTGTGTGTGTGTGTGTGTGTGCGTGTGTGTGTGTGTGTGTGCGTGCGTGTGCGTGTGTTTGCGTGTGCGTGTGTATGTGTGTGTGTGTGTTTGTACACAGTCCTTTGACCACAGTGGCTCTGCTCTCTAAAAGGCTCAGGCTCACAAGACTGTTGAGGCTGAGAGGTCACGCAGAGGTCTGTCATCAGCGATGAACAGCGTCAGAGAGAAAGTCTGAGGGATTTATAAACACACTCTCTAACTACAACTTCACATGCTCTGGATGGGAGCTGTCACCTCTTTTCAATTATCTTGGAATTTAAAAGAGAGTCTTAATGAAACACTAATTACAGGAAATGATGTCAACACCAAGAGTTAGCATTCCTTTCATTTCAGTTGATGTTCAGGTAGCACATGCTGCCCCAGAGTTGCATCCAAAATCATATATACTTATAATATATAGTATGCAAAAACAGTATGCCAAAACAGTAGGTGAAAAGTACCCTGGCCTGCTACTTCTGCAGAGATTCTTAAAGTGCCCCTATTATGCCTTTTCGAATATTACCTTTCATGCAGTGGGTCATGTAACTGTATGTGAACATAAACTATCTGCAAAGTTGAGAAGCCGACAGTGCATGATAAATAAAGTTATTGTCTATCAAATAAAAAGAGTTGGCTCGCAATCGCCTAAACGAGTCGTTAAGAATTCAAATCTTATTCTGTTACGGCTGTACATCACGAAGTAACATATAATGTCCGCCCATGGCTCTCATTAGCGCTGTACGAGGTAGATCAATCATAAAGGACTGCGCCATCTGACCAATCACAGCAGCGAGGGCTCACGGAAAGGAGGGGTTTAGAGAGATTCTTTGAACTGCTTCACACGAGTCGTTTACAAATCATTTAGAAATAAGGTAAAATTGAAACTATTTTTTGAGAAAACTAAAGTGATTTTTGACCTTGCATGCATGTAAACCTGTTTTAGGAGACTCATAAAACAATACTAGCAACCTTAAAAATGGCATTATATGGGCACTTTAAGTGCGTATTTGATGGACACTTTACTGTCCCATGAGGCCAAGGGAGAGGATTTCTGAAAGGCAGTGAAGTGACACAACTGACGCTATAGTGCAGGATATATATGCCGGATATAGTGTAGTATAGTATTGTATAGCCGAATATCCAGATTCAGATATAAACAACAATTTTTTATCAGTTGCAAAGTAAGTTCAAATTAAAATGTAATACCTACTCAGACAGGATGCGATTTTGGACACACAGCTGGTGAAATATCTACTAGCCAACAAAAATTTTGGCTCTAATCATATTCTAATAAAAAGTATACTTGAATATCTAAAATAATATTAATAAAAAGGGTTAGGTAAAGATCCTTTTGTGCACATAATATACCATGAGGGGTTAACTGGTCAAACCCTAACCCCTTGGTTCTAAAAAATATACAAAAAAATAAAGAGTGCAGTTCCACACTACTAGAATCACCAAACATAATTTCAGAAATAATTACTGTTTTCAAACAGGTTTTTCTGAAGACTCCAATAAAACTGCTTTAAATCAAATAGCTCCACCCATAGCTGACATGATTGATTGATGTCCACTGCTTAAACAGACATATTGAAACTTTTTGAAAAATTTAGATTTTATTTTACACTTTCAACCTCCATTTCTAAATTTGTTATGTAAAGCTGGGATAAGAAAAAAATATTTTAACAACAAAATGTCAAATCACCTTCACTTTTGAACACATCTCTTTCTTTTGCACATGCACACACAAGCCGTATGCACCTGATAATGGTGTTTTCTTGTCACCTGTTTTTTTTTGTCTGATTGAACAGCCCGTGTTACTCATGACGCACATGGAGCGACAGGCGTAGGCAGGGTTGAGGTGCGCGGGAGGGGGTTTGAGGGGCTTTCGCACAGTGTGTCAGGGGACATCAGTAGCCCCAGTGCAGCCCACGTCCATGCTGAATAATTCAGCCCGCCTCCATTCCCTTCCACCTGAGGAGGCCTGTCTCCTAGCGTCACCAGCGGGGCCACTCAACTGCTCCCGAAAGGTCAGACTCTACCCCATTTGAGAGCCGGGCCTCGGGGGCTAATGCACTCCCTGTTTACCATCCAGCTAATGCACCCTCGACTAATCTGACAAGCACAGGCCTCTCACCTTCAGAGCTCCTTCAGATGAAGCCGTATCTATGAAGGCTTTCAAAACCATCGGCGAGGCGCCCAGGCTAAGTGCCTTCTCTGGTCCAAACCTGGCCTTCGCGCCAATCAATTGATCTTTTTTCCAGAGTAAATGGAATAGAACGGAGCGTAAAGGGTTTTGTACTCTTGCTGTCTTTTTTGGAAGCCGGTTTTATTCACCAAGCGCTCCGTTTCTACTGAGAGCTGCAGCAGAGATGCAGCGGCAGGATATTAGAGCAAACATGCATGATACAAATGGGTGCATTTATCAGCGGCTGACTCGTATTGACTGAAATTAAAGGGGCTGGATGAACCGTAAAGACTAACGACACCTGAGATAATGGATTGGTACTTGGGGTTTAACTGAGGTGGACAGATAAAAAAAGTTTAATGAATGAGATACTATGGAGTTATGGCGTGTAAATGTACCGATATTGATAAACTGTACAAAACATGAATAAGTATACTCATACTAGAGGTTATATTTCATTTTTACCCATATTGACTGGAAAGAAAGCAGCTGGGCCAAGCAAGTAAACTCTTTAAACAAGAAAGTCGAACTGACAATCTCTTTCAAATGGGTGATTTCTCATCAGGGAACCTCGAATACTGTGATCTTAAGACTCGAACAGGCTCTGACGTTTCACAATTTATTCTGCTCTTTGTGATCCCAAACAGTCCCATGATAACGGCCCGAAGAGATTCTGTAAAACTACAATCAATGCTCCCAAAGCAGCACGATACATGGATTTTCCCCAACGTTGTGACAACCGGCGTACACATTTCTAGATTAGTGTATAGCGTTCTGCCTTGATGATTCTCCGTGGAGGGAACATCTAAGTGTTTATCTCAACAACAACAAGTCTTACTGTTTTTTGCACTTTGACAGGATTTGGGTTAATGTCAGTTGGCAGGGAACTACATGTAAGGGTTTATGTGTGTTTGGTATCTCACTTGTATCAGCAGCACAGCATTTGCTCTTCTTGCATAAAGATCATTTTTATTAGGGTTCATCACAACAATCTCTAGGTCAAATTGCTGCTTATTCTGGCCAAAATGTAACTATTCTATGAGGTGTTTGAATTTGTATGCTTTTCACCCATAAGAACACTAAAGTCTATTAAGCATATTTTTTAAAACTACACAAATTGTATAGCAAAAATTCACCAAAATGTAAAGTGATGAACTACAGTTGGATTTTTTTAACAGTACGTGCCATTTAGAAGTGGGTTTATGAAAAGCATATTATGTGATAAAACATTGTGTGATAAATATTCTATTTATCAAACATATAACAGTGCGGCAAATTATTCAAACTGTAGAAGTCAGTTTCCACCTCACACTAAATCTAAAATATAGCAATGCAACTTCATTCTGTATCTCACATTAGGACTTTATTTTCACAATGTGTCTTTATATCTTATATACGGATCTTTAAATCTCCCAAATGAGATTTTAAATCTCACAAATCATGACGTTGCATCTCATATATCTTTGCCTCTCACAAACTATGTTTTGCTTAGAAACAGGCTTTATTAGCAAACAGTAGTTCAGAGTTATGTTTGTGCTATTCTGACTATCTCACAAACATAATCTAAAGACAGTTAGACAGTTAAAATGTGAATATATTTCAAAGATGTGATATCATAATAATATGGCAAATTCAGTGATAGTTTTGTGTGCTATGAGTACTAAACAGTCAGTGAACAGACTGTGGGCGGTTCATGGACATACCGTCTAAGTCCGAGACTACAAGGCACCAAAGATTCACAACTTTGTTTGAAAATTGTGTGAATTTTGTATTATGAAAAACAGGAATTTGCAGGCCTGGCTCTGATTTATGGAGGTCATTTCAGTACCCTTGAGCACAGCTAGTGGCAGCAGCAGATGTATGTGACAGTAAGCCTGCTGCTTTAGAAAGTTATTGAAACCCCAATCAGCCTGTTTTACCACGGTACAGTTGAGTCTGCTTTGATTGGACAGGTCTGTCCACCAACGCTAGCACAAGCCATTACAGAGTCACTGACAATCCCAAACACTGACATTAAAACTGCATCCCTTCAACCCAAACAAAAGCCACTCGCCGTGATTCAATGTGTCACTGGTGAAATATTCATCATGAAAGAAAAGTTCCTCTGAAGTTGCCTTTGATTAATCAGGTATGAAGACAAGGACTTGGCAAACCAGTAACGTTAAGGTGACCCTTAAAAAAATGTTCCAAGTTCAATGCAAGCTCTATTGACAGCAGTTATGGCATAATGTTGATTACCACAGAAAATATGTTCAACTAGACCCCCAGTAAATAATAAATATTAAATAAAAATGTATGAAAACATAAAATAAATTATTGAAAATAAGTAAATGTAAATTAATGAAATAAAAAATAAATAAAACAATGGTTAAAAAAGAAATATTAAAATAAAAAAAAATATATCAAAATATTTAAAGAGTAAGTGCTTGAATACCTTGGACAGCAAAAACGAGTTGTTTGGGGTCAACGATTGGGGTCTTCTTTTCCGGAGACTTCTTCCCTGTTCGACGGTGACCTCTCCGTTTCTTGCTCTCTCCCCAAAGGTTGGAACCGCCGTGCATGCTGGGAATATTCAGGATGGCAATTCCCTCTAATGAGATGTTGCTGAGATTTACGGTGACACATCTCACTATAAAACATGAGAAAGATTAAATTACAATTAGTATACAATGAGTGAACAAATAATTGACTTGATCGCTCAATCAATCAATAATGGATAAATAAATCTATCACTGTTGCACTAGCACTAACAAAATAAAAATAATGTGCTTTCTGTTACATGGGCCTTTCTGAAAATCATCAGTATTTTGTGGGAATAACATTAAAATAATACACTACAGCTCCTTCCAGTGGTTCAGCAGGGAGTGTTTAAGTGTTAGAAAGGTGATAAGGCATGTGTGTTTCTCACTTATTCTCATTACCTCCACCTCAAGATAATCGTGCAGCTTCTTGCAAGTTGCCGAGAAGGTCTCAGAGGTTCCAAACTCAAAGTAACAAAGCTTATTCTTTGTCCTGAAACCAACAAGTTGTGTTAGTTTTTTATAGATAATGTATTATTTACAGATCATTATTTACAGTGGTGAGGCATGGTATTAAATATCTGAGCAGGTAACTAGGATGCAGAATATATGGATACCATAATGGTCAGTCGATATTTTTTTTTGTGTATAAAAATAAATACAAATTTAACCTATGAATCAGATACTGATATTTATATGGCCGAAAAGTAAGATGAAATTCTGATAGTTTCCACTGTAAATCAATGAGATCTTTATGACAGTATAACAGACCAATGACTGTCTGGTCCTCATCTTGGGATGAAATTGATAGATGTCCAGGATGACTCAAAAACTGAAGCACATGGCGCAAACCCCTACCATCAAAGAGCCCAGCTAGGGTTCAGAGAGGGTAATCTAGCTGCCCCTTCAATTAAGAGTGGCCTGTGGAGCCGGACCCCTGTCCCCCACCCCACAAAAATCTCTCTGGGACCAGGATCATGATCAGTGACCTCACCAGAACAAACCACCATCTGCTTTTATTACCAGCAGACACACACCTGAGCCTTCTACAGCAGGGACCAAACAGCAAGGATTTAGAGATTTAGAGAATTACACAATCCGAAGCAGAAAAAATGGATCTGGTAAAAATAAAAATAAAGAAGAACAAGGACTCTGTAATTGGCATGAAAACAATAAAAAGGCTTAAAGAAATAGTTCATACAAAAATGAAAATGTGCTTAACCCTCAGGCCATCCAAGATGTAGATGAGTTTGTTCCTTCATTGGAGAAAAATTGAAGAAATTTAGCATTACATCACTTGCTCACCAATGGATTCTCTGCAGTGAATGGGTGCCATCAGAATGAGAGTCTAAACAGCTAATAAAACCATTACAATTATCCACAAGTAATCCACATGACTCCAGTTCACCAATTAATGTCTTGTGAAGTGAAAAACTGTGTTTACAAGAAACAAATCCATCAAGGTATTTTTAACTCCAAACATTTTTTTATAAAACATAGACATAGAACATAGAGTCCTCTATCCATAACATTGCTTTCTCCAATGGTAAATTAATCTACTCTGAATCAGGAGAGCAATAATCCCAAATCAAGCACTGATTCTAAGCAAAAAAGACCAAAAATGTGGATTATTGTGATGTTTTTATCAGCTGCATGGACTCTTATTCTGATGGCACCCATTCACTGCATCCACTGTAGGGCAAGTGATGTATAATTTTAAATGTCTTCAAGTTTGTTCTAATGAAGAAACAAACTCATCTACATCTGAGTGTGAGAATTTTTTTGGAGAAGACAAAAAGGAGAAGACAGACGAGCAGTCATAGTGTTTGTTAGCACAGTAGTTTTTCAGCAATAATGAAAAAGAAGAAAAAAGATAAACGCATAAAAGGATTTTAAAGCGTTATCTTTGTAACATCAATCTGTACCTCTGTAATTAAAGGGGAGGTGAGAGGTATTTTTCACTTAATTTCACACAGAATGGATTAAATTTATATTAATGGCAGCAGCACTTCTTAAATGCCCATAACTTGAATCCGACCAAAGTCCTGGCATCAGTCGCAAATCCAGAACACATTATCAATCAGGGGTCCGCGGCGGGGGAAAAAACCTTTTAAAACACGCTGATGTGCAGAAACTGCACAATAAAAAATGGACCCCTCTTCACTGGATCCCAGCCCCAACAACCTGGATCTATTAGTATAAGCAGGACAACAATCGCTGAATTATTGATTTCCTCATTAGACTTTTTGTCAGGACCATTTAGAGACGTTAAAAATGAGCTTTCATTAGCCACTTGCAGGAGAACCTCACTGCCTTTGATTTATAATGTGCAACATGGTCAATATACGGCAGAACGGATGAGGAATACAGGGCGCACACGCTGAGATCGGCCTCCGCATGTAACCACACACACCTCAAAGCACAGCTTACATGGACACACACTTCTTCATAGTGACAGAGCTGAAAACTCTCCTCCCAGAGAGTACTTACAGTTATAGTACAGATACAGGACATACAGGATGCAAGGATTAACATATGGACCTTTATGTTTGTTATGCATCTAGGGTTGCTAATTAAAAGCTGCGTTAAAACCCAGAGCAGAATGTTGAGAGATGGTTTGTTGTGGTTAGTCATATTTTATCTGAATGTGAAGGGTAACAGCCACAGGTAAATGTCTGAACTTTTAACTGGATATTTTTATTAAAAGTGTGTTTTAATGTAATAGAATTTGGTTCCAAATCAATATGCTGTATTTTTTAAAGAAGAAATGAAATACATCTTTAAAAGTTACAAAAGATTTCGACTTTAAATTCTAAATCCTCTTTTTTCAATTGGAATATGAATGGATGAGATTTTAGAATTATAATTTACATTAATGAATGCACAACTGAATAAATAAATAAATTCATAATTACTGAAAAAATTAATAATTAGTGCTGTCAATCGATTAAAAAACGAATTAATTGCAATTCTTTCCTGAAATTAATCGTAATTAATCACAATTAATCCCACCTAACAATTGTTTAAATGTTTTTACAATGCAATAATTTCACATTCAATCTTCAAATTAAAGTAGAAACAATACAAAGAGAGTATGTGTTTAATATACTGAGGCGAAGTGGTGCTCGCATCTGAAACGTCTCTGGGTTGATGTGGTCATAAAGACGCTCTGCGTTTAATTAACGATGGTTCTTGTCAAGAACGCAGCAGTTGTGAGTGGGAGGCCAACCCTAGCTTGCCCTGCGTTAACTGCATTAAATATTTTTTATATGTTAAACAAACAAAAATAATCACCTGCGTTAACATGCTAATTTTGCACTAAAAGTACAAAACTCTAAAACATGAAAAAAGTAACTAACTACTAAATAAAAATAAGAATAATTTTTGCATCAGAATATCAATATGGATGAGATTTCATAGTCTTGAGATTTAAAAATTGTTTTAAAATAATGTTTAATTCTGTTCCACATACAAATATATTACTTTAGAAGAGAAGCTTTCATTTAGCGAAGACCTAAATACAGGTGCTTTGAGACATTTTCTGACCATAGAAGTGGCCAAGATAAACTGTTCTTGTATATAAAAACGTGATGTGAAAAGATTTGTCAGAATTATCAGGCATCATCTCTTCTCAGGTGTTTGGTCATCTCGGATCATTTAAGGGTTGGATCCAGACTGAAGCTTGTGTAATTCCTAGTTACCACGGGATGTTAATCCAGAAACAGAGAAACAAATAGAGACATAATTAGCGTAGCCGTTGTTCCATCCAAGCAAAAATGATCAGTTCAACCCAAGCTAAAGCATAATAATGTGCATTTGATCAGATATAACTGCAGTACAAGATTATGAGAGGCATTATATGAATGCTTGGCTAAAGAGATGTGTCTTTAATCTAGATTTAAACAGAGAGTGTCTGAACCCCGAACATTATCAGGAAGGCTATTCCAGAGTTTAGGAGCCAAATATGAAAAAGTTCTACCTCCTTTAGAGGACTTTGCTATCCTGTACCAAGAGTCCAGAGGGTTGGATTGTAGCGTGATAGTAGATTAGTTAGGGCCTTACCATTTAGGGCCTTATAGGCAAGTAATAATATTTTGTAACTGATACTGAATATTGTTGTCTTATTATAGGAGTTTCAGGGTTTATAACATACTGCAGATCTCACACAATGTATCTTTTCAGACCTCACCTCTGATTTCCAGTATTGCAGACATTTGAGCAAAAGATCAGGATAGATTGAGCCACGATGGCTCCTTAGTCGATTCCCCCCACTTAACCTAACAAGAGTGCTAAAGCGACAAATCAAGCCGATCCCTTTGCTCATTAGGTAATTAGGAGCATCTCATCTCTTCAATCGGATTCCCATCTGTTCCGTTCCCTTTCACCGACGCACACAAGTAGGGCTGATACAGGGTCACAGCTGCACTAAAGACTGAGGGAAAGATCCGTGCGCACACTAAGAGGGGTGGAATGAAATTTTGGATTATTCTTACATGTAACAGAATTAAAGTGTACTAAAAGTACCAAAAATGCACAAAGTGTTTTGAATCAAAATGGTCTATTGTGTGTCTTCTCAGTGCTACCAAACAAGGACTTGAGGAAAGTGTCACGGTGGCGTTGTTCACCCGAGGCGACTGCCTTTCGCCACTTTCTGCTGCGTCTGAGGAAGGCAAACATGGTCTCGTCATTGATTTTTTTCTTTGACACCTAATCTAACCTGCATGCAGTGATGTACGACCTCATTCTCACACTAATTTCTTCTTTATCTGAGGTGATAAATATCACATTGATATAACTAGCTCTGTCAGGACTGCTCTGATGCACTGGTTTGTAGAACATGACACTACAAGAAGAAGAGCAGAGCGAGAGAGAGAGAGAGAGAGAGAGAGAGAGAGAGAGAGAGGTGTTGCTTGTTATAAAACCATAACACTAAGTATAGCACAGTGATATTTTAGTATCATTGAGATATGAGTATACGTTTTTAATAATATTTTGAATTAGTTTTTATATTTTGTTTTCCTTTTTATTAAATTAAAGTTTTAGCAATTTAGTTGTTCTTGTCATTGTTATTAGTTATATATATATATATAACTAACCCTGAAATATATATTATATATATATATATATATATATATATATATTTATATTTCAGGGTTAGTTTTACTTATTTTAGTAGATCAAGTTTAACTACATGAAAATGAAGATTGTCTTGACAACTAGCAGAAATAAAAAAAGTGTTTGTATATATTTTATTTTATTTAAAGTGTAATTCATTTCAGATAAATATTACAGCTTACTGTATTTTTGATCAAATAAGTGCAGAAAATTAATTTTAAAAATGTATTCTAAATTTTGACCTTATATATCATGCTTATATATCAGACGTTAATTGTTTTTATATAACAATAGTTTAAAATAATTTTTACCGGTAGTGCATATATATAATAATAAAAATAGAGAGAGAGAAATATATATATATATATATATATATATATATATATATATATATATATATATATATATATATATATAAAAAATACTATATATTCAATATCTGGAAAAGCAAAGAATAAATAAAAATATATTTGTAATTATATATGTATAATTCCTCCCTTTGTAGTATTTCTAAGGCAGGTTTCCCTTGCGGACAAAGCAATCCCAGAATGCATTGTAACAAGCTCAGTGAAAATACAAGATGTAAAGAGTTTTGCATTTAGCAGTTGCCTTTGTAACATTGAAAACAAATTGATTTTATCATACTGAGCAATACATGTGTTATGTGCAGAAAAAAGCACTATAACATTTCAATCAGGCTAAAAAATTGTAATGAATTTTTTTTTTAAACATACTGTGTAAGACAATGCCACACCAGACCCTCAAAACTGATGTATTATTTCAAAATGCTAAATTAAACCTAAAACCTACTTAAAGTCTGAGTTTAAACAGTTTAGTGTGTGCATTTTGTGCGAAACACTTGAAAGTGTTAAATGTGTAAAGCCAGGCCTGTCATGTGAAGTAGGCTCTCCTGACTCAGGGTGATGGTTAATGACTGGAGAGTGTGAAGGAGGAGAGGTTCCCTGACAGCTGGCAGCCCTGCAGGAGTCAGCGGCTCCACATGGGGCTGTGGCTACTGAAGAGGTTGCCGTGAAAGCGGAGGAGAACTCAGCAGGGGAGCCAGGCCTTTCTAGTACCGCTGGGTTTTATCTGACTCGCCGTTCTGGTCAGAGATGAAGTGCACATCAGCACTTAAAACTGAACTCGAGCCTAACTACAGCTCTGCGTAATCTCTGGCCATGATACCCAACAGTCATCGGTGTGCAGTAAGGGCTTCCCTGTGGAATTCTGTTCCAGTGCGGATGGGGAATGTCTCACAGGCCCTGCAGATGGAGACCAGCATCTGCCACCGGAGTCTAAGAGATGCAGCACAGGTAATCAGATGACAGCAAGTCCTGGCATGTCTACAACATGAATGAACTGAGACTAAACCAGAGAGGATCTGGCTGATGGCCATCCATCTGAAATCAAACACAACGGGGTCTTCCAACAAGCCCACTAATTAAAGGCACATTGTCAGGATTTCAATCTTTTATCAATTGAATGATTTTATAAATGCTACTGTAAGACATTTAAAAGAAAATAGTGTTCACTGAAAATTATCATTTACTTAGCCTCATGTTATTTCAAACATATATGCCTTTACACTACTATACAAAAGTTTTTTTTTAAATAAATTAATATTTTCATTCAGAAAGGATGCAATTAACTGATGAAAAGTGACAGTAAAGGCATTAATAATGTTATGACATATATAGTAAATACTTTACTTTCCACAAAAATATTAAGCTGCACAACTGTTTTCAACATTGATAATAATAAGAAATATGCATTGAGCAGTAAATCAGCATACATTAGAAGGATTTCTGAAGGATCATGTGACACTGAAGACTGGTGTAATGATGCTGCAAATTTAGCTTTGATCACAGGAATAAATTACGCTTTAAATATATTAAAATAGTAAATACGTATTCTTAATTGTAATAACATTTCACAATATATCTGTTTTACTGTATTTTTATCAAAAAGTAAAAGTCCATAAAAAAGTATCATAAAAGTTCATAGGACTTGTACACTATGTAAGGAAATTTAAAGAGACAGTTCACTGAAAAATGAAAATCATTTTCTCATTCTGATTTCATTCTAAACCTCTATGACCTTCTTTCTTCAACAGAACCTAAATGAAGATATTTTGAACCTTTTTTTTTTTACATACAATAAAATTCAGTTGGTTACAAAACAACATTGGACCCAAATGACTTTTTCAAAATATCTACTATAACTTTGTGTTTTAACACAGAAGAATTTAAATCATACAGGATTGTAACTACATGAGATTTAGTAAATTATGACTTAATTTAGATTTTCGAATGAACTATTACTTTAAGAACAGATGCTTCAGTTGGAACATTCAGCAGAGACCATTGCATAAACTACCAAGTCAAACTAACTTGAAAGCATGAAACTATATTCTGTTTCATACATATATACATACATTTCAATGATTGATTCTGAAACATTCCTATAAGAATATATACCTTCGCTATGGTGTGACTTTTTTATTTTTTGAAGTGTTGATACCTGACATGATTGTGCAAGGTGTGAGATCTTCTACCATTCAGTATGTGAAATTGCAAACATCAGGTGTAGTCGTCTGTTATTTCTGTATGTACGCAGTGTGTGAACACGAGGAGGTGGAGCAGGGAGGGGTTTGAAAGTCCAGCAGGGATGGGGACAGGGCCACAGGTGAGATCTCAATAAATTACACTCTGAAGTGGTCATTAATTATAGATGACATCCCAGTCAGACCAGCGATTTCATTTGAAATGAGGAGCAGTGTGCATAGCGGTGCTGCCCAGGGCTCTGCTGGGATGGTTTACGTGTGTGTGTGTGAAAGAGAGAGACAGAGAGCAGTGGGTCAAACAGTCTTAGCTCTTGCGATAGCTTTTTGATGAGGACCCTCATTACACTAAACGGCCCTCTATGGTTCAGCCTCCCTCCGACTCGAGGAAAGGTTAAATAGAGAATAATTAAAGAAGAGCGCCTCAGGCTGAGCATGTCACCCTTAAGGCGACACTCTGGTCAGCGGTAGGCTGTTTCAAAGACGGCTCAGTAGAGCTCAAGTACTCCTACATAGTATCATATGGCTGAAATAAATGACACATTAATTACACTTTCATTACTTCCACACTTGGTGTAGATGTGAAAATGCCAACAAGGAAATAATGACTCAAATCCTTGAATAAGTTTTAAAAGTGTAGAAAAAACATAAGTTAAAAAGATTTTTGGTATGTATTTGAAAGAAGTATCTTATGCTTGCCAAGGTTGCATGTATTTGATTAAAAAAAACAGTTAAACTACAGTATTGTTAGTTAGTCAAATGTAAATTAGATTCTGAAATGTATAAATCTAAAATATTTACGGTCACACATCCATTCATGTTCATCTGCCTTATGATTATTTCCACCTTGATATCATATAGCTCTTATGGCTATTATCATGAAACCTAAATAAGTTAATATGAGATCCGCATCAAACATTTTAAGAGGCTTTTAAATATCATTTATTTATATGAAAGTGATGGCTACTTCCAGTTTAGCACAATTTTACTATGGTATTTTGGTGTTAAACGCAGCTAGACAATATTTTTCGTAGGCAACAACCGCAAGACCACAAGTCTAAAAAGACGCCACAGATAACACTGAAGTTCACAAAACAAAGACAACGTTTTTTTCTTCTTTTTCACATCGTCTTGAAGACAGAGATTATCTTGGAAGCGCATGAACGATCAGAGAGAGCAAGTGTACTTTAACGAGTCCATGCGACGCTGCCACACTGATTGTCTGCTTGTAATCCTCGACCTCATTATCACCCTCTGGTCTTACTCCAGCAGTAAATTAATCTATCTGCAAAGTGTCAAATCTTCTCACCTTCTTCCTGGTAATCACCCGAGGTGCAAATAAAACCAGGGAGCCGGGTTCGCTCAAGACTCGTCCGTTATCAACAAGATGATGCCGTGTTATAATTAAAAACCAATTGGCCATTGTCTGGTTGCTCATTAAGCCGATCAAATATTTGTGTTTTCACTAAGGTCAATGCAATGACATACAATAACAGGCGGTGAGAACTGGAAAAAAATTAGAGATTGGAAAAGTTGCACAGAGAAAACAGCCAAAAAGTCATTCAAAATATGCTATTTTTAATACTTTTAATTTTAATCCAGTGAAAAAGAATAGTTCACCCCAAAAATTTAAGTTTGAATAAAATTGACTCATCATCAAACTATCCGAGATGAGTTTATTTCTCCATCAGAACAGATTTGGAGAAATTTAGCATTCTTTCACTTGCTCATAAATGGATTGTCTGCAGTGAATGGGTGCCGTCAGAATGAGAGACCAAACAGCTGATTGAAACATCACAATAATCCACAAGCAAGTCATACAACTCCAGTCAATTAATTCACTTGTTGTGAAAAGCTGTGTGTTTGTAATAAACACATCCATCATTAAGCCCTTTTTGTTTCTGGCTAAAATGTAAGTCCTCTATCTATATAATATTGTTTTCTCCACTGAAAAAGTATTGTTATTTCTTACCATAAATATATCAAAACTTCATTTTGTTTAGTAATATGCATTGTTAAGCATTTCATTTGGATAACTTTAAAGGTGATTTTCTCAGTATTTAGATTTTTTTTGCTCACTCAGATTCCAGATGTTCAAGTAGTTGTATCTCTACCAAATATTGTCAGATCCTAACAAACCATACATCAATGGAAAGCTTATATATGAAGCTTTCAGATGATGTATAGGTCTAAATTTCGAAAAATGTACACTTAAAACTGGTTTTGTGGTCCAGGGTCACAGAATTTTGATGTGAGAGGATATGAGATGATTCACTTTTTTAATACAAGAAGCATTATTATGCATTACAGGGCCAGTTTTACAAAACAGGGCAAATTAGCACGAGAGCACAATACCAAAAAAGCACCGATGGGAGGGGAAATTTCTGTGGGTGATTTACTAACAATGCGCAAATAAAGAACACAGACACAACAGCTCATTTACATATCGACCAACACAATATAACAAGCGAAGCGCACAAATTAGCATAGTCACAAATAAAGAATAAAGAAATAAAGAAGCCACAGAACGTTGAATAGAACCAGAGCACAAACAATTTAGGTTTGCTAGAAGTTTTGATCGAGCTGGTATTGCGTGACTCCGAGTTGAAGGTTCCAAGTCGTCTTTTATTTCCTGAAGCAAATAAAAAATAAGTCTTGGCAAACGATATGTTCAGATAATGTGTTCTTCCAATGCTAGTCTCAGCCTCAGACGTCCACCCACGGACCGTTGGCTAAACGTCTGATGCATATGGTACACTTATCTGGAAACACTTCAGTAGTGTCGAAGTCGTCGACGGATTGGCTGAATTATACAGGATTTCCGGGAGACGTGTGTGTTGCATTCTTTAATGTTCCACCTGGGAACAAAGATGCTGTGGCGCCAAACCCCCTCACGAAAGAAGAAAGCCGTCGTGTTTACAAACGTGACGGCGAAACACTTATCAGGGTCAACTAAACGTTGGATTTTCAAAAGTGTGTGAAATATTTCTTTATATAATCTTTAAAATACGTCCGTGTCTAAAACCCAGTGTTGGGTAGGTTTAGGGGCAGGGTTAGGTGTAGGTCATTCATACAAATACATACGAATTGGGAACGCATAAAATATGTACGATTTAGCAAAAATATTATACATTTGTAAGAGTGAGGTTGTACGAATTTGTACAAATTAGCCACCTCGTAAAATATGTACGAATTGCCGTGAAATCAGGCTGGGATTACTTGTGAATTATTGTGATGTTTTTATCAGCTGTTTGAACTCTCATTCTGACGGCACCCATTCACAGCAGAGGATCTGATGGTGAGCAAGTGAAATATGCTACATTTCTCTGAATCTGTTCTGATTTAATTCCATTCATTGTGTCCAAATGTGTACTCAAATGATTTCTTAATTCATGATGGCAGTGTAATTCGTTAAGACATTAACACACTATTTATCTGAACTAGAATTCTGAAAATCATGCAAATGTTTCATGAAAAGCACCGTATCAAACTGTAAAAGGCCGTTTCACAGAACGACCCCTGAGTTAAGATGTGTCAGTGTCAATAAAAACCCTCCAGTACCATTAACTGTAAGTGAGATAAGCTTGCCGTTTGCTTCACTAATATGATGATATATTAAAACAGCTATATATTTTTAAAAGATAAAGATTCCTAGAAATATCCAACAAAAAATCTGTAATACCTTCCTACATCATACATTATTGAGGGAGAAAAGATACTATGTAATAGAAAGATCTAAACCCATTCTCTCATGTGAATTATTTATCAAACTCAAATAACAGATGGTATAATTTTCTTAAAATATCTTAATCATTATTCAAAAGACACAGTGGTCTAAAACAGTTCCTGTACACATGCTTTTGTGTGATCAGAATACGTTTTGATTCTTTATACGTCCCACACGGATCTGAATCAACATCAACACAGTCCTATAAACAAAGGCATTTGTGTCTTCTGACTCCTGACCAATCCTTAATTCCTGAAATTAAAATGTTATCTGCTCACCAGCTTTGAAATATAGGACCGCACGTAGAAAGTATAATTATCATTTGATTATTAAAAGACTCTCCTGAAGGTCTTGTGTCATCACGGTGATGGAAAAATGATGTCAAACTACCCAAGCAAATTCAATTACCCAACCAATTACTCGGCTGCGTTCGTACTGACTTATTGGGACATTAAATATTAATGGGAGCATAGATATCAAATTTGCTCATCATTAGAAGGTGCACACATTGTGGGCTAATCACAGATGTTCCACATCACTCAGATCTTTTTAGCAAAGAATAAAACACTCCAGCACAAAGGAGCACCTACATCTGTTCCTCAACTATTCATAAAGGTCCTTAAAAAACAGGATTTTATGAAGTAAATTATTTTTGTAAATACATGCATGACTAAACTTGGCTCACAATGTTACTCAAATAGCTATATACAATAAAGTAAAGTGAAGTGTATAATTTCTGTGACACTGGCATGATTCAATCAAATGCAAAGTAATGAATGTTTCCAAACAGGTTTTCTGGTCATCTATTGGTCAGACAAACAGAAAGTCCCGCCCCAAACTCACACCATTGGTTGAGCCAGTGTTGTTGTGTCAGGTCAATGTTTTAAAAGCACCACAGATCCACAGTGTTTAGATTTCAGGGAAGCCAATCTATAAATACCTTATTTATATAGCTATATCTGAATATTAAGCCTTTAAAAAACATCTATGATTGGAAAACATTTGTATAATATTCATATTATGAGTCATCAATATGGGCTTTTAAAATTGTTTTAAAAACAGGGATGGAGATTTATTATTGATAACAAAAAAAATGATATGTATATGTGTGTGTATTTTTATACAATAAAAATAGAATTCAGGAGAATCAATAAATTATTAACAAGCCTGTATGCAGTGCATGCTGCAAAAATCAATACTTTGTCTTGTTTATATAGGCTACAGTATTTTATATATGTTTGTATATGAATAACTTATACAGAGAGAAAGAGAAACAACCAATATTTAAAATGATATATGTACTTGCTGGGTAGTCATTTATTATATGTAATCTGGATTATGCACTCTGATTAAAAAAATTAAGTACTTGTAATTAGATTATATTACATTTTAAAATATTTGTAATAAGCTACAGTTATTTTTATTGATAACATGAGTACATATTCACACAATATCAATAAATTCTTCATAAAAATAGTAATGAATAATGAAAAGGTTATACTAAAATATATTATAATCTATCTATCAAACCTATCTATCTATCTATCTATCTATCTATCTATCTATCTATCTATCTATCTATCTATCTATCTATCTATCTATCTATCTATCTATCTATCTATCTATCTATCTATCTATCTATCTATCTATCTATCTATCTATCAAACCTGTCTGTCTGTCTGTCTGTAATGACATACCTGTATGCATGTATGTATGTATACAGTATATATATATACATATATGCATGCATCTCTTAATTACATATTATCCCACATCTTCATCTCATTTTAGAGAATAAAAGCATGGCAGAAGTCTCAAAGACACACCTGAGAGGAAAGGAGAGTTATCGAGGCATTAACTCACTGTACACCTAGCAGACACGCTGGCGAGCTTACAGATTGAGATGATAGCCAAAACAGTGGGAGTTAAGATGCAGTGTTGGTGAAGTGTTTGGTGTTAACACAGAGATAGAGAGCGAGCGGTACCTGCTGTTAAACCTTTCTGGATGTTTCTCTCTCATAATGTGGAATCGATGAGCGATGGATGCATCCTGCAAAAGGAGCAAAAGCTAATCAGATCAGGTTTTTATGCTCACCGATACACCATCATCACTGTTTTGCGAGCTTCTGACAATGGTTCGTTAGGAGTCTTTGACGTATTACACTCGCGGATCAGATTCTCTCATCATCCTCCGTGCATCTGGGTCTTAAAATCTTGAATTTGTCAAAACAGCTGTGTGAAGATGAAAAGACAACAGATTGAGGATTATATTGAATAGTTTCATGATGGTTTTATCACGGACCATTAGCTATAAACAAAAGCCCCGCGTCAGAGACGTCGCAGACAGAGACATGTTTATTTTAAAACCAGATGAATGTATTTTAAAGCCAGACAAAACTGTGACGACAAAAACAAAATTCCTTCGCCCACACCGAGCTCCAATTACGGGCCTGATCGCCCTTCCACACCACTGGAAACAAGTTTGAGCTCTATACATATGTATGTGTGTTAACAGATAAGGTGTTTGTGATTCTTTGCTGGGGTTCTAGCCAACGATGATGAGTATTGACAAGAGGACTGAACACGTGGTTCAGACTAATTAATCACACACACATACAGGATGCTGCGGCTCTGCTGGCGCCCGTCACACTCTGACATCTGGGGTTAGAGGTTCAGACGCACTTGTGTGTGCTCTGTTTGCATGTGTTTTGTGTACCGTAAATGTTTTGTTGCTATGGTGATATATATGCTGGTTTATGATGCGGGCTGAAATGTAAAGTGACTATATGTTCTGATTGAGGAATGTAGATTCTGAAGGCCTGGTCATTTTTAAAGGACGAAGAGGAAAAGCATGACCAACATGACACTTTTATACACAATATAGAAGATATACATTCTTCATTAATCAGAATGCCCCCCATTATCAGCAAAAACATAAGAAAAGAAGTAAATATCTGGCCTCAAAACTGTATTTTTATCATTTGTTTAAAGTCATTTTTGTGCTGACATATTATGAAGATGCTGCATATTCACAGAAACCAGCAACATAAATACTGGACCTACAATGAATACTGGCAAAAATGGCACATTTTCTGATAATTAGTCTGTTACACAAAACCATTTTAAAAAGTAAAACATCTATGAAACACATGGAAATGGAATGAATATTGAAATGGAATGAACAGAAACGTAAGCGTCCCACTTAAGCAGTATTCTACAGGTTTTATACTTTGGATGTTGGCTAAAAAGCCTTACAAATTTCTCACCGCATTCTCAAAATAAATAAATAAAATAGAGTACACAATGTGTGTGTGTGTATATAATGTATATATATATTAAAAGTTTGGCTTCTTATCTAATTTTAAAATAATATTTTTTCTGCTAAGTTAAGTTATATGCGTAACAGTCAATCTTTTCTTTATTATATATATTAAATGTATTTGATTTGTTTATATCAGTCAGGGTCTTGGACTATAATTATTATATTGTTTGATTTACAACATTGTTCAAATGACTTGGGACCTTATCAGGAACAAAACATGATTTTAATACATGCCAATTCTGTTGAATCAGCAAAGCAAATTATAGCAATATTAATTTAGGATTATAGAAACAGTTATTACTGACAACTAAAACTAAATGTAAAATAAAAAGCTAATAAACAAAATAAATAAAGTTGTCATTTCTCATTTAGTTTAATTCGAAGTACTAAAATAACTAAAACTAAATCAACTAAAACTTAAAACTATGTAGAAATTTAAAAAATATATAATACAAATTCAACAAAATATAGAAAAATAAAATCTTAATTAAAAATATTAACAAAAACGCGTCCTAAAATAGCACTGAAGTTCTAAGGTTCACAAAAACTGTTCCACAAACCGGTCATTTTCACCTGACTAGGTATATTCGGGGGAAATAAAGTATGAGCGAACTTGGGTGTGCTCAAACAGAGATAAAAAAACTTGCTGAAACTTTCTTTTTCCTCCAAGAGGGCCTCCCTCTCTTTTCCCCCGATCCCCAAACAAACTGTTAGGACCATTTGTGAATCCAGCCCCTCCGATGAAACCACCTCCACACAGAAGACCCCCTGCTAGCTCACCGCTGAAAAAGTCTAGTGTAAGCCAAAAAAATCAATTCCTTTACTGTCGACATCTTTTAAACCCGCCGTTAGTTGCAGAGCACAGGGAGGCTCGGGGTCCCACCAGTCTTGGTTTTCTTCAACCCAGAACAAGAAGAAAGGTAAAATGACAGGTGTATCTAAAAGACTGTATTGCTCTTTTCTTACAAACTGCACAATAAATAAAAACATGAGAGCAAAGACACAGTCTCCCCTCGGCCTGGCTCTGGTTTGATGCCCAGCGCTGAAACCAAGGAGCTTTCAGAGACGTCATCGTATCCGGCGTCCATGAGAAAAAGAGAGAAGGTTTTCTTTCATTGACTCAAAAGTCAAAGTTGCAGCAGTCAGTCACTCGCTATCTTTCATCTGCCATTGTCCATCCCTCCCCGATAATTACCACTGCAAAAATCTCGTGCCCAAATTAATAAAGGGACATGTGTAATGTTCTCTCATAGTTCACCATTTAGTCCAATTACGGCTTGTCCAGGCAGATGATGTGCCTTCAGCGGGAGAGTAATGACTTTGACATGAGCGCAGGGTCATTAGGAAACAGACTACATTATCTTAGGCGATCCTGTGTGATTAGGGACTGTCTCTAGCTTCTGGCTTTGACCGAAATGATAACACCCCCTGTCTAACGGAGAAGGATATTTCAACTTTGATATTCAAATGGTACCTAATTACCCAAAATATCACTTGACAGGGTGATCAGTCAGTGAGACACGCGTTAATATGAAGAACAGCTTTGATTTGAGAGAGCTTTTGTTGATGCGTTACATTTGTTTTACCAATCCTGTTGGTCTTTGGATTTAAATGGGACATTTTTGAAAGAGTATTGTGTATTTTTCTGCATTTCTTCTAGGATATTTATCAGGGCTTGCTATGAGAAATACATTTTTGCTTTTTCTTTTTTGAAGTGCTAAAGTTTTATTTTTGACAGGGTTTCTTAAAAAGCATTTAAAAGGTCTTAAAGTGGAGCAAAAAGTCTTAAATTAATTTAAATTCATTAAAGGTGGCATACAATGGTGATATTTTAAGCTACAAATATGGGCAATGATGCATATTCTGAGCTCATGTTAATTTAGACCAAAAAGTTCAAGTTGTTTAGAAGCTGTGATACAGATATTGATGTAAATGTCTTAAATTAGCCCTATCTGTTAAAATGTTCTTGCACCATCTTGTCTGGCAGCAGCTGCATTTGTTGGCTGTTTTGTTCCTAGAGTTCATATACATAATTACGGAAGACATTGTTTTTCATTTGCATAATCTGCAAAGTAATTATGAGCACGACTTGCTCTGTAATCTCTATTGGTTTTCAGTTGTTTTCAAAAGGAATTTGTGTTTTCTTGTCAAATGTGATAGGAAAAATATAACTTGATCCCACTGAGATTTGCACTTCTCTATAATCCAAACAAACAACTTAATTTGACAACACATAGAAAATTGAATTTCATTAACACAGTACTGAATATATTGCAGCTGAATAATTCATAATACAGAGATCGATCTATTTATAAATCAGTTTACAAAATTTGTATAATATGTATAAAAGTATGTATACATCTATGTGTAATTGAAAATTAAAACCATTTTTAAAATTATAAAATGTAAATATTTGATATATACAGTTGTGCTCATAAGTTTACATACCCATACTTGCAGAATGTGCAAAATGTTCATAAAATAAGAGGGATCAATGAAAATGGCATGCTATTTTTATTTAGGATTAGACTGAATAAGCTATTTCACATAATAGATGTTTACATATATACACCACAAGACAAAATAATAACAGAATTTATAAAAAATTACCCCTTTCAAAAATGTACATACCCTTGAATCTTAATACTGTGTGTCATTTCCTGGGTGATCCATGACTGTTTTTATATTTTGTGATGTCTGTTCATGAGTCCCTTGTTATTTCCTGAGCAGTTCAACAGAAAAATCCTCCAGCTCCTGCACCTTCTTTGGTTTTCCAGCATCTTCTGCATATTTGATCCCTTTCCAAAAGTGACTGTATGGTTTTGAGATCCATATTTTTCACACCGAGGACAACTGAGGGACTCATACAAAACTATTACAAAATCTGAAAACATTTACTGATGCTCGAGAAGACAACACAGTGCATTAAGAGCCAGGGGGTGTAAACTTTTGAACAGGATGATGATGATGTGTAAATTCTTCTCATTTTTGTTTAACTATCATATTTTTTCATTTAGTACTGGACTTCAGAAGACAAAATAAGAACAATTTACCCTGATCATCCAATTTCAAAAGTTTACACCCCCCGTCTCTTAATGTATTGTGTGGCCTTCTTGAGCATCAGTACGTTTCGACCTTTTGTAATAGTTACGCCCTCAATTGTCCTTAATGTTAAAGATGTATTTCAATATCATACAGTCCCTTTTGGAAAGGGTTCAAATATGCAGAAGATGCTGGAAAACCAAAGAAGGTGCAGGAGCTGGAGGATTTTTCTGAAGAGATGCTCAGGAAATAACAAGGGACTCATGAACAGACATCACAAAGAAATAAAAACAGCCGTGGATCAGCCAGGAAACGACACTTTTATAAATTCAGTTATTATTTTGTCTTGTGGAGAATATGTAAACATCTGTTATGTGAAATTGCTTATTCAGACTAGTCCTAAATAAAAAATAACATGCAATGCTCGTGATCCCTCTTTTTTTTGTTTCAATTATTAACATTTTGCATATATATATATTTGTGTATATATATATATATATATATCAAAGACTTGTTTTATGTATAGGTGAACATGGGACTGAATGTTTCATAAATCAATACTTAAAGCCATCAACTCCCTTATTAGCAAGAAGACATTGACTAACATTTGTCCAAGCATGTCTCCCTCATTACAATTTCATTTTTTTAAAGATGTGTACAAATCTAAAATAAAACCGAGCCGTCAAACCTGTAAATGTCAATTACCGTATTTCCCTTGACATTTCTGCATAATGTCTGACATGCGGTCGCCGTAATAAGCATCATTAGATTTCAGGCGCCCGAGATGCATCAACACACGACGTGTTTGAGCGTCGTTCGGTAAGACGACAGCCGTGTAACGTCTACGGCATATTTCATTGTCAATTGGCAAGCTTCGTTCCTCACCGCAGTGATGAGGGACGGCTTTGTTAATGTAATAGATGCTCTTGGCATTTCAAAAAGCACTCAGCCCTCTTGATTAGCTCATTTAGTCTTATTACTTAGGGGCCTTATTCACTTCTTCATTCATAAACTCCACTCACAGTCATCACATACTGTATCATGGTTAATAGAGCAGACTAGCACACCGGCCAGATGCGTATATGCGAGTCTCTCTCTGTTTATTGGAAGGGAAAGAGTGGAAGTATGTGGATTATTAAAGAGCTTCAGGGGTCTCTACATGCAACTTTTATTGTTCAGACTCACCACGCCAATAGAGAAGTAATTGTTCATGATGCAGTACGGGACTGGATCTCCTCTTTCATCTTTGTCTACAGGAGTGAAGTCAATCTTCCCCCTGTCCAGCATCACTTCAGAACGGTTCTCAATGTCCTTGAGAATCTGCAAAAGACTTGTCCGTCGTAACCTGAAAGGCAAAGGACACATTATAAGTTACTCCATTGAGGAGTTTCGGGTTTGGAGTCATTGTGCTCCAGCTATTTATAGACAAGGAACTGATGTTTTTGTAACATTTAGATCTAAGTAGTCATGTAACAAAACTGTGAAAATACTACAGTAATAATATGTGATAAGTTTCCCAGTGTGGCTCGCGGTGTGGATTTAGGCTTTAGCATTCACACAAAATCTAATTTACAGCATCAAATTAAAATATTGAAATGACTTAAATTACCTCCACCCCAGCGCAGACACCTCACGAGGTCATTTCCTGTGCCGAGAGGAAGTACACACACAGGGGGATTCTGTTCAAAGTTGGCATTATCTAAGGAAAAGAACAGCACTTCAGAGAACAATAGGAAAAACAGAACATCCCATGATTCCACTAAAGTTGCTTTGTAATGGCAGAGGGGAAAAACTTGTTTTACCTTTGCTCCAGAAAATAAAGCAATAATAAATAAAAAGGGCTATTTGTGGGAATTCAACTGTACTATACACAGTACATAGTTTACATAGATCTGCATGTTCATGGGTTTAAATAAACGATTTTTAAGAGACAATAAAATGTGTATTCATAGTATAGAGGTTCAGGGAACACACATTTTTTGGAAAACCCACAATACTACATCATCACTTTCGAAGAAGAAGAGGAACAAGAAGAAGAAGAACAAGAAGAAGAAGAGGAACAACAAGAGCAAGAAGAAGAAGAACAGGATGTCTGTCAGAAACAGTAATGAACGTAGCACTTAAGTATACATTTGTTCTTCACTCACTGAAATGAATAGGTTGTTTAAAAGATTAAATCAGTGATCAAAGTTTAATATAATTTTGTTTAATTTTCCAAAAAAGATGATACATTTGTTCACGATTTGTTACATTGAATAACCTCTTTGCTGATTTTGAACCATACGCTTATAGACCAAACAGACTACAGTTCATATGTATGCACGCATGTACTGTGTAATGAAATAAATGACAATGTCAAAACTACAGTGGTTCTTTTCTAATACACTCCTCTGAAAGCATCCAGTCTATTACTCTGCCTTTGTTTTGATTGATAAAAAATGGAGGCAATTTTTGACACAAATAAAGGACTAAATGAGGACGCAGTCATCTGAAAAAAATCACCTGCAGAGACTATTCTTCAGATGATATAAGTAATATGCCATTTCTTGAAGAAAGATAATCATCCTATTTGCCCTGAAAATACAGGTACGAATGTAATAGCTTTAGTTCTGTGAAAAATAAGTATTTAACTATTTCAACAAATATAACAAAATCAGTTCTGTACAAAAGATCCTCTAACACAACAAGAAAAGCCTTTTTCACAGTATTTCCTCAAGATATCTTTATGTTATGAAGTTTACTTTAGCATGTTGTTTTTATTAAATCTGGAATGAAAACGTCCCAGGTTACGTATGTAACCCTGGTTCCCCGAGGGAACGAGACGCTGCGTCGAAATGCTAGGGGGAACGCCATCAGCGTTGTCCAGCTCTGAATCATATGTGTAATCAGTCAAAATTGACGGCCAGACGTCAGGTGCGGTGACGTCACGACCAGGATGCTTAAAAGCACGTGATGTGCAGCCGGCGCCAGCTTCCAGGAATGAAGCATAGCTCTAGTAGGGATGCCGAAGTATGGCCCTGCGACGCAGCGTCTCGTTCCTCGGGGAACCAGGGTTACATACGTAACCTGGGACGTTCCCCTCCGGGAACATCGAGCTGCGTCGAAACGCTAGGGGAACGAGATATCCACGCCGCCATACTTGCAAATCCCTGCTTAGTGTGTGGAGTGCACAGCTATGGCAAGGGAAAAGACAAGCCAGGGTGGCTCGCAGAGCCAGGTCGTAGAACCTGGAAAGTTAGGGCGTGGCCCACCCACCAGCGTCACAGATGTCCTGCACAGGTACACCTGTCAGAAGGCCTTGGAGGCCGCCATACCTTAAGTAGAGTGAGCCTTGATTCCCAAGGCGAGGGAGATCTGAGGACTCGAGGTCATAGGAGAGCATCCAGATCCACTACTTAGCATAAGCACCCTGGCCTCCACCGGAGGAAAGCGTAAAGAGAGTTTGCCTATTGAAAGGCCACCAAGAGGGGCGTGGTAGGTGCTATAGCCGCCACGTAGACCTTCAGGGTGGAGTGGGCTAACTCTGCGGAGAAAGCAGGCCTGCGAGAGCTCCAGCACTGTCCCAACAGGCAGTTAACTGGATCAAGCTGGCGGTCTCCGCACCAGTCTCAACTTCAGGGCGTACAGTTTCCTTATTGAGGGAGCTCTAGATTGGAGGATGGTCTCAGCAACCTCAGTTGAGAGACCAGAGGCTATGAGTTGTGCCCCTCGGGAGCCACACCCATAGTTTCCACAACTCCAGCGGGGTGAAAGATCATGCCCGCTGCCAGTGAGAGGATATCCCTCCTGACGGGAATCCCCATGGAGCCGTCGAGGAGAGAAATCGGGTCAGAGACTATACTCGGCCCGGCCAGAACAGGGTTTTTCAATAGAAGGACCCGTCCATGCGCACTCTAGAACTCCCGGGGCTGAGCGATCGGGGAGGCGACAGACGAAGCCTCAGCCACGATTGTACCATAGCATCCAGCCCCTTAGCGGAGCTGGATGCCTGCCTCGACAGGATGGCTGCTCCTATCCTACGAAGGGAAGAACCCGATACACGCTTTGCCCCCAAAGCACATTTCAGGAACTTCCTGTGATGGGGAAGGAGTATGCATCTTTAGATCGCTCGTGACCACCAGTCCTCGGATCTGGTGAGAGAACGTGTTTCGAAGAGAGCTTTCTGAACTTCAGTCGTGTGACTGAGCGGTTCAGTTAGCTTAGATCTAAGACGGACGCAACCCCTTTCCCGGAACAATGAAGTACGGCTGTAGAACCTGGACTCTTTGTCTAGAGCAGGGACCACCTCGATGGTCTCCTCCCTCAGGAGAGTGCCCACTTCTTGTTCCATTACCAGAGCCTGCTCGCTCAGTAGAAAGGCTGCGGCAGAGCGCCACATAGCCTTGTTCTACAGTGTGCGTGACCCATCGAGACACATTTGGCAGCAGTTCCACGCTCGAATAGTCTACTTAAGGGAACCAGTCTCGAGACTGGTCTCTGGTGTACTTAGAGCGGCTAGCTCGGTGCCCTGGAACGGAGGACCCGGCAGGGGACGGCCGATCTAGCTGCTCTAGAGACCTCAAGGGGTGGCGAGCCTCCCAGCTCCGCCACATTTCTGGGCGGAAGAGACTGAGAGAAACGCCGCTGGAGACCGCTGCGCCCTGGAACACGGCAGGGTTAGCAGACTGATCTCCTGAGGGCACTGAGGAGAGACGGGCACTGAATGCGGTGTAAACCGCTCTTCCCAGAGGGCCTGCCCTCATAAGTCCTGGGATATAGCATCAGGACTGCCTTAGAAGTCTCCTATTGGAAACGACGGTCCTCAGACCCGCCATCTCTAGGAAGACTAAGGAACCAGAGTCTGCTCAGGCAGGACCCAATAAGACACGCTTGGCAAGGGCTCCCACACCGCCAGATGACTTACTAAGGAAACCAGTCTCTTGAGACTGGCCTCTGGTGTACTTAGAGCGGCTAGCTCGGTGCCCTGGAACGGAGGACCGGCAGGGACGGCCGATCTAGCTGCTCTAGAGACCCTCAAGGTGGCGAGCCTCCCAGCTCCGCTACATTTCTGGGCGGAAGAGACTGAGAGAAACGCCGCTGGAGACCGCTGCGCCCTGGAACACGGCAGGGTTAGCAGACTGATCTCCTGAGGGCACTGAGGAGAGACGGCACCGTGTAATGCGGTGTAAACCGCTCTTCCCAGGGGGCCTGCCTCATAAGTCCTGGAATGTAGCATCAGGACTGCCTTAGAAGTCTCCTAAGGGAACGACGGTCCTCAGACCCGTGTACTTAGAGCGGCTAGCTCGGTGCCCTGGAACGGAGGACCGGCAGGGGACGGCCGATCTAGCTGCTCTAGAGACCCCAAGGGGTGGCGAGCTTCCCAGCTCCGCTACATTTCTGGGCGGAAGAGACTGAGAGAAACGCCGCTGGAGACCGCTGCGCCTGGACACTGGCAGGGTTAGCAGACTGATCTCCTGAGGGCACTGAGGAGAGACGGGCACCGTGTAATGCGGTGTACACCGCTCTTCCCCAGAGGGCTTGCCCTCACCAGTCCTGGGCCTTGGCATCAGGACTGCCTCAGAAGCCTTCTAATGGAAATGACGGTCCTCAGACCCACGTCATCTCTAAGGCCTCAGACTAGGAACCAGAGTCTGCTCAGGCAGATCCCAATGAGACACGCTTGGCAGGCTCCCAAGCCGCCGGGTGGCCTACTAAGGGAACCAGTCTCTCGAGACTGGCCTCTGGTGTACTTAGAGCTAGCACGGTGCCCTGGAACGGAGGCCGGCAGGGGACGGCCGATCTAGCTGCTCTAGAGACCCCGAAGGGGTGGCGGGCTCCCAGCTCCGCTACATTTCTGGGCGGAAGAGACTGAGAGAACGCCGCTGGAGACCGCTGCGCCCTGGAACACTGGCAGGGTTAGCAGACTGATCTCCTGAGGGCACTGAGGAGAGACGGGCACCGTGTAATGCGGTGTACACCGCTCTTCCCCAGAGGGCCTGCCTCACCAGTCCTGGGCTTTGGCATCAGGACTGCCTCAGAAGCCTCCTATTGGAAATGACGGTCCTCAGACCTACGTCATCTCTAAGGAAGACTAGGAACCAGAGTCTGCTCAGGCAGATCCCAATAAGACACGCCTGGCAAGGGCTCCCACACCGCAAGGTGACTTACTAAGGGAACCAGTCTCTTGAGACTGGCCTCTGGTGTACTTAGAGCGGCTAGCTCGGTGCCCTGGAACGGAGGACCGGCAGGGGACGGCCGATCTAGCTGCTCTAGAGACCCCCGAAGGTAGCGAGCCTCCCCTCTCCGCTACATTTCTGGGCGGAAGAGACTGAGAGAAGCGCTCGCTGGAGACCGCTGTGCCCTAGAACACTGGCAGGGTTAGCAGACTGATCTCCTGAGGGCACTGAGGAGAGACGGGCACCGTGTAATGCGGTGTACACCGCTCTTCCCCAGAGGGGCCGGCCCTCAAGGCCCTGCATCAGGGCGTTCTGGCCGAAGACTATCGATCCGCAGATCCGTCTTCAGCCCGGCGCGTCACTCTGACTCGATTCTGGCGAGTACGAGAAGTGACATTCCCCGAATAAGGAGCTGGAACACAATTGGGGCTGCTCCGCCCAGCAGCCCAAGCTGACCACCTCAACCTCCTTGGAGGAAGAGAGGTAAACATTGTGCTCTCACTTGAGAAGCATCCCAAGAGGCTCTTGTATGTCATATACAATATATAATTGTATATATTTCTCACAATATATATATATATATATATATATATAAATATATATCTAACTTTCATAGTTGGATAAAATGCATAGTTAATTATTCAAAATTAAATGCAGTCAAACACCCAGACAAGTAAACACGGTCTGAAGTGCATAAATGAACCGAGAATCACCATAATGCGCTGCTTGCTCGGCAACGCGAGCCGCCGGAACAAAACAAATAAATCTTCTTGGAGAGAAACTGCTGCAGATTAGCGCACTCTCACTCAAGGGGAAGAACTACAGTTTAGGCTTCCACCCCGGAGAGCGCTAGACCTGGGGAATACAGGTGGAAATAAGGCGAACCCGCTCCAACCCGTCCGCCAGATCTATGCGATCCCGTGATCTCACCGCGGTGCCTCAGCAGCAGCGGAGCGCGAGATTCATAGGCGCACACACTCGGAGCGTGCCCGGCGGGAGCACAATGCATTGCAGCGGACGCTGGATCGGATGGGAAAAGAAGATAGGGGATCACCCGTCTTAATCTCCCATCTAATCCATCTGCGCGAGGAGCGCAGGTGAAAACTCCCTCCTCAAAGAGAGCCTCCAGCCAGATCATCGCAAAAACTGTGTGTATCCCGAGAGAGCGCTAGACCTGGGGAATACAGGTGGAAATAGGCGAACCCGCCTCCAACCCGTCCGCCAGATCTATGTGCGATTCCCGTGATCTCACTCACCGCGGTGCCTCAGCAGCAGCGGGACTGGGAGATCATAGGCGCGACACACCTCGGAGCGTGCCAGGCGGGAGCACAATGCATTACAGCGGGCGCTGGATCTGATGGGAAAAGAAGATAGGGATCACCCGCCTTAATCTTCCCATCTAATCATCTGAGCACAGCCACTGCTCCGCCTCAGCGGCAGCGTGGCAGGTGCTGCGAGGACGCAGGTGAAAACTCCCTCCTCAAAGAGAGTTTTCGCCCAGTCAGAGAGGAACACACAGTCTGTAACGTGATCTACTTTCGCCCTCATTGGCCTTTGATATGTCTGCTTCTAGTCTTTCTTTGCCTATCTTTTAAGAATAAACTTTCTTATTTCCTATCTGATAGTAACAGACTCACAGAACACATTCGACTGACACACACACAGAGAGCTTTGCTGAATGACAAAAAGCTGGCGCCGGCTGCACATCACGTGCTTTTAAGCATCCTGGTCGTGACGTCACCGCACCTGACGTCTGGCCGTCAATTTTGACTGATTACACATATGATTCAGAGCTGGACAACGCTGATGGCGTTCCCCCTAGCGTTTCGACGCAGCTCGATGTTCCCGGAGGGGAACTTTCATTTACAACATGGCACAGTATGGAAAGCCCTGATCCACACGACTCAAGCTTTTAATTGCTCTAAGAAATGACTCGGTCAACAAGAGGCCAAAGCAAACAAACAAGCACTATGTGGGCGTCATATAAAACAACTGTTTTCATCTGAAGTCACCTATAACATCAAGAATCCATCCAACGGTCCCATCTCCACCACAGGCCAGGACTCTGAAATCCAGAACACCTCGAAAGAAATTTAAGCTGAAATAAAGAGCGTTTTCAGAATGAAATAAATAAATGCAAATCCAAGCCTGTTCAGAAGCTAATCAGATCTACCAAGACAATGGTCATTGCAGCGTCTTCCGTTCCTTCACAATAATAAAGCTCTAACTGCATGAAGGGACCTTCCATAGTAGAATGGGGCACAAAATAAGACTCTCAATTACTTGGCAAATCTTATTAGACAGCAAAAACAGATGACCAATCACATGAAAAAGCAACTTTGAGGATGTCTGAGTATGAAGAAACAAACACTCAATTTGCTCTAATTGTATTAGCAGGGCCTGTAATTGACATACAGCCCAGAGCTACGACTGACAGTCACCTCGACAAAACAACGTCACATTATCATCACATGACTACGCCAAGCTTGTGTGTTATTTCAACAGATGTGACTGTGAATGAATAAAGTCAAACGCTATCTTTTCTACCAGCAGAGAAACATCAATACATAGACTTGACTTCAAACCCCATAATCAATAGGTTCAAAAGCAAATTGGCTGACAAGGTCACTAAATGGTGTCTGGAGAACATCGCTCAGTGGGGTGTATTTATAAAAAAATATTCCTACACTAGAAAACATTCAAGTAAAAACTGCCAAATCTATGCATTGATCTTCCAATAAGATGTTTGAATTGTGAATCATTTGTTTTAAACCACTGATTTAAAATGCTAGGAATCAAATTACTGTAACTGAGATTTTGGTGAAAAATACACTATAGTTCAAAAGTTTGGGGTTAATAAGATTTGTATTTATGTATGTATGTATGCATAATTTATTTGTATTTGTATTTTATTTTGCTCACCAAGGCTACATTTGTTTTATTGAAAATACAATCAAATTATGAAGTATTATAAACATTTTAAATAACTGTTTTCTATTTTAATATAATTTCAAATGTAATTTATTCCTGTGATGCAAAGCTGAATTTCCAGCAGTCATTACTCTAGTCTTCAGTGTCACATGATCGTTCAGAAGCCAATCTAATATGCTGATTTGGCTCTCAATATACATTTCTTCATATTACTATTATTATCAATGTTGAAGAGTGTTTCAGTTCTTTAACTGCATTTAGAGTAGTTTTACTTTCTTCTTTTTTGCCCAAGACCCATATCTGCATTTATAAAAATGCATCAATCATGAATCATAAATATAAATTAATGAATCATTCAGATTTTTCCAAATTTGAATCAAAAACCAACAGTATGAACAGTATTGTCTACCCAAATATTCACACCCAATAACATTTCTGTTTTCATTAATGCTCTTTGAAATTCCATTTTCAAAATATAGTCTCGTTGAGTATTGTCACAACCCTCACGGCTGTGCACTTAATTCAAAAGTGACCACGCAGCTGGCATACTAATAAGAAATTCAGTCAGTGATCACAGAGCCGCATGGTTGCGTGCATTTGATTGACACCGGCGATGGTATGCGTGATCACACAAGGCCCTGAGAGCGGCAACACACTAACACTAACATGATTCTATTATTACCAGCTGACTGTCAGCACTGGAGACTTCCACAGTCTGGCTTTGTTCTCCGCGGTGTTTGTGATAGTGGATCTAACCCTTTAATAATGTCTACATTTACAGCTAAGATGCAGAGCGAGATTGTCATGCATGAATTAGTGCACTTTATTATCAAGCAGTGTCTGCATATACAATATATTGTTAACGTGGGTTGTCAGAACTCTTATGATCATAAAGCGAGAATGTGGCACAACAGAAAGCTAGACAGCAGAGAGCTAGATGCTTCTGTTAGAATGATAAGAGAAAAGCCTCTCTGGAGGGTCTGGAGAACTGTCCTCACCCAGGCATGGGGCCGTTCTTGGCCAGGTTGTAGACTTGACGGGGGTTCAGGAGGTACTGGAACTTTCGGAAGATCCTAGATAGGGCAGAAGTTATAAAGAGAAATTTAAGAAATTATAAAAAAAAAAAAAATACTGAAAAAATACTAAAATATATTTGAAATACATTTATATCATGCTAAGTATATAAATACATTTACATATTTATGTGCTTAATACAAATATTTTGTGCTAAAGTGCAAGTGTACTTCAGGTACACTTTAAATAGATTTCATTTGAAGACTGATATTATACAGAGATCATACAATCCTCATCTAGTGACATTAAAACACGTGTTAGGCATAATATTAAGAAATGTGCATAAGCAAATACTAAAGTTTAAATATAGTTTTATATCAATACATCTTACGTGACATGTATATAAATATGTTTATGTATTTGAAGTATACTTAATATGAAATACATTTATTTGAAATAAATTAAGGGATAGTTTTTTTAACAATGATCAAATGTTCTAAACAAATCAAAGGTTAGGAAACAATGGCATTAAAATGTCAATAAAGTCCCGTTTGTTTTAACATCTTCTACAAACTGGTAAAACATTTACTCGCGTTGTAAAAAAGAGAAGTTTGTATTTTTAAAGAAAAGACCATACGATTGCTACAGTAAAAATCCTGTCAATTGTATATAATTATACTGTATATGGTGGACTATAAATGGTTAATATCATATTATATGTAATATTATTGAGAAATATTTTCAAATGTATGATTTTTCAAGTAAAAACTTTTAATTATATTTATATTTTATTATAAAAAGAAATAGTCCTTCTGTGACATCACATATGACGGCTATTTTGTGGGAACTTTTTTACTAATGTACAATATATATATATATATATTTCCATTATTTTAACAGTGAAAAACAATACAAGTACATTCCCACAGCATGACTATATTTTATTCAAAAGTTTTGTTTCTTCTTATTTGTATCACTAATGTACATTATGGTGTTTCTATAAATTGCCTGTTAATGTTTACTGCATTATTTTAGTGTCATGTGTTGCCCTGACAGTGTTTTGTTGTTGTGTGGATGATCCTGTGCAATGTTTCAAGGACTGGCCACTTACTGTATGATGAACTCTGATTTATTATGTGGCTTTCTATTCTGCCACCTGTATTATTATGGTGGTTATCAATACAAGCATACAGATTTTGGTCAATCAAGTTCAAGTATTTTTGAAGTATTTTGGTAGTACATTGGTATATTAACTTAAATAGACCGTTTTAAGACACCAATATTCCATCCATAATATTTTCAGATGGATGTGGTCGTATGAATTTGCAATAGAAACTAAGGATTTTGTCATTAATATCAGCTATTACAAGACATTAACTATTCAAGAAATACTGGTGATCATGGCCATCTCATCCAATATTGTCCATCAAGAGGAAATTAAATCTGATAAGGATCTTCAGGATGCCAAAAATGGATTGAAAATTGCAACTGATTTGATTAGATCCTCATTTAGGTTGCCAGAAATGGATGTGAAACTGTAATTGTAACTCAGAGAAGTTTCATCAACAACCTCGAACACATTCGGTGCATTGCTAATTTGACTGAAACTGGTACCCACTGGTGTCAAACAAACTGTAGTGATGGATACATTATACAGATTGATTCAAAGACAGTAAAAATGCTATATGAAAATACTGAAGTGTAACTTTCTTATTCAAATCTGACACCATCTTTCACTTATCTCACCTTTCCCCTTGTTTGCCTCCACTTTTATGGTTGACGAAAACCAACAATGGATGAGTTCCTTCTAATGGAGTAATCTACAGATTAAAAGAAAAGAGGGATTTTTACATATCCTAATCTAGAAACATTTCACGAGAATTTAGCTTGTTGTGCTTTATGATTCAATTTTTACCGACAAACAAAGTGCATAAAACATCCTTAAATTCACACATTTACATTTAGTACTACCATGCATCTCAGAAAATATGCACATTTAGTTTTTTCTTAACATTTCGTCACCGCCTGAACCTTAATTTTCAGTCAGCAATGTGATAATTCTCTCATAATTATAAAACCGAGTTTAACATCACATTGACGTCAATCGAGTCTGATCCGCTCAAAAGGTCTCAGAATAACTCTTCAGTACAAAAAGTCTATGATGCACTACCCATGTAAACCCCACGTCATGAGACGCAACTGGCAAAGCTCAGTAATCAGCTCCATATTTAGGCATTAATGACAGTCTTTGACCATGAGTCACTTTTCTGCATGGATGCATGATGATTGTGGGGTTTTGGAGCGGACGACGCACGCACAAACTAATCCAGAGAGTGTGAGTCGTCTTCCGGTGGACAGTGACACAGATGAAGCGCTTAAAACAGAACCCATCGAAACAATCCCAGCAGGCCCAGGTGAATTAATGAGCCGCCCGTCCGGTGACGAGTGATCCATTACTTCCTCTAATTATAAATAATAATCCTGATTATTACACTGGTTAGCCGCCGCCAGCCAAGATGGATGACCCAGGACAGGATTCGTCTTTTTTGGTTCTGTCATTACTATGCTCAGACAACACCCAATCACAGAAGGTCACTGCTGCATAGAAGTGTGACTTTGAGAAATAATTGTATTTTGAGCAAAACTTAGTTGATGACTCACCAGGAAGTTAATCGTTAACATTATGTTTATAGATGTTTTATTTGTATTCTTATATTTTAGTTTAAATAGGAATGAAAAATGAAGATTATATCATATTATATCAGTTATTTTAACCTTTTGTATTAATCAATACTGGATATACTGTTAAATGCAATCATTAGCAAATATAAATATTTATTTTTGAAGAACACCTGGGGCCTGTTTCATAAAACCAGTTTACCAAATAAGCCAGGTTTATTTCAGTTAGTCTGACTTATTGTCCGTTGATTTGGTTCAAAATAAGTCAGACTAACTGAAATAAACCTGGCTTATTTGGTAAACTGGTTTTATGAAACACGCCCCTGTTTTTATGCTATATATCATAATTGTGTAATGCCTAGATTAACTTGTTGCATTTGAAACAATTATTTTAGTTGTTAGTGTTAATTTTTTATTAATGTATTTTTGTGTATTTCACAATTTTTAAAACTGATTAATTTAAACAAAAATACATAATTTAAATATAAGCTTTTATACAATAGGACATCAGCCTTATTAAATAATTACAAATAATGAATAATGCATAATACATAGATAAATACATAGAATACAATTTGTAAAAAAAAAAAAAAAATGGTAACACTTTAGTATTAAGGCCAATTACCAATATTAACTAGTAGCTTATTAGCATACCTATTATTAACATATTGGCTGTTTATTAGTACTGAATAAAGTAAGTGCTAATAAATTCTGCATGACCATATTCTACATCCCTAATCCTACCCAGAACATAAACTTAACAACTACCTCAATAATTATTAATAAGCAGCAAATTAGGAGTTTATTGAGGTTGTAGTTAAATGGTTGTTAATAGATCAAATAAAGTGTGACCAGAAATGTACATCAGTGCATCTGTGAACAGTGATGTCCTCGTAAAAAACTACTTTGCTCTCTTTCCTTAACTTTGCTCTTTTTCCCTATCCTCTCCCTGTCTAGCTAGCATTTGCTCAGAACAATGCCTGGGACTTTGTATTACAAGCACTTCCTGTGTCGGTTTGCCTCTTTATAATATATCTATTATTGTATTCCTCAATTGCAAGTCGCTTTGGATAAAAGTGTCTGCTAAGTGTCTGGCCCATTGCTCCAGGTGTGTACACTTGGATGGGTTAAATGCAGAGAACATATTTCACTCCTCATTATACTCTGTATAATTGTGTATGTGACAAATAAAGCTCATCCGAGCTTGTTGTAAATGTGCATCTCTAGTTAAAGTGTCATTTTAAATCACCTTTGACTACACTAGTTCATTTAAATGGTGTATGAAAAAATTCTAAAAGATCACATGTTCCAGATTGTCACTAATTTATATGAGACAATCATAAAAGATGCATGCATGAAAAACATAAAACTAGCTAAGTCAACTCCCAAATGTATTTCATATCAATCATGTATTTTGCTTGATAGCATTAGGGACTATTAGATTCACTAAAGCACTATGTTATTTAGTTTGGTTCCATCTGCAGGAAACGTACCCCTGGGACTTCCTGTTTTTTAGCAATATCCGACTATAAGTGTGTGTCATTCACCTGTAGCCCCTGTCCATCCTCGGATACTGAATTGGTTCTTTGTATTTTCCCCCGGCCTCCTGATTGGCTGGAGTCTTTTCTCAGAGTGGACTGTCTCTCCTGCAGTTAAAGGTCACATGTAAAGCTCTAAAAGAGCCGAGCTTTATATAACAACCGAGACCCAAAATAACATATGCAAAGAAATTTGACATATTACCAGTACAGCAGGGCATATTGTGATTGGAGGAAGTCTGTGATCTCTCAGTGATCCGCAGTCACATTCGGGTTTGACGTGAGAAGCGCACTTGTTGTGTAGCTGCAAGACAGAGCAGAACATAACTTTAAAAAAGATCAGATAATTCATCAATATTTATTTAATACTCACAGTAATCTGGCACCAGACACAGTGAAGGCCTGTAAGACCCTGGTAACACTTGATAGTTTTGTGGCACTTATCACACTTGCTTGGACAGTTTCCCTCAACCCAGAAATGATGCATAATCTATTAAAAAGAGCTTTTGTTAATATGTACAAATTCCAATAAATGCATATATAGAGAACGAGAGAGAGAGAGAATAAACAGGCATAACACAAATGAGCATAGGCTTTGATTACGACTCATCATTGGTGTATTCAGGTCTCTGTTTAAACCAGGTTAATCATGTAATTAGCAATGCTTAGAGAGAGAATTTGTTTTCTAATTTCATTAGCTGAAACGAAGCCCTTGGTCTAAGCCCCGTGAAGCACTGGTGATCCAAGCGTGCTGGTTTTTAAACACTACAATTCGACGCACCGCTGTGTTTTTAACAGATTTGGTGTATGTTTTGATGCAGGACAGGGGTTCGAGACACACATCTCTCATGAACGGTGTACTTACAGACTATAAAACAGACACAAACAATATATTCAGTGTAAAGTAAAAATATTTTGATCATTTGTTTTTAGTATCAGTTTTGCTCACTTTAACATGTATTTTAATTGAATGTATTACTATTATAATATCTACAATTGGTTATTTAATGTCAGCATTTATTATTATATTAATTTATAAATACATTATAAAAACACATATTACTTCACCAAAGTAAAAAAAAGAAATCTTATTATGACCTTGTAACCATCTTTAATTATTTGATTGTCAATGTTTAAAGATGAGATAATTAATACAATAGCTTATATTAGAAAATAACTAAATTAAGATGATCTTGACTTGTATTTGTCCATCTGCACGTACACGTAAGGCACAAAATGATAAGTGAACAGAAGTGACTGGAGGTTAATATAATAACTGAAGTTCTGCTGCTGGACTTACAGGAGCAGCAGAGGCCTTGCTTTCCCAATCAATCAACATATTCAGACAAAGCTTTCAGTACGCAGGTTTACTGAAGTGATTCAGTCTCCACACATGTTGCCCGTCATCCTTTACATTCTGCAAAACAGAGAGAGGGAAAAAGACAAAGACACTAGCGAGAGAATGAGAGGAAGACGGCTATGAGGACTTGACAGGGATAATACAACTATGACAACTGTGATGAAAAACACTACAGAAAATTACATAAAGGGTTTCTGGAATCCTGCTGAGATAATGCAAAACTTGAAAGGAAAGGAATATGTTTTGAAAAATGTTGAATCTGCATCTTTAACAATCTGGATGACATGCAAAATAAATCAGGCAGCAGTCCACTATAGTGCAGCCAAAAAGACATTTCAAATGAGTCGAGGACTCCATCTAGTGGGCAAACAGAGTGTAACATCTCAATTTATCAACGATGATGCATTGTATCTGTTATTTTGTTTGGATGAATGGACAAGATGGGAAAAACACATTGGACAAACACATATAGGCCCAGTTTCACAGACAGTGGTTAGAATAAGCCAGGATTAGCCATAGTTCAATTAGGATTGAAATATTTTTTATTAACATGCCTTATGAAAAACATTACTGGTGTGCATCTTAAAACAAAACAAAGGCACTGCTATTTTAAGATCAGTCAGGGCAAGTTTCGTTCAGCTGAAACAGCTCAGAATTTCATTTTAGTCTGGGACTAGGCTCAAGCCTTGTCTTTGAAACCGGAATATAGATATGTAAAGCTTAATTGATAATCACATTCAAGTCCCAGAAGTACTAGCAGAGGAATAGTGGTCAGGCCACCCTGGACCCACTCTTCAAGAGAAACCATCCCGTCACGGTCATAGTCAATCTCCTGCATCATCTCCTCCAGAATCTACACCAAAACCAATGATGTTAGGCATGGTAATTATTAGAAAATATGATCAAATTTGGCACACACTGTCTGGCCATGGTCAAATTCAAGTTTATTTTACCGGCTTCAGTTCTGTGACATCCCACTCCAAATACTCCACAACATGCATCATCTGAGAGATAATGTGCTCAGTTCCTGTTCGAGGAGAGAAGACATTTTCTGAACAACATCACTGTAACTCTACACAAAGATCTAGTGATGGGATCCTGAATCCTGCTACATCTACCTTCTTGTGACAAGTTTACTTCCAACTCAGTCAAAACTCCTGAAACAGGTAATCACGTTACAGACTTCTAACATATACACATATAAACGTGCATATATATATATGTGCATATATTATATAATAATAACAAAGATTACTGGAGAACATTTTACAGTAAAATATTTTTATATAGATTTTATACTTTATACTGAGTAATTTCATCTACTTCAAAATGTCATGCTCAATTCAGTGTTACTTGCATTAAATTTCTGTGAAATTTACTAGCAATTTCTACCAAGATTTACCAAATTTTTACACCAAATCAGTAAATATTAATTTAAATTTTGTCTTGAAATCTTGAGATGTCTCATCTTGAATCTGTTCTTTTTATCTCTTTTTTATGAAAAGCATCTATAAAACAAAAAATTACAGACAAGTCTTGAAACAAATTGAACAGAAGAACGAAATTAGTAAATGCAACCAATCCAGCGATGAGTCTCGATGGCGATTGCTGTTAATACAACAATAATAAACCAGAGAGATTGCTGGAGTCTCACTTTACTGTCTAAAAACCCGTTCCATCTGTGTCATAAGGGCGAAACATAACTGCGACAGAAATAGAGAAAGATAAAGAAAGTATGAAAAAGAGAAAACACTGCAGATTCAATACAAAGATCAGAACCAATGGCAGAATCTCTCAAGAAGACAATTCAATCTGAACTAACCCATCACTGATGTTTTTCATTCAAACAGTTTGTTATTTCTTGCATAAAGCATATCAGAGGCTGTATTAGTCCTTAGTAAGAGGTTATTAGCATCCGAGCAGGCCTTAGCAACAGGTTTCTGAACTAGCAGCCTGGAATTACAATGTGACTAAAGCTGCCAGTAGATGACAGCACCGCCTCGTGTTTTCTCTATGAAAACCATTATTGGAACCAAAAGGTAGCTTCTTCAACACCGTAAAGGACTCTTAAGTGTACTGTGAGGTATTTTGAATAAAACTAGTAAATTAGTAGGAAAGGTACTGCATAGTAAGCGATCTTCCATTCTAGTTTGTCCTCTGGTCGTCCGCCCTCGAGCAGAGAGAGGTAACAGATCATATCCTTCAGCTGGACTGAACCGAGAGCTTTGGACGGGGATGTTACCTTTGGCGGCGGGCAGCTTCCCTTTATGAGATTTAGACCTTGTAAACCACGAGTAAATCATGTTTAACATTGCTTTTTGTGGTGTGTTGATGCTTTTGAAGATACTCAACAATACTGCCAAAACACGTTAAAACAGTACAATTGTGAAATGTTATTATAATGTAAAATCTATTTTAATATGTTATTTATGCAAAGCTTCATTTTCAGCAGCCATTACCCCAGTCTTCTTCAGTATCACATGATCCTAGATAAATCACTATAATATGCTGATTATTATCAAACATTTCATATTATTTGCGGACTGATAAAAAAATGTTCAGGGTTCTCTGATGAATAGAAATCTCAAAATAACAGCAATTATTTTTGTATCATTATAAATGTCTTTATGCAACTTTTCTGAATAAAAGTATTTTCTTTAAAAACACTTTTTAGTTGTAGTGTAAACTAACTTTACAAATGTTTTCTCTAAACTAGTTCAGTAGTTATTTCTTTATTAGATATTACAGTATATTTGTTTTTCACAAAAAGACTGAATGAAGGTTGTTCTGCCTGTGCGAATGGACAGATTTAAATTACCCATGATTCTCTGCTTGTCTGTCATGGAGGGGCTTGGTTTGGGGTCTTTGTTGCAGAAACTGATGAAGAGAACTCTTCAGCAAGTTCACTCTCCAGGAAGGGGACATCCCTCTAAGACATCCTTTTTATAGCTAATCATGTTACAGGCCTGATGTCAATTAACATAATTAGCTGCTAGATGTTCTCCCAGCTGAATCTTTTCAAAATATCTTGCTTTTACACCCCTTTGTTGCCCTTTTTAAGACCTGTAGCAGGCATCAAATTTGAAATGAGCTCACTTTGTGCATACAATTTTTTTATTTCTCAGTTTAAACATGTTTTATGTTATCTATGTTCTATTGTGAATAACATATTGGCTTATGTGATTTGAAAGTCTTTTAGTTTTCATTTTATTGAAATTTAAAAAAAGTCCCAACATTTCTGGAATTCAGGTTTCAGATCAGATCATCTCTATCAAGAATCCGATGATACTGGAGCTCACAACCTTCAAACCTGTTAGACTTACAGCAGCAGAGAGGTTTCATATCCCTCCTTCCTCTTCACTAATAACCCATATTGTCATACTGTGTGCTAGCCAATCAGAATGAGAGAAGTCCTGGCCTGGCTCTGGGGGTATCAATTATTCAGATTACTCCATTAAATGCAGACCATCTCTGTTCTCTGCATACACAATAAAATATCCTCTGGTTGACAGTTGATTTGTTATGTATGAATGCGGGTTTTAGGGTAATCAAAACGGCACAAATCTTCATTTTTATGTGGTTGGTTTTTGAATTGGTGTGCAATCGAATCCTTTATATTATTATGTCAAGCAGAGTTTTGCTAAAATAAGAGTTTTATCTCTTTATCTTAATGGTAAATGTAATAAATAATGGTGAAAAATGGTCTACTTTGACCGCAAACACTGGGCTTTTCTAACCGTTTCCTCAAAAAAGAGATTATAGATGACACTTCATTCAGACTGACTCCCACTGCAGCATTAGCACTCAAAGGAATCAACGTTCATCATGGATGGATTAAGTATTAATAACTGTCAGTCAGAATTTTCTCTCCCCTCGTAGTCTGGTACTGATTGGATTAGATTGAAGTCTCAACCTTAAGCTCTAGACAGGAAATGACATTTCCTTAAGTGACACATGCACAAATGCCGTTAAATGGTTTGATTTTTATTCCAGTGAAATAGCAGCCTGTCAGCGTGTCTCTGCAAGGATATTTAGCGGCTGGAAAATGCTCTATGCTTCGAATAAACCATGGATTGAAACAGTATTATTTGTCATTTCCATCTCAGAAATTTTCTTTAGGAAACATATAACTGAATTGAACCATAACTTTAGGGATTGATAAACAAATATTGGGTAAATTTGGAAGAATTACAGAATGAAACATTACATTGTGCATAGTCTTAAAGAAGAGAGAATTAATTTGGACTCCAAGTTACCCACTTTTCTTCATTCGACATGCTGTCCAGTGTTGATCTGCCTCTGTTTACATACATAAGGTCCAGCAGTTCCGCCTCTGTGGAGAGAATGAGAAAACTGTCAATCATATTTTAAATTTGACAAAACTCATCTTGTGTAATATAGCCTAGTCTAGCCTTATTTCTCATTTCATGTATATGTGTAAAGCTGTGTTTTTGTGATTCTGTGCTTGGTATCTGTTATTACAGAACAACAAGAAGAGTAGCTATCTGTGCCACATGCCATCAAATATTTGAATGTGCAACATCATGCCAGTCAATTCTGAAGAAAACGTTAAACTTGACCTCAGTGACTGGCACTGACTGATGTGATGCACTGTTTTGTACTGTACAAGCATGACTGGGACCCCAAAGTATCAGAACATTACCATTTAAAAGTTTAGAGTCAGTAAAAAACAAAAAAACAACTAGTCTTTTGAAACAAGTCTCTTATGCTCAACCAAGGCTGCATTGATTTAATCAAACATACAGCAACAACAGTAATATTGTGTCATATGTTTACTGTTTAAAATAGAACGTTTTCTACGTTAAAGTACTTTAAAATGTAATTTGTTAATGGTAAAGCTGAATTTGGAGCAGTCATTACTCAATATTAAAATTCAATACCATTTTGTATAAATACATTTAAAATAAAACTCAAAAAAAAAAAAAAAAATGTATATGTGGATTTAGACATTAAGATGTAGAGTATGAAAAATGAATATTCACTTTAAAATTAGCTAAAGTCTGCATTAATTAAGTTATTAATGATTAATTTAGCAAAGATAATCTAGATGTAAAAATACAGCAAACAATATCGTACAATTGAAAATACAATATCACTTGATGCTGAGACATTAAAAAACTATATTAGCCGATAACCAAAATGGTACTAATATATCACAACCCTCATATTTATAGTTTCTAAATTAAAGCTAGCAAAATTTGTTTAACATTTTATCTGACTGGTCTGACAGTTTCACCTGATTTTTGCAACAAATATCGCAGTTAAACTTAATTAGGTTTACTGTGCCAAAACATTCATACATTTTTCATACAAAATGATTGTCACATAGAAAGAAAGAATCTGAGCTCATCCATTTCTTAAGTATTCTGCAATCCTCACTACTCAAGGAAAACTCTGCAACTCAATTCCACATCCTGTCAAGCTTTTGAACTTCCTGCGACAAGAGCAGGAAGTCCCTGAGGCAAGTGTCTTTTCTGAAAGATAATATGTATTTATGAATAAAAGTGCTTGCCATGTCAAGAACCCAAAACAAACTCTTCTCAGCGTTACCTCAGGCTACAAAATAATGGATGATCTTGGCCTCGTTTTGACCTTAACCCACATTCAAAATGGCTTTTACTCACAGCTCACCGTTAAAATACCCACAACTTGAGCTCACACACTGACAAATGATGTGTTATATGACCATAAACATACGAAACATCAAATACAGCAGTGTTTGTTCAACCCTGTAACCACTGGTCTACAATACAGCATAATGCAAATCAGTCAAGAGCTCCATCATGTTGTCACTGGTAACAGATTGAACACAATTCCCTCTTTCACACGAACACAAGTGAAAAACAGAGTTCCACTCACCTGATGCTTCTCAAAGTCGACAGCAGCGATCCAAACAGACATGTTGTGTGTTTTCCTGCATCGTCACCTGCCAGCATCTCCCTCTCTTCTAACAGTGCTACTGTGTTTGTATCTACGGGAAAATGAGCGTGAGAGAGGAGCGCTGGAGAGAGAGAGAGAGCGATCTACTCATCTGCAACAATCAGTTCTCGTGTCTCTGCTTGCATCACACACACACACACACACACACACACACACACACACACACACACACACACACACACACACACACACACACACACACACACACACACACACACACACACACACACACACACCTCCTTCCTCTTTTTCCCCTTCATCTCTCCATCTTGCCATTTAGCAGGCAGTGGATCTAGGATGCGATATTGCTAGGGAGAGTTAGGGTAGAGGATGTCTATCTTTTCGGACCTACTGTAGAGACTCCTTCCAGTCTCAGCCAACTTCTCATCATCAAATGATGCTAAACTATGATGTTTCACAATTAACTACTTTTTTCATGTTCTGGGTTTATTGTGCTTCTTTGATGTCTGACAGAAAGTGTTTAACATCTGTTTATTCATGAAGCATTCAAAATAATTAATGAATAATGAAATAAATCTGCAGAACAAATTAACCATATTTATACATTTGGATATTTTTTTATTTGTATATATATTCTTTTTCAAAAATGATATTCAATTTTACATAAAAAAATATTTAAACAAAATGGTAAAACAAATTAACCACATTGAGAAACATGCAGATTCTTTTTATAATTTCATTTAATATTTTTTAAAGATGTGTTTGGGATAAGACATTTTTGCTAAATTACTAAAATGTAAAATAATAAATTTTTAGAACAAATTAATCATTTTTATTAATATGCAGAACAAATGTCTAAATTTCGGGGATTTTTGTTCTAAAAATATTTTTCAAAGCTTTTACTTTGCAAAAAATAGAACAAATTAACCACATACACATGCAGAATTTTTTTTTTTTTTACAAATATTTAGGTTTTTTTTGCAAAAGTTTTGCAGCGATTACTCCAGTCTTCAGTGTCACATAATCTTCAGAATGTCTTATTGTTATAAGTTGAAAAGCAATTTTTGTGGAAACCATGATAAATGTTGTGATTCCTTGAAATTCAAAAGAACAGCATTTATTTTGAAAGAGAAATATTTTATAACATTATAAACGTGTTTTTTTTTTTCATTTTTGATCAATTGAATGCATCCTTGTTAAATCATTTTTTTATCTTACTTGCCCCAAACATATGCTGCACAGATTTTGTATAGCCACAATTTTTGTAATAGTATGCCTAAACTATAAACTTACATATCAAAAATCCTTACTACTATGTGTAAGAAAAATGTCCAAAAATAGATTTTTTTTAGGGGTAAAATGGCTCATCATACACTTTGTGTAGGGCTAAACCTCTTGGATGCTATGCATGGGATAGCTGGTTCATTAATTTTGTTTATATCCTTCCTTAGAGAATTACAATTCATGAGCTATGAAGTGACTGACAGATTTTCCAAGCTTTCAGCATCCCTTCTATTCACCTGAATATCTCCAATCACATCTGTCATACAACTGTAACATACCATCCTGTAAAACTGTTCAAACATTCTTCAAAATATCTTCTTTTGTATTCCATAGAAGAAATAAAAAAAGTATGAGGGTGAGTAAATGATGACAAAACTTTCATTTTTGAGTGAACTATCGCTTTAAGTTAACCAGAACAACATCTGAATGTACTTCATGTGCATCACTTTTCAATGAAAAGCTGTTTGGAAGCCATTAGCAAAGGCAAATTACTGCCAACTGTAAACATGTCTAGTTGGAAAATGCAACCCAAACACCACATATTTTATAAACAATCTTGTTACAAGGCTAAATGAGGCCACAAATCCCATAATACTGTATATTTTACCGTGGCCAACATCCCGTGGAAGAGTTTCATTCCAGGCTAGGAGACATAAAGGATGGACCCGCTTCTTTCTAGTTCTGCCAGTTGGTGCAAGCAGTGTAACACTATAATCTGAACATGAGTCATTTGGGTCTTTTCTGGCAGCAGAACACTACATTTGTGAGGCTAACGGGACCCATCTGCCATTTCGATGAGGACACAGGCCTGTTATTTTCACCACATTATACATTTGACCCAATCAAGCCTCTGAAAATAGTTTCCAGTGGATTGCATTGTGTACTTGTAATGCAGATCTTACAGTCGACACTTAATAGTGTAATAGACCGACAGAATATCTGTGCAAAAGAGGTTTGGGTCACTAATATTGTGAGTTATCCTCACATCACGGAGCTTTTAGCTCAAACTCAATGTGCAGGCATACAACTAACAGTCAGTGATGTCAGGAAAGATTTGCGCCAAACTGAGCTGTCATGTAAATATAGAGCTGTTATAGAGTTTATATAAACAATAGCATAACTGAGTGCACGCACATTATGACTCCTAATTCAATGAACAGAATAACCGATTCATGTAAGGAGTATTTTTAAAAGTCAAGGGGGACCATCGTCCCCAAGGAATTGTTTGTCACGGCTCTCATTCAACACACACACAACAGCACCAAATGTCATTTGCTCACAAATGAGCAAAACGCTTTACACCTTTAATCTATATAATATATTGTGAAAAGTATTAGGATACAGCTTTAATACTTTTGTCATGGTGCTCTCATTAATGATGGCGGACACTGACCCAGAAGAGAAAAAATTGGTAAATAAAGTCATTACTATTTTCTTTGTGCACAAAAAGTATTCTCGTAGCTTCATAACATTACAATTGAACCACTGATGTCACATGGACTATTTTAATGATGTCATACTACCTTTCTGGGCCTTAAATATTTCAGTAGCGTTGCTGTCTATGGAGGGTCAGAAAGCTCTCGGGATTTCATCAAAAATATCGTAATTTATGTTCTGAATATGAACACATGTTTTAAGGGTTACGACATGGGGGTGAGTAATTAATGACAGAATTAGTAATTAATGACAGAATTTTAATTTTGGAGTGAACTAACCCTTTAATGCTTCAGCATACTAAGACATTTTGGACAATGCTATGCTTCCATTTTTGTGGGACCAGTTTGAAGAAGGTTTTCTATTCCAGTATGCCCCAATGCACAAAGCGAGGGTCATAAAAACACAGTCAGATGAGCTTGGTGTGGTAGAGCTCGACTTTGACCTTAACCCCATCAAACACCAACAGGAGCGGATACTGCAAGCCAAGACTTCTTGTCCAACATCAGTGCCTGACCTCACAAATGCACTTCTGGATGACTGAGCAAAAGTTCTCACAGACACACTCCAAAATCCTTTCCAGAAAAGTGGAAGCTATTATAGTTATTATAGGACCAACGCCATATTAATGTCCATGCATTTAGAATGTATTGTCATTGAATTTCCTGTTGGTGTAATGGTCAGGTGTCCCAATACTTTTGTCCAAATAGTCTATATTAGATACAAACTGCCTATTTTACATTTACACATGTTATATATTACATTAGAGGCAAACGTGTGTTACATAATCCATCAAAAAATAAATCAGTCACGTTTTGGAAAGTTTCACAGTGAAAAAAAGTGTTAATATTCTGCAGATTCTGATAACCTAATGAGAAATAACATTTAAGGAGCATATTAAATTCAGACACACCTCCAGGCACCTGTTAGCAAGACATCTAATACATTTGTCATTAATTATTTACACCACTTAGGCACGCCACCTTGCTTTATTACAGGTGTGAAATCCAGTTATGAAACTGTGAAAAATACACATCATATCATGTTAGAAACGTGCTGTTTTAAATCATATGAATAAGCTTTGACAAAGAAAATATCAAATCAAATATAGTTTTATTCTCATAAACATTTACTGAAATGAATGTTCTTATTCTGTTGGGAGGCAGATTGTTTTTCTTTCCGTTGCATTATTTGTCTTGCTGACTGACTGCACAATGACGTGGTCCATGTAGTGGTTTCATTTTTTAAATATACCAAGATTCTTTATTATGAACTAATCCAAACAGTCAGCTCATATGACAGAGTAATTGCTCTCCAGTGAAACTAGCCCTGACAAGCATTGAAATGATCAATAAACACAGGCAGGCTATTGAATGAAATGGGACAGTTTTAGGGGTCCTGCTAGCACCACCTGGTGTTAACTTGTACAGTTACATGAAATAATTCCGTACACCTTAAAGCATGTTGGTCCATCAGTAAGAGGTCAGATATTTTCTGTATACAGCATGACAAAAATGGTGTATAATTTTACAAAATTCTTCATAATTCACTAGTTATTGTACTTGTATTATTTGATCAATTTAAAATCATAGTATGCATGCAGATAAAGCAACAGTTAGTAGGTACCTTTTATATTTAATCTACCACATGCATTGATTATGGCTGAGAAGTTCGTTTTAAGCTGGTTAGTACCATTCTGAGAACTACGAATCATATTGTCTTTCAATATCTTAATTCATGATATTATTAATGCATCTCTTCAATGCCAAACTAAAATCAGTGTGAAGAGTTTGTGAGAGCAGGAGTTTTTTGGTCAAGTTAAAAGAACAAATCTCAGATGAATGTATGGAAGATGTCACTGATGCAGGACACTGAATCATAAACATATTGTGTTCAATGCATCAGTATGAGGGTGTTTGCTGTTGATGTCTTATCTAGATTCGTTTCTTCATCCGGTCGATTCGCTGGTTCACACACTGTAGACTCCAGTAGACTGCAGAGATCAAGACAAAGGCCTGCGGAAAACAAGATAATGACATTTAAAAGCCAATTATTAATAAGATAATTCCAGTTTATAAACATTAATCAGTGAATGTATAATGTTTTCTTAGTCAGAACTCTAGTAACGCACATGAAAGTTTTCAAGTGTCCTTTTCTGTATTTATCATATTTAAAATGTACATTTGTTTTTAAGTATTAATTTATAAAGTTATAAATTATGTAATGTGAATAATTGTAAATGTAACACTATGCACTAAATGTATTTTTATAAGTCAAAACCTTATTTGAAGTGATTAATTGTGAGAAACCTAAATGTCACATACCAGGAGAATACACTACATAAAAAAAAGAAAACGATTAAAGCCAATAGGTCAAGCATGTGGCCAAAGAATCTCCCATGATGCATTTGGAGTTGGGGTTCACAGAAGCCACTGTGGAAACAGGCCAAAAGTGACATTCTTCCAAAAAGCTGGAACCTTAACTGCCCCTCCTTCCGTGCGTTCTAGACCATAAACTGCATCCGAGCTCTAAACAGAGTCCAAAATCATATTCTATCTATCAGAACTACCTCTCCAATGGGAAATAACCAGAGTTTCCTCAGGAGCAGCACAGCTGTTTCCCTCTGAGAGAAGGGAAAGACATGGCCTGTGCTTCCTGACCTCACGCTACCTGAATCCACCCATCAATGCTCATTCAAATCATTTATTATTATTCATATTAAATGGAGAGCATTGTGCTCAAGTTTTCTGCTTCTCTCAAATATTTCTAATCAAATTATTCAATTATTAGTTGAGCAACACACATTAGCTTTATCTACACTGTGTCAAGTCTTCGGAGAAATATCTTACGATACTACAGTTTTTCTGTCGGGAATCATCTGCATTGGACAAAGACTAGAAGCCCTCTATATTCGTCTCTGCATGAAATGGGAGGAAGAGATTTAGAAGAAGAATTTCAATTAATATTTGTATCACAAAAGGGATACAAATATTATTAAAGACATGAATGCTTTTGAGACACTACCTCATTCTATACTTTCATTCAGAGCAGTACTGCCACCAGAGTAAATTTAATTTAGTAGAGAAACTGTCTTGAGAGCTTTGGGAAACCTTACAAATCACAAAATGCAACCTTAAATGACAAACTGGCAGATATTTCAATCATTTTGGGAGGCTTTTTCCTCTCAGATTTTCCTCTGCTGGCGTATTTTAAGTGAAAAAACACATGAGATGTGTACATTTTGATATAGTATTTTTCCCTTCTTTTTACTGCTCTTGCTGTCTCAGATGACCACTTCTGTCTCCCTCAGCCTTTTCTCTCTTTTACACACATAAAAGCGATAGAAATAAATACAAAGATACATGCAGAATTGCAAAGTCGAGCAGCACACATTCACACTTGTTTAATAAGCAAAGAGTCGAGTCTCCGGGGCAGCTGCAGTTTTGGGTCAAAAGCAAACAGCTCTAAATATCTGCTGTCACCTCAGTGATGTATGACTATAGCGATGGAGCTTTTTCAACCTGTGGACGACTACATGGTGCTTCTTAGTTAGAGAGCACAAAATGTCACGTTTTCCACATAATATTAAACAGCACAACCATTTTCCACATTGATAATCTTAGAAAATGTTTCCTGAGCACCAAATCAGCATATTAGAATGATTTCTGAAGGATAACATGACACTGAAGTCTGGACTAATGATGCTGAAAATTCAGCTTTGCGTCACAGGAATAAATCAGATTTTAAAACAAATTCAAATAGAAAACCGTACAGTAATTAAAATTGTGATAATTTACAGTTTATACTGTATTTTTGATCAAATAAATGCAGCATACCACAGAATCGCTCACCTTAAACTACTATTTGAAAACATGGGCTTATCACACACAAAAAAAACCTGTTAAGCAGTTCAAGCACTCATCCATGACTCTGAGCTGAGGTGGCAGTGGTGACCCATTACTGAAAACCCCTACTGCTTTTGGCAGTCAAACGAGCGGCAATTCTCTGAAAAGAAGCTGAGAGACTGAAGCGTGGTTCGGCCCGGCTCAGAGCTCTTTGATGCCGGGGTGAAGGGCGTCGTGGCAGCCTCGTGTGACTCTCACTGGACTTTCTGTAAATCAGTTCAATGGGATTCCTGAGACAAGGCCTAAGATGGATGGGTCTCCTGGGGCTTGTAAGGAACGTTCGGTTCACCATGGCAGCCTGCTTAGCAAACTGAAGCCACTGAAAGCTCCAGAATATATTAGCATTAGGCTCAAATCAAGAGTGGTGATTTTCTAATTGTTACTGATTATGCCATTGTAAAATCAAAATACAAATATTAATGTCAGAGATGCGATTTGATCATATGCTCTACACATGATGTATAAATGTAAATATAAGAGATGATTGGAAAGTAACTGATATTTTCTAGTGGGCTGATTACAAAAAAAAAAGATAAACACAGTATATTCACTTCCGTTCAAAATTTTGGGGCTAGTAAGATTTTTTTTTAGAAAGAAAGTATTTAGTATTTTGTATTTAGCAATGACACTAACTTGATCAAACGTGACAGTAATGACATTTATAAATGTTACAAAAGATCTGTATTTCAAATAAATGCTGTTCTTTAAAACTCTACTTTCTATTCATCAAATAAAGCGAAACAATGTACCAGTTTCCACAAAAATACTAAGCAGTTTTCAACATTAATAATAAACAGAAATGTTTCTTGAGCAGCAAATCAGCATATTAGATTGATTTCTGAAGGATCATGTGACACTGAAGACTGGAGTAATGATGCTGAAAATCAACTTTGCATTACAGGAATAAATTATATTTTACAATATATTAAAATAGAAAATATTTCAGGTTCAAATAAAATGTCACAATATTACTATTTTAACTGCATTTCTGACCAAACCAATGCAGGTATGTTAAGTATAAGAAACTGACCCCCACATTTTTGAATGGTATAGTACAAAAGTAAAAGTAAAATTAGAAGAAAAAAAAATTCCCTGGACACAAAGCAATTTTTCCAAGATATCCCAAACAATCCACAAACCCCAATTCAATGGGAGTGACTGGGAGGTGACACCTGAGAAGTAACAGTGGAATCAAATGTGCCCAATCACCTGAACTACTTGCTAATGCTCTTCTTATCAGTCTAATTCAGACTCCAAGCCCCAGAGTTCCTCTCCTGTGGTGTGCTGGAGGGTGTCAGGTGCTATGAAAAGATAAGCCAGCGACGCTGCTGACTGAAGCTTTTGTGTCAAGCTGATCTTGATAATATTATCTTAACCTTTCCTTCAAAAAAAGTGGGCTGAGTCTTTGCAGCGGTACAATTTTTGTTTCGCCCTTGAGAATTGAAGAGGACAAATATTAGCTTTGATGGGTGGAAAAACACAGAATGGTAAAAACACAGGCAGACATAGAAGAACTGAAATAAACAGAAGCTGGGATGAGTGTGGAACTGACAGGGCAATTTTTAGCAAATGATAATATTTCTGAAGGGTCATAATGGCATTGCTGCAAATAGACCATTCTAAAGGAAAGTTACAGGGAAAGGGTAATTCTTTCCTTGGCCTATTACAACGGAAACACATTAAATCAGGTGGAGTCTATGGGTACAGTTCACAAGGACACAAAAATATGACGTCACTAAAACTGTTCTGCAGGCGCTTCAGCACCTGAGCTCACAGATGCACACCACGCTCACAAAGTAAAACGAGCAATTCAGCTCTAGTGTAAATCTAATCAGTCTTCCACGGCGAGCCGCAGACGTGTTTAATTGATTCCAGAAACATTGCCTTAGCGTAAAGCTGGGATGGTGAGAAGAGGAGAGCTGGAGGGAGGGATGGAGGGTCATGAAGAGAGAGGTGGCGCACTAATGAAAGGTCAGCTGAGATGCACGGCCTACGCTGCAAGTGCCAGAAACACACACGGCAATTTTATGGTCAATTGGGCCATGCATCTGGAGTCATACATCACTGAGACATGTAGAGGGACCCAGTGCCAGATCCGAAACACACACACACACACACACACACACACACACACACACACACACACACACACACACACACACACACACACACACACACACACACACACACACACACACACAGCGTCTTGTGCTTAAATGGAAGCTGGACATCTATAATAGAGACTATGGTAATGATGCATGTGTCAATCAAACTTACTTCAATCGGAAAAGCCAACAGAGGCACCAGAGGCTTAATGTAACCAAACCATTGAAGAGCCATTATCAAAACACATCTCAGCATCTCCATTTCAGCTGCATTAGCCCTGAAAGAAAGGCACAACAACTATTTATTTTTCTTATTTACATATTTTATTATTGTGCTGTGCTGTTTAGTACAGTATACTAATATAATATCCTTATACTTCTTATATACAGTAAATACATAAACCAGTTCACTGGAAAAAAATATGACGGTTAACCTTAAGCCCAGTTCACATAAAGAATAAAATAAAATAAAATACATTAAAAAACAGTGCATGCTCACACACATACACTTTCATTAAAAGGATCAGCTTTCCCAAAAATGCACTTACTGTCATGATTTTATTTAATAATAAAAATAAAATAAAATAATAAAAAGTATGTGTACACACATTAAGTTAAAGAGTTAGCTTGCCCAATTCATTCACTCTCATCATTTATTGTATTTAAACACAGTAAGACTAAGTTACAATAAAAACAGTAGTTAGTTATAGGAGCTGTACCTCTGATCGATCAGGAATCCGAGAGAGGTTAGAGAAAATAATACGTTGGCAGTCAAAAGAAGTACAGTCATCTCAGAATGCATCTGCAGGTGAAAGACAAGTAACATCCAAAATAAATGTTTGTGTTTACATACTATGTGTGTACTGTGTATATTTCTATTTAAATAGAAATATACACTCATGTACATGTTTATGTTTAAGAAATATATGTAATGTGTATTTATGGGTATAAAATGTCTCAAAGGTCTGTAAAGTATCTATAAGGTATGACAGTGAAACACTGATTGTGTACTGTGAGGGAACAACAATTTAGGTCATAATTTGAAAAACCTTATTTCGTCTTACTCAATAATAATAATTCTAACTCAAATACTTTTGCAAGCAACACAGCTGAATAAAAGTGACCTAACAAATTTAGGTGTCAGGACAGTTGAGTAATACTTCCTCGACGGTCCAAGAACTCAAGGCCAACCATTGAGAAGGATCATCTATGACTGAATTGGCACACCTCTATGGCTGGGTTTACACTGAAATCATAATCTGCTGATAATTTGCTGCTAATACAAGGAACGATGTTAATGAGGTTTTCTTGACCTTGCTAACCCATCATACTCAGCAGTGGTTTAGTCAGGTGACTGACCTCATAACGTCTTTGATATGACACCAGCAAACAATTACAGACTTTTTCCCGTGTGTCACCAGATAGAATCCAGATCCCAGACCTCAGCCCTGAAGCGCTGGCTCAGTTTTCAACAATTAACAAAAAGGAGGAAAAATCTATTTTGATTGGTTAAGTTTTAAAGCCTTTCCATATCCAGTTTAAAAAATAACAGACCAAGAGGGCAAAGGAGGGAAAAAAGGGGAAAACCATCTTCCGAAATTTGCATTTCAGCAGAAGTCAACTACACAGACCTTCCATAATGACCAGTTAGTCAAACATCCAGCAGAATTGATATCCCTGTATGGAGGATTTCATGGAAAGATGTTCCACTAAGCAATTCTGTAGCATCACTTGTCAATGGAACTGAATGCAAACGAACAAAGAGGTATAAATACACATTCTTACATTATTTATTGCAAAGCCTCAAGGCCTTGATTTGTTATTTTCCTTGGACAAAGTGACTGATGCAAAAGGAAGGTTTCCCGAGGCTGGGAAAACAGTCAGAGCATTTGTATTGGTTGCTGGACCACCAACCAGCTGTTTTATTGGCTGGTGGAGCTAAGGAAATGGATCCAGGGGACACTTCTCTGAGAGCCAGAACTAAGAGAGGTAGGAATCACAGGAAAACGGGCCGTTTCAATTCAGCGGGGAGGCAGGGTGGGGCCAAGCTATCTGGCTAACCAAAAATATGCCTGGGTAACAACGACTTCCAAAGACAAGAGCAACTGAACATCTCTATGTTTTTAAAAGGAGTATTCTGTCAATACTCAGTTAGTAAAATACCTTATTATTAGAGGAACGTTTAGGATAATGAGAGAGACCGAGGCTGATAATAGACATTGTGAGGTAGCATTAACCACACAGCAAATTAAAAGCTTTTAAAGCTCCTGTAGATCACAATGAAAGATGGCATTCAGATGATAGCTTTGACATTTCAGTGGGGCACATTTCTGAGAAAATCAGATGTTGATTTCAACAGTGAAAGTTAAAAAAAGCAGAAAAGGTACCAACCTTTTGATCCATTAACAAGTTGTTATATACATCCAGCAAGAGCAGGAACTGTACAAGCACATAGGCTTGCATCACAGGGGACCATGCTGGATCGTGAGGCCTTTCCTCTCCTGTAATCTGATTGTAGAAAGAATAAAGTTTTGAAGTAAAAATGTAAATAAATACATTTTATATCTAGTATCTGTCTTAGAAACGTATTTTTTCACGATGCAACAATATATATATATATTTTTATTGGCTACCACAGAATATAGCGTTATCTGTTATGGTGTGTGCACAACAAAAGTAAAGCGAATATTCACATTACAATATCACTTGCACAAATAAAAACATTGTGCATGCTCTCCTCCATTTTCTAAAACAAGTGGACATGTCAAACCTGATGCGTCAATAAGCTTTTTGGCTTGCGTTACAATGCGTAATGCAAATTTCTCGCTTGAGTGCGAATTTGCATCTATTAGCATCTTTGCATTGGCTTTTTCTCTAATCTACTCGCGCAAATAATTAAATTCGCTTTTGGTGTGCACACCTCATTAGATATCAATACAGCATGACAAAAATTGTATTCAAAATGTGTTGTACAAATACTTTTAAGAATATAGATGGTTTTAAATTGTTTCTATCTGTTCCAATTTGCTTAATTAGAGCCATTAGTTGGTTGTCAAGGTCAACTTGGTTAGAGCAAGCAGACCACCTTGATCCAGCAATAAACCAGCTACAATGCTCAAAAAACCAACTTGACCTCTTTAAGAGGTAAAGCACACCATTTTTCACCATGAAGTAGCTTTTTAGGTGGTAGATGGTTTTACATGGTTTCTAGTTGGTTAATTAGCACCATTAACTTGTCAAAGATGGTCTAGACCAGGGGTCATCACACTTGATCCTGGAGGGCCGGTGTTCTGCAGAGTTTAGCTTCAGCCTCTACACACCTGCCTGAAAGTTTCAAGTATACCTAGTAAGACCTTGATTAGCTTCTTCAGGTGTGGTTGATTAGGTTTGAAGCTAAACTCTGCAGGACACTGGCCCTCCAGGACTGAAGTTGCCTATACCTGGTCTAGACTGTCTAGAACTGGTACATACACTGGTACTCGTTATTTGGCCGATCCAATACTTCCCCATTAAATCACAGTACATAAGAAAATTGCATCACTGCTTGGACCCCAACCAAAAATAACTCTGCTTCATGCATCATTGTTTTTGTACATGAATCATTGAGAACTTGATCACTGTTGATTTCCTAAGTATTCCTGAGGCTGTCTCAGCTGCAGAGACGTGTGGGTTTTCCTCACACCAGAACCCAGGCTGCACCGCCGCGGTGTTCTGCTTTCCCTCAGAAATCAACACATCCGAGCCGGCCTCCCTCGCTCCTGCTCTCCTCCACTCCACAGGAGAAACAACAGGCACACCCCGGTCTGCATCACCGAGGGCCTTTCAAGATATTTCTGTCAAATTCCTGCTCTCTCCACATGTTTAGGATCACCAGGGCCCACTTTGAGGTGGCTTTAATTGTATCATGGTGAGAGCGACAGAAAAAGAGAGAGAGACAGGGTTCCTCAGAGTGTGAAACTGCGTCTGTTAGTATGTGGCACAGTCAGACGTGTTTCAAAGCAAACCGCCGCTTTCCTGATGAGAAGACTTCATAACCTTGTCGCAGGCCTGTTGTTTGATCAGGCCCAAAAAAGCTTGCCTTTTTAAAGACGAGTGAAAATGAGCCTATTGTGCTTCAGCCCACAAAGGCGGTTAAGATTAATTTGGCAGCGGCGCACACTTGTAAAGCCTGTCTGAAACGCGAGTCTGTTTTTATGTGAGAACTCAGGGAGTCATTTGAGAGACCTTTTTTCCTGTTACAGAAACAGCAGGTAGTATACGACAAGTAAGGTGAGGAACAAAAGAGTTTCCCATTTAAAGGTGAACGTGAAAATTCCTGCACCACTAGCAGAAATGGAACTGCTAAAATAATTTCAACCAGTTTTCTTAAATACTGTACTAACTAAACCCTGAGTCCTGCTCCTAAAGTACTGCTTAGGTGCATTTTTGAAGAAAAGCATTTCTAGAAAAAATATTTTCCACCATGGTCCATAAAATCAAAGTTATTTTATAAATAATTCTATACACCACTGTTGAATGTTTTTGAAATAAGTCTCTTATGCTCACCAAGTCTGTATTTATTTGATCAAAAATACAGTAAAACATTAATATATTTAATATTACATATATATTTTATTCTTGTGATGGCAAAGCTAAATTAGATTTTTTTCATGATCCTTTATAAATAATTATAATAGGCTGATTTAGTGCACAATAAATATTTATTATGACTATGAATGTTGGAAACAGTTATGCAAAAATAAATTGTGGAAACTGTGATTTTATTTGAAGTCTTCACTGTTGTTTTTGTTCATGCATTTTCATGCATAATTGCTGAATAAAATTATTCATTTAATAAAAATAAAAAACTGAACCCAAACTTTTGAATGGGTTTTCACTGGTCCCCCATTTGATTCCATTTTAATTTTCTATCCTAGAAATTTAGGAATTTGAAATACATCCTCAACTCATTTCAGAATAGTATGCAGACTTCTGTTTTATCAGAAAAAGAAACATCTTGAGATAGTGGAGTAAAATAAATCAAAAGGTTTCCCACCTGTGGTATATCAGCGATGTCTCCTAGTCTTGGTTTTCCTGGAGTCCAGCCTGGCCCTTTAAAAATGACGGACATCTTATTTGAAAGTCCTTCAGCTTCCCAGAACCTTTGCCATAGGTATGGGTAATAAAGGAACTTTAGAGAGGAAAGAAAAGAAGAATGAGGCTATAAACCAAACATGGCACATGCATCCTTAATATTAAGAGACCTCTTTAATGCAGCATTACCTAAAAAATCTTCATTCAACTCTGCCGATGAAATACTACCCTTTTGATTTATATTTTATTCATTTTTCAGACTATTCATCTCACTTATTTTTTTTTTTAATCACAGTTTATATTTCACCGTAAGATAAACATTATTCTTATTCATTTTATTCATCATCATCTCGTCCTCGCGTCTAATGCTTTTTGTCACACACATCAGATCACTCTTACTCCAGACCGCCACAGGAGAACACCGAAAAAATAATCAAACACAACCTCCATTTGGTTTTGCAGGACTCTTTCACCTCGCCTGAGCCATGTGTTTAAAGTGGAGTAATAATGTTATGGTTACAGCATGGCTTTTCCACTAGCACGGTAATGTGAGGAGAAGCCCGGCTCCCATTGACTCTGGTTGGATACTTACATCTCTAAAATTAGGCCGGTCTGATACACTAGAGCCCATTATGTGAAACCCAATTCATCTCCAGTGTTGATATTTTCACCAGTCAAAGGTCTTGATGGAATGTGGGGGCAAATTAATCGAAACATTTTGTTTATGAATGATGTAACACAATGTCAACCTGAAAACACACACGGAGAATTCCAATCCAGCAACAGAAAGGAATTATTACCCAAAAGTCCTCCCTTCCATGCAAAAGGGGAGAGGGTCAACTGATTCCATCACTAACGCTCTCGTGCAAAGGTACGGACGGCTCCGGGAATGGTTCTGGACACCGTCAAGCCTACATTCCAGAGCATAGTTCAAAACCCCCCCATTTAAAAACAAAGCAGGATTTTTCTCCAGCGGACAGACAAAGGAAAACCTTTTTCCTGACATTTTCTCCACGTATAACCATCTACACAAAATAAATATATGGATATTTAATGTGTACTTGTTCCCTCATAGGCATGATGTGATGATTTTGAATGCCAATTATTTAGAACAACGTGGGTAATTTTTAATCATGTGTTAAAACGGCATAAACTGTGATGTGTGTTTTGTAAAATGCAGTGTTTGATCTCTAAAGAAAGCTAGCCTCGAATTGTGACAAACTGTGTTGATGACCGTTAAATTTTAGCACCCTGCATAATTATACATGTATAAAGATCAGTAAGTTTATCGATCTTTAAAGTGCATGAAATATCACAGAACTTTTGGTCCACCCAGCAAGCCTGGACATGGGCGGGGCTCCGCCCCATACGGACGATCGGATTCGACAAGCTGCCCGTGGGGAGGGCCAAGTTGGACTGTTTTAAACAACGCGCCAGTTGCAAAACTGACTCTCTGAAAACATGGCGTGACACTCTCTGAAACGTGGCGTGACGCTCTCTTGAACTCTCTCTCGGCTCTTGGCTCTCTGGAACATCTCTCTTTAACATCGCTGGAGCTGCGCTCGTAACTCCTCTGCCTTCTCGCGCTCTTACCTGAACTTTGTCTCGACACCGACTAAACCAACCATCTATTCGAAGGCTAGAAGGCACAACATCAAAGAACAACTGAGCTGAACGCCACGGACGAAAGCAGCCACATCTCGTGTTTCCACCCGAGAGCACCCGGAGACGCACGAACCAACCCACGTGGTTCCCGAGCACAAAGACCAGAGCAACCATTTGAAGGAAACGAAACAACTTCCAACCTGCTTCTTGTCAACAAGCAAGTACATTCTAACTAAATCTATATTGCTGATTGAACTGGTAGAATCTGATCTGAATGCAGTAACAGAGCAATAAGGCATCTGTCGTGATCTTCCCGGTCAAGTCAAGCGTTTAAATAGCTAAAAGGGCTAACTTTAATTTTAGGAATTACTTACCAAAATCCCTTATGCATGTCATTCTGTGTGTATGTATGTTTTGTGTCTTCTCAGTTAATCCATTTATGTTAGAATAGCAGTATTACGAATAAACCATTTTTCATTTCATAAAGAATTGTCTCTGGAATGTGATTTGAAGTTTTGTTCCTTATTTGCCATAAAGAGAAAGCTACCTAAGCTCGAAGTTGATATGCTGAGGCTAGTGTTCGGTGGACGGTCACTTAATACAGTATAACTAAGTTAAATATTAATATTACTTTTAACCAAGCAATATTTAATATTTAATAACTAATTCCCGGAGCTGAAATAATAGCTCTATATTAAACTGGTATTTTTACTACAAATGGTGGAGAATGCGGGCATTATTAAAGAATTAATCTGAAAATCAAACCAGAGACAAAAGGGTATTTCTCAATTTTATCCGGAAAACTGAGTAAATACAGGAAAAGCGGTTATTTGTGGTATTGCAATTCTCGTTTGTGAAACACAGTGTGTGTGAATGAGAAAGGGTATTTGTTTAACTCGAGTTGTGAGAAGAAACTGCAGTAAATAAGTAAAAGTCGCTCTAAAGCGCATAAAAGAGACAAATGAGCGTGTCCCTCGTTTGAGCTCTGAGTGAAGGCCTGTATAGTTTGATTTGTAAGTGCGTGTCCCACTTTCAAACTCCGCTATATTTTCAAATCCCCCGGGTGTGGAATGTTTAAAAAAGCTATTTAAATCATTCTCAGCCATTTGATTTCACGAGTGAATTCAAACGCACGGCGCTCAAAGGAAGTGGCCAGTCGTTTTTGAGAAAGGGGGAGATTGCGCAATCGAGTGTTTGTGTTTATGAGTGCGGTCTAAACAGACAAATATTCGCATAAATAGCCCGCCGAGGCTTTGATGGGTTATAAGTAACCCGTAGATAAATGTATCTCGTCCTAAATGAGTGAGATTATATGTGCTATAGAAAATTCAAGTCTGAAGCGTGAAGCACATTTTTCTTCTGCCTACAGGCACTGTAGTCGTCATAGCGACCAGTTCAGCCACGTGGAGATTGAGCCGCATATAAGCTAAACTGAAACAAAGAAGTTTAGCAGCGTAGCAGATGCAATGCGGTAGCATTACGCTAGTGATTAGCACATAGCATTTAAAGCTTGAATGCAGTGTTTTGGTGGAAATGTGGTTCACAGCTAACACTAATTCCCTCTCTCTCTCTCTAGTCTCTCATTTAAAAGACTAACACGTTTTAAGTTGGCTGTGTTAATGTTTCCCAATCATCAGTGTTAACAAGTTCACAGGTTGGTTAATATAACAGCTGATTAAAGTCTTTTACCTTTTGTGGGACCAGCTTAATAACTGGTGGGTTATTAGAAAATGGTTTAATATACTGTTGATTATATGGTGAGTTTGACCTCATTCAATTATAATGGCTTTTATGATTTTAAAACACATCAATGGATAAGCGCTATTGTTAGGAATTTTTAATTGGTAGTTGAATGTCACAATTGATTACAAATTAATTTTGAATTAATTTCATTTAATGGAATTTTCAATTCCTGCTTCCAGCAACAATAGCATCCATTTATGAACCATAAAACGCCTTATAATTTGACCACTACAATAGAGCCTTAAGTTATCAAGAGGAAAATTTTTGATTTCGTTTACAAGTAGGATACAGATTAGTTATTAATTATTTTATTGTTAATCTTTTTTTTGGTGTTAATGACGACGAGGAATGCTTAAGTTTGGAAATTATTTGAATTACTATTATGGGAATCCAAAACTAGTGATTTAGAAGCTGTAAATTAATTTAATAATTAATTATGAATTGAAAATTCTAATTACATTTAATAATTAATTACACTTCCTGTTTACATTTTGCAACAATATTGGTTTGTCAACTCAATTGCAGATTGCATTTGTAAATTCTAATCCTAAGTGAATCCTATTAATTTTAATTATAACATCATAAATTTTAATTAGAAACCAAATTCTAATTTTAATTCCAAATTTCAAACTTAAATACAAGTCTGGCTCTATCTGTAGGCCATACTTCATTTTCTTAGGTGAGCTGATTGACTCAAGTAAAGTTAATAATAATTTAATTAAAACAATTTTATTAAATTAAAATTAGTCCTCTTACTTAGGCCTGAGAGTAGATAGTGCTCCCCCTAGTGTTGTGTTGGAGAAGTGACAGTGAAACCACACAGTCAAAATCACTTTTCACCAATCTGGAGCATGAAACGAACCTTCTAATTAGAAAACCCCAAAAGGGAGTTAAGGTTTCCTCAACCTAGGTCAGTTGGTTTATCCTGTAAACAGCCAAACCAACCTAAGCATATAGACTCAACAGCACCACCTTGTGCCAACGTATTAGTTTTAAATCTTGGGAATAAATCTTAATCTCTTTTCTTTTCCCTGTTACTAACTTCCAATTTGACTTGTTTGCTTAAGACTTGGCCGGGAAAATCACGAATAGAGCGAAATGTTACAATTGAACAGATATGTATGTGAAACTTGAGAACTACTAGAGTTGAGCCGGATACTGGTTGAAACGAGTATCCGCACGGATAAAGCACTTTTGCCGAGTACGAGTATCATACGAGTAATACAGTCAATATCTGTGCTCGGATTGAATAAAAATTCTCATTGAGTAGCTGACTGTGTCTGCGTTCTGTGATAGGCTAGTCACAGCGCCTCCTACACACATACAGGTTTAGGGGCCGCCACATATCGCGCCTTTTACGCTCAAGTTCGTTATTTCAAATGTAGAAGCGCCGGTCATAATGGAAGCGACGCGTCGGACGATCGAGATAAAACATCTCAACTTTTCAGAATGCCGCAAGCGCACCGCACCTTCTTGTAACGGAGAGCGCAGCTGATGGTTGCTTAGCAACGATAAACGCCTCCGGAGCGCAACCGCCCGAGCACTTTGGAAAAAAGGAGAAAGATGCGTTTTAGGCGCGATATGTGAACGACCCCTATTGTGTTGCTGTGTCTCGCTCTGCTCACTCACACAGAACACTGAGAAGAGAACAGCGCTCTCTCTGTCTCTCCCTCAGTCACTCAGGTTCGCGGGTTTTTCCGTTAACGGTTAGGGTTTCTTCAGCTTCAGGTTTGTTTTTACTTTGGTTTGTAGTACTTACTTATTAACCAGTAGAGTTTTGGTAAACGTGGGGTTTGTTCAGGACGTGGTGCTTGGTAGAATGCGACTCGCGTCTCTGCCTGTCGGAGATTTTTTCTTTTTAAACCTTTTAAACCAAGAGAGTGTCTGACACTTTCTTGCTGTATTTCATAAACAAAAAGGAAGTAACTAGTATAAAACTATATTACAAATTAATTAGCTACACACACACATATCTGGTGTAAAAAAAAAAAAAGAAAGAACCAAAAAAAATAAAAAATTCACACTGATCATAAAAAAATGTAAAGTTAAAAAAAGACAGTTATGTTGAGATGAAAACTCTTGTTCATTACATTTTACTTCATAATTGCAACCGCATGTGTTGTATTCATTGTTGCAAGACTTGTTCTGTATATAGTTCGTTTGTTATCGTGATCAAAACCATTGATCTGAAGCTTAATGCTGATGCTGTCATGTAAATAGTTTTCTAATCAGCAATAAATATAACAATTTCTGATCAACCCATATCAATTGCATGCTTAAAATAACATACCGGTTAAAGCCCCGCCCATTTCAAGACAACCCGACCCACTTCCAGGTTAAATCCTGCCCACTTCCGGGGTAGGCCCGTCCGAGTACAGATACAGATACAGATAATTCATATGGTTAACAGATACAGATACAGATACAGATAATGCTGTACTCGCTCATCCCTAAGAACTACATTCAACACTGTTTACCCTTTTACCCTCTATTGTGAAATCCTATTCCCCAGGTTAAAGCAGGTGCAATGAGAAGATAGACATCGGCAAAAGTTTTAACACGCGTGACATACGCTGACCAGCGTCAGCGTATTAAATCCTGCCATTATGGACAAGTACTGTCATTGCTGTTATTTTCCTCCAAGGAGAAAATTGGAATAGCAATACCAGTCTTATTACAAAAGAGAAAATCTCGCTTACAATCCTCTGATTAGAAGCGCCTTCTAAATCAGAATTAACAAAGCGAAACGAAGAAAATCTGCTATTAAAAGAGAGACCTGTTTAGTGCTATTGTCCTTGTGTACCCATTCTGTGTGTGTGTTTTTCTTTCTCTGCTTCACAGCGGGCTGCCTTTGTGTGTGCCCAATAATTTATCTGCAGAGACTACAATTAGAAGCACCTGCCAGAGGACCACAAACACAGAGACACAATCAACACTAGCATACACTACACTCTGCACATTTACACCCTGTTTGTTTTGTTTGTGTTTTGTTTTTGCTTTGTTTCCTATTCAAGGTCTGTGCTGTTCGTCCAAGATCCCCTGACCCGCCAGAACATGTCTCACGAAACAGAACATGTCGGTCACTGGGACGGACTGGAAATGTGGCTAAGTGTTACAACGGGCAGCATACTCCCTAAAGCTGCTGAAACACTCCAACATCAGACACAGAATCAACTAGATGACAGCATCGCAAGCATTATGGGACAAGACCCAAGTCAAAACTACAGTCCCAGAGAATTAGCCAAGATCACCGGCTCTTTAGCCACATACTCATCGCCACCCTCAAACTGAGCGACAAGCACGCCGCAACGCCAGCAGGAGCTGACAAGCGCCCAACGACGATAGAGCAGCTGGAACGTGAAGCTCAGGTACGACAGGAAGGGACCGATGAGGTGGAGCAGGACACCGAGGAGGAGACCAACAGGCTAAAAGAGACTCTAGAAGCTACCAGCCACGAAATGCAGCAGATCAAAGAGGACTTCGCTGATTGTGCAGACAAGCTACAGTATGCAGAGAAGCTACTGGAGAAGGCAAAGACTGACTTCAGGGACAAAAACAGCAGAATCAAGGCCCTCGAAGGTCATTTGGCTGAGTCAAGGAATGAGATCAGCCGCCTAACACGACAGCTCGACTACGTCACAGAGGAGTCTGAAAGTTTCCAAGAGGAACTCAAGCACGCTTCGAACCACGCCATGAGCCGTCAAGGACAGGACGTGCACCAACCGCACCCTGCCAAGCAGGACCAAGTCACCTGGGCCTGGACTGACACGTGAACATAAGACAGAGGGGTGATGTTAAAACAGTCACCAGCGCCGTCTGAAGAACTTTATATCACGACAGAACCAGAAGAATCTGCTGCAGCCAGCCGCAGATCGTCGCACAGCTTGGACCTAAAAGACCTTGACAAGCTCGCCCAAACGTTGGCAAATTCAACCCCAGCGTGCCAAACAGCCAAACGGTCCAAGCGTATCTGCAAGATATTGATTTCCATCTGGAAATGCGACCTAACGTTACGGACAAAGATAAACTCTATTTACTCCGAGCGACATCCAGCCCTGAAAGTACGCAGCTTCCTGGACCGCAGCCTGTTAACACAAAGACTGATTATCAACGGCTGCGAAAAGCCCTTATTAAAGAGTTCGCCGACCCTGAGTCCGATCAAGGCTTAGTGGCTGCCCTGGAGACGAGACAAGGACGCCACGACACTCCTCAAGCTTACTATAGTCGACTCAGACAAGCATATTTTGGAACTCGCAATGATTCTGACATGGAAGATGAACTGAACTTTAAAACTCTTCCTCAGGAATCTTCATCCTGGCATAAGCCACCATCTTGGCGTTTCGCATGTCCACGAACGATGAACACTCAGCAGTTGCGAGACTTGGTGCAAAAGGCCTACTACAAACAAAAGATGGCCTCAGAAAAGAGCACAAAAACCCCAGCAGTTCTTGATTTCAACACGCAACACCATGAACTGGCTCTAGAGGGCACCCAACGCCAAGACAGCGCTTAAGCCACCACACAGAGAATGGAATACACCCCGTCCAACAGAGAACGAGACTCACACGCTGACACCCGACCTGAACAGAGGTATGACCGATGGGATGGACCGCGTGGACGCCAACGCCACCTGGACGACACTGGGAGAAGTGGTCTCATGAGAATCAGTGGGAAAAGGAAGACGAACCAGAGTCAGCCTGACTAGCTGTCAGACGGAACGGCAGTGACAAGCTGAACAAATCAGCCCCAGAAAACAGCACCGCTTCACCTTGCTCTCAGAGAACAGTAAACACCCTAACTTCAGATGGACATGAAACCCCACCTGAAAACCCAGCAACAGAGTTAAACACTAACTCAACACCCAATACTCCAAATCACAGCAGCGTCCAACAAACACCTGCTGATGAAACTCCAAGTTCCTGAAAGTGCTGTCTCAGTCACCTGCCATCCCTCCGAGAACACCAGATCAGGTCTGACATCCTAAACGTTTCCTCCCAAACTCCAGCCCCTCAAATGACCAAAACGATGCCCTCACCACAGCAGGTGCATCACATGAAGAGTCCTGGACCTTTCATGCCCTCCCACCCAACCCTACAGTGGCAGCAGTAACCCGCCGCCAGCACGCCACTGGCGAGCACACACCTGCCTCCTCCCACATCTCCCTGTCGCCTCAGTTCGCTGCTGAAGACCTCCTCACCCTCCAACATACGGACTCAGCCATACAGTCCATTGTAGTACACCTGTCCGACCCCTTGGAAAATCCCATTTCCACCTCGGACCTGCGAACATCATCCGACCTCCGCACGCTCCATTCGATCAAGCACATGCTGCATCTACTCACGATGTCCCTGAGCCATCCACTGCTCCACGGCTCGTAGTCCCTCATGGCCAAAGGGGATGATGTTGACACACGCACCACGATGCACCATGCGCAGGACACCACGGAGTCAAGGCCACCTATGAAACACTCAAGCAAGTAGCATACTGGCCTGGCATGCAGCAAGACGTAGCAGAATACGTTAAAGGATGCCTGGTGTGTTGCCAGTTCCAACCGGCAAATCCAAACCACCGAGCACCACTGCAAAGGAAAGGAATGACCTTCCCATGGTCGGACCTCCAAATAGACTGGGTAGGACCCCTACCACGGTCGACGCGGGGCAACAAATACTTCCTCACCGTGGTCTGCGAATTCACAAAATGGATAGAGTGCCTCCCAGCTCCCAACGATACAGCAGAAACAACAGCCTGTCTGTTATTGAACCATATCTTCTCAAGATTCGGACTGCCTTTAAGGGTCAACTCTGACCATGGAACCCACTTCACCGCTGAAATTATGCAAGACGATGGAAACTCCTGGGCATACAGGCCAAACTCCACATAAGCCATCACCCAATTTCTTCCGTCAAGTGGAACGGGCTAACAGAACAGTGGTCAGCATGTTAAAAATACGTAGCCACCAATCAAAAGGATTGGGACATTAAACTCCCTCTGGTACTGATGGCCGCCGAGCCACACCCCATCAATCTACCGGAATACCCCGTTCACAATGATGACAGGGAGAAACATGACGCTACCACTACACCTGCTGTACCAACCTGGTGACCTGAACCTCGTCACCGCCACAACACTCACCAGTACCTGGAAGAGTTACATCAGCACCTGAGAACAACTTTCGCCCGCGCAACAGCAGCTACAACGGCGCGGAAGGCCGAAAGCCTACTACGACCAAAGGCCTCTCACCATGAGCTCAATGTCGGAGATCAAGTGTGGTACTACAGTTTCGCCCGACCAAGGACGAATGCTCCCCATCACCTGTCAAAGAAGTTCCTACCTCACTGGACGGGACCCCATGAGATTGTAGACAAGCTCTCACCTGTTGCCTATCGAATCAAAATCAGACAAGGGCGCAGCGAGCCAGTCCTTCGATGGGTCCATCGAAACCAGATAAAGAGGCCCCTGGGCTCTAGCCGACATGGAAAGGGGGAAGATCAGACCCACTGACACAGACTAGTAGCGAGGAGTTACCCTCAATTTTGTTAATTTTTTTTGCTTGATTTTGATTTTGAATTTTGTCTTAATTTTTTGGTTTTTTCCTCGTGTCTCACTTTGTGTTTTTCCTTTCCTCTCTCACTTTGAACCCCTTAACCAATCCGTGAATACAGGTCCTGAAATTGAGATCGACTGCCGTCAGTAAAATCGTTGTAATTCGCTGTGAGAACCGTTGTCAACCGATCGAGGCCACCCGCCAAAATCATGAACGACATGATACGCGATGTAAGTTCCTTGATTGACAACTTAGCCATGAATAGGATTCCGTGCTACGTGATACCTCTTAGCCTTGTTCAAACATCGTAACTTCGGCCACTGCGGGCCCCGTTAGTCTCATCCAAACCCATCTCACCCCTTTCCCGGCAGCGTTATTCCCATATACGCAAACCCGGAAACAGGTGACTTTGTTTTCTTTTCAGTTTGCCCATTATTGACGTTAATAATGTTTACCGGCTTAAAATGTTGTGAATGTTGGATTTTGGCAAGGGAACACCTATGTCAAAATCCACACTCCCGAGGTCGTCGCGTATCACGATAGCAACGAACAGTTGTACTTGGCTCCAAAGCTAAAGATGTGTACGCTCACTAAAGACATTCACTTCCTCCGCCCGAGTAAACCTTTCGTACGCAATAATACAGAGGGCATCTGTGGCTTAGAAGCCATGAGACCCGACGCTAGCTGCCCCGCCGACGCAACACCACGTTCTCAGGTTGAGGTAACACGAAATTGTCGGAAACCGATGGCTGGTGAACACCCCAGCCCGAACGGCTACCCTCACATATGATCAACACGACACCGCCACGCCGCATTAGTCTGCCTAACCAAACGTTATGGATCACAGTCCCTAAGGGCTCAATCCTCCATATTGACGAACTAGCATTGTATCACCTCACCGACGACGAGTATCAGGCCGAAATCGAAATCTCACCCTTTTTCAAGCAGCATTCCTTTGTCCTCGATCCAGAATTGGAAGAAAGGATCAAGGAGGAAGGAACGAGCTATTGATCTGACACCGGTTGACACAGCTTTAGAAGCTATCGCCGCTTCCGCCCGCTGGCGCGCCAATTATTCGGTCCTGGTCTGCCGCTGACACGGCGCTTTGTATCTCTACTATAGTAGGATATGTTGTGACTTTGACACTGGCCTTCCTCCTACACAAGCGAGTGAACGTCGTTCAAGAGTCTCTCAACAAATGCACGTCAGGCATCCCTCGCCTTTTCGACGTGGTAATCTCGACCTAGAATCAACCCGAGAATGTGACCAACCTGATTGAGATCATGCCTATACCGTCTCGTGAAAACCCCGACAATTAAACCAGTCAAAATGACCCAATTGTCAACGATGCTAAACAAACTAGCCCTATGTCTTCTCAAGTTTCTCACCTGTTCCTTTCCAAATTACCCTGCACCAGTTTTCAGTCAGTGATAGAGATCTCGTTGGTGTCTTGTGTGTGTCCATTCTCTCTGCCTCTTGTTCCAGTGCCTGAAGATGTTCCATCGGGTACATCTCCACACAAAAGGGGATGTGTAACACAATGTCAACCTGAAAACACACGGAGAATTCCAATCCAGCAACAGAAAGGAATTATTACCCAAAAGTCCTCCCTTCCATGCAAAAGGGAGAGGGTCAACTGATTCCATCACTAACGCTCTCGTGCAAAATGGACGGCTCCGGGAATGGTTCTGGACACCGTCAAGCCTACATTCCAGAGCATAGTTCAAAACCCCCATTTAAAAACAAAGCAGGATTTTTCTCCAGCGGACAGACAAAGGAAAACCTTTTCCTGACATTTTCTCCACGTATAACCATCTACACAAAATAAATATATGGATATTTAATGTGTACTTGTTCCCTCATAGGCATGATGTGATGATTTTGAATGCCAATTATTTAGAACAACGTGGGTAATTTTTAATCATGTGTTAAAACGGCATAAACTGTGATGTGTGTTTTGTAAAATGCAGTGTTTGATCTCTAAAGAAAGCTAGCCTCGAATTGTGACAAACTGTGTTGATGACCGTTAAATTTTAGCACCCTGCATAATTATACATGTATAAAGATCAGTAAGTTTATCGATCTTTAAAGTGCATGAAATATCACAGAACTTTTGGTCCACCCAGCAAGCCTGGATATGGGCGGGCCCGCCCATACGGACGAATCGGATTCGACAAGCTGCCCGTGGGGAGGGCCAAGTTGGACTGTTTTAAACAACGCGCCAGTTGCAAAACTCTCTCTCTGAAACATGGCGTGACTCTCTCTGAAACGTGGCGTGACGCTCTCTTGAACTCTCTCTCGGCTCTTGGCTCTCTGGAACATCTCTCTTTAACATCGCTGGAGCTGCGCTCGTAACTCCTCTGCCTTCTCGCGCTCTTACCTGAACTTTGTCTCGACACCGACTAAACCAACCATCTATTCGAAGGCTAGAAGGCACAACATCAAAGAACAACGAGCTGAACGCCTACGGACGAAAGCAGCCACATCTCTCGTGTTTCCACCCGAGAGCACCCGGAGACGCACGAACCAACCCACGTGGTTCCCGAGCACAAAGACCAGAGCAACCATTTGAAGGAAACGAAACAACTTCCAACCTGCTTCTTGTCAACAAGCAAGTACATTCTAACTAAATCTATATTGCTGATTGAACTGGTAGAATCTGATCTGAATGCAGTAACAGAGCAATAAGGCATCTGTCGTGATCTTCCCGGTCAAGTCAAGCGTTTAAATAGCTAAAAGGGCTAACTTTAATTTTAGGAATTACTTACCAAAATCCCTTATGCATGTCATTCTGTGTGTATGTATGTTTTGTGTCTTCTCAGTTAATCCATTTATGTTAGAATAGCAGTATTACGAATAAACCATTTTTCATTTCATAAAGAATTGTCTCTGGAATGTGATTTGAAGTTTTGTTCCTTATTTGCCATAAAGAGAAAGCTACCTAAGCTCGAAGTTGATATGCTGAGGCTAGTGTTCGGTGGACGGTCACTTAATACAGTATAACTAAGTTAAATATTAATATTACTTTTAACCAAGCAATATTTAATATTTAATAACTAATTCCCGGAGCTGAAATAATAGCTCTATATTAAACTGGTATTTTTACTACAATGATGTAAACTTTGCTTACATACTGGGTTCACTGAGCTGATGTCTGTTACAATAATACCATAGTAAAAAACTAACCCTAAAACAGACTTTATGCAAAACTTGAAAACAGGATACTTTTTACTCTGAGAAATTAGAAAATAATGTATTTTTTATATTACTGTAATATTAGTATTAATATATAAATATATCTTTATTATAATTTATACAAAATTCTGACTAACCTCGACAGTCCAGATTTCAAATGTGCTGATTGGGTGTGTGAGCCCATAGACAACTTTATCACTTTCAGGAGCGAATGTACCTGTGATGGAAAGAAGCAGAGAACATCACGTTTTCAAAGTGACTTGCATGGGTGTTCATACGTCACAATTTACAGAAACGTGCATTACAGATCTTATTAACAGGTCTTTTGTGTTTTTAGGTTATAAATTAAACTCATTTTTGCTTTGTGACAGTAGAAAGACGACACTAAATATTAGGGAGAGAGTTTAATGGATGCGTGTGCTGCATTTCCATTCCTTTCCAAAACAACTATTGGTTGACATTTTACTTACCAAACATCCTGTCCCATATGATCAGAATTCCTGCATAATTCTTATCGATGCAGTATGGATTTCGCCCTGTGAATTCATGATCAAATGTTACTGATTCACTTCATACATAATCACTGGTCATTATGTAATCTCTGTTAACAGGGGTAAAATGTTTTTCCTTAGATGAAGGGTATAGACAGTATTAACAGTGTTACTTAAGTCACATGATAAGATCTCAATAAAAAATACATGCTTAGCTTTTGACCCACAGTGATAAACTGAGCAATATCAATGCGCTATGGGAACAGTGCAATGTAATTCTACGGTCAAAGGTAATAACGCTTACCATGATGAACTCTGTGGTGGCTGGGAGTATTTAGGATCCACTCTAGAGGTCCAAGATCTTTGACCAGCTAGTGACAGAAACACAAGGTCACAGGTAACAAGTTACCACTCAGAAATCAGACTGTTCAAATCACAGATTCAACGATTATTTTGCAATGTTTAACAGCTTACTGAAGGATAAGATCATCACTGAATAATGATCCGTTTCTCACACAAGCCACTTTTATGATGCCTTTGTGTCATTTATTTTAGCTTGAAAGCTTAGACAAAAATGACTAGAAAATTCCTTCTTTTGTGTTCTACAGAAGAAATACATTCATACAGGTGTAGTATGATTTTATTGTAAGTAAATGATGACAGAATTTTCATTTTTTGGTTAATTATCTCTTTAACCGCACTAATAAGTACTTCCTTTCATGCACGAAAGGGCAACAGCAACAGGTCGTTCCTAAATGCAGTATGTAAACCACAGACAAAACACCAAAAGACAAATGATCATGGGTTAGCCCATTGTCCTCCTTTGACATTTTTCATATGGACAGGCAGACCGAATCTTAATATTAGTCTTGCATACAGCATGTGATTAATTTTCCCTATTGAGTGCCTTGTCTTTATCTTGGCTTCAAACGCTGAAGAAATGTGCTCTTCAGGGATTGTGGAACCTTGACTGGTTCAGATGTTCACAAATGCACTTGGAGACATCATTAATACACAGTGTTTTCTTATCTGATGAGCTCGGTCGAAACTCCGCTAACTACGGAAAGAGAAAGGTGGCCAAATTTCCAGATGGAAAGAACAATATTTATAGATTGGAAGTAAAACAAACATTACATTGGATTAGAAGACGCATATAGAAGCCAATGCGTCTGATAACACACACTCATAAATATGCCTGTGTGTCACTGTACAAGCTTTATGGCGAGTTAAATGCACACATACACACTCCATGCCTTATTTTACCAGGATATAAACATCCATTTGAGCTTGATGAGGCATATATCGCAGGTGTTAGAGCCGACCATCAGGTTTTTTACTTTAGTGCTTGATTTCTGACGTCTGCAAAATGGGAACAGCTCAGCGTAAGTGAGCGCCATATTTCAGTGGGCCATTATTTTCATGTAATGAGAGATCTAGCAACAGCTGAATTTTATCTTAAAAGAAAGGAGCTCCCTCACAATTTAACTCGCGTTCTAATGTTGGATGAGGACTGGGAATTCGACGCCAATAAATTACACAACATCAAAAAAAGCCTATAAAGGGAGCATAAATTATACCCTTCAGAAAACTGGAGACGTGAAGACTGTTTTCACTAATAGAGCTCTACAAGATGGAAGTGATTCCAAATCTATTTCCCAAATGATCCCCGAATGTAAAGCCGATACTGAAGGCCATTTAAAAAGGCAAATGTAAAGCTTCTGTTTGGAATATTTCATAAAATCTCAAAATCTCATTACTTATGATTGACTGTGGTATTCAGAACCACAGAACGGGCAAAACTACAAATGGTTAGAGTTTTAAAAATGGCTACACATAATATGAAACTTAACCTTGAATGGTAAAAATCAAGAAATTGCTTATAATATGTTACTAAAAGATTAAAAATAGTAAGAAAATGTGCTAAACAATTAGTAAAGACAAATGTCACAGTACCTCAGTATGAATCCAGAACTGATAGAGCAGGTTAAACTGTATGTGTACTGCAAAAACTGACGGAGGGACCATCAGCGCCAGAGGAAGGTAAAACGCCTGATAAAACACATGAAAGATTATCACTTCATTATAGGCCATTAGCTACACTGTTAGAGCTCATTAACTAATAACTGTTACATGATCTATCATGCATTGCGCCAAAATGATCACAGATTAATTAGTGAGATGCAGGTATTTCATACCCATGAGGAAAACTGCTGGGTGACAGACTGGCGTAGTGCTGTCGACAGATTGTAGTATTCAGAACTGTGGTGAACCTGATGGGCAGCCCACAGGATGTTTAACTCTGAAACAACAAAAAGAGAGACAGATACAGCTGAACGATACAGGAAAAACAATGAGGAGAATGTGAATCAATGATAAGCAGCTAGGAAAGAGACTAATTTACATCTTTTGGCTTTATACATTTTTTATTCGCAAATGCTCCACATTTGATTTATGCTGGATCTGGGGCTATATTAAATCTCTTGTCATTTCCGGACCATCTTTATGGGCAGTGAGACTTGTCTGCATCCTTCTGAATATAAATGAACCTAAATACAATGAAACTGTCTAAAAATAAAAAATTATAAAAAATAAAATACAAAAATACAAACAATTTAAAAATTAAATGACATTAAATGTACCTGAATTTCTGTGGATTCTAGCATTTGCAACATTTTCTCAAGAAAATACACCATGTTAAAAATAGTAAACCCAAAAACCTCCCCTAAGTCTCAATAATATTCTGGTCCCTTGATTCGGCTCGAGTTCCTACGGGATTGCCTGAGCAAGCACCTCTAATGAGGTTGCAAACACTGTCAAATCTCTTTAGGATTTTTCTCTGAGATAGTCGAAGGCCTTGTGTAAGTGTGAGGTCCATCAAATCTAAGAGTTGGTGAAATTCCCGATGTAATGCTGCGATCCAGCTGACAAAACACACCGTGGTGAGAGAGAGTGCAAGAACGAAACCTTCCTCTCTGCCAGTGAGGCTCTGCCGAGAAGTTAAAATCACCGCAGTCAAAGCTTTCCATTGAGAAAACAACATCAACCTTACTCCAGATAACCCAACCAGGGAAGTGATGCTTTGTTCGCACACACACACTATGCATGTTATGTGTAGTGCAATTATATATAATTAATAATAAAATAAAATTATAATGTTACAAAAAAAACATTACATCTTACTTGCATCACCAAACAGAATTGCAAACAAAATTGCATGAAAATTAGTTTTTTAACAAAACAGATAGTCCCACCCCAAATTAACGCCATTGGTTGCTCTGACATATTATTTTTAGTTGTCTTTGCATTTCATGCTAATATAAAAGTATTTTACATAAAAAATATACAGAATTCAGTTTTACATACCAAACTTTAAATGAAGTATTGCATAAGCTAATACTACTTTGTTGTAAATGACACTATTCAAATCAAGAGATGAAATGAGAGGTTTTTCTCCAAACACACAGTCATTGCATGAGAGTGTGTGAGCCCACGCTTTCACCTCCTAGGGCAGAGCAGTGTAAGATTGATGTGTGGTGTCACCGGTAGGAAGTATGTTCAGCTAGGCCTCATTGCTATCCATGTCCTCGTGCGCCGGCCTCGGCTGGAAGCCGCATAGTTTGGCAGACAGTATTCAGAGGGGAAGAGCTTTAATGATGAGAACCTATGCCACAGAAAAGACTTTCTCATCATGCTTGAAGACCATGGCCTGCTCAGACACGCAGACTCTGTGTTCTTTTCTCAAGAATACAGGGATAAACAGCATGGTTGCACAAAACGCAGTGTGTACTATAAATGGATATAGAAGTATTAGTTTGGTCTCAACACTCAAAGAGAGTCACAATCATAATTTGCTAGTTCTTTAGAGTGGGATAAATAATGATAATAATAAAATTATGTGATCAAAATAAAATAATGTATTATTATTATTATTACCATTATTAATTATTCGTTCTGTGAAACACATACTTTTGTTCAATATTATTATTGTTGCTATTATTATTATTGATTAAACAAAAATCTTTGTAGCACAGAACAAGTCCTCAAAATTATCAATAATATCATACAATAAGGGTGAAGAAAAAATAGAATTAGCACATATAGTAGATTATCTCAAAGATAATACCTGCACTACAATTGTAATTATTATATTTTATTATATAATATTATATTTTAAAATATCAGAAATTATATTTTTAAAAAAAATATATATATATATAATAAATAAATAAAAACAATAAAAATGTAGTCCAGGTATATTCGTTTTGAGGTCGTATATATATATATGCTAATTCTATTTAGCAGTTTTTGTCCTTTTTGTATATTAAAGATCATTTTGATTGAACAAAAATCTTTGTAGCACAGAATGAGTCATCAAAATGATCAATAATATCAAGCAAAAGGGTAAAAACATAATATAGAAGATGGCCTTAAAGCTAATATAGCAGGACTAACATTTTATGTAGTTGTTTGTTTGTAATTATTTCCACACATTTTTATATTTTTGTCTTAATTTTTTTTTTAATGCCATGACATTCTCAGAATGAATGTATGAAATTCATGGCATTTACATATATTTTAAGCACAACAAAATTCACCTTAAAGTTCAGGGTCTATTGTTCTTAAATCGCTCTTATCTATAAACTCTGGTTTGAATGCAAAGTACAGGAAAATAAATGTACAGACTGACATGCAGTTACCATAAGTCACAGTACATCTGTAACAGTAGATATGAATTGGGTGAGAGGCCTTTACACAAAGGGTTAAGGGTTAAACCAACAACAAAATACACTGCTTATATACCATTGTGCATTACAGCACACAGTTTAAAGAGTACTGTAGAAACATTACGAAAGAAGCAATAAATTCAATCTCTTCACTTGCAAATATGTTAATGTATTTTTAATGTGCAAAACATTTGCACTTTCAAAAACCTAACTATAACAACTATAAGGGACCAAGAACTCTTGGCAGTCAAGCTGTTTTCATCACATGCACTAAATAATGAGTTTTCCCCTTTCATCTAACATGTTTATTACCCCCTCACTTCTAGTGCCACCCTCAGACTCGCTCCTTACATGATGCCACGGGCCTCGCTGAGACTCAGCGTGGCGAGAGACTGCATGCCATGTCACTCAGGTTATCAATGAACTGTGAACGTCTGGGCAGAGCAAGCTGCCACCGAACAAGAGAGGCCAACACAAACAGTGAGCCGAAGCAACCAAACCCATGTCTGTCACCACAACACTTCACAGTGTCTTCATTCACAGTCAAAACTGCTGCAGAGACATTTGTAAAAAGAATGGTATATTTCCAATGACACCACACATGAATAATCATGGCCGATATTCAGAAGAAACAGAGCATTTGTCAATTGTTAATAAACAACAGATTAACACTGAGCAACAAAAACTCAAAAGAATTGACATGGCCAATCACATCAAAGTTGGAGGGTGTTCCTGTTCACAGAAGCAGACCTCGAATTCCTGCGGAAAGCATCCGTTTAACGTTGAAAGAGAGCAAGGTAAGATAGAAGCTGCAAAGCATTTAATATTAGTCAGCTGTTTTATGATAGAAATGTTAGACAGACAGCTATATCCAGTGATGTAGCTAAAAAAATGTTGGCCATTTTGAGAGAGAGAAAGGCATATGGTGAAAGGCACATGGCATATGGCGAAGGTAGACTTCTATCCTGAATGACAACATTTTTGACACAGCAAGAGACATCCCTCAGACTGACTTGGTCTGGTCTCATCCAAAAATCACATACACTCACTCGCCTACAAACACAAGTGGCTGATTTGCTGGACATTGTTGATATTATTGCAGGGTCCCGAGGGCACTCGTTCGAGCTCTGGCTTTACATCCTGACCGGTTAGATTCTTTTGTACGCCCTCCAACCTGCACGGCCGGGGACTTCCAGAGGCAGAAGAAGATTTATGAAGCCCCCGTGGCCTAGGGTTAAACCCCGCTGCCTTCCACCAAGAGGATTCCTTTTCAAAACAATAACATCCAGTCCCAGCCTCCTTTGGGACAGCCCGCAGCGGCATTGACGCGATGTGTTTGTCTTGACAACTGCCGCCGTCTGCGTAAACGGTAAACGTGTGCCACTACTGTATCCTGAACCTGATATTGAGAGGTTACATATGTAAACATATGTGCTACTGCAACCTTTTGCTACTGGGGAACACTGATGTTATTTCCTTTTTATGACTTTCTGATTCCAGTTAAAAATGAAAAATGTGCAAATAAATCTAAACCTCTGTACTGTACAACCTTCCTCTGTGCAACTTTACAAGGTTACATCAGATGTAATATTTACTCATTTTGCCCCAAGCATATCCAATGGTGACAGCAACAATATGCCATTTCTTACATGATCAAAGTTTAGTTTTGGAAAACCAGTGGCTCAAGTGCCATAAACACCTTTGCCCACTGTGAGACATTGAACGGGGTGAGGTGATACAGAATGTAACATTACGTACTGCCTTTTATAACTTGTTTATAGTTTATTTTCAGCTTTATGACCCTCCCTACCCCCTGTCTAAACCTATAACATCTAACCTCAACCAAACCTCAAACTACAGTAGAGAGAATGACACAATATGCCTGCAGATTAGATAAAAGTGTGTCTTAGAAAACCAGACAATATCTTCCTTGGAGAGACCAAACCTTTCCCAAAGTCTCATTATTCAAATGTCTTTATGTGACTCTAGTGAATGAAAAGGAGGGGGAATTAGGGACTCGAAATGCATGTTGCTTTACGAAATTTGGGTTTACAAGTGGGTCTCCTGATCCAAAGACCTGCAGGACTTGTAATTAATCTAAAGACGTCATGCTACACATCTACGAGGAACAGAATGCAACCTTAGGCCAAACTAATCACCAAAACTAAGGTTATTTAAGCGAGTCTGCCATCAAAAGCACTCCAATATGAGAGCATTACTGTAGGAAAATCAATCTTCTGAAACTTTAGGGGATGCAATGAAACATTTACTGAACAAAACAGGGGTGGGAAAAACATGAATCACACTGTTAATCTGAAGAAATGGAGGGAGTGGGGGAAGACCACTACTAAAAAAAATGTAAGCAGAATTTAAAGCAACAACTTACCCAAAAAGGAAAATTTCCTGGAAATGTACACACCCTCAGGCCATCCAAGATCATCAGAAGAAACAAATTAATCTACATCATGTAGAATATTATCATCACATCAGCAATGCAGTGAATGGGTGCTTTCAGAATGAGAGTCCACACAGCTGATTAAAACATGAATTAAGAATTGTGAAGCAAAAAGCAGTATGTTTATAATAAAAAAAATCCTAACTTAAAACCATGTCTTCCTGCTAAAATACAAGTCCACAAAATCACAAAATGTTCCAGGTTTAAATTACAGCAGATCCTCAATCCCAGATTTTCAATGTGGTCTCAGACTTCTGGAGCCCACCGTACATCTTTCATTGCTCATGACTCATGAAACTGAGAAATGAAAGACTAACTCGATGAAGCCCTAATGCAGCAGCAGCCACCGTGGCCTTCCTGTCAAAAGCCCATCGGTTTCTTCAGAGGGTTGAGCTGAGGTTTTGGTGGACCTCTTTGGAAATAGTAGCATGTGGAGACCAGAATCACAGCTGGTCTGCCTCCACGAGTGTCGAGAGAGCAAACTGAGCAACCACCGCTGTCAGCAAGCCGGCCACATTCACTCTCACTACGTTATATTTTATCTCAAGAACACTGAAACGTCAGCTATACAATCAAAATGGCAACACATATCTGTTTGTTTTAATGCAAAAGTACTTCTTGTAGACAGTGCAATTGACCATATTTCCTATTACACATTGAGGACCGCAGCTATTTTAATATGATTCTCTGTCTACGTATACTAAAAAAAAAATCTTGATACGTAAAAGGATCCAGAAGACCATTAACCTAGTCCGGGCTAAACCAGAAACCTCGTCTGGCCCATGTTTTTAATTTTAATATGATTCTCTGTCTACGTATACTAAAAAAAAAATCTTGATACGTAAAAGGATCCAGAAGACCATTAACCTAGTCCGGGCTAAACCAGAAACCTCGTCTGGCCCATGTTGCCAAAACCGACCGTGCGGTCGGAAAGCCAGCCCTGCTACACTGGAGTGTGGCATCACTATAGAGGAAGACATGGAAAGGCCAAACTCCACCAAGAGTCTCAATAAAGGTTTGCAGGCAACTGGAAAATAAGGCAACATGTGGAAAAAATGTGACCGAGAATGACAGAAGAGAGCAGAATGAACACATGCAAATAGCTCACGCAGAAGCAGATGCCTGGACAACATCAAAAGCCACCAAAACCAAACCGTAGCCTTTGATTTATGAGGATATGAATTTCGAACAATATTAAATGGCTACTTCAGACAAGGAAAAACACCTACTTTACAAATTGGTCTTAAATTTAAGCTTGAACTTAGTTTTAAATGTCATTCAAGACAGCTGTGATAAATCATATAAAAACACAATACACATTTTAAATGCTACAGATATTATATTACAGATATTACAGGCATTTTAACAGATCCCTACATGCCTATATTATCAAAAAAAAGATGTTCTCTGTTTTTAAGTTCTTAACTTGCGTGGGTGAAAATGTAATTAATAATAACTATCAAAAATTGTTTCGATTTTACAATGGCACTAATTAGGGTCAGTATAGTTTTATAGATGCCATATTTCTGCAGTTATGCCCCTACAATTGTTTTCTCATGCTAGAATAAAGATTTATAGCTTACAAGTCCCAAAAGAATAGAGCTTTAGATAAAAGCTTCTGCGCACCAACTGAACCAAAACGGAGTATGAAAACTATTCAAGGATCATTAGCTAAACCTTAAGACCACCAGCTGCAAACCTCTCAAAGTCAGTGGTCAGAAGTGAAATCTGAAATAATAAAGGTGGACATGTGCTTTAGTCAAAGAGCTGGTGCAGGTTTTTTGGTCTTCAAATAATCAATAACATATTTTACATGCAATGCACATAAAAACTAATGTTTAAAAAAGGTTTCTATATTTGTGTTGCATTTTAATGTGGTAAATTAACATTTTTACTAATAATACTTCCTTAAAATATGAATAATTATTAAATATTATTAATAGCTCACCCAAAAGGTGAACATTTTATCACCTTCAGGCCATCTAAGATGTACTGTAGATGATTTGGTTTCTTCATCTGAGCAAATGTTTTGTAAAATGTTTTTGTTTTAAATCACTTGATCCTCTGCAGTGAATGGGTGCCGTCAGAATGAGAGTCCAAACATTGTATAAAAAGTATCACAAAAACCCACAAGCTATTGCTTTGTAATTAACAAATCCATCAATAAAACTTTTTTAACTTCAAACTGTTGCTTCCATTATATTCCTTTCCCCAATGAAAATTAATCTAGTCTGAATTACTGTATGAGTGAAATATGCACAGATGAAGCATTGTTTACAAGCAAGTCCAGTACAATACTAAACAAATATGTTGGTTGAGACTGATGTGAGAGAACATCAGAATTCTGACGGCACCCATTCACTGCAGAGGATCTGTTGGTGAGCAAGAGATGCAATCTTAAATTTCTCTAAATCTGCTCCAATGAAGAAACAAGCTCATCTACATCTTGGATAGACAAGGGTGGGTACATTTAGAGCACATTTTCATTTTTGGGTGAACAATTCCTTAACATAAAGGAAAAATAAAAATATAGGTTATTGTAAATATTCGGTTATCTTAAATTTCCCCAAAATAATCTCTAAACTTGAATTACTGTTGTCTGTCATCATATACTTTGTCTTCATTTTGGGAATAGAGACTGTTTTGAATGCTGGTTGCAACAACTATAATAAAGCACAACCAGATAAGTCCAATTCATTAACAAATGACTCTTTTGAATCAGTTATTTATAATGAAATGATCTAAAGACTCAAAAATCATTCAGAAAAGAATCAGAACCATCACGATTCCCATTCCGTTTGCATTTCAGAGCCTTTTCTCAGCAATATTCTCTGGTTGTAAAGGTATAGCGGCTAAACTACTGTAACTGTAAAAAAAAGAAAGGCCATTATGTCTGGGTCTTTTATGAATTATAACCATACGCTATCCAAAAGAAGTCTTCTTGGACAGCGATGGAACAGAAAACTAGACAAATCATTTCCTCTGACTTCAAAAAGAACAAATTGGGCATAGGAGACCTCTGACAAAAATGACATTTCCGACTCGGAGCAGGAACCAACCCGGGGTAATGGAAAACATAACATGACAGCCACAAGCACCTCATCACTTTATTTAGGGGTCCGAGTGAAGTCTGGAAGGATGTAATTTAAAAATCGTCCTGCCATCGTTTCAACATTAAATCTCAAATGGATGGAATTGGTGTAGCATATGGTAAGCATTCTTCAGAAGCACAGGGCAGTAGATTGTTTTTACCTTATCACTCGGAAGGAACTGAAGTCAATGCCCTGGCCTCTGACACAGTGTGGATGTGTACTTGTGTAATAGAAGAGGACATGGGGCAAATTATTGAGCAATGCACATTTGAGACAACGAAACAGCCTGTAAAATTGGATTTTGGTAAACCAAAACTAGGATTATGCAGTTTTTCTCCTCCGCAATACTGCAGAGCTGCTTCCAAGGACAAGATCAAACGTCTCAAGACAGAAAACTGTTGAGAAGCAGATTTACAGTCTATGGTAACAAAGTATGTTTACTGGCAATGCTGTTCTGCGACGGCTGCTATTGAAGAAAGAAGAAAAACACCACAGCACTCAAAGATTACAGCTGTGACAACGTTATCCTCTGTTTGGACACATGTCTCACGGCTCTCTGCCTGAACTCTCATGCTACGCAAACATAAGTGTCTTATGCAATCGCCTGCTTCTTGACAGATTGATATTTCAAACGCGCAGCCAGGTGAAGCGTTTCACCTAAGATGCATTTTCCACATCTGGATAGCCCATAGATTATAACTGTATATAAATGTGTTTACTGAAATATGGAAAATAAAAATCCTATAGTCTGAGGTAAATCAAAAACAGTCATCGGTTACTCGCATTTCCAAGTTATGAACTCGCAAAAGTAGCAGGACATACAATCCTTGAGGGTCAAAACAACATTGTCACGGTGAACGAGTTTATCAACTTAAAACTAACATCTGCACATATGACTTCAGAAGCAAATAATGTTTCCAGATCATTTAAACATAACCAAAAGCTGAAATGGAAATTACAAAAGTTCATTTTGAGTTCTGGAAACAAATGTGGGCTAGAAGCAAGTTTCGAGGGATGGCAAGAATATCAGAGAATTATGTTTTTCACTACAAAAAATGTTGTTGTCTTTAAATCACTATTATATCACTCATGGAAAGTGTTTTTAATAGTTCATATTCCAGTTGGAACTGAAAGGTGTAAAAATGATATTAGTACTAGATTAAAGCATCAAATATATAAATAAAAATAATAATTCAAATTCACAAGAAGGAAGTAGCACATCCTGTAAAAATGGGAATGTTACGATGTTTCATTTTTACATTCAGCAAACTCCTTTAAAGCAGATGGATGGATATAATAGCAGTGCATTTGGCAGGATATTCACATACCGTGGACAAATCGATGGAACCAGTAGTATCCCATGTCCACACCAAGAAACGCAAGCCACCACGTCCAAGCTGAATCCCAGGGAAGCTCCAATAAACGGAAGTTATTCCAGACATAAATATACGCTGACAGCTCCAAACTTCTCATCACGAGCCTTGAGAACGACACCAAAAGAGCTGAATTAAGTTACATCAGTAGAGAAAAGTCTATTTGATGGAAACAGCATGAGTAAAACATGAAACAACATTACTCATTTGTACTCAAAACACTGCATAATCTCTTCGTAAGGTCAAGTGTCATCTGATATAGAATATGACTATCGACAAAATCAGGCTTTGAAATCGAAGACTTTCTTGTGTTTTGTAACTATAGACATTTAAAGGACCGGTGAGGTGAATCTCACACTTGGAAAGTTGTTGTCAACTCACTGAGGCAGACGGGACATCATGCCTGCGGACAAAGACGTGATGAAGTCGTTTATCTTGATGTGAGGGCCATCTGTCTTTAACCATCCCAATACAATCTCCAATACTATCAAACCAATGAAATATGGTGTGGCCTACAACACAGAAAAATCATAAACCCTGCTGTGAATGAAAATAAGAATAACAGTTACTATAACTTTAAATATTGTGTTACTATTCACTAAACTAGTACATACATATACAAGATTGAGGCAAGTTTTGCAAGCGTTATACATGACTTTCTATAACAGGTCTAAACATTGCATGTCAAACTAATGTGATAAAATAACATTCAACACACAAGGCATCTGCCAGCAAATACAGTGAGTCCTTCCTTTGCAGAAGTATGTGGAGTTGTCCTGTAGCAAAGTCACGGGTTCAAATCCCAGGAATGCATCAATTCTATACATATAAGGATGCATTGATACAAGCCAGATTTTATGGCTGATGACCAATAAACATCCAATATAAAAATAATATATTGTCTACATATATTAAAAGCATTAATGTAGTTAAAGCTGTACAGCATGATGCTAGCAACACCATGGGCTCACTATAAGTGATAAAATGTATACTTAAGGCACATAACTTCATAAAATAATTAATAAATATAAAAAATCTGTTTTATTATTAATTTATATATAAGCAATTTATATGCATATATTTTTTATTTAGTAATTGTATATAATTAATTTGATTTATATTAATTATTTATAATTAATTTCAAAAACATATTTTATATAAAAAAAATATTAAATACTAAAACTAAACTAAAATCAACCAAAATGTCAATGCTACAATTGAATATGGCCAGTAAGGTACAAATACACTGAACTGTGCATCCCAATGTAATGCAAGATGGATAAAAGCATCTGCCAAATGCATACATTTCAATGCAAAATTTGTGCTGGATTTGAGCATATAGAACTGGAAGGTTCTAACTCGAGTTGGACTCTCTAAGCTTCTGCAATCACATATTTTATAATTTACCAGCAAGCTGTAACTTTACAGATTTGGATGTAAAGGAAGTTTTCAGGATTCCTTAACCTTGGATTACCCATCAAAACCTGGGGCAAATCACAAAAGACCAATTAAAAACTTAACAGATGTGGTGCTGGCAGTACTCTGGGACACTCTTTGCAGTGTGAAACCCGAGACTCACTTTCTCACATGCATGCAAACACACGCACAGTGAACTGAGAGGGGGGGGACACGATAGTATAGAGTGGATCTACAGGTGGAACGGAACATATGCTTATATATGTGTGTGTGTGTGTGTGTGTACAAGTGAACTGAGGCAGGATAGACCACTTGGGAACCCCTATCACACGCAAACCTGGACACATCTGGTTGCCGACTGCAGCAAAGCTCTAGCTGCTAGGGCTATGAAACTTACTTCCAAAACCTACAAACTAAAGTTCATGTATATGAAAATCACCTTAATTAGATATTTAACTTCAGTGAGCTATGCTGTTTGCAACAAGTAAACTATAGGAATATGTGCACTTCAATTTCAAAGTTTTGAGAAACTTATTTGAACCTTTTTTCAGCATGTTTTTTTTTAAGAAACAAAATGAAAACAGTTATTAGCCCTGCAGTAACATATTTCAAGCTTGCAAAAATTGTTGAGGGGCTCTTAATAGTTGTATATAAAGCTGTGATTGTGGACTCAGATCTCACCAGAAAAAAAAAGACATTTGTGAAGCAGATGTTAGTGTTTTAGTTTTTACTTCAGCTTTCTTGGTCAGATTCTGGACGGTTCATGTAACTTTACACAAAAAATGCAAATACAGTCAAACTATTTTTCAAGAAATGTACTGTCAGTTCAACTTTTTATACAAATTTCGAATACACACATTTTATTGAGATTTTATTGTTTCAACTTCGCTTTTATTGTCTAACGGTGATACGTGGACAGTCTGAATAACAGTTTTTAATTATACTCCAAATTCAAACTTATGAGAGAGAAAAAATTGGAAATGTTTTAGCACAAATTCATGTATTGACAAGACAAGAAAACACAGAGAATTTCTATTGTCTCACCCACACACATCAAGAGACAGAAACTTCAAATAAAGTTCTGCAGGAATGGTGAGTGAGGCAATTTAACAAGTGTGTGTTTGTGACAGACTTACAACAATTAGGATTCCTGCTGTGTGGTTAATTGCAATTTCTCTATTCATGTGTTTATGGAGGCCTGTAAAAATGTGAGTGTTTTACCTCAAATAACAAACATGTGTTGATTTGAGTGCAGCCAAACCAAAAAACACACATATGGTCTGTTAAAATGTAAGGAGTGAGCTCCCCGCTGTAGGGCTTAAAAACCTGAACAGGTGGCAGACTTATTTTCCAATGGTGTTCACTGTTTTGCGCGCTAATGAAAATTAAGAAACCACACAATTAAAGGTACAATATGCAATTACGGCATCATTGAAACCTGTGGTATTAGACGTGTTGTTAGAAAACATGGGTGGAGTAACCAATAAAGTAAAAAAGATCATCATGTCAGAGTATTTGACAGCGTTTGATAGCGCAGTATTAATAATACTGCCGAAACCCTGATGAAATTATGATGTTTTTTACAATAGTATACTGACCATATAGTATATAAAACATGCTTAAAGGGATAGTTGACCCAAAATGACAATTCTGTCATTAATTACTCCCCCTCATGTCGTTCCAAACCCGTAAGACCTTTGATCATCTTCAGAACACAAATTAAGATATTTCATTAAATCCAAGATCTTTTTGACCCTCCATAGACAGCAACACAACTGAACTGTTCCCAGGTCCAGAAACATAGCAAGAAGATCAGTAAAATAATCCATGTGACATCAGCGGTTCAACCATAATTTCACGAAACTACGAGAATACTGTTTGTGTGCAAAGAAAACAAAAATAACGACTTTATTCAATTCAAAGCATGCGTTGTTTACATTCAGAGGAGAGCAAGCGCATGCGCCGTGATACTCTCTCCACAATGGCAGCGCACCGCTGCAGACTGGATGAAGAGGAGGAGAATTGTTGAATAAAGTCGTTATTTTTGTTTTCTTTGCATCCATCCTATGGGTTTGGAATGGCAGGAGGGTGAGTAATTAATGAAAGAATTTTCATTTTGGGGTGAACTAACCCTTTAACAACATGCTTTATACTGCACACACACACACACACAATAAATATGTTATCTAATCACTTAATTCATTGTCTTTCTGCAATAAAATATATATGTCCTATATGGGGACTTGTGTAATCTTAGTCATTAGATAGATAGATAGATAGATAGATAGATAGATAGATAGAAACTTTTCACAGTATAATGTCGTAACACTGCATTTCTATGGCATCCCTGCAAAGTTTCTAAGGTATCCTTGTACTTTTTTTAACACAAACAATGTTGCTATGCGTGCTGAAACAGGAATGAGGACAAAAAAGACGTAAACACCTCATGCAAGCTCTGCTTGTATAAGCTTCGCCGAAAACAATCTCTGCTAAGTGCGAGTGTGCTGCTGCTGCTGCTGTTAAACAGTGTAGCTCTGTGTTTAATCGCGTTGTTGTTTTCCTAAATCCTCCATGAACGCGGTAATGACGTCACACTTACCTGATTGACGTATGTCGGCACCTCTTGAACAGTCGCGAATGATGATTCGTTAGGCGTCACTAGACTGAACAGCATACGAACTCCCTGAGAAACAGTCACATTGTTTACTTCCACTTGCGCCATTGCGTTTGTAAATGTGGTAAAACAAAATGAGACTACAGTGTAGATCAGTGGCTCCTCGCACTGCCGGATTAAACAGATGTTCAGAAACAGGCGTTTATGAACACCTACAAGAGTCTGGACCTTTGAACTTCACTGTAAATCCGCCATGAAGAGAGATATCGTGATCACATGACACGCGACAAGAACTTTCACTTACTAAGATAATAGCTCATTCGACCTATAGGCATACTTTTATTTTTATTGCAGAATTACATAGCAAACTCAGCGATTATATAGATGAATATAATATTTGCACTTTTTGCATAATTTCACAAAATGACTAGGCTAGATGACAACACACAATACAATTGTTGGCCTCTAGTTTTCTTCACACATACCCATCCCATCTCAAGTATGCGTAAAGTAGCCTACACTAATCAGGTGTAGCTATAATACAAAAATATAAAAAAGAAAAGAAATATAACTAATCAGGTATAGCTACAGTATCTTTTTTACTCCTTTTATACGGAACTAAAAAAAATTACATAAAAAAGAACGAGTATGAACAATATAACCATACATAAAAGTTTTCATCAAAATAAGGGAATGGATATATAAATAAATACATTTGCAAGGGACAATAAAAAATACTGTAACGATATTAAAGGACATTCATTACCTGTAAATATGAATGGATTTTTTATATTAATTCAATAGTACGTTTTTAAATACTAAGAATTTAGATTAATAGACAGCAAATACTCGATATTTTATCACATTTTTTATTCTTATAGTTTTGAATAATTGTATTATAAATAATTTTATTTTTTAAATATCATATGTGAATCCCTTTAAGGCCACAGCAGCTAACTGTAAATGAACACATATTTTGGAAAAGCTTGTAGTGTCTGCTGCTGTTTTTGGCTTGGACTATATTTAAAACAATGTAGCTTTTCCTGTCCAGGAGAAAGAACCTACAGAGTCAAAGGGCAGTAAAAGGCTTCGATGTGAAACAGAGAGTAGCATGACTTTGTGTGTGACCTCTCTATTCCATTGTGCTGGAAGTTCCAGAAATCTCCTTGGTGATACGAAAACATTCAAACTAAATATATTTTTGTGGTTTCTTCCGTCAAAAGCAGTTGAAGCTACGGTTGATTCTTTTGGCAGGACCCTCAGAATCACTGGTCCTGGTGGGCAAACATGTCTTGATTCTTCTGAATTAGAATGCAGGCTCACACTGTGGCGACAGCGAGAACGGACCATAACAATATTTCAGACCTGATTTTATAATAGAATATGATCCGTTTGCTCACCAACCTCTCAGAATTAAGGCAGAAGTCCTGACCCTGCCTGGAGGAGAAGCTGAATTTAGCATATCCCCTGCCCGTTCCTTAATAACATATTCATGTAAGCTCCTCGCTCAACCTTAGCATATGTTCGTCTCATAATCATGGTGATGAGTGGCCGAACCTCACTGGATTTCTCTATAGAAACATTCAGCTAAAGGCGTGAAGGTGCTGAGGGTTAGAACATGGTCTTGATGGATTAGACTCGCAGCTGAATACACAGCAATGGTTGTGTATCAGTGCAGAAGGTCCAGTCCCATTACGTGCAATTAAGGCCCAGAATTTCAGCTTCTGTAAGGAGGTCCCTGTTGCTCAGCATCAGCATGAAAGTAGATGCAAAGTGACAAGTCATGCGACACAAATTCTAACTACTACAGTACTTAACACATCTTTCAAGACTACTCACTACTAGATGAAGTAGATGCCTTCACATTAAATTAAGATAATCATATTAAGATTATCAATTTATCATATCTGTTTTAAGAACTGTTGGGGTAACATATAACATTTCAATAATCAGATACAGGCAGCGGGGCTCAACAATAAGGATATGTTTTCTGCTTGCTCAGCCAGGCCACAATTTCATATTTCAGTATTATTTTATAAACATTAATTTACCCTTATAGTTTAGAATTTCTAATTTTAAGTGTATAAAATGTATAATTGTAAATATATACATGAAAGTATATAAATGTATCATTGTTTACATTATTTAATATTCATTTAAAAATTCTTTTTCAATGGAAGCCTGTTTCTGTTACGGAATCAAAAATAATTGTGACTTTTGATCTCGCAATTTCGATTTTTTTTTCTCAAAATTGCAAGATGTAAACTTTATACCTTTATATAAGTTTATATCTGGCGATTGTGAATTTTCTCTGAATTCTGAGTTTACATCTTGCTATAGTTTTTTTGTTTGTTTCTGCCATGAAATAAAAGATGAAAAAAGGTAATTGTGACTTTATTCAACTTTCTTTTCTGCAATTTATATCCCACAATTCTGACTTTTTCCCCAGAACTTCAAGAAAAAAAAGTCAGAATTGTGAGATGTACTTATATGAACTGTTTTATATTTGTATCCCATAGTGTGGTTTTATTTTAATTTTATATCCCAAAACGTCCTGTAAAACCCAAATCCCACATACATGTGCTTTTTTTTTACCTATTCTTACTGATGCTACTAAAAAATAAAAAATAATGAAAATCACAAAATTCACAACCAAAATTGAAATGGGTGTCAATTCCATCAGCTGCCCTGAAACTGTAGTTAAAAGCCTTGGATCCTTTAAGCAGTGTGGTTCAAAGAAAGATTCATTCTTGATTAAAAAAAAAATCATACCAAGCAACATATGAAAAGTTTATTGTTGAAGCATGTGGTATTATGTGCACATGATACAGCTGTCAGATTTTTGAAAAATAGTAATACTTATATTTACATGACATTATCTGAAATGTTTTTGATAGCACGCTTGATTGATCATTATTCCGATGACTTTAACATTGTACAAAAACATACAGTAGAAATCAATTAAGGCACAGAAATTGACAGTGCAAACTAAAACTTTTCAATGCAAGATCAGAATGGAATGTTGTTGGGCCAGATCGGACTGCTAGATTCTGTCTTTCCAGTAAAAAGCAGTAGGGTACTTTAGAGGTGCTGTAAGTGATTATTTTATGGAATAGCATGCAGAAAATATCAATGACCTGACAGAAGTCCCTATGTTCTGTAAACAGCAACACAAATCTGGGATGCTATTTGGCTTTGCTGACAGGCAGGATTTTAAAATGACTTACAGCACCTTTCAAATGTGTAAACAAATTCCATCAAACAAGCAAGGCACCTTTTTGTGAAAATTGATGCCAGGGTATCACAAATATTCTGAATGCACAACAATACATCAGTCGTGTGTACACTACTCTGAGGCATCACAGAAACTGTCCAGATAGGTGTTGGGTTACAGTGCCTCCTCATTGGCACATATGGTCTTTGTGTACTTTCAGTCTGTTCTTTCAGTCCGTACTTAACACAATCCCTAACTGAACACGACCCCAGATAAGCATCGAAAGGTGAATGGGATCTGTTTGTATCATAAGTGAGCGTGCTCAGAGCTCTGGTCGCTGTCGTGGCTGTCCTCATTGTTGATAATCGAGTCCTGGTGTATGGTGGAGTCCAGGAATTCCCGAAAACTCAGAGGGAAGCAGCATTCCCTTCTTCACATTCACAAGCTCTTTTTCTCTCGCTACCACCCCCTGTTGACCTCCTTTAACTCGCTTCCACTTCATCCGTCTGTTCTGAAACCACACTTTTACCTAGAGGAAAAGAAAGACACATGAGTTACCATGTTCTAATAATCGGCATCTATGGTATGGTTCCATGAAGAACCTTAAACATCCATGGGGCCTTTCTATTCCACAAATGATTCTTAATAGTGGGACGTGGTTAATAAAAAGTTCTTCACATTAAGAAAAACATGGTTATTTTAAAAACTGTTCCATGGAAGGTTCATTGAGAACCAAAATTGGTGCTTAAATGGGAAAAAACTTTTGAACCTTTACATTTTTTAAGAGTGTAATTTGTCTTCAGCAATTTAGTTTGTTTGTTCGCTCGTTGGTGCAGATGATCTGTTTACGTTTTTTTTTGGCAGAGCGATTGGTTGGAATGATGGATCAAGCCATGACTCACCAAACTCCAGTAAGCTAATATCCCTCGATCAGGTGCAAAAGTGCCATGTGATCAGTTGACCGCCCTGCTATTCCAAGGCATGATCTACAAAGTTTGGAATTGTGTTTCTCTGAAGAAGTTGGAAATATAACATGGCTTTCAATGCACGTATTTGGCAGCTATTTCCAGATCAGCAATAATTGGAGCCCATCTGTTTTGTGGCATCAGACGTTTCTGTCCTTTCCTTGAGAGTTCAGTCAGAGTCAGTATTTACGTTTCCCAGAATGATGATTTAGCTGTTTCTTAAATGGTCACTGCAGTCCAAGTAAGGCTCGCAGGGGGACCAGGCCACCATACAGTAAAATGTATTTCTGGAGGGGTGTAATGCTGTAGATAGTCACATGGAATTGACCAGAATTATTCATCCGCAATCAGACTTGAGGATTACCAGGCCCAAATCAATGTAAATTGAACTTTCTTTACCAAACATGACGCTTAAGTTTAAAGGCACTTTTAACTTTCAAATTACATACACAATAATTTGTTCAGCTAATGTTTCAAGACATGTTTCAAGTCCACTTGAACACTATTCAATTGACCACACAAGTTCATTACTGTCAGCACTGTAAGACTGCCACCCTTAAAATATATCTGCAACGTTTGCAATTCTTCTCTCAGCCTGAAAACATTGGGTATGTTACTGCTTACAGGTTAGTGCATGCATGCCATTAGACATGTATATAAAAACTAGACATGCATTTTCTAAATAAAAATACCATCACTTGCATTGGAAAAAATTAAAAGTTGAAGCTGGTTCAGTGTAAATGAAATAAGAGACACACTGCAGTTGTCATAAAACTCAGCACACATCTTGACTTCTCTTGGTTGCATATGAGAATCAAAACAACACGACACTGTCTTTGCAGTGGCAAGACGTCCACATGGTTAAACCGATGCAAGAAAGAAAAAAATAGTCAAGCATGCAAAAAAGTCAACCAGAATGATGATTAAATAGTTGTTAGTCAGGTTTTGAATGCTAAAAATTCATAATGCCCACAGCTGGCACACTTAACTTTTTAATTTCTCAAAAAAAAAAAAAAAAAAAAATGTATGGATTATAATTTGATGAATAATTAATTAAATAAACAAACAAATATATAAAGTTTGAACACAGTTTGTGATAAGCAGTTCATACTGAATTAATTGGGGTTTAATTCTTAAGGATCAGTATAAGCTTATGGAAATATTTTATACTTTGATTTAAAATTTATTTAAAAATAAAAATAAAAGAATAATAGATATAAACTGCATAAATAAATAAATACCATTCATTTTACATTGCAAAATGGTGGTGGCCCTACAGTCATAGAACTACTCCTGCCACAAAGGTCCAGAACTCCAGCAGGTTCACACAGGGATCACATTGCAGGAAACGGATTTGCTTACTTGTCGTGTGGCAAGGTTTTTACTTCTAAGCCTTGGGAATGTATCCCCAGAGAATGTAACATAATTTAAGGCTACAGATGTCACTTCCTTGTGGGATCCTTGGCAAACTGCAAAGTCTAATGAAACCAGAAGGTCTAGAAACACATTTGTAATCTAAAACACTGTGACGTTTTGGACATATTATAAATTAAAGAAACCGCATGGCTCATTGAGCAGTTCAATTCTTTTTATGAATGGTGTTTCAAATAAGGTCAGAATGACCTGCCAATGATGTCATTCCAAAAACAGCAAGCATTATGTCATCTCTTTATGTCTGTAGAAGTCAATAAACTTCAATGGTTTACTTTAATAAGATTACATAGTTGTTTGGTTAAAACGTCAAATAGTTAAAACAACCCATATTTCTTTGGCTCCAAATAAAGCGGCATGAGCTATTTATTTCACATGAGGCTGTAGGAAGCACCTTCCCACGCAGAGACAAATTTGTAAGACGGAGCGGCAAGGCGGAAGTGCCTTAGCGGACAGAACTTCCTTCGCCTCTCCCGTTACTTGACTACAGCCAAAAAGAGATCTTGCAGAAACATCTGGAATACAATAGTCCCACTCCATAGCCACAGCTGGATAGAAAAGCACCGAACTCAAAAAAACAAAAAACAGCGGTTACTTCTGACAGAATGATTGATGAACAGGTACAAGGTCGTGGTCAGTCATCTCACCTGCCTTTCCGTGAGATCCAGGTTTACGGCGATTTCATACCGCCTCAGTCTGGTCAAATAGTTGTGATGGGCGAATTCTGCTTCCAGTTCTCGAATCTGCTCTTTGGTGAATGCCGTTCGCTCCTTCCTTGGCTTGCTGCTCACATCCGATTTGTAATTCCCATCTTGAGACTCTTAAAAGAAAAAGCAAGAATGGAAGAAACAATTTCCAACTGTCAGAAATGGTCTCAAAAACTTCTGAAGAGTAGCATCAACAAAGTTCCACAACAAAGCGGCCTTTGAAGCGCAATCGTTCCAATTAAATACAATCACTGCAGGGTTTAAATCCTAGAAATGTCAAAGGAAAGCAGAGGAATCCTGCCAGTCATCTTTTACGATGCTGCAATTGTTCATGCCAGCTGTTTATAAAAGTCAACCCCAGCCGTGAGTTTTCATAAACCGCTCTATAGATTCTCACAATGAGTTGGAGCTCACCAGAACTCTTTACTAAGACTTCATTCGCCTTACTGTTAATGGCATCTGCTACCCTTGTAGTTTTAATATGGAACAAAACAGTACTGGAGGATGTGTAAAAATATCTTTCCTTAGTTTATTTACCTCAAAATTGCATGAGCGTCTTCCACTCAAGCTGCCAACTCACAACAATTTTCAGTGACGTGTTTCTTATTCCCTCCCGCGCTCTTGCGCTAACAATTACGGTGAATTGCTTTCCTTACTTTCAGATGTTTTTTGGAGTGACAGAACATGAACACATAAAAGCACATGTATATACAATTACATGTGGATATTGCTAGAGCTCAATTACGTCAAGTCTAATCTTGAATGGGAAACATTAAAGGTCAGTGAGGAAATGTCAGATTAGACCTGCAATGATCCATCTTACCAAAGACACATGCGCTTCTGTTGTTTTGACACTGGAGGAAGGAAATTGTATTCTTTTTTTCAGAGACGTGTGCCTTCATCTTGATGTGACTCACTTTCAAAATGCACATCAGGCTTTTGGGTTCATTTATCTTAGGGTGTGGAGTGAGTGCTCATCCAACTAGCAATCCAAAACCCAATAGAGTCAACTTTAATGAGACCCCATCCACAAGTTGCTTTGTCATTTCAACAGAAATCAGCATGACATTTCAAATACAGAATATTTTGTAATTTGTTTCCAATGGAAAAATATTTTGTAAAAAATTTTTTAAAGAAAGTTCACCCAAAAATGACTTATGTTAAATGTACTCATGGTCTCCCAAAGCTGTATAGATTTCTTTCTTTAGTGGAGACTATATTTTGAGAATGTCTTTTTTTCCCCTATTTTTTCTATTGGACCCCGCTGGACTTTCACTGTACAGACAAAACAGTTAAAACATTGTTCAAAATATCTTATTTTGTGTAACACATAACTAGAAACTAAATTAACAGATTTTTATTTTTTGGGATCTATCCCTTTTAAACTGTTATCACAAAGATATTCCCCCAACAACCCCTCTCGACTGCTATTGGTCAGCCAAACAGATAGCCCCGCCCATAAACAACCACTATTGGTTGAGTCACTGTTGCTGTGTCAGGCTGGTCTGATAAACAGAACAATGTTTTGAAAACAATTAGAAAGAACTAAGTTTTATCTGCATAAACTGAGATAGGGAGAAGAATTTATACTATTTCAGTTTTAATAAACCCATCACCTTGAAGATCTCACTATAGGAGGGTGTTCAAATGAAGCGTCAAATCTCTGCTGTCAGCTACATCATGGTGGCTATAAACACATGCCAGATGTGTTATTTAACAGTATAATTTACAGGTTGGGATTTGCAGAGGCAGACAAGGACGGAGATTTTGTGTAATGATGATATTATAGATAGTTTGACATAGAAGTTGCACTCTATGTTGACTCTCCTTTGAACAAATAATCATCACGCGATTTCTTGCAACAAAATGGCAACTGTGACGGCCATGATTGTACCCAGTTTTAGCTAAAAGTTCTGGGAATTTGAGTCACAGAAAAGAGTTCAGCTGAATGTGGGTCTCATTAAAACAAGCGCAAAAAGGCATGTTTATTGAGGGCTAAACGTAGCCATTGTGGAGTGAGAAAAACCAACATGAGCATCGTTTCACGAACAGAGCTGCTCGGAGTTAAAGCAACTTTTCCCGGCTTCCCGACACGGCGGTTACACCACAGCAATTAGGCCTGCGCCTTAACTTTTATCTCTTCTTTAAGAAAAGCAAAGTACTGGGGAAAAGGAGCAGGATGGCCTGAGCTTTCAAAGATGATTTAAAAACTACAGCTACAATGAAAATGTAGACATCTACTTTAATATTCTAGTTACACACTGAAACTGAGCTTTATTGGTGGGAAAAAAAGAAACCATAATGAATATCACGCAAACCCACATGACAAAATACACGCTAGGCTGCTGTCTTCAATCCAAACCAGGCATGTGCTGTTTTATTAGAAAAGCCGCTATGCTTTGAATAAATAAAACAATATATCTTAAGATGTCAACTTTTTGATTATTAAATTATCCCTTGTTGCATTGACTGATACTAATTATAAAATCATTCTATAAAGCAGAGATTTAATTTTTTGCTACGCCATAGTTACTCTGAAATTAAGGCAACCATCAAGTTGTGTGACAATTTACGCTAATAGAAAGAATATTAAAACATTGTAATAACTTAATTTGTCAATTTAAATACATTTTAAAAACTATAATGCTCAAAATACAACAACACCGTTCAATCCCACAAAACATATCTACAAGAATTACATTTGCTGAAATTCAATACATTTTGGGGCCAAAACAACCCTTGAAACAATATCAATTTGCTATAACATGTTATTACTCTATATTTATTTGTAAATCTCACTTGCACTGTCAACACTATAATGTGTTTGATATTTTATCTTAGGAAAAACACATCTAACAGCTTGTATATGTAATTCAAATGTGTCACATGCTGAAAATTGTGACAGAATTTGACAGCTGAAGAGTATACATAAACAATATGAAGAACTTTAATATATATATATGTGTGTGTGTGTGTGTGTGTGTGTGTGTGTGTGTGTGTGTGTGTGTGTGTGTATAAACTACTGTGGAGTAATCTACTTTTGTTAAACCTTTAACACATAATAAAAAAGTATATTTATATTATGTTAATTTCGGTTTGGTGCAAATGAAAATAAATCAACATGTGCAGGGCTGTACTTCTTGTGTGGACCTGAACTTTGTTTTAAAAGGCAGAAAGTAGTTAAATTCCCTTTGAAGTAGCAAGATCGTAAAAAATACATTTTATGATCCATTTTATTCTGTATTAAATGTATTCATTTAACAGTAGTGGCAACTATTCCAGACAAAACAAACTGGAGATGCCCATCTGATTAAACCAGCTTCTTTTGCAGTGAACCGAAGCCTCTTCAGTTTACTTCATATCTCCCTGTCCGTTTCACTCATCAGCAAAACTAAAAATAAAGTAACAGTATATTCTCATTCTGATTCCAATGTACAAATAAATTATATTCAAAAAAGAGAAAGCTGCTCACAGCACTCATCTAACGTTCGGCTTTTCGTGTTAAATGCCAACACAGGCGTCCCTGTTCTCTCTCTCAGGCCATGGCATTAGTTACTTTACCACAAGCGTTATTTTTTGCTTACCAGAAAAGTGAGGAGATGAAACAGATGAGACTAAACGTGAATTATGCGTGCAGTTAAATGCCCACACAAGAGTCCCAATCTGCCGTCTGCTAGCCAAAATAATTGCTTCTGTGCGTGTCAGCCAACACCTACACAACTCTCACACGAAAAACCACGGCTCCACGTTTCCCAACACTGCATTAGAGAATCTTTCCCCAAACACCAGCACTGCACTCAGTCTGATTGTGAAGGCTTTTCAAATACTCTATGACGAATTCAATTCTGTTTTCAGTGACAATAAAACAATCTTAGATGTTTTAAGAGAAACCTTTTGTGTTTAATGGGGACTAAAACAACTCGATGACTAAAGAAGTCATATTCTATAAAATATACAAAGAATTTATCACAAAGCATAACGCCATATGTTCTTGTGATATGCAAAAAATAAACATACATTTTCCAAAAGAAAGTCAATTTATAATTTATGTTATATAAATATCATATATAAATATAAATAATACATGTATAAGTATTTAACATCTAATTTTAATATATATAATATTTGGAAAATAAAATATACATTATAGAAAATATTTGGAGAATATAGATAGATAGATAGATAGATAGATAGATAGATAGATAGATACAAATATTATATATGTATATATATATATATATATATATATTTACATTTAGCAGACGCTTTTATCCAAAGCGACTTACAGTACATTCGGGCTATACAATTTTTTGTCAGTATGTGTGTTCCTTGGGAATCGAACCCACAACCTTTGCGCTGATAACGCAATGCTCTTCCACTGAGCCACAGGAAAACTGTGGCTATATATTCTATATAAACACACATCTACAACATATACATATAATTAGTTTTGACAAATGTAATTTCAAACAATACGAGACTCCATCATAATACTAACAATATTGCAAAAAATATATATATATAATTTGGAAGATTTTCAAAAAAAAATTTTTGACAAAATCTCAAGACTTTCTATGAAAAATTACTTGTTCAGATCAGACCCTTTGCATTTAATCTAGGGATAAATTAGTTTAAAATAAAATGAGTTTGTTTCTCACCAGAGCTGTCACTTCTTCGTTTGCTATTCCTTTTCTCCGCCTCAGCTGGAGACATCGTATGACGTCCGAAATCTCCTCCGGGAACACAGGAGGCACCCGAGGGCACCCCTCCGCCGAGGCTCGGTGTGCTTGCGCAGAGGCTGGGGCCCCCGGGGCCCATATTTGAAGATCCTGAATCAGGGGCCGAGATGCCCAGTCCTAGACGGGCGCTGGCTGGCGAGGCGCTGACCGTCTGCGGTATGTGCCATCCGGTCTGCTGCGGCTGGGGTACATGATGATGATGATGCTGCTGGGACATGGGTGGCCCTCTCTGGTGCCCGTGTCCCCCAAACAGTCCCCCATCCTCACCTGGGTAGCCGCTCACGATGCAGGTAGAAGAAGGAGAGGAGGTGGAGAGGTCAGGGTACGAGGATAGGTGCTCGGAGCGTCCGTGAAGGGCGAAGGCGGGGTGCAGGGCCTGCGGAGGGGTGTGAGGGCTGCGCAAACAGCCGAACAGCGTGTGATCCATCGCATGCACCAAACCAGCCGCTAGTGGAACAAAAACCACAACAAGAAAACTTCCAAAACAGCAGGAACACAAAACACTCCGTTTCTTCTCACTTCAAACAGCGTCTCCTTAAAAAAAGACGAAAATGAAGGAAAAGGAAAAAGTGTGTGTGTGTGTGTGTGATAATCCCATGCACGTTGCGATCGAGAGTTGCCAGGCAGCGCAGCTGATGGTGATGAGAGCTGGATCTCAGTTGACAGTCTAGCGCAGACTGCGGCCCAGCTGAGAGGGAAAGGTGCTTCCTAACAGTGGCCGGGCTTTTGGGCAATGGGCTGGGACTGAAGGAGGGGTGGGAGATGTTATAAATAGGGCCGTAACATGAGAGGGAGGCTGGGTCACAGAACCCTGCCACAACTGTCCACTGAAACGAGTCAGCCCAGCAGCTCCATACATCTAAAACATGACAGAAAATAACAGGCAGATTTTCAGTTCAGACTTTTTCTGCTTAAAAATATAACTTTTTATTTTGGTCCCAAAAGACAACAGGCAGATTGGTTGAGAAGGTTGGAGTAACTGAGAGGGTTAAAAGTGTTAATGAGTTGTTGATCGTCAGCACTTTCTCTGTTGTGAGGATGATTGAGAGGACAGGAGATCAGTGCTTGAAGCATTAAGCTGTAGATCTTCTTCTATTAGAAGTTTGACTGTATAAATAGTGCTCTCATGCTTTTGTGCAGTCCATCGACAAACCACCTACAACAATCAACAAAGTACTAATGCAATTTTCACAGTTCCTACTCGTGTTTTTTGTATAATACTAAAGTAGAAAATGTTCTACTTTATTAATTTATGAATAATTATAATTAAATGTGATTGTTAATTAATGTATTGTTCAAAATTCTGGAGTCTGTAATTTTTTTTAATGCATTTTACTGTTTTTTATGTTGTCTAATGCTCACCAAAATCTGCATTTATTTTATCAAAAATACAGCAAAACAACCATGTGAAATATTGTAAGAGATTTAAATAATATATTTTAAACTGTGATGACAAAGTTGTGCTCCTTTATATTTCTGTGGAAACAGAATATTTTTCTTTGATTAATAGAAAGTTCAAAAACAGCATTCATTTGAAAAAATTTATATAACATTTTATCAAATTAAATGCAACCTCGCTGAATAAAAACACATTTTATATGCACTATATTTTATTCAGCACTATTTAAAAAAACTCAAAGTTTAGAATAGTAGTGTACACTATAAAACAATATTTTACGAACTTGTAAATAAAACAGATTATTGTAGCATATTTTACAAGAAAATAGTTTTTTTCTTCTTGAATGTCATGTTACTTGACATTTTCTTTGTGAAATTTACTAGCAATTTCTGAACGAAAACAGTTTCTAAACATACACACTATTATAAAACAACATTATTTAAATTATACATTTACACACACACACACACACACACACACACACACACACACACACACACATGCACGCACACACACATATATTATTGTTTTATTTTGCTTTGGTCAAAATGGCAGCTACATTCATAACAATAATATTAATTAGCTAAACTAGTTTAAAATGTATATATGTTTCAAATGTATAATGGTTTTATGTGCAGAGTATACGCAAATGCGTATACATCCAGTATGTGTGCAGTATATAACCCAACAATATATACCATATAAATTCACCAACTTCTCACTAAAATGAAATAAAAGATTCTTTATGGAATATCCATTAGCTATACTTTGCGGTCGTGGTAGTGTATCACAGCTTTAATCAGAGTAACAGTTGCTCATCGAGTCCTGCACTGCTCCAGCAGAACTAACAGCATCATTCAAGACGTCCCAAAGGTTTCACCCATAGAGAGAGATGCGGTGCAACGGCACACAGAGCAGGGCCTTTCTCTGCTCACCGGTGAAAGAAGGAGAGGAAATCAGATGCCTTGTTGGGGGAAATAGCTTTAGCAGATGGGGAAAAGAGTGTGGAGTCAGGGAGAGAGCAGAGAAGACGAGAGACGGTCATTCTCATCTCTCAAAGCACCATGTCACACCGCCGACGTCTCGGGTGAGTAACACAAACTCTGTTTATCCTGCTTATTAGCCAGATGATCAGGATGGATCTGGATGCTGTTCACACAAGGTTTGTTTTCATAGGCGGTTTCTCTCTTTCTCTATCCGTCATGCCCCGTGGCATGATTTACTGAGACCTGATCACATCTCACACGAAGCAGATTTGTTTGGTTTTTCACTTTTGAGGTGACAAATAGAAGAGTTGCATAGGAAGATATATAATAGAAGGAAAGAGAGAGGGAGCATGAGACAAAAAAATCAAAGATACATTACCAACAGAGCGACATGTTGAGTCTTCAAAGATCAGCAGCGTCTGCGGGAGATTTCCACTTAGCTTCGCTCAATCTAAAAAACAACAACAATGTAATATTACAATTATTTGCACAGCTTAAACAACTTTTTAAATTCTTGGTCTGTAACATTCAATTTCAAAAGCCTTTGAACAAATTCTGAACAAAAACTACAATTTATTTATACATATTCAAAATAAATAATTCAGTATTCAGTAGTTCTCTGGGTTCTACTCTCTTATGAAAATGAAATGCAGTTATAGAGAGAACAAAGTTACATAAAAGTTATATACAGTTCTATAAAGAACAAACACCGAAATGTGATATTTCTGCATCACAACACATGGAAAATATCAACCTTAATCTATATCTGCAGTGATATAATGACCTGCATAATTTTAATATCGCAAATATTTTAGGTTCAACTTTATATTAATGAAAAGTGTATCTTATGTCGTTTTAAAAACAAATCTAATATTTTAATCAACTTTTTCCTTCACAGTCATTTACAGAATATGTCCCTACATTGTGACCAATTATTTGTTTAAACAATTTTTGTCTTTTAATTAATATAAAACATAATGCATAATAATTATCTAATTAAATTGATGCTTTAATAATTTATTATTTTATAATGCATAAATAATTGCTCTAAAAAATATTTTTTCTATTTCTATTTTCAACTACTATAATTACTACTTGTATGAATTTGGAAAATCTCTAGCACTACACAAATTACGCAAAAAAGTACAAGACAGAACACCAGCTTAACGGAAACATTCCTCTCTGCAGGATAAAAGATGGATAAACATGTATCACTCAAGTTTTACAAACAGCTGAAATGAAAGTACGTGTCTGCATCTGTTCTACAAACAGCACTGAAGAGTAACTGGAATTAAAAGCAGACTTCGAGAGCATGTTAATATCAGACAGAAAACAGTCATCCAGTCTGGGTTTGCTTAAACTATGGACTTTTTCAATTTCAGTTCATTTTCACGCATCCACACTTTTCTCCTTGTTGCTCCCATGACTGCCGTACATATGTTTCTGTTGTTGATGCTATTTAAAGTACTTGCACAAAAACAATAATCATATTTCTAGACTGCACAGTGACATCCTTCTTCTATGCACACATTCTCATACGGTGAAATAAATCCTGAACTCTTTTAAAATTATTTTTCAGTTGCATTCTTCTGGCTCTCATAAGAGTTGCATTTCCTGTTGATATAAAAAGTAAAACCATATGATTCATGTTTATCTCAGTCTGCAGTGCAAACGATAGCATGTAATTACATGTATATTTAACAAACATTTACCAACTGTTAATTGCACTGAATAAGATGTGCAGCAGTACAACGCAAATAGCTTAGAGATGGAGTTGATTTTGTGCACACACAGTTACAGTGAAATATTTTATGTGCTGTCTAAATCGCAAAAACATCTGTTGGACAGTTTTGCCACACTGACATGATTCTCATAATCAGAAGTGATTGCTAAGATGTTGTCCAGTTACGATGTTTTATTCTCCAGTTTATGTCTTTAAAATTCTTCTTTAAAAGATTTTGAACTATATTAAAATTCCAAATAAATAAATAAAGCACTTTTTCACCCCTACCTTTGCTGAAAATAATATAAATAGTTTATTTTGTTTTATTAAATTTGAATTCAAATATCTTATTTTTATAAATATTTATATCGAACTAAATAAATCAATAATCTGACATTATAAATGCAATGTTCAGTTGTGTCTCTCTAAAGTGTCCTTAAGCACAACAAAACTGCGATTAGTTTTTACGTTTGTACCCCTAGCATTTGTTGATATGGAAAATGGAATTGAAATATCCTTTTCTAATAAACAAATAAATATAAATAAATAAAAGGTACTTTTGTACCCCTACCTTTGTTGAAAATAATAATTTAAAAATAAATATAATTTCACTTCTAATTTTATTTGAATAGAACATCTTATTTTTAATAAACATTTTTATTTAAAACAAAACAAACAAACAAACAAACAAACAAACAATCTGAGATTATAAATGCAATATTCAGTTGTTGTCCGTGACTCTCTAAAATCTCTATAAAATATATGGTACTTGTGTACCCCTAACTTTTGTTGAAAATCATACATATATATCTGATTTTAATTACAATGGAATTTAAATATCCTTTTCTAATAAATAAATAACCTCTTTAAGAAGTTCTTGAGTACAGTGCCCTAAAAAATAGGGTACTTTTATAACTCTTTTTGTTGACAACACATATTGAATTCAAATATCTTATTTATAAATGTTAATTTAATACAAAACTTAACTCATTGAATTAGCTGTTAAATTAAAAACTGTCCATATTTATAAATAGCAGAGGAAGTAGTGTGTGTGTTTATCTAATAGATCCACTGATGCACAAGATGCTCTTCACCACGCACATTCACACACACACATACACACACACACACACACACACGCACACACACACACACACACGCACACACACACACACACACACACACACACACACACGCACACACACACACGCACGCACACACACACACACACACACACTATAGGGATTCCACTGCAGCACTGTGAACATGTCCTCAGAGATGATCTGACTGAACGCAGTAAAAAGCCTCCATGCTATTCCTTGTGTTGGTGGTACAATTTGTGTCTAATAAATCGTGAAAGTATTTGACTGTTAAGTCTGCCTCTCTCTGCTGTTTGTAACAAGCTCCAATTCATTTTGTCGAGCCCACCGGTTTCTCCGGCCACAAATGGTTTTGAAGACTGTAACAGCCAAATACATCACTAAAAGTCTTTTGTACCCCCCGGTCCACCATACTGTTTTAATAAATCCTTTCATTTCAAAAAGTGAAGTCAACATTTTATGATTTAATGGCTTCCTTCTCGCTGTCGGTGCCTATGACGAAGACCAAATCCCAGAGTGCTGGAGACTCCCTGTCCTTAATACGGGGCTTGGGAGGTTTCTTCCTATAGCGCACTAATGGATTCTCAATGTGAGGGTAGAACTTCATCAGGACAAACCCACATGTGCTGTTGGACCCGCTCTTTATACGCTATTTAAGTGCCCTTCATGGTGAAGTATGATGGCCATTAATCTATAGCTTTTCTAATCAACCTGTAATAATTAGTCAGACTGTGTTTAATCTGTGACAGTTTAACATCTGGTGTGTTATTGGTGTGAACTGATTCGTCAGTAGTCGCTGACTCTGTAACGTTCGCGATAATTTACAGGCCCCCGCAGCCAAACAGTGCTTTTTTAAAGGAGTTTGCCGAGTTTCTGGGTGGTGCTGTAATAAAGTTTGAAAAGATCTTATTATTGGGCGATTTTAATATTCACATCTGTTGCCCAAACAAGTCGCTTCCCAGGGATTTCTGTAATCTTATGGATGCCTTAAATTTTATACAATGGGTACATGAACCCACTCATACTCACGGTCATACCTTGGATTTGATCTTCACTCATGGTTTTTCTACAGGCTTATCGGACATTCAAATTAGTGACACAGGATTCTCAGATCATAAATCCATTTGTTTTAACGCTTCCATTCCTTGGCGACCCGTTAGCACAGCTGTGCAAACTCGTTGGATTCGAGATTTCACAGCCAATGCAGTAGAGGAGTTCGCCTCAGCGTATACAATTTATAATCCTGTGGACTTTACTGATGCATCGCCGGCGAATTCAAACGTTGATGAGTATCTTTACTTTTTAATGATAAGTGTTTGAACATTTTGAACTCAGTTGCACCAATGAAGGCAAAGCGCAAAAAAAAAAAAAAATCTGAACCATGGTTTAATGACTCAATTCGTTCGCTCCGACAAATATGCAGGAGATATGAACGAAAATGGCTTAAGGATAAATTGCAGATCTCCTATGATCTTTTAAGGGACTCTCTCTCCCATTTCCAGAAAGCTGTGAAGTTAGCAAAATCCAAATATTTGTCTGAAATTATTAATAACAACTCCCACTGCCCAAGAAAAATTTTCTCCACTATTGACTATGTGCTTAACCCAACAGTAGATGTTTTTGTTGATGTGTCTGAAACACTATGTGAACATTTTTTGACATTTTTTGTGGAGAAGGTTGACAGGTTGAGATCTCAAGTTTTGCAATCTGTCTCTGATATCATAGAGAGACCATGGAGCTCGGCAAAGTGGTCTAATTTTCAACCTGTTACTATTTCTGCCTGTAAAGATATAATTGAGCATCTGAGACCCACTGTGTGTCCTTATGATGTTATGCCAGCTCGCTTTTTAAAGCAGGTTGTACACATTGTTGGTTCTGATGTGTTAAATTTAGTTAATCTGAGTCTGAGTACCGGAATGGTTCCTGATAGTCTGAAATGTGCCTTAATAACGCCAATTTTAAAAAAGCCAAATTCAGACACGTTGATTTTTTCTAACTTTAGACCTGTTTCCAATTTATCTTTTATGTCCAAAATTTTGGAGAAGGCTGTTCTAGTTCAGCTACAAGTCTTTTTGAGATCTAACCAAATCTACGAAATGTTCCAATCTGGTTTCAGGAAATTACACAGTACAGAAACAGCCCTCTTAAAAGTTTATAATGATATCTTAATGTCAACAGATGCTGGAAATGCTGTTGCTTTGATCTTACTAGACCTAAGCTCAGCTTTTGACATGGTCGATCACAATTTATTACTTTCTCGTTTAAAAAACTGTGTTGGTCTGAGAGGTACTGTTTTAACTTGGTTCCAGAGCTTTTTAACGAACCGAAAATTCTCTGTATGCACTGGACAATATACCTCTTCTAGTGCCCCTCTGACTTGTGGTGTCCCCCAGGGTTCCATTCTTGCTCCAACTTTATTTATGATTTATATGTTGCCGATGGGTTCTATTTTTAAGAAATATGATATATCTTTTCACTTATATGCTGATGATACACAGTTGTATCTTTCTTTTAAACCTGGTGATAAAAATGCATTAGCAAAGTTGCTTGTATGTATTGAGGAACTTAAATCTTGGCTTATGAGTAATTTCTTGACACTTAATGAAGGTAAAACCGAGGTGATTCTGTTTGGACCTAGTGATGCTTTCTCTTTTAATTCTTATAATCTTGATATTGGCAATTTGGCCCAGTGGATTACTCCTTGTGCAAGGAATCTGGGAGTCTTATTTGATTCCAGTCTAAAGTTTGATAAACAGATAAACAATGTGGTCAGGTCATGCTTTTTTCATCTTCGACGTTTGGCGAAAGTTAAAACTCTTCTCTCAACACAGACATTCGAAAAAGTAATTCATGCATTTGTGACATCTAGATTAGACTATTGCAATTCGCTGTACTATGGGATAAATCAGTCCTCCATGGAGCGATTGCAAATGGTTCAAAATGCAGCAGCCAGGCTATTGACCGCACGCGCGTAAATTTCAGCACATTACTCCCATTCTGACCACATTACAGTGGCTACCAGTTAAACTTAGAGTGGAATACAAAATTTTAACATTGGTTTTTAAAGCACTTAATAATCTTGCACCAATCTACCTCACCGAGTTGTTGCAAACACACAAATCTGTGAGGCCACTCAGATCCAGATTTCTGGGAACTTTATCAATGCCTAGGTCCAGATTGAAACATCGTGGCGATCGAGCCTTTGTAATTGTGGGTCCTACACTCTGGAACAATCTTCCGGTTGCCATCCGAATCGACTTCTCTATCCATTTTAAAGTTATGCTTAAATCTCATCTTCTTGATCGATTTGCGGCAAATCAATGAAGGGTTTTTGTATCTATCTACTGGGATTCTATTATTTTATAAATTTTGCTCTGTTGGATTGTTGTTTACTTTGTTTTGTAAAGCACTTTGGTCAACTCTGAGTTGTGTATAAATGTGCTATATAAATAAATAAAACAAACAAACAAACAAACTGCCCGGTTAATAGTCCAAGAATACAAAAAATATGAGATTTGTGGAAATATTCGGAGACATTTCAATACAATAAAATAATTATTTTAATTATAGTTTCTGCACTATTTTAGGTCACTAATCAAATGTGCTGCCCATTAAGAAAAGGGTGCATATAGGCTACTAAATAAATAATTATTAAAAAATATATATTTCTACTCAAACTGCTATGCAGAAAAATATTAGTTTTTAAAATAATGCAATATATATATTAAATATGTAATTACTCGTAGTAATAATAATTAATTCAGCATTTAATTATTCAATGCAATTGTATTTTATTCTATTTATAAAATTGATTTAAATAAAAAAATATATAGATTTTATTATTTTAATTAAAATGATATAGTGCCTCGCACATCCAAATCATTCGTCGGTGTATGGGATAAAAGTAATATATAAAGTAAAATATATATAAATCCCGCACACTACTCAAACTTGAATGATCACAAAACGTTTTTTTCCTCTTTTCCAATTCCCTCTTTTTATGCTGAAAAATATAATAACAATAATAGATACTTTTTGTGGTGATGTAAGTTGTGGTGCACAGATTTTTTTTGTAAATTAAATCCTTAAAGTATATGAAATGTAATAATATTAAATATTTCATTGTTAAATTTACTATTTAATTAAAAATCTAATGTTTCTATCAATAGGCCATATCATCTCATCTCCTTTTAATAATTTTATGTTTGTTTGATCAATTATTTATTTTGAATAAAATAAATTATAGATGTTTGTGTACAATAACTATTATGTGAATTTCTTCTGTTGTCTGCAACTGTTTTATATTTAAGCACCATAAAATAAAATAAAAAACACTGTGATATATATTGACAGAATAATTATGTTTGTCCACAGTGGCGGAAACGCTACCACTAAACGCCTCTTTGGTATGGCAAACATAATTTCCATTAAACAGACGCGCATCAGCCGTCAAGACAGAGCCAAGCTAAAATACCTCTCTATGCTGTCAGTCATACTGCGATCCAGCCCAGCAGAACTCACTGACCCATGCATATTTTGTCCTCACTGGGGTCAAACACACACACACACACACACACACACACACACACACACACACACACACACACACACACACACACACACACACACACACACACACACACACACACACACACACACAGTTCTCAAGGGAGGCATTACTCTGGCTGTTCTTGTCTGAGAGTGGGAAGTGGAGCTCTTAAGCAGTTCCCCATTTTTCTGCAGGACAATCCCATCATCCTTTAATCAAGCCTGCGGTTTAATAGCCAACTCTAACTCGATCCCATCTCCCCCTCATGCAAGTGTCGTGACGCAGGTTTGGGACAATAGAAGGATATTGAAACACTTCGGCATCCACTTGAAAGTCCCGATCGCTCCTGCCAGATCAGTCAGTGCTGGACTTGTGTCTCAGACAGCATTCTACAAAGACACGTCATACTGTATGTGTGCCTGCTTAACATTAAAAGAATAGCTCACTCATAAACACTGAAAGAAAATACTGTCATTATTTACTCACCCTCATCTAACCTGCAGGCCATTATCTTTTTCTAGAACACAAATAGAGAAATTATGAGTCCCAAATAGAAAAAGAAAAATGGACAATTACATTTCAAATTACCACAAATATGAATTCAAGGTTTAAACAAAGTTTTTAAAGTGTTTTGTCCTATTTAGAGCTTGACAGACATTGCATAGAATCTTTTTTTTCTGTCATTCTGATTACGCACACCGTAAGAACATACAGAATGATGAATCAATTTCAACTTGTTGACAGAAATGATTCAAAATGCCAAGTTGCTGTAATAAAAAGACATTATGTTGAGGATTTGCATGAGAAAATGGTCAGAACCACTAAAAATCCAGTGATTTCAGCACCCTTTGCTTCATATTAGTATCAGTCGCACCATGACTTGCTCTGGCCTGAGTTTTTTTGACATGATGATTCTCAGGCGAGTTTTACTGAGCGTATGAGGGTTACATAAGCAGGGCAGGAGAGTGAAGCGTAAGGTTTAAACGGATAAGACAGATCCAGGTCCAGCCCTATCCAGACCCTCTCCAGAGATTCATTAAGAACAGAGAGATGTCTGACCCAACATCTGCCTGGCTGGTCCGAGAGAGATGAGGAATATTTGTGGGGACAAAAATAAAGTCTCTATAAAACTTTCTTATAATAGGCAATTTCCCTGCATATTGCAGATGTGGACGACTGTAACGCATACAAAATTTAAGTGGAACTTCACTTCACAGAGACATCCTTCATTGTCAGGTCGCTTGGCCGAGTTTGAATACAACTCATGATTTAAGGAACAATAGGGAGTTTTGTCAGACAGACAAGGGCGTAGAATAACTTCTCACCGGAAAGCGAAGCGTAGGACGATCTCGAAGGGACGTGAGCGTGCTTCATTAGAACTGCATTATGAAACAATGAAACAAGATTCTCTACTTTCTCTGGAATTTGGAAATTCGAACAGACATTTGCCAAGCATGTGTTAGTCCGCTCTCCAAGGCAGAACAAAGCAGAAAAACTCTAGATTCCTAGACATTTTCACAGGAAATGGAGTCAACCGCACGTGGATGTAGCGGAAATGCTAGGGATCACAAAGCGTGTGTAAAAACACTCACCCAAAAGCGAGGAGCAGCTATAAAGAGACGTCTGGAGAGCATGGGGTGTAAATTTGGGCCCACAATGACAGATCTGTGTAATTTGTTAGTCACAGCCACTGTATCGTCTACTAAAACCCTTTTTAATTTTCAACATACATATTCAATTGATCAAAAATGACTAAAAAGACTTTTCCGATGTTAAAATGTTTCTTTGTTAAATAAAATACTGTTCTATTTCTATTCATCAAAGAATATAGAAAAAAGAAAGTATCGTAGTTTCCACGAAAATATTAAGCAGAACAACTAGAAGCTTGTTTCTGCCACAGGATAAATTGGGTTTATATCTCACAATTCAGACTTTTTCTCTCAATTCTGAATTTATTTCACAAATCTGACTTTGTTTCTCAGAATTCTGAGTTTGCACAAGAAGGTGCAATTTCCTTTTGTATCCTGTCGCTGAAATGAGCTTCCATAGTTTTTAATCCTACTGTATTTTTATAAAATATTGCATTTTAGATACTTTTCTTTCAATAAAAAGTCAAAAAGTGCAAAACGATCACTTCAAACAATCGCACAGAATATATCCTCTTTTCTTTTCTCATGTCCCTTTCTTTCTCGTGGAATGCCAGTCTTGAATTTCGTGGATCCGACCATCTCAATCTGGCGTTCTGTTCCTGAGAGCAACAAACTGTGCTGACAGTGTCACAAATCAAGCGGATGAATTATTTACTGCACTCTCACACTTTCACATCAGTCACAGAGCGCACAAAGGCAAATCCTGTTGCTGTGCAATCAAGACATCATTATCCTTCCACCTTCATAAATAAACAGTTTAAAAAGACGGGCGGAAGCAGATAATGAACGTGTCTCTGAGTGTGTGCATATCAAAGTTTGCAAGACACGAAGGCCTTTGAATCCTTCCATGCTTTTGCCACAGTTGTGGCGTATTGTGTAAATAATGTTGATCAAAGTGCTATTTTCTCTCTAAATGAAGTGTATCGCATTTATCGAGCGTTTTGATTAGTCAAAATAAAATGGGCTTATCACAGATTGAGCTATAGTTTAGCATTTATCATCGCAGAGAAACACCTGGCAAAGGCCAGATGTAAACCTGCACCTCCAAAATGAGCACCAACTCCAACAACAGACTCCAAGAGACTCTCAATGCTGACAAAATGACTACTGATCTGATTATAAAACAGACCTCGACAACTCAAACAGAAACTTGGGCTGAAGAAAACAACATCCTTTCCAACTCAGATAATATCCTAAAGGACAAAAACCGAAATGATTGGCTTTGACATTGCGGAGAGCTTCTGAGGTTAAGACGGGGAGAGCGGCTGAGCATGTCTTGTGTTTTACGGTCCGTACTGTATGTTTCTCTCACAGAGGTTGGATTTATTTTAGTTTCTCAATAGCAGGACATAAATCACTCCTGTCTTACCCTCTCTTTCTGTATTTGTGCATTGCTTCATGCTCTCTTTCTTTTCTTTTATACCATCCTGTCCACTGTTTTTTTCAGTATGTTCACTGTAAAAACAATTATAATAATAAATAGTTAAATATCCGCTGACAATAGCTTTCAAGAATAAACTACATCTACTTAAATGTTCTATGTACATTGACATTTACTTGCCATAATATGGTAAAATTAAAGGCTACATAATATTTTCAAAATAAAGAAATAATGCAATAAACATACCCACCTGAACTACTTAAATATGCTTTGTGCATTAAAATGTACTTCTATAATTGCAATTAAAAAGCCACATAATGATTAAAAGCCATCATAACTGGTTTTATATGAACAATAAACAATGCCATGATGCAATAAAATCAAACAAATAAATTAACTAAATATATAACAAAACACCATGATGTGCATAATAATACAGGGGGAATGTATTTTACAGTTTTGTGTAAACCACATGCTAACTTGTGTTATATGTTTACCAAAAAAGAAATAATAAAAACAATATTCTACTCTAAATAAACCACAATGGTCATGTTCCTCATTCTTCTATTATATACATATATTATACTTTTCACTACCGAAACCAAATTTCGGTAGTGAAATCAAATCAAATTACATGTATACTCCCATTACATTTTACATAATATGGTAAAATTTAGTGTAACTTTTTTTTACTAATAAAATGATTGTGACTGGAATAGACTGACTCACTCCACAAAGGGTCAGTGACTCTCTATCTCTGTGGTCGGAGCAGGGATGTGTCTGACTGTCCCCTCCAGAAGAGGTCCTGTTTTTCCTCATGAGGAAGAATTAGCCTCTCAGACATTACCACAGGCAGCCTGCGGTGTGCAGCTTTAGGGCGAGTGTTTCCCTGCTTCACCACGGTCACAGTCTGTGGCCCCATGGGCCCCCGTCCTGCCCTCTAATTAGATTACCCAACATTCCCAATTTCGGCAGGCGACGCGCTGGGCAGCCTTTACCTTCGGAGAGCTGTAATACAGGGTCTTAAAGAGAGGAAATGACCTAAATGGCTGTAAGACAGGATTTTGTTTCACTCGATGGTGTGCTGACAAAATCACATCTGTAAAAATCACAGGCAGGCATCAATATTTAAAAACGCTTGCTGTAACTGCTTCGTACCACGCTGTGACTACACAATACGAGAGACGGAGAGAGTCATTGGCAGGCTTTTGAACATAAATTGTATTTAGAAAAATCCTCTTTTAATGTTTTGGACCCCATTTATTGTCATCATCAAGGATAAAAACATTTGAAACATTGCTCAAAATATCTAAATTTGTATTTCACTATATAAAAGAACATCACAGATTTGGAGCAGTTGAGTAAATCAAAGTATTTTCATTTTTAGGTGAATTAATGCAGTTTTACCAATTATTTAAAGGAAAATCAGAGGAAACACCACCCTTAATGTTGATTCCTTCATAATCCACTTGGCCTAGGAAATGACAGCTTATAGTAACTATGAAACATAGCCCAAACAAACGCAGCAAAGCCTTCACAAAATCAAGTTTACACGTGTCGGGCATGCAGATGATTCTCGAGAGGGTCTCTCTGATTTCACGAGAGAGAGGTGCTGAATTTGAGTGATGTTCGGTCATTAATCATCTTTACAAACCAGTAGGAGGCAACCGAACAGACCACAAGGCATATTTGAGAAAAAGGTTCACCTCTCTTCAGCTTACACTGATACTCAAGTTTCATTCAGAAACATCAAGCAAAAGAAACTCATTCACATTTGTGTCAAAACGTATCGCCATTATATTTTCTACAATTGAAACAAATTGTAAAGGGTTTAGAAGTGTGGTGTTCAAAAGTCTAGCCTGCTTCATGTCTCAGTTTCTCTTCATAAATAATATTGAGCATAAAATATAACATGAAACCCTTTTGTAATGCATTCATATCTCTTCTAACGGTAAATATGTCTTATAGTTGTGCACCTGATTTGTTTTCTGGCAACAATGAAGTCCATGTCTGTTCATTCATCTGGAACCCTGTAAATGCTCAAATACATGCAGTTATTAATACAAAAGAGAACTAATAATGAATAAAATGTATGTACATTTTTCTATTTAAATAAAGTTGATAATGAGGGTCTCTTTCTATGATTATGCTATAGTAAACATTTCCTTAAAACACAAGGGAAGAATTTGTCTTCTTGGTCTTACAATCATCAAAAGTTCCAGCTCTATGATACGAGCCAGAAAATTTCACCAGAAAATCTGCAAGCAAACCATAAGAAGCTGATGAACGGAGCAAAACCCTGCCGTAAGCCTCATCTACCCCGGCACCCCATGCATTTTACATGGTGCAGCTCCGCCAGGAAAACGAGTGAATCCTCTCTCATGCATAAATATGGCGAGCGCTTACTTGACCGTTTCACAGCTGTTCCTGGTTAGAGGTTTTCTCAGAACATTTCACACGAACTCTCCGAGCCGTACGAGCAAATGAACATGAATCATATTGTCTAAAACTAATCCAGACATGCCATTGTACTGCAGCCTCAGAGGATGCTAGTGTGTAACATGGGAAAAACCCCAGAAAAATAACAGAGAAATCTATCAATATTATATTAGGCTGTGATCATCCTTCATACACTTCAACAGTTGTAACTGGATTTATCAAACTGGCAAAAATGCCATGTAAACATAGCTATATATTGTTTTTTTTTTTTTTTTACTTTTGAATGGTAGTGTATATTTTATAGTAATTGGCCTTGCTATGGACATCATCCAAAAATAATGATATGGTCATATCCCCTTTGTCCGTGTAATCAAAGTCAAAAGGATAAAGTGTAAACCTGATCCTCTCACTCTTGCTCCATCTTAAGTTTTTCCAGAAAAGTCCATGACATGTTGCTGAACATCTGAAAGGTTAATCCATCTCAGTCAAAACCTCAGACTTCACACAGAGATACGCTCTCGGTACCCCGCTGGCAGCCGAAAAACCAACACACTCACCTTCAGAATGTAGAAATGTGGAATGAATTACACGGCAAAAAAATTTGAAAGTTTGGTTAAGCGAGAAAATGTATGCAAGAGAAGGTGACAGAACCTTTGTTTGTTTGAATGAATGAAGAACCAAAGTGGTTGCATATTTTCACTAGAACTAGAATTGTAGAAATAAATCAAAACACGTTAAGATTGAGTAAACAGTGTCAAGTTAGAAAAAACTGGGGTTGTCGGCCATTCAGGCCATGGAAACGGCAAGAACAAGCTCCTGATTGGTCTACTTGTAGAAGGCCTTCACGTTGAGCCAACACTCAGACACGGGAAGTGACTTTAACTACCTGCCACAATTATCGCATGCTCATTGGAGAGGAAGCACAAGGCCATAATCAATTAGCAATCTGCGGTGAGCACAGGAGAAAGAGACAAGACGCAAATGCGGGGGCTCGTCCGGGATCCTGTTTTCGACAGACACGGGTTAAGCTACAAAAACAGCTAAAATTATTGAAATGTGGTCACCAGGGCCTTCCCAGATGAGTGGGTGTGAAGCTGGCCTACTGAACAAATTGGAAAGCTCATGATCCGCATCACATAAGGAGGCCTGTGAAGGATGTTCAGGGCAGGTGATTTGCTGCTCAATACATTTTCAGTTGTTTAAATCAGTTGTGCTGCTTAACATTTTTGTGAAAAGTGTAAAATAAATATTCTTAACTTTTTAGGATTTTTTGATGAACAGAAAGTTTAGAACAGTATATAGTTTAAATATAAATATGACGTAAAAAATACTTCTCACTTTTAATCCTAAAAGTAATAATTTATTTACCTTTTTTTTTTTACATTTACAGACCTAAAACATAAAATAAAATTGATCACATCACAACAATCTCTTCAAGAATAGATTTCCTTGATCCTTCGATTTCAATAATCAGATAGTCTGCTCTGTGTGCAAATATAAATACTGGGAGAAATAATATGGATTTTTTAATTTAAAGTAAAGAAACATTCACTGAACAGTGCATTTTAGGTGGTGATGACAAATCAATTCAATTACCAACTGTGATGCACAACAGAACATTTCCATACCCCTCCACAAGATGGCAGCATTTCATCAAATATAGAGACAAATTAAACATAAGACCAAGCATTCAATGACTAGATTAAGCCCTAAAGATAAGCTAAAAATAAGCTAAAACCGAGATGATTGTGATTGTGCTTGTGTGTGTTGATGTACATGAGCCTAGGCAAACCAGGCTAATTCAATTCTGAGTTAAAAATGACTGCCTTGAAATCTTACTAAAGAATCAAATCAATCGGTGGATCCAAACAATGACCGTCAGCCACACCGCCAATTGTTTGTACTTTATTTTATACTGAAATGCCTTTCATTTGCAAATGTTCTTTGACCTTTTAGATTCCGTGCTTCTGAGTCCACAGGCCACATCCCGGTTGTCTACTGTAACGCATCTTCATGCTTCAGTTTCAGGCATGAAGCAGCTGCCCAGTGAGAGCAGCATTTCTGTCTCTGATGAGAGCGACTGTGATTTGAGTGAGTCTCTCCACAGATCTCTCCCACTGCTGTGGCACCTGAAGGAACACACACACACACATATATAAAGACACTTGAATACACAAACAGATGTGCTAAAATAATCAAATGCGAGTGAACCTGTGCTTTTTCCCAGTGTTCTCATCAGCAGACAAGTAACCGGCTTTGATATTTGGCAGCCCAAGAAAAAAAAGGGCAGGCCTCCTATTGTGCTCACAGGGTTTCAGGTTTTGTTTTCATGTCTTTTGTCCAAGATTTGGGGGTAATTTCTCTTAATGTCTTCATGCCACCAAGGCTTTATGTGCTTTTGCATCAGTGATTAATTGCAGCACAACTCTTCTGGTCTTCTCATCTCGTCTTTTCTGTTTAGATGTACAAACCACATAAGAAAAAGAAAATCTGCATTTGTCAGCTGATGTTGCACCAAAATCTTGGTTTTCTTTAACAACTTCCTCTCAGGTATTTTTCAGATTATTATTTCAGGAAATATATATATATATATGAAGACGAACGACGGACGGACGGACAGACGGACAGATAGATAATTAAAAAAAGATATTTAAAAAAAAAAACTCAATTTAAAAATGGAATTCTTGTGGTTTGTGTATCTGTCTGTCTGTCTATCAATCTAACCATCTATGAATCTATCAACTTTCAACTTAATGATTTCCACAGCGGTTACTACTTTGTTTTAACGTGTCACTCTTTCTCTTTTTCACAGTAGCTGTTTTCTACTCCTCTCACTTCCAAATTCTCAAATCCATGGATAAGACGTTCTTAAACTCGGAGTATCATTACGCATATTTTCCACAGTTAACTCCACAGGATTCAATTTGTAAGCAGGAGGGTGAAATAAACTAAAATCTAGTGATTAAGAAAATTAGTGAAAAAAAACAAGATCTCGATTAAAGGTCATACTGCGGCTCCTGAACTCCAGCAGCTCTGCAATGTGCACTGCTTTTTAATCTTCATTTGGAAAAGAAAAGAACAAAAACAAAAGGATTGAAACAAAGAGGAGGCTCCTTGTTTTTCCTTGTGTAATACAGTCACTGTTCCTTTACATAATTATGGGTATAAAACTCTGGGGAAGGAGCCAAAACATCTGCAAGTGGTCAACTGAAATCCTCCTACCCTTCAGCTAATGACAGATACTTCACAGACAGATTTCACACACAATTCAAATATAGCAAGAAAGTTTATGGCTTAAATTCCTATATCGGCGTATCATCAGATAACACGCTGTAATGAGGTCTAAACCAATGAAGAATGATTTCCGTGTGTTTGTTTAGTCAGGAAATGAAGAACAAATGGCCCCAACCTGATTGCCACCCACATGTAGACTCGGGTTCACGGAAAATAGCACAATGTTTGTGGAATATTTACAAATGCAGAAAGATGATAAGCTCGCCTACTTGACCACAGCTAATGACAACATTACTGATGTGGCCTGTTTTGTTATTGGTGTGACACGACAGTTCTACTGGGAAAATAATAAATGGGATATATAATATATTTTCTTTTCTGAACAGAAGATCACCAACGAGGATCAAAGGTTTAAACCGGCGTAAGTCTCATTTTTCCAATGAGTAGCAAAATATGACTCACGTGTAATAAGCAAGCAGCAGATCAACAACTTATTTCTTGGCTGGGACGTATATGAGCTGCCGTGACAGTGAAAAATCACAGTGACACATGTGGAGAAAAACAAGATAATAATACTCTTTACTCTGAAGTGTGTTGTGGTCCATAAAAAACATCCATAAAAATAATAAAAATGCTAAGCTCTTTATATTTTTAATTAAAATGTGGTGGTGCATTAATTCAAGGGATGTCACATTGGAGTTAAGTTAGGGGTGGGCGATATAACCAAAACACAATGAGTAATTTTATTTCACGGTAATTAATTGCTTTATATAAGGTCTTTTCAATATCAATATTTTTGAGGAATTTCATAATTCTTGTCACCAGTATCACAGAAAACTGCATATTCTTCACTGTGTAAATTAAATATATATTTCTTCTTTTCAAAGTTACAAAAGTGATTTAGTCGAGAGCATTGAGAGATTGTCTGTCTTTAGTTGCTTGATTAACATAGATGACAGACAGCAGGAATATTAGACTGTCCGGATCCAATGTTTTCTTTCTGTTTTCACATTTTCTGTTTGCTTTCACGTAAGACCTAAATTGTCCTGTTTATGAGGATACTTGCAAAGATGGGCATTTTGATACATACAAGTGTGTGTATTTAACTGTTCAAGGCCTATAAATTGGCCAAAATAACTTCAGTGTTCAATACTCCAGCGCTTTATGAGCACCGTTTTCACGTGTCTCTCGAACAGCGCTCAGAAACAGTCTCTCAGACAGCATACGCATTAATTCTCTTTCACTGCGGATTGCGTTTCAATGGCTTAAAGCGAGACACTGCTGGTGAACAGGGTAAAACAATTAACTGATATTTATCGCCTTACTTACCTAGTTAATTGATTACATTGATAATTGCAAAACAATTTTGTATTACAAGTTTTCTAAAATGTTGGGTTAAATATGCAAATTATGCATTATTTAATTAAATATGCGCTAATTTGCATACATTTATAGTACAAAAATCTAAACACTGGATGTTTTAATATGTCAATTTTTTTGACATATTAGTTTTTACAGAGGGAATTTTGGGTATCTCATTTTGTCACTCCATAATTCAGAAAATACTTTAGAACAGTCAGAAAACAATATATTTTCAAAATTTTGGGGAGAATAAAATGTTGTATATAATCAAGCAAATTATATATGAACAAGGCCCTCAGTAAAAACCTTCAGGATATAGACAGGAATAAAAATATAAAGTCTGGTGTGTGTAAGTGCTACTGAAGTGGAGATTTATGGCTCAGTGTAGGAGAAAAATCTCATTTTGAGAAAATGGCCTTTAAAAAAATATGCATTGTAATTGAAATCCATTGAAACAAATAGATAAAGTGCTAGAAAAAAAAACCTTTACAGTCTCTTTAGGATGTATTCTTTCCACTAGTCTGAAAAAAAGCTATATTAAAAACCAAAAAGCTCAAAATCTCAAACTTGACAGGTGCACGAAAAACCACAATGCTTAAATAAACATGCAACCGATAAGTTTTCATGTTAATTGTGCACTCTAAAATATCCTGGGTTATTTTTTAACTTAAGGCTGAGTTGAGCCTTTTGGGTCATTTTTTGGGGTTATTTTTTCAGTGTTTGGGTAGTTTTTGTGTTACCCAGCCCCTGGGTCAAATGTAACAACCCAATGTTTGGGTAGTTTTTTAGTGTTACTCAGATCCTGGGTCAGAGTAACCCAGCGGTTGGGTTAGTTATCGTGGGGATTTTGCGTCGTCTTCTGGAGAGAGCAGTTCTTAGCGCCATCGAATTGAAGCATTTCTTCGGTAAATACAGGTTTGTGTACATTTTATTTTTATTGATAAAATCGTTTTTGTGCTTTATATATACAGGCGCGGGGTGTGAATCACTAAACAAACGCTGCTCGCGTCAGTCTTATTGCGTGATGAAGAGGCTGATGCTTTGCATAAAATAAACGATTATATTTATAAAGATACAGAATACAAATTCTGTGGAGGTTAAAATATGTCCTCAGAGCTGTTTACTGTATGTTTTTGGGCAGGTTATGAAGGCAATTAAATAAATAACCCAATTTACTGGGTAAAATTCACCCCAAATGTGTTCTGTCCTATATTTACCCAGCCCTTGCCAGTGTTTTTTAGAGTGTGTCTACCAGTATATCGCCCAGGCGCCCACCTCTGATTGAAAACTGGCACTAAAATGTGCCGTATCTGAAATGTGCTTAATTTTATTTTGATGATTACTTATCCTTGTGGTCAAAGAAAGTTGTTCCAAATTCAAAGTATAAAGAGTTGCAGTGCTAAATATAGATATGTTAAATGATTATATCTGAAGGTAATCACTATGATTTGTCATTATATTACATCACTTTTCCATTCCTGACAGCAGAAAGCTTACTAATGAGCTCTATTCTGTCCCGCTGTCATGGCCAACACTTAAAAGCACACATGGAACAGGAAATTCGACACTTGGAATTTTAATTTCTTGAAGTCTCAGATGAAATAGCTCGTCTTTTGTGACTGTAGGGATTTTCCAAGAGTTCCAGTATCTTTGCCAGGCTTTTATGGGATGGATAAAACATTTACAGTGGCCCTAGGCCAGCCTAATTCACCTCACCTAAAGGAAGTGGATGAGATCGAGATGCTGTTTACTACACTGCTAACTGTGCACTAACAAAACCTTTCTTCCCAAGCCAACAGATCAAAGCTCTTGTAATAGACAATATAAACCATTTGTATCCTATGAACTTCATTCATCCCCAATATCTCTTGTAATCTTAATAATGATGTCATGAAATACAAGAGATCAATTAGGTATTGCAGAATGATATCCAAGAAAGCTCTGTGAGTGGAAAGAAAGAAGGAAAGCACCAAAACAACAATTGGAGGGAATACAAGGACATTGTTTGTAATCTTACAACGGTAATTTAATAGAAAATAAGAAAATCTCTGAACAAACAGATCAGATCAGAATCATGGACACCAGACATGTGACTGCATTCTTTCCATTGTAAAATCCCTTCTATTCTTTCATTTGTTCCCTCTAATGATGGTCACGTTAGTGGAAAACTCTTCCAATGATGTAAAAAAACGCCATTCAAATTCATTTTGACCTGAAATTGGCAGAACTAATGAAATTCATCTGTACTTGGCCTTAGCTTCCCGAGAGAGCCACTTGACTGGAGCTTTGGATGTCTTTTAACACACCAAGATGTTTGTGAAATCATTTTTATATAGGCATTTTCCATGTAATATATGAAAGGTAAGTGCCAATGTTTATTGCATAACCTGATATTGTTCTGCAATTACTTTTCTTATATTTTTTTTAACCTGAAATGCTAAAGAAAACCGACTCGTAAAGGACTAAGATGACAGCTTGTACAGCAGAGGACCACACAATGAGTCGATCACTAACTGTCCTTGAAAACCCTGCAGATCCAGAAAGTCTTTCCAGCAGCACGGAGCGGCCCACCTCACACCGTCACCGGCGGGCTCTTTGAAGATGGGGCCTCAGCAATTAGGAATTTAACAATGACAATTTGCACCCTTCAGTCTTTTTCTTTCCAGACAGCGAGTGAGTCTTATTCCACTTCAGGCCTGCCAGCGTCTCTCTATAATGACCTTCGTGAAGGTTTCGAAACCCTTTAATGCCAGCTGAACTGGAAAGAATACTCAGTCACAGCGCTGAAGCCAGATCAATACGACAAGTACTAGACTTTTACTACCAACGCTTTCAGCCAAAGCGAATTTCAAGTAATCATTTTTCAGCTGTTATGTGCGTTGTGATTTAAAGGGAAGTGTGTGGGAGTCCACCACAAGGAGGCAGCAGAAAGTGAAAGGTTTTGACCAAAAGCTTATCTTAAGTAACAGACTAATTAACTTGCAGTGCTAATTAAACAGGAAACAGGCTGATTAAACACTCTAAAATGCATTTCAAAGGGAAATGTCTTATTCTGCCATTAAGACCCATGCAGGTTATGTGTATCTTTGAAAACATGGTATTACATTTCTTACTCTGACCGTGCATTCCTTTTGGGAAATTATAATAGCGGCAGTTCCTGAATGTCCCTCCGGACTGCCAATCATACGACAGTAGCCAGAGGCAGAGAGCTTGACAGAGACATGGAGCACAAGTTACAGTCAACTTCAGAGATGTGATATGGGGCTGAACACTGCGGTTCACCTTCCTCAACTGTAACTGTATCCAAAGGGACATTTTTAATAGTAGACCAGCTCAGCGAATAACCGCAGGTCAAGAGACTCTCGTGAGTTTTTGATTGTACTGGGTAGGCCTTGTTTTGGGGGATTGGACAACCATGCTAATGTATGAATAAATAGATCAGATCTGTTTTACACTTTTTGGCACAATACATCTTAAACGTAATCTTTAATTTCTATTTGTTTTAATCTGCCACTTTCCATTTTTTCCATCAACAAAGAGCGCATACAATAGGCATACAATAAATATAGCCTATTTTTTAGCATACAGTAATTGTAGTTATTAATAAAAATGCACTTCTCATAAATTAAAGAAAACAGTTTTATCTTTCAATAACTTTGGTAACAAGGTTATGTTTTTATTTTTTGAATATAGCTAAATTAAGACGAATGATTTTAACTGTTGGAAACAGTCAGAAAAGGTCAAGACATCTGGGGTGACATGGCAAAATCACCTATAATACTACTAATGCAAAATCTATTTTATGTTATATAATAGGTATTATATGCTTTAATAATGCTTCAAAAAATGCCACTTTATTCATAAAAAGTGCCATCTAATATCAACAGGGAAAGCTAGCTATTGATTCTGTATACACTTAATGTACAGGAAATGTCAGTTAAATAATGAAAGTCAAAATGGTTTGGATTGAAAATCGTACACTGGCTTATCAATTGTAGAAACACTTGACAGTTGTTAATCTCTTCCATTACCACTTACTTCCAAAGAAAACACCAGCCAGAGGCAAAAGATGATTCGGCCCACTGATTTTTCAAAATGTACCACCAGCACAAATAGTTAAAAAAAGACAGATTTGTGGGATTGTGCCTGCAAAATGTGTCCTCAACACAACCCCATCATTCTCATTCAGTCTCACCTCTGAGTGTCATTATCTCTTCTCTTAAACACAATATTGATTTAGGAACTGCTCAGATAAACAAGTCAAGGTACACTGAAAGAAAATCAAAGTAATAATGAAGGTTTCCGTCGTGCGGTTAGAATGGCGTCTATAGTTTCTCATGTCTTAAACAGGTTTCCTCAGTGAACTGTCTTTCTGGATCTCTCTCTTTCCATTTTTTTCTGTAGAACAGCCTCGGGCGTAACCTACCACATTCACGGGAACGGGGCGCAGAATCTACAGGAAGCTTTTGTTTCCATACCTGTGAATACTGCTCTATTTCAACAAGTCAGAGGGAGCGATTTCTATGTTTGTACTTTGTACTGGCGACAGATATGTTCCAAAACAATGATAGACCACAATGCTTTCTCACACTGACAGATCTGTTGAAAATGGTCAAATATGTCATGATACTTCAAGGCCCACATGCAGAAACCAAACATCCGCTGTTAACAACCAAACCTCTCGAGTTCACCTCATTACACATGTGACATACACAGAAAGGTCTAACCAGAGATCAACCTGGGTCACGTATGTTATTTCCTTCAGCAATTCAGTTTCTCCATCCTTATTTCCGTCTCTACGCTCACCCATTGTCAAGCGCCCGCACCTCGTCTTGATGCATTAGGAACAAGCCTTATCACGTAAATATTTCACCTTTCCCTCAAACAAAAGACTGTCGGCATTTGTTACCGAGCTGTCCAAACAAGAATTACCATAGACTAAACAGTCGCCATTTGTAGAAGAGTAAAGGTGAAAGTGTGAGAGACTGCAAAATTGCTTAGCCGAAAGCCCCAATGGAGGTCTCCTGCACTGTTTATACAGATGCAATATAAATACCCCTTCGCCCATATACTAATAAATAAAATTCACTCAAGTTGTGCCCTCTTCACATCATCGATTACTCCTAAGTGGCCAGATAATGTATTTTATACAAGTAATTTCATGCATTTTTTTAATAAATACGGAAATTATATTTAAATGAATTATACATGTGCATTGTAATAAAATAGATATTAACTGTGCAATACAACATTTTGAGCATTTACATTTTTTGAATACTTTAATATATTTTTACTCGTCTTAATTTTTCCTGTTCCACTTTTCACTTTCAGATGTAATGTATTTATAAACATACATAAAACCCCAAATGTTTGGGATAAGAATGTTTTTTTTTAAAGAAATCAATATGTTTATTTATCAAGGATGTAAAGACATGTCAGGACAGTAAAGATTACGCTTGATTCAAAATATTTCTGTTTTTGATAAATTCTGTTCTTTTGCACATTCTCTCCATGAAATTATCCTGAAAAGAATATATCATGGTTTCACTTTCCACAGAAACACGAAGCAGCACATCTGTATTTAACATTAATAATTACAATAATTACAGTTTCTTAAATGCCAAATCATTATATTAAATGATTTCTGGAGGACCATGTGACACTGAAGACTGGAGTAATGATGATGAAAATTCAGCATTCTTTGCATCACAGGAATACATAATATCTTAAAATATATTAACATAGAAAACAGTTATTCAAAAATACAATGATGCTTCACAATATTACTGTTTTTACTGTATTTTAGATTAAATAAATGCAGCATTGGTGAGCATAAGAGACTTGTTTCAAAAACATTATATAAAATTGGAACAATAAGATTTGTTTTGTTTTTGTTTTCTGCTTTAAATTTTTTGAGTGACGTGCAGCAGAAGTATAGGATTCGCTTTATTGACATCTGTTGACACAACCTCCAGAAGTTATCCAGTATGATTTGAATGACAGGTTTAAATTAGACTTTAAATCTAACAGGATATATGTGGTCTAAACTTCTGCACTCCACTGTAAATTTAACATATATGGTGCAGTTAATGGTTTCCAATGTAAGAAGGATAAAGCTTGCTCAAAAGGTTGCGTTCATCAACGGCTCGACCTGGCTTACCCACCAAGAAACGAACAAGAACTTCTAAAAAGATTCAAGTCAGAGGTGAACCACTTCAAACGACTCAACCCTACGAGGCTCATGCTAAACCCTGAAAAACTCCGAGCTCAAAACAAGATTACTGCGCAGTAGACATTCAATACCTGACAGTGGGTGGTCGGCTCAAATCTAAAACAAGTGTTCTGCCGTGGACAGGCTGCATGGGGTAGAACACGCCACCACGGCCTTTTGCTGATTGAATGTTTACAAACCCATTTGGTCGTCCCTGGTATGCATCAGCCTCTAATTTCTAATCTAATTTGTTTGTGAATGTTCTTGAATGGAATGTTGTCTCGCTATGAGAGTTTGCATGCATATGCAGGATCTTAAGCATATCAATGGTTCATGTAATCTTCCAAATCTATGCTAAATAAACAGTTTCAGTGGGTTACAGTGTGTGATCAGGAATGCCAGGATTCATCTGGAGGCATTCTCTCAAGGCATTACACAGCGATGCACCAACATTTTTATCACTGCAATGTCCGAAAATCATCCATAAGAGAAACTTGGTCAGAAATTTTGAATAGAAACCACAACTTCAGCAATTACAGAAACTAGCCAACAACTTTTGTAAAACATTATGAGTACAAGTGTGCTTATGTTACCCAAAAATCAGTTTGAGAATTATTTTGGGGTCACTGTGCATTGTTTCCTGCACATCACAACAGTATGTGTGGAAAAACACAGGATCTCTGTGCGAAATTGAGTTTTATTTAAAGGAATAGTTCACCTAAAAATGAAAATTAGCTGAAAATGTACTCACCCTTAGACCATCTAAGATGTAATTGAGTTTGTTTCTTCATTGAATACTGCTATGGAGAAATTTAGAATCACATCACTTGCTCACCAATAGATCCTCTGCAGTGAATGGGTGCCGTCAGAATTAAAGTCCAAACAGCTTATAAAAGCATAACAATAATTCACACGACTCCAGTCCACCAATTAATGTCTTATGAAGTGAAAAACTGCCTGTTTTTATTAAACAAATCCATAAAAACAGGGAGTACATAATACTCACATAATAAAAGAGTCAATAATAATAATAATAATGACACTTTCTCCAAGTTCATTCTCTTTTGTTCTCTCTCATCAAAATCCACTAACATATTTGTTTAGAATGGCTTTGTACTGTTTTAACTTGTAAACAGAGCTTAATCTGTGCATATTTCTCTCCTGATTCTAATGAGATGACTCATATCTTAGCCATAAAGCGATGAAGTTAAAACATCTTAATGATGGATTTGTTTCTTGCAAACATGAAACTTTTCACTGGCACCCATTCACTGTAGAGAATCCACTTATTAGATGAAACGCCAAATTTCTCCAAGAAAGAAACTCATCTATATCTTTGATGGCTTGTGGTTAAGTCCATTTTCAGCAAATTTTTATATTTGGGCGAATTATTCTTTTAGATTCAATATTTTACATTAACTCACATGCACAATTAAACAGTTTTTTTTGTTAACATTAATAGGACTGTCATGGTTGATATAGGACCTTTGTGTTCATTCAGAAATTTCAGTGCATTGTTAGTATTAAATGTGAAGAATACCCAACACATGCTGCCACAGTGCAGATCTTTTAGTTTAACACTGCGGTACAATATCAAAGGAGAAGCGTTGGGGCCTGGAGTTGTCAGCAGGGATCTTTCAAGACCAGACAAGAAAAAACAGACTTTTCTTACTTTTCCTCCCGCAGTGCGTTTGTGCCAGCCGGAATGATGAGGAAAATGTAAAAACAATTAGACATGGAGAGAAGGGGAATATTTGGAGAATGAGAAATGACTACTGGAACATAAATCCGACACTAAGCGGAGGGTACGGCCAAATACATTTGTGCTGTCAAAGGCAGACGAGTATAAAAAGAGACGTTGAGGTACGCTCCACCCTGACATCATTTTAGCATGGGTTATTTTAGAGCAATTTAAGGATCTGATACATTTTTGTGGTCCCTAAATCATCACAGTACTGTACGGACTCCTATAGAAACCTGCAGATACCCAAAACATCATTAATCTTCAGAAAATCTAACTGATTATTTGGCAATCGAGCCTGAAAAAATAAGCAATTTAAAAACTGCGTCAGGCTTCATTGCAAAGAAGGCTGGATTGTAAAACTCAAGATGGACCAAATTTGGGCTAAACCAGGTATCCAGTTTCAAAAACGGGTGGATCTGGGCAGGTAAGAGAGTCTCTTTCTCTTTTCTAAGGAGCAGCTAATCTCCTCTCAGGTTTAGATTCCTCAGCTGGATGCTTTGAGGAGAAGGAAGTGAGGGGTGGGTAAATTGCTGGGCTCTCACAGGAGGGATTAGAGTGGCTATATATCATTATGACAAGCCTTTTCAGCGCATGACAGGCCACCAGGCCCTGTGTGTGAAAGAGATCCTGTGACACTTCCTGTCACTCACTGGCAAGGCACTGACAGGGCCAAAAAATGACCTATATTGTCACCGTCAGATCACCTTACAGACACCAAGGCACATGTGAAATAGTTATTATAAAGACTATCTATCTACCGCTTAAAAGTTTGGGGTCAGTGTTTTCTTTTGAAAGAAACTAATACTTTTATTCAACAAGAACACATTAAACTGATCAAAAGTGACAGTAATATATTTAATTGTAAAAAAAAGCTGTCATTTTAATGTTTTGATTCATTGATGAATCCTGAAAAGGATATTATGATAACATGATATTAGAAAATATAGGATATTCCTGAAAATACAGCTTGGACATCACTGGAATCTATCTATCTATCTATCTATCTATCAACATTTACAGTACAACGCTGCTATGTGGCTGTTAGCATGCTTGCCTCAGTCTGGATTTAATAAGGAAAACTTTGCATATTACAAACATAACGTGGAAAGACTGAAAGAAATGATTTGTTTAACGAGGCCTGTCATTGTTTACACACAGTGAATCACGCAAACATCTCTTCGCTATCTACGTGGAGGGTGATTAGCGAGAAATACTTAAACAACCTGGAGGTCCATGGCATGGAGGTTTCGTTCTCAAGCTTCACTGAAAAGTGTTGAAAGACTGAAGCCAAATCCTGTCCTAAAAGTAATGCGTCACCGAACAAACTGAATACATTCTTGAAGCAAAAAAAGTCCTTGATAAAAAAGACACAATGTTTTGAATGAAGACTGAATGTGTATTTATGAGAAGATGTTTACCAATCCTTATTAGATGCCAGTGTTCTCAAAACAACAAATCCTCCACAAGCTCCACATGTGCAAACATCTGGCTTGAAAAAACAAACCCAAAGATTCGAATCAAATAATCCTGGAAGACTACAGCGACAAAACCGTCCGCATGTCAACCGAAACTACCCTTAACTAAACTATTCTTAAACTACATCTTTAGTGCAGACAAAAGAAGTGACCATTTATACATGTCAAAGTACAGTTGTTTAATACAATATTCTCTAAAATAATTTATATTCTTTAATTATCTCTATTTCACAAATATAACCATCTTCATCTGGCAATTTTTATAATGAAACCTATTTACATTATCTATTTAAAATAACATTCCACCCTGCAGTCCATTTATAATGTAAAACTCTCTTTTTAACCTTAGAATGTAACTATATATTTTTTCTACCATATTTTTTCTAGAAACATAACTTTATATGTGAAATGAGCAACAGTGCTTTACCCTAGGTGAACCTATTGCTAAATTTTTGGACAATTTATGCAGAAATCCGTATTAATAATATTTTTTAATCATGCAGAAAGTCAATTCATCTTAAAAGATCAATGAAAACTAAATTGCTTTTGATATGAGCCTTTTAAAGTTTCCCAGCGGTGATCATCAAAACCTGATTTTGACTACATGAATGATGCCAGTGGAATACATTCGGTATAGTATTAGGCAATGGAAAGTCTATATATTTAACCGTTGGCTCATCCAAAAACCCTCAGGCGTGACTAGCAGGAGAAAATGTCTGACGGTTTCACTGCATCTCAAAAACGATCTGGATAAAATACCGAATTAGGACGCATGACCTCTAACTGAAAAAACCTACATCACATTCTGTATGAAGGTAGTTGGATGGGTCTCACAAAGAGAGTCCTGGCAGCTATTTTGTGAAGCATGTATAAGCGCATCTGGGAGGAATTATCCTCATTATTACGAGACCTATGAGCGTGATTTATGCCTGTTCTTTATCTGCACTTCCACTATCTCACAAAAATAAGCATTTTATCACGACGAACACATATTACAGTCACTCCCTCTGCTGTCTGAGCTTTTTTTAATGAGGGCCGCAGCCAGACAGGGCAAATTCACACATAACTCTCTATGATTTTTTCCCCGGAGCCACAATGGCTAATATATAGTGAGGATTTTTAATAAATTCTTCAAAGGAGATGTTTTAGACCTCCTGACCAAGCAATGAGACAAGGTTCCTCCTTTTATCCAGGCCAGATCAGGCTCAGATAAAGCTTATAAACAAAGCTATATTTTGGATGAACTATCCATTGAACAGACATAATGATATCTCATTAAGAAAATTACCTTGGTGTGATCAATCTGAATTCCATAGAGCAGAACATTTCCCTGTATGACTTCAGAGGCCAGACTCCTGAAGGCTGTGAACTCTGTGAACTCTGTCTTTTGGCTGTCCACAGACTGCTTTGTCATGTTCAGCTGTACCTGTCAACAAAAAGAATAAAACAATATCTCCACTTATCTACAGCAGGGTTTCACAAACTGAAACCTATTTCAAAACCGTGAGGGAACAGCAGGGAGGTCATAAGTTTATGAAAAGCAGTAATGACACATGTGTACAATTAAATCAATCGATATAAAATCTAAAAATAAATCTAAAAATTTGATTATGATAAAAAAGCATTTTACCAGCATGTCGTGTTGTTATGGAAGCCTGTTTCTGCCACTTAATAATAAAAAAAGGTTATTGCAAGTTTTATTTCACAATTCAGATATTTTTCTCAAAATTTGAGTTTACATCTCGCAATTCTGACTATTTTACCTTACAATTCAGAGTTTATCTTGCAATTCTGACTATTTTACCTTACAATTCAGAGTTTAGCTTGCAATTCTGACTTTTTTCTCAGACTTGTGAGACATAAACTCACAATTGCAAGTAATAAAGTTCAATTCTGAAGGGGAAAAAGACTGATATTTTACATATGTCCTCAATTTTACATATGTCCTCAGATCTGTGAAATTATATCTGACAATTCTGAGAAAAAGTCAATAAAGTCAAAATTGCGAATACGAAAAATATGAAATTTTGTTTATCTGCAAGTGACATCAGAAAAATATAAACATGAACATGTATTGTTAATCGCTATTGAAATAGTGATTTGAAATGATATTTAAAAAATAAATAATTACAACAAATAATTAAAACAAGACACTTATTAAAAATATGAAATATTTTGTTAACCTGCATCTCATGTAACCATTGTTCTTGTTGAATTATTGAAATATAAACTGAAAACCTAAACTTAAATAAGAAAAAATTTAAATAAAACACTTACTAAAGATGAAATACAGTATTTTATTTGCCTACAACTTAAAAGCTGAACTGAAATAATTATTATAACAGAATAAACAATTACTAAAAAAGATGAAATATTTTGTTTACATGCAACTCATGCAACCATTAACTGACATTAGAGAAATGTGAACAAGCAAATGTGCTGTTAAATTATAGAAATATTGATTTGAAATCTAAAATTTGAATAAATAAATACATTTTTAAACAATGAAACACTCAATAAAAAGATGATTTTATTTTGTTTACTTGCATATCATGTAATCATTAACTGGCATCAGAAAAACTTGAATGTGAATGCATTGTCAAATTATTGAAACATTAACTTAAATTCTCAAGAAGAATTTAAGTAAATATTTTTAGATCAAAGGGGTTCGGCTACCAAAATAAAAATGGCCTAATTTCTGATCAAAAGGAATTTATAAACATTACTTTACTTATCTAATCCTCTACAGTGACTTATTCAATCCAAATGGGAATTAATAATAGCATAATAATAACCTGCACTTACTTCAATTAAATATTCCCTATTCTTAAAAAAACGTTTCTAAGAAAACAGCCATGGGACAGTCCCATGAATTTGAAAAGTACCCCATAGAACTCTTACTAAACACTCAGCGCTCTCAGTGTGTTTGGACAGGTTGAGCTCACATGCAAAACAGCAAGAACCAGCTCTTAGCGAAAAGTTTCCATTGCAACTGACCCAGCATTCACCGATCCGTTAAATGAATGCAATTTCTTTTTCCGTTCGCTTACATCACCGTTTCAGGAAGATGTGGCTTGTATGCATCCGTACCAAATAAAACAGGCCGTGCTCATTTGCAAACTGCTTGAAGAAAAACATATTTATAACAAAGGTCATACCCCAGTATAAATTGGGGAAATGCTGTTTACTCTGATTCTAATAGATTGCTTGTAGTTTCATTACAACGTATCTCTACAAGTACAAAAAAGGTAACCGAAAGCCCAAGAGGAAATGTTATAGAATGTTAAGCGGATCCAAATGTAATGTAAGCATAAAGAAAGTCAAGCAAACCTCTGAACAGCTCTTTATAAAACAATCTTAAAGCACGGCTTGAGGTTTTACTCACAATCACACGCTCTCACAGCCACATGTGTTCTCATTACATCTGTGGTGATGATAAGAACAAAGCATCTGTGAAACCCAAACAACATAATGATGGAGAGTAGAGGTGATCTAACAGAACTTCGGAGGGAATGTTAAAGGAAGCACATATGGATTCTGGGAAGACTGGATTCTCACACTGCAGTGCGGATCCCTGGATTCAGAGATCAAAACTGCAGGAGCAGAGATTTTATGCTTTCGAAATACATTTCAGAAATTAATCAAGGTGAGAGTGATGACATTCCCAGAGATTAAGACCAAGATGTTCTGAAGTACAAAAGCTGGACAAGAACCAGGGAACAAAACATCAAGGTTTTTTCCAACTGTCAACACCACACTGTCAGTAAGTTTTAGCACTTCTGTGATCTGATGCAAATTGTGTGCTTCTATGATGAAAACGACAAAATTAGTTTAAGGTTCTCTCGCCTCTCACAATAAAATGTTCACACAATGTGTTCACATAATTAATTATATGTTTGGCATTAACAACCTAAGGTTAAAATAACTTCCAGGAACATAAAAACTAAATCAAATCAAGCAAACACAAAAATACAGCAGTTGAAATTACACAAGATTTTCTTAATTAACTTATGGTCAAAATTCAGAAATCTTCTCTAGTAAAATATTCATAAAGTCCCTGAGCGAGCGTTCTTCATCAAAAAGTTTTGTACTTGCATTAAAACAAAAATCTTTTAAACTAAACACTGAAAAGTCAATGGGGTGTATGGAAACTTACCCAAACAACAACTACTGGGTATAAACGAGCATGGCCAGTGTCCTCAAAACATTTCACCATGTCCAGGGTCCCCAAGAAGTTTGATGCAGTCGTCTAAAACAAAGGCACAGAGAACATTAATGTCACACCAAACTATTTGTGAGCAGGCAAAAACTATGGCTGTAAATCTTACTGTGAATAAGACATACCCAGACCAAATAGAACCTATCATGCGGATTTATTAGAAATGTTTTACATTATATTTTTACGAAGAATGCTCATACCAGTAATATTATATATAAGTGGTATATATGTTTTATATATATATATATATATATATAGTGTGATTTTGTTTGGAAATAAATTACTGGTAATACTTTTTTCAGAAAGAGCAAATTCAATAAATCAAAAGTGACAGTAAACCCACTTATAATGTGCCAGAATATTTCTATTTCAAATAAATGCTGTTCTGTTCTTCAACTAATCTTTTCAAATAGGCATTCCACAATGTTTTCTATCTATTCTAATGGATCCTTTAACACTGATGCTTGGAGCTATGCTTTGCCTTTACAGGAATAAATTACATTTTAAAAGATATAAAATATCAAATTCTTTAAAATTATAATATTTCAGATTACTGGTTTTACTGAATTTTGGGTCAAATAAACACCCTTGGTGAGTATCAGAGACTTCTTTTAAAAGACCCACACTTTTAAATGGTAGTTTGTGAATCCTTAATGAACAGAGATCGAATGTGTGTTTGCGTTATTTGGCTATTAGTTAACACTATCCAATAGACTAGACTGTCTTATTGATGTCAGCAAATAAGTCAATGTATTTCAGAGTGAGATCAAAGACATATTTGGATTAAATATTACAAAGACAAGCTGTTATTCCTTTTTAAATAAAATGCACAGGTGAGTCATTCACAATAAGACCAGGAAAGCGCATTAACAAGTCACATTTGATTTATGTCAGCTTTAACATTGAATTACTTGAGCGCGTGTGTGTATGTGTGTATAGTTGACGTACAGATATATGAATGAAGTTTCGGGTTTTGGACAGGTACTCTGTATTACTTTCCTTTGCACATGGAATGATGTCTGTCTCCATCTGAGAAAAGGAGAAAAGAGCCCAAATTCAATAAAACAAGCAATCACGGCAGACAAAAATGTTATTTATTAAGATCTAATGATTCATCCATTTTCATAAAAAGCAACACAACCACAGATGCTCTGCATATGAAATCATATTTTAGTCTTCATATCAAATAATATCCTGTCCCTGGCTTTGTCGAATATCTTGTACAGAGATGAAATAAACAGAAATAAACAGAAGTGTTTGGCACAGACTCGACCTTGACGAGAAAACTGGAAATATGAAATTGTTATTGGAAACACATGCAATGATTTTTCTTTCTTGAAAGATAACCAACCGCGGCTTTAGACAAAAACCAGCTCGCTCCGAACTGTGGATTTACGAGATCATTTCGACATGTGAACCAGGTTGGGCTGTTGAGCCCACACGAGATACTGTTCACAGGTTATTTAAATGGTGGCGAAGCAAGAATAAGTGCTTCATAATGACCAAAACCAAAAAACAAGCCACACACTTGGTTCTCATTTGACGTTACAGATCATGCAAAAATTCTGGTAATGCTTTCATTTCCACACATTTATAAACAAACAACCTTTATGATCATTTTTAGGGATTTGTAAGCTATTCAAAAACAGAAATGTGTTTTTACCAGGCAAGGAACTCAATTTGAATCGCAGTAACGTGTTGGGAATCATGTCGGCTCATGTTGTGGCTTAATCCAAGGTTGACGTAGGAATACATTGCAGTCAAGAGTTATGCAGTATCACTGAAAGCCAGGATTACATGTAGTCAATGGAATTTTATACTCTCCGATGGATCTAAAGAGGATTTTCTGTCGTGTGAGATTTACTTATGTAGCTTAAAACGATATATACACTACCTACATGCTCTCACTTCTAAATTATCTCGAAATCCCACAGCTGAGGAATGCGAATATCACTCTCAGTCATACACGAAATGCCAAGTTCGAGATCCACACTTTATGGCGCACGGATTTGGACTCTAATCCTCTGTGTCCAAGCAAAAAGTGTTCGACCCTAGTGAACTTGAGCCTTTGATGAAAGCAGACAGCAACCCATTCCAGTTCTTATCAGTAGCATACATGGATGTAATTATTACATCTCGCTAAAAGGATCATCTTATCACTCTCTGTTGTCCTTTATTACCAAAACACGTACCTAGAGCCAATCGTACCACCTGCACGCCTGGAATGATCCCAACATTGAGTTTCACTTCGCTGTAATGGAGATACTGTAATGGGGCTTAGATTTACAAATGGCACTGGGACAAATTTGATTTCTCATCTCTAATCTCCTCCTTTTCTTTCATCTCCCTCGAGTCGCAGGAACGGCTTGGGAGAACTGACCCCGGTCGGCACCTGGGGGAGCGGCAACGTCTGGAACCATTCAGCCGTACGGGACGCTGGCTGCTCTCATGTTTGCAACATTATCAAGAGGAGGACATGTGCTTGATGAAGAACTTGGAACGGCTACAAAGGAGGATGGGCTTCCAGAGCACAGAGCCTGAAGAAAACACGTCATATTTCCTTTTTGTCAGTGAGCTGGAAGATGGATCTCCTACAGAGAGAGCTACAACGTGAAGACATGTCTCCAGCTGGACCGGCTCCAAAATCAGTGTGGAATAAATGGGAAGGTGGTCCCGCTTGTACAAGACACCTTATCCATTTCAGCAAGTACATCCATTGGTACGGCTAGGTTATCACTTTCTCCATCTGTTAGTCCTCATACAGTTGCAGGACAGGTGAAAGCTTGAAGGGGTGAGTAGGAAATTGGGGTAAAAGGAGTTGAGATGGGGACCGACAGCTTTAAACATCTACATATGCAACACATTCCTAAGCAAAGACTATTTGAACTAAACCGTAAGACAAGGGATGTCATCTTTAACATACCATGTTCAGATTTTTCTGAAGCGTTTTGGCCAATTCACCGACTTCTGCTTCAGCTCCTGCGATGATACATGCTGACTTTGAAAGAGTCTCTGAAGAGAAAAGGAAAATAATGCTTCAAGACAAAACAGATAATAAAGAGCAAGAGTATGTTTGATGTAACCCTAGTCACTGTAATTTAACCCTGTTTGCAAACCAGTTTTGGAGAAGCTACTGTAAGAGTTTTGGAAAACTAAAATGAAATAAAAATAGTGTTTATGTAAAATAAAAAATAAATACAATATGTACTAAGAAATGATAGAATTGAATTTCTTAGTTTCTTCATGTTCTAATGGGTGGTATTCCACTTCAAGCATTTTATCTGAAGAAAACAGGATAAACTTTCATATTGAAAGGTATCAAAGTTAATCAGAGTGTCTTAGTAACAATCAATGTATTTCAATTCATGGATAAATGGCTTTTTCCTGACCTTTCATTAAAGGTAAAAGCACGGATATAGTGGACTAGGCAAAGAAAAGTTTATATACAGCCAGAGGGATGCTTTATTGCACGGACAGAACTCAGAAAGAGGTAGCAGACCCAATACTTAGCCAAGTTCAAAGCATTTTTGGGCAATCTGTTGTTTTATTCCACTTAGTATGTCATTTTAGATCTAGATTACAAGGCAAAGAAAAGTTTATATACAGCCAGAGGGATGCTTTATTGCACGGACAGAACTCAGAAAGAGGTAGCAGACCCAATACTTAGCCAAGTTCAAAGCATTTTTGGGCAATCTGTTGTTTTATTCCACTTAGTATGTCATTTTAGATCTAGATTACAAGCCAACAGCGGCTTAATACACTGGCTGAATAGAAAAGGTCATAATCTTAGTAAATACATGCATGGAAACTTTGCTAAAATCACGCACACATACATCTAAACCACCTCATATTTATGAAAAATACAAAATGTTATCCAATTTTTCGATTTCTGTGCAAACCACCGAACTGGCCCCTTGCTGGGCCAACTCATACCTTACAGGTCATTTTTATAATTACTCCTAAAAAGATTGTTTGTATAAAATGCCAGCATTTAGACATCTTGAAATGGCGGTTAGCCTTTGTGGTTCACAATCTCTCTTTGTATATTTACATACACGTTACTAACAGTTTGTTTTTGCCCAATGATCCTGACCGTGGAAAACTGTCTATTTTGACTTGCCCTGTTAAAATGTATAATCAAACAACATCAAGTCTGTAATAACAACAGTGAATGTCAATATTGTATTCCCAGCAATGACTCAAATCAGTGGCTGGTGAAATATTTATTTATTTACTGCACAACTTAAATACAATACCTTTAATAATAGCCTCTGCCGCAGCTAGATCTCGCTTGTGTGTTACCTACAGTACAAAAGGAAAACATCATATTAAAAGAGAAACAACAGTTTGTGCTTAAAAGAAATGTGCCAAATATGACTGAACATTAGTTTTGTGGTTGTACAGACTGTTAGGAGGGATTTACAATTTGCTGTAATATATATATATATATATATATATACAGTGGATCCAAAAGTCTGAGACCACTCGTAAATATACTTGCTATACTATGCTAAAGCAAACCTTTTTATTACAGCAGATTATTAGTATAATGAGAAATGAAAAATTACATGAATTTCTCAAAATTTTCTTGCCAAACAGGAGAACATTTCACAAATCTTAGGTACAATATTCAAAACTTTTATAATAAACAAATGTGTATTTCAAAATATTTTCAAAATATGCATGAGTAAAATCTTTTTTCAGTCTTTTTTTCCTTAACAAAATATCTTAATACAGACATTTTCTCATGGATGGTATTGTTTCAAATCATGGAAAAGCCTTCTAACGGATTCTTCATGGCACAGTGTTTTCACATGTTTGTCAGTGCTATTGAAAACATCAGGACTGTTACATCTGGCTTTAAACTAAATCTCCTTGACATTTGTGTTCATTGCTGTGCGCTTCTTGCTGGATCTCACAGCACTGATCACGTGATCAAAAATGCTGTCTTATTGTGGACAAAAGGTTAAAATGTAGAGAAAATGCATCAAATTTATGTGGATTAATGTGGAAGCAGACTTAGTGACCTGGCAATTCTAGATGTATTCTAGATTTAAATGGTTAAAAAAAAAATGTTTTCAAAGTGATCTCAGACTTTTGGACCCACTATGTATGGCATAAATCCTATACGTATGACAACAAAAAGTCAAACCTTTCGTTCCTTACTTTCCACAGAGTCGGTGGTCCTTCTATGAGCTTTGCATTCGTGCCACAGTACTGCAGGGCCAAGTGTAGACACTCGGTGCCAAAGTCAAAGTCAAATTCACTGCACTGCAAAGGAGAAACCAGGACAAAAACCAGAACAATATGAAACAAGAAGCTCCAGTTTGATAAATGCTGATGATGTAAATCAGAACCATAAAACCTTCCAGTCAAACACCTGTGAAGGAACTAAGTTTTGTGCTCATGAAAGACTGTTTCTTATAGAAACAAGCATCTGGGCATGGGATTTTTGTACAAAATGTCCCTGATTCTGGTAACACATTAAAAAAGCTGAATAGAGTTCTTGAAGCGACAGCGGTTGGATTACACAACCTAAATCATGCCACCCGAGACGTTACGAGGGCAATATCTACAGCAATATTTCATCCCGGGTGGAGAGGAGAGCTTCACTTACATGGAGCTGTGATTTCAAGGCAAATTAAAGGAGAAAGTCCTGCAATCATTTAACCTTTGGCATTTTTCCCCCTTTTCATCAACGCACAGCTAGACCCTTACGGGGTTGGATGTCTCTTCTTTTGTGAAGCTCAAGCTCTCTGAGATTCAATGGGATGATGGCATGCTGAAATGGCATCAGTCATTTCGAGGCCACCACAGAGAGGGTTTTGACACATGGCCGTCGGCTACATCTAAAAACCCTCACTCAAAAAACACCCGCCTGAAATAACCCCATTGTAAAAAGCGTCAAACGCACTGAATGCTACATTAAAAAGAAGTATGGACTGCCTTGTGTCACGTGATTGGGTTCAAAAAGCAAGGAGAAGCATATAAATCTTCGCAGACCCTTCACTGTTGGGCTTGGAGAAGAAAAGCCCCAGAAGAGCCTGAGTGTCAGGTAACACCCAAGCGGGCTTGATATTACCCATTCTTCAGATTGCCTCATCCTCTGTATTTCTTCATGTCATGGTTTTATCTTTATTTAGAATTAATTGACGACAGACAGCTGTGATTTGATACAGAAAACTCACGCTAATGTTCGATATTGCAGCCAAAAACAACAAGACCGTGAAATCGAAGTTTTCCAGAAGCAAAAAATTCAGCACCCCAATAAAATTGTCTTCTCAGCAGCCCTATAAATCTCAATGCTTCTTTTTAACACTTCTATCTGTTACTGTTATCGAAAGTTTGACAAAGGCTTATTCAGATCCAAAGATCACAGTCCTACAGCAATAAATGAAATACACTCCACCTGCGAAATGTTATTAGTCTGGATGAGAACGCAGCATTTCTGTGAAAGCATTGTTTGAGTTGATCTTGAGAAGAAATACTGCAATAAAACTGCGATCTCACCAAGGCCAGAATAAACAATTATGATTTATTATTTTGACACACAACTAACTAACTACCATGGGAATATTAATAAAAGGCACAGTGCCTTAGAGCAGAAGAACCTGTGGATTTATGCAAATCTCAGGAACAATGAACAAAAGAGGCAAGTTGGTTCAAGATTTGAACACTGAATGTTTCTTTGTCACAGTGAGGTAATATTCGTAATAAGCGCCAAGCTCCAATCACATTGGATAATACATGAAAAAATAGAGAAATGTGATGGAAGAGTCACAAAGGCTACTGGGTTCAAAAAAAATGTATATATATACATAATAAATATACTATTTATTTCATAAAATGTATATAAAATGTAATTATTATGATTGAAAATTCTCAGAAAATTGGGCTCAAACAGTAACAACAGTGCATAAATCAAAATAATTAAACATAAATAATTATTAGATAAATATATATTTATAGATACATTTATATTATATATTTATTTATATTAATTTAATAAAAATGCATACAACAAAAACAGATAAAAATAGAAGAGTCCCATATAAAATTGGGTTCAAAAAGCAAATGTACATAAATCAAATCTAAATATTAATATGTTAAATATATAAAAATGTATATAAATATATATCAATAAAATACTAAATATATAAAACAGTTATTTAAATGAAAAATAAATGGTTAAAAAGGCAACATCAGTGCATAAATTTAATATAAATAATAATAATATAAGTAATAATAATAAACATTTCATAAATGCTTCTCTATAGAATTTTTTTTGTTTGTTTCTAAAAGTGTAAATAAAAACAAACACATTGAGATGCATAAATTACCATAAAAAGTCACTGTGGGAATGTCAAGGTGACAGTCAACTTTAATGTACTTTGCACATTGAATTTATTCCAACCAATAAATGTGTCTGGGTTGCTCATACCCGCTGGTAGGCCTGGAAAATAATGTCATAAAGAAATCCTTGAGGCATTTCACTGGCTCGGTACTTTGCTCTCTCCAGCGAGTGGTCCAGGTAGCCCTCTGACGTGGTTGCAATGACTGTGGACACCAGAGGACGTATCGCTCCCGAGGCCTGAAAAAACAACGTAGACAATAGGACAATTAAAACATGCCCTGTAAAACATCTATTTATTCAGGATTACTAAACAATGGTGCATTAGGGTCATGCAATGATTCACTTTCCTTGATTAGTGTTTCATAAACATATGGGTTTTGCTTTCCAGCCCTTGTCACAGCCTTGGAGAGGAGATTTAGAAGAAAATCACAGAAATGTTCAACCTCACGCATCAAAGCCAGCAAAAACACTGCTAAAACATCTTATCCGGTTTCATGCTGTAAGGAGTAGTGCTGAGAGGTGTCAACAATATGTTTATCTTAGTGATTTATGGACATTGGAACGGCTCGCGGTGCAGTCAAACCACAAACGAAGCTGGATTTCTCGTCTTCTGCGGAGTTATTCTGTTCATGACGTTTGCCTTGGAAGGATGGGATATATGTAGCAGATTGTTGTTCTGTAGCATCTTTTAAAAAGAGTTTCTCTGATTGGAGCTTTTCCAATAACAGCTTCACACATATCTCTGAAGCCTGCATCTGTCGACGGCTTAACGTGGTCGGACTTTCACTCACCTCATACATTTGACATGTAGACCGTGGTACAGCAGATTAGGGGAGGGAGTGTTCGGATAGTGTGGACATTCATCACCACAAACACTTCAGGGAGTGTTTTAGAATGAATTATTCCAAATGACAACCACAGAAAAAAGGTATATTTGAATTAAATCTTAACTTGTATATCATTCACCTCAATTTTGGGACTTTTATATTGTAGCATATATGATACTCTTGGGCAGAAATAAACATATATTTTCTTTTTTTTTCTCCAAACTGTTATTAAATGCACTATTTTGAAACAAAATCTGGATAAGGAAGAGAAAACAAACCCCTTGCTCTTTAGCTGCTAGGGTGATTTTCAACAGAAGGTCTTCTTCCACAAACGGCCGTACGGCATCATGGATGATGACCACTTTTGGTTTGGGCGTCAGAGAGTCTGCAGAGCTGCTGAAGGCCTGAAGTCCGTTGAAGATTGACCTGTGTCTGGAGGTTCCCCCGTGGACTACTTTAACCTTTGTGTGATTCAATTTCTGGACAATATTCAGCATCAAGTCATGATTCTCCTTAGCAACCACAACGACAACAGTTCCAATCCATGACAATCTGACGAGAAATCACAGAAAAACTGCTTTCATTTGTCAAGTTTGAAATTGTCATTTCTGTCATTTCATTATGTGCTTGTTATTTATTTTTTCTAGTTGTGTTTTTTCAAATACTTTCATTTAGGTACGGGTGGGTGGTATGAACAAACTCTTATATCACGATATGAGTGGTATTATTTCACGGTAATGATATATATCAAAATACAGTATATTTAGCTTTAAATAGGTCTAAATTAAGGTCTAATTTTTGATGCCATAGAAATTTCATATTCTAGTCACCAGTGTCAAAAACATTTTCTTTCTAAATAAGAAATACTACATATATTGTATAAAGTAATCAAATATACATAAAACTGCATATTCCTCGCTGTTTAAATTACATCTATTTCTTCTAATTAGTTACTAAATTAATTTAGTCGAGAGCAGTGAAAGATTTTCTCTCTTTTGCAGGTTGATTAACATAGATGACAGACAGCAGGAATATTAGACTCGATCCAATATACTGTTACATGTGTTTTCTTTCTCAGCTGTTTGCTTTCACTTAAGACACACATGATTGTGTTTACGAGGATACATGTAAAGATGAGCATTTTGACACAAACAAGTGTGTGTATTTAGGTTTCATTCATTTCCATCCGTTTTGGTTTTAGTTATAGTTCAAGTTTTAGTTTTATTTATTCATATTTAGTAATGTCAGTTAGCTTCCAAGGCAATATTTCTCATTTTCATTTAAAGTTTTTCCTTACATTTACATTTTATTTCTGCTATCTTTCAATTAACAATAAATAAATAAACAGTTTTAGTATAATAGTTTAATGATAATAACAAACACTGTCTGTAAGTGCCTCTTGTGGCATCAAACTAAATTACAAAAACAGTTAGATTTACATGACCTTTTGTGAACCCTTCACAATGCTAGGATGTTGTTGGTGGTTGTCAGTGTGTTGTTAAGCAGCTTCTACGATGTTTGGAGTGTTTGAGCGCATTGTTAGTTATAACATGTGTTCTGGGTGGTTTTTTAATGATAGTTACATTCTCATACTCATCACTATTCCTTTCAGAAGGCAGGAGTTCTCAACACCGAGATCCACTTTCCTGCAGAGTTCAGCTCCAAACCTAATTAAACACAGCTAAAGGTCGGAGCTAAACTCAGCAGAGAAATGGGTCTTGAGGGCCCGAGTTGAGAACCCCTGGTGTAGGGGGCCATAAAACTGTTCCTTGGAACGCACTTCTGCATCATCTTGCCAAGCCAATTAAGGTTTAATAAATTAAACGTGTCCAAAGAATCATGGGAGGGAAGTGTCCATTTTTTGAGCACTTCGGTTTGGAACGACCCTTCAAGAGTAGTAGTCTCTAAATTCATATTCACAAAACAGTAAGCAAACTGTATCCAGGTGTCCTACGTGTACTTATGCCAATAACATTACATAACGTATTCATCAACACACATTCATACTATATAGAACATACAGCACAAGAAGTATTATTCAATAGAAGAAGTAACATTACCTACTCATTTATCCCGGTATGCGATTTTCATTAAATAAGTTCTCAATCAAAGGAAGTAGGAATACATTAACTTACATATTACGACAATGAAAAATGAAATAAAAACAAAATAAGAAAAAAAATGTATTAACTTACAGTAGGTTAACTTACAGTACTGTTTATACACCCTACTCTTCTGATATGATATTTTTTGCATTCTAGAGTGTTTTGAAGTCCGTATTTCAGAACCCAGAGAGAAGTGTAATTTAATATTCTCAGGTACGCTTATTTAGGCCACATCATATAGTCTAGACATGGAAATGTAATATTCCAAAAATGAGTTACAACAGCTGTAAGTTCATGCTTTTGTCCCTGAAAATTGAAGTGACAGCTTTTTGAATACGAAACTCACAGCAACATTTTACTTCACAGTGCAATTTATTAAATATGCCAAGTGAGTGTCAAGTGCTTTTAGCCTTTCCCAAGTCTTGCAGCATCTGCAGATGTTCTTAATAAGGATTGAAGAGGCTTTTCTGGACCAGATCTATGCTACATGAAGTAGGTGTCCTTGGACTGCTGACTGTTTACTTGGGGGGGCAGTTGTCAAACTAACGGACGTAATTGTGACAGCCTGACAGGCATAATGACTTATTGTTGTTCTGTTTTCGTCTGCTAATAACAAACTACGTGTCAAGTATGAAATGTTATGTTAATAAAATCAATGTCATGTGCTCACTCACGGAATATCAAGTCTCACCTCTCAAACGCTTGAATCGTGTAGCTTATCAGAGGTCTGTTGAGAATAGTGCAGAATTGTTTCGGTGTGGCCAGTCCCATTCTTTCCCCAGAGCCACCGGCGGGAAGAACTACAGCTACCGGGAAATCCACCGCCGCGCAACCGAGCCGGTCCGCGCTCCGCTCGGCGTCGCGTTCCAACAGACAGCCGGGATCCAGAGGCCTGTCGGAGGAAGAACAGCGCTCCTGCTGCATTTCTCCAGCGTCCTGATAAACTCCTCACTTGTGGCAGCCGTGTTCACGGGAAGAACCTGTTAACCGACTTTCTGCATCGCCATTCGGCGGGTGATTTGAGCTATGTTTCGCGGCAGTAGCGTTGCAGCTTTCCCGCTGTTACTCTGTCTGTATCAGAGTGAACCTGTTTTCCACTGTTTGGGACCCATCTCATTGTATAGCATAATTTAATGTTTTATAAAATTATATTCCGAATCATACATGCACAACAGGTCAACATGTGTTAAATAAACTGTATATTTATTTCTGGACAGTGACATTTAAATATTTGTTATGATTTATTTTCAAACGTTTACCAAATTATGGCAAGCGGTTTTAACATGTATTTCTTTAACTAGCAGCCTATCTATTTATCATTAGTAGTATGCCTAGTTACAAGCATTTTTTGAATAGTAGTATTAAAACAAGTTACTAGTAACTCGGTTGTTAATAGTACATTTATTTTGTCACTTTTTGTTATGAGTTAGAAGGACTTCATATTCACTTTAAAATGAGATGTAGCCTACTATTAATACATTATAGTGTTTATTCAATTAATACGGAAAACCTGACTATTTAAATACAGTAAACTAAATAATAAATAGTACATGATTAATAGTCATGTCCATTATACTGAAAAATAAACTAGAAGAAATAGTAAAGTGAGTTACTAATACACTTGCATGTGGTAATAATTCAAAATAGAATTTAAGTAGTTATAAATGGCTTGCCATAGAGTCTTTTTCTGTGATGACAGCTGATGACTGACAGTTGGTGAAAATGAAATTATTAAATATTGCCTGTTAACACAACCTTGTCTTTATATGGCTGAGTGATTGCACATGAAAGAGGCATATAAAATGCTATTCTTAATTATTATTATTGATAATCTTAGTTAGATTCTTAGTTAATTTTCACTATTTTTACTAATAATTTTCAAACCCATACTTTGGTTTAGTTTATATGAACTATGTTTGTCATGCATGAAATCAAAATTAGGCATGTTATTGTATTGAATGAATTGACCTTATAGTTCAGTTAAAAGGCATCATTTGGAGTTCAAAATGTCACCTCATGCAAATGTAAATTATTATACCGAGACATTTTCAGATGTTTTCATTTTAATACTTTTACACCATAATATGAGCATTGTCACTATAGTGCAGTATCTTGTCCGAATAATGCTAACACAAACTAAAATGTTTAAAAATCAGAGCAAAGTCAAGGCAAAATACATTACATCAGCTTATAAGTCACAATATTACACATACAGGTCCTGCAAAACAATCAATTACATAAACAAATGCATATGTATATGTAAAGACATTTAATTTACATGTAGCTATGCATTTCCCGGGTTTGAGAACTGCTCTTATTGTCGCTGAACACAAAGACTTACAGTATATACCACAGCAAGTAATTACCACACATATCAGGCAGTGACGACAAAAAACATATTTGTAATGTAATATGCAGCTGTCATTGTCAGTCTCTTTGACGTTATAATGGGCAGGTCTTCACTACAGGCTGCATGTTGATTGAGATTATATTGGTGATGAGATTTAGTCTTTAATTTCTCTTCTTTCCAAAGACTACAAAGGACATCTGGTTTCACAGTGAACTCAGAGCCCTGCACTTGCTCTCAAAGGCAGCACAAAGAAAGTTCAGTGCTCCTGTGAGCTGACGTCACAAGCTCTCTCGTATATGGAGTTCTTTTAGAAGGAAAAATCTAGCTCAGTCCGAGCACAGCCTCATTTAGCTTTCCGTCCCGGTGCCCCTTTTGTTCTTTTGCTTTTTTATCTGGGTATGTGCGTATCCCTCAGACTTGACCCCTGATTCGTTGTGCTGTCTCGTGTATCTTTTGCATTTGCAGGAGGTCACTACTGTGATCTTGTAGGTCCTGGTGCTGCCATCCTGACACTGGAGCTGAATCCGCTGGGTGCGGGTCTTGTCGTTCACGCAACGCCAGTCCTGACTGTTTCGGCGGTTCGAGAACTTCCTACCATATCCGCCGATCCAGTTGGGCAGCATCTGAGCTGGAAGACACTGTCCTGTGCACACCAGTTCCTTAACAGGGTTTATGCTCGTGCACTGGCCATCGGAGATGTACTTTGTGGATCGCAGCTCTCTGCAGCCGACTGGTATTCGTTCTGTAACACAAAGTGATAAATAATGTTTAGCCAGATTTGCATATCAATATCAGATCAACACAAGTCTTTAAAGATCTATGATAGCATTCACCTTGGTGCTGTTTCTTCACGGTTGGTGAACAGACATACACAACAGTGGAATGGATGATATGCTTGGTTTGCTTTACTTAAGCCCTTATCTGAACTGAGCGGAAATAGTTTAGCATACAGATGAATGACGACTCTGAGCCTCTTATTGTCAGATTTCGCCGGTGCTGCTGGCTATACTGTCAGTATTGTTCTGCTTCAGAGAAGAGCCTTCTGTCAGCGTAACCAAAGCCAAAATCCATTTACACAGCAGCAACAAACCTCAGTTACAATGTGCCCCCCTCTCCATGGCAGGACGTGATGAATGGGGATCGGAGGGACATTTTCTTCCTCCCTAATCCAAGTTACCGTCATTCACAAAACAAACATGCGGTTCCCCCTAGAGACTTCCTGAAAAACTGAGCTGCACCTCCACTCTCCAAGTCTGACAAGATTCACTCAGCGGACATTGTGCTCGGCACTCTTTTATCTCTGCTGCTCGATGTGGTTGTGAGCCATGAGACTGTGTAAGCCACATCATTTCCTACAGTATATGCATGCATAGCTAAAATGCATAGCTAACTTTCTCCCTTAGATTGGAACATCCAATTAATTGCATAACATTGATACATTTCAGTGTTAATTGAAATTCTGTTTCATGATTCATAACTGTTTACATTTTTCAGAAAAGTCTATTTAATGGTAGGTTTCACTGTGACAACATGCCCCAATACACATCAACATGTGTTAAATGACCTGTATCATTTTCCTGGGTAATTACAGTGGACGATGGCCAAGTCTTCAACAAATGTCTATACTGAAAACTACTTTTGGAGAATAATTTCTGAAATAAATATTCACCGGTGTACAAAGTGTGAAAACTAGCCCCAGTTTCCTGTACCATAATCCCTATATGGATAAAATCACCTGTTCTGTTTGCTTTCTATTTTGTGAATGAGCACATATATATGAAAACATTTACTTTCCCTGATCAAAGACATATAATGGAAACCAATATTTGGTCATAAGAGAACTTTTAACTATTTTCAGGTTGCTAAGAATTTTTTACCAAATTTTTTTACCATTTTTACCTCAAAGAGCTCAATTTAACCCACTAGATGTTTGTTTGTGTAAACTAATGTAGCCTATCTCGGTTGATTCAGTAAGGTTAAATAATAATTTTGACTTAAATTAAAAAATAGATGTTACGATTTGTTCAGCTTAACTGATATTACATGTATCATGTGAAGACGTGTGAAGAAATTCAAACCAAACTAAATTCTCACTTTATATTGGGAATGTCACTAAACATTTTTATTTTAAATGTTAATTATAAATTAAAAGTAGCTTTAAACACAATTTCTTAGGAAGAAACACTGCAATATATTATTAATAACCAATCAAGTGTCTTGAAGTGGGGCGCGCGAACTCACCTCTCTCGTGCGCTGTGAAGCCTCTTCCACCGGAGCGCGCGCGATTCAGAGACGCGTTGCTCTGAGCATCCTGCACCGGACTGACCACATGAGAGTAGAGAATCTCCGTAGCGTCGTTCTTCAAAGTCAGACCACTCCTTATTAAAAAGCAAAATAAAAACATGAAATTGCACGTTTCGGGTGCGTTTATATTCATGTTGATGTGAAATAACCCACAGCCTGTGGAGAGGTGCTCCTTGAGTCTGAATGATTCTCACTCACTATCATGTCTTGGGTTATATATACAGTGTATATATACGCTCCCGCCTCCAGTTTTGGCAAGGGCTCAGGTGAGCGGAATGATAAAACAAACTCCTCTAAACCACACCCAGAGAAACACTGGACTCTGAGGTGCTCCAACATCTGGAGTCAGATGACTCCCTGAGAGCCCCTAATTCACTTCGATATGTTTTTGTGCTGTTAAACTCTCAGCACTTTATATAAGCAAACTTTTCCGTTATTTAAAAAAAGGCATAATCTGCCCACAAAGTATTTACTGTGAAAATGACTTACGAAAAGCGTCAGATAAAACATTATTTCTTCATTTAAGCAGCAGTTAATCAACAATCAATCTGTCTGGCAATTGATCGATCTGTTTACTGAAAATAAGGCGAAAATGACTGTGGCAAAGATGACATGTTTGACTGATTAATTAATTGATTTACTAATTGATTGATAAACACTAGCTATAGCTACTTATTGAAGTGTATATAACGGTTAAGTGAAACAGAAGGCATTATTCAATACTAAACTTTTAAAACTGATCTATAATAAATATATAGTATAGATAGATAGATAGATAGATAGATAGATAGATATAGATGGATAGATAGATAGATCACATGACCTCACAGCGTTTATCACATGACATACTGTAGTGACAACGACCGTTATCGTCTTGGAAATTTTGTAATATTATAATAATATATTTATTGCCCTTAAAATAACAAGTTAAGAAAGATATGTCCAGTACCTGAATATGAAAAATGTTCTACTATAACGTTACCGTGTAAAAATCGAATTAGTTGTAACACAATAAATGTAAACAATGCACGCAGCAAACATACTTGCCACACACTTTAGCTTTTCGTGGTGGAAGCTAAACAGTGTTTAAAGGAAAAGTGTGCCCTCTCATGGACAATAAAAAAGAAGAGTAGCATCAAAAAGTTTGAAGATGTCAACCGAGACAGAACAGTGTTTTTCATTACGGTTCCCGTGACGTTGTCAGCGTGCGCGATCAAATTAATTCTGCGCAGTGATTGGCCATCAATCAAACAAGAATGAAGCGTGTCTCCTAGCAACCGGCGAGTGTCGTCTTGTCGTGTTTAGACCAGCCGGTTCTAGTTCAGACATGGAAATATACAAACAGGTAGACTGTACATATCTATTGACTGCACTTTAGTAGAAAGTTAATTTCCTCCGTTGTTCTCTTACATCACTTATCTCCCCTCCAGGAAAATGAAGACCCTTTGCCGAAGCGCGTGATTCAGCGTGACACAGATGTGACCCACCTTCATCTCGCCGGAAGGTGCTTAGAAGAAGCATATAAATAAATGTAATATATACATAACGTTTTTAGATAGTAAGATGTGGACCTGACACCTACATTTATGAAATGTATTATAATTTATAATATGCATACAAAATAATAATTTATTACATTTATAATATGCATAAAGATAATACATTTTTAATTTATGAACGTTTTATTTGGTTTTTCATCTGTTTTTAGAGGATTGACTTACACTCCTGATTTGTCAAGGTTCTCCATGCTGAGATGCGCGTGGCTTAACAATAACATGGTTAGACTGCCTGACTAAAAGTTGAATTTTACATTCTCTTATGTGTGATTAATAGTTTTTAAAGCTTAAAATTACGTTTAATACTAAAACTATGAAGCAGTTCAGTAATATGAGTAAAAACTACAAAGCTGCAATACAAGAATTTCGAAGATTTAAAAGAGTGACTTTACAGATCCAAGAGGTTTCCAGAGCTTCATTTAACTGCTGCTTGACAGAACTTTATCTACAGAACAATGACATTCTCTCTATTTCAGGTCAGTTTGTGCTATAAAGATGTTTTATGTTTATTTTTGTATAGTTTCTAAGTTCTACCCTTTTTTCTGTCTGCACTCAGGGGCATTGAGACACCTGGCATGTCTGCGAGTGCTGCTCCTCTTCAATAATCAGATGACGTGTGTGGAGGAGACCGTGTCAGAGCTGAAGAACATGCAGGACCTCCACACTCTCTGTGAGAACCTGAGACCACCATCTCTCATGTCCTTCAACCACTGTATTCCCTAGTAAAGTAGACTAGATCTATTTAAAAACTAAAACAGCAGTTGAGATTTTTAAAGCTCATTTTTACACCATTTGTACGACAACCAAAAATAAATATACAGTATCAGTATTATAATAATTGAAGATTTTTCTGTATTGGCAGAAAGTTATATTAGATAAAAATGCATCTTCTGTTTCAGCTTTATATCTGAACCCCTTCACACTAGATCCTGAATATCGCCAATACGTGCTGCACCATTTGCCATCTGTGAGGTTTTTAGATAGAAAAGGTTGGCATCCATAATCATACAAATTTCCAATATTAGAATAATTCACCAAAAGTGATCAAAGATTTTGAAATGCTGTAAAAATGGATAAGACATACCACATTGGCTAATTATGTGATTGGATAAACACATTTTTGATCATTATCAATGTTGAAAACAGTTTTGATAAATGTTTGGGATAAGATTTAAATCAATATAAGAATGATTTCTAAAGAATCGTGTGACTGGAGACTGGAAATTCAGCTTTGCCATCACAGGATTAAATTATATTTTAAAACAGAAAAGAGCTATTTTAAATTGTAATAATGTTTCAGAATATTACCGTTTTTACTGTACATTTAAGTAAATAAATGCAGTCTTGTTAGCGTAAGCGACATCATAAAAAAATCCTAATTATTCCAAACTTTTAAGCGGTGAGGCTCTGTATAATTGGCAGAAGTGAAGCAGGAGGAAAGGAGACGGGCATTTAAGCTGTTCAGTGTAGAGAGGCAGAGGGTGCTTGATACCATCGCCTTTGGCAGACGAGCACAACCGCCTCCTACAGGAAGAAAAGTGACCAACTCCATCCCAAAACCAGTAGGTGAGCTAAGGTTCTCTAGTCTCTAACAGAAAACTATTAACTACAATATCAAGTCACAGCATTTCAAGATTCATGAAATGTATCTAAAGTATTGTTTTATTTTTACAGGTCAGCATGGCTCAAGAAAGAGGTGTACAGAGTCGGTGTCAAAGTAGTATTTTTCGAATATTTTTCATGTTTAAACTACAACAAATGTATCACAGGAGCTGTTTTTGTGGGTTCTCTCTAGCAGTCATTCTGATGATGGAGAAACTCCATCAGTGCCCACATCCATCATACAGTTCTCCGTCATGAACTGGACCAGTACAAGCATGTCTCAGTGGAACCATCTAGACGACTCGAGCAAATCTGCGTCTGGTAGACTCACTGTCAAACTGAAATGATTTCCAGACCTCTGCCTTCAATCTTATTCGCACGATGGAACATTTGACAAGGACAAGGGGTTTAAGAAAATGCTCATACGATGCCATTTCAAACTCAATAAACATTGTCACAGCTTATGTGTTTTCTGAAATATTTGTACTGTGAGGGCTATCTAATATTTGACACATGTTCACCAAAGAACATGTGATCTATTCATTTGTAACTTGCGGACGGAAAATCTATTTATTTGATTTGTGAAACCATTTTACTGTATTCAATAACAGACAAATCCAAAAAATACCGGTTGCATTCAGATAAATGCTACAGATTTATGAAAACTCACGTAAGCTGCTGCCATCTATTAATTTGATCCTTTTCCATAAGAACAAACTAAATATTTTAAGGCGTATGTATCAATATCTGGCAGCAATATATTTTAATATTTGTTCTAAAGCAACACCTGCATCACAAATAAGACTCTTAATACATGATTTTCACATTCATAAATACATATATTTTTCCAACATAATGTAAAAAGATTGTTTAAAAAAAAAAAAAAAATCTACATTTTGTCACCTGTAGACCCTTCCCTCTGTGCATTTGTGTGGAAATGCTTTTGGTGGTTTTCCCCGAAGTTAAGTGCTTTCAGAAGAGCATCCGGTATGAGAATTATGAAGAAACCTTCAGAACCTCTGGGCAGCATCACAGATCTGCTCTCTTTTGTCTTAGATCAGTCTTCAATGAAGATGATGGTGATGGTTGAATCTTTGTGATTCAGTCTCTGTTACTGCTGACTGTCTCTGAGGTAACATCTTGGGTTTGGTTATCTGAGGAGCTGGTGGTCTCACTCTGACTGACAGAGAGCTCCTTCATAGTGCCGGTCGTCTCCTCCAATGCTTGATCAGCCTCCGCTATGGAAGAGAAAGAGAGAGCTTAAATCACGTCAGCTATTGTAATGACATTATTCAACTAAATTATTACACTGTGTGTGTGTGTGTGTGTGTAATATATACAGTGGGGCAAAAAAGTATTTAGTCAGCCACCAATTGTGCAAGTTCTCCCACTTAAAAAGATGAGAGAGGCCTGTAATTTTTATCATAGGTATACCTCAACTATGAGAGACAAAATAAGAAAAAAAAATCCAGAAAATCACATTGTAGGATTTTTAAAGAATTTATTTGCAAATTATGGTGGAAAATAAGTATTTGGTTTAATGGCATCTGTTTGAACTCGTTATCAGTATAAAAGACACCTGTCCACAACCTCAAACAGTCACACTCCAAACTCCACTATGGCCAAGACCAAAGAGCTGTCAAAGGACACCAGAAACAAAATTGTAGAGCTGCACCAGGCTGCACCAGGCTTTTTTTTCGCACAAATTCATGACGCGTCTTTTTCATCTCATGACATTTAATTCAGATCGCAAGCTCACAATTTGTTTGAAGAATCAGTTCTTCTTGTTGTGATGCTGTAGATTAAATAACATGAGTGCAGGAAATATGGGGCATTCCCAAAGAACATGTCAAGGCCAATGTGTTGACATGGTACGATACCCAAAAAACATGATAATGTCATGATACTTCTCATTAATGTCATAGTAATGCAGTGCGTTTGAATACCTTTGGCCTGTTTCTGTAGTCGTGATGCAGACTCAGCTTCGTGTTTCTCTCTCTGCTCCTGTAGCATCTTACAGACCTTTTTATGGCTAAACCAGTGCAGCTTCTGACAGGCCTGGTCACAGTAGATCACCTGAAGAAATGCAGATAGAAAAGAAAAGCACCTCAGCAAACCAAGTAACAATTTTTCATATTACGGAATAAGAGCAGAAATCATAAGACAAAACCGGATATTTGATAGACTTTTTTAATCCCACACTGGGGAAATTCACTTGTTACTGCATACTCCACAAGACCAACCATAATAAAATAACAACAACAACAAATAAATAAAGCCACACTACACAGTGTTATTATTGCAATTAAACAATCTAACTGCTGTTGGAAGGAAGGACCTGTGATAGCGCTTCTTACACAGTGGATGTACCAGTCTTTTACTGAAGGAACTACTCAGGGACACCACAGAATCATGCAAAGGGTGAGAGATGTTATTGATAATGGACTTTAACTTCGACAGCATTCTCCTCTCCTCCACATCCTCGATGGTATCCAAAGGACATTCCAGAATAGAACTGGCCCATTTTATCAGTTTATTAAGTATCTTCCTGTCCCTTTCTGAACTTCCTGCTCCCCATCAGACAACTGCATTAAAAAAAAAATCAAAGAGGGCACTACAGTATCATAAAAACAGTATCAAGAGTGGCCTACACACTCCCAAAGATCTGTCTCCGCAGCAAATGAAGATGAGTTTGTACCTTCCTATACAGAGCCTCTGTAATGTTGGACCAGTCCAATCTATTATTAAGGTGCACAACCAAGTACTTAAGAGTTGTCACCCTCTCAATACCCAGAACTTGAATGGTCACCGATGTAGACTTTGATGCCTTCCTACGAAAGTCTATTAACATCTTCTTTGTCTTACTGGCATTAATACAAAGATGGTTTAATGCACATCAGTTGACATAATCAGTAATGACCCCCTGATAATTACCCCCGGTTTTCTTGATCGTCATCTTCTGATATACATCCAACCACAGCAGTATCATCCGAAAACCTCTGCAGGTGACAGCTGATTGTATTGTATCTGAAGTCAGAGTATGCAGTGTAAATAGAAACGGAGCAAGCACCGTTCCCTGCGGGACCCCCTACTGTAGACCACCATATAAGACACACAGTTCTGTAACCTTGCATACTGTGGTCTATCCGTGAGATAATTGACGATCCATGCAACCAGATGACAATCAACTCCAGATCGCAATAGCTTCCCTCAAGCAACGATGGCCATATAGTAATGAAAGCACTGGACAGATAAAAACCATGATCCTTACAGCTCTCCTTGTGCCTGCATCCTCCAGATGTAGATAGGATCTGTGCAATAGGTAGATCACAGCATCATCCACCCCGATGCCTAATTGATAGGCAAATTGCAAGGGCTCAAGCTCTGAGCCTACTAGGGATCCCAGGCCATTCAAAATGATCCTTTCCATGGTCTTCATAAGGTGAGAGGTTAAAACTACCGCTCTAAAATGGCTCCTTGGGATTTGCCATTTTTGGAACTGGAACAACACAGGAAGTCTTCCCCAGGACCGGAACTCTTTCCAGACGAAGGCTCAAGTTAAATACATTCAGAACTACCTCACTGAGCTGATCTGCACAGTCTTTAAGCAATCTCGAGGTGATACCATCAGGACCTGTAGCTTTTCTTGCCTTGATCTTCCTTAACTCCTTCCTTAATTGATCTACTGTAAAAAACATTAGCGGAAGTTGAAGTAATTGATTATCCTCGCTGAGGATGACGAAAGGATGGGTATGAATCCTGTGAACATATGTAATGAGTAGCAGTGGGGGGATTAGAGCAAGAGTTACTAAATCTGGATTCCGTTTAGAGAGAGAGAGAGGGGGGGGGTTTGCAGAATCAAATCTGTTAAAAAAACATTAACTAATTTGCCTATTTTGATCACCAGAAATTACACCTCTTCCACAATCTTGATCACAGCCAGATATTGTCCTTAATCCTCTCCAGACATCTTTCATATAATTATGTCGAAAACGCTCCTTCACCTTTTCTTTATATCTGACGTTTGCTTTCCTTCTCTCCCATCTGGGTTGATTTTTAACCATTCTCAGCCCTTCTTTATTCCCTAATCTGAAAAGTCTCTTCTTTTCATTCAACAGGGTCTTGAGCTCAGACGTCACCCAGGGTTTATTACTGGGGAAACACCGAACCCTCTTCGTAGGCGCAGTGCTCTCCCCACAAAAAATTATGTAATCTGTAACACAATGAATCATACTATTGATATCCTCCACATAAGATCCACAAAGACCTTCCCATTCAGTGGTCTCAAAGACAACTCTCAGCGCCTCACTAATCAGACCATTTCCTCACATACATTGGGGTTGTGGGAAGTTTTTTATCCACAGGAATGAATAAACAAGCTGCAAATAAACAAGATTATGGTCTGAGCGACCAAGTGGATCCAGTATATTTACCATTTTACAGATGGAGCATCTTTTCGCAGCTCCTTTCTCACCACAGGTTGTGCAGAAGTCTGCGTCCATGAAACCCATCTGTCCCGTGATGGCCTGCGTGAGCACTGACAGAGCAGTGGGGTCACTTCCCTGTTGGAACAGGACTGGTGAGGCTCCCATACACAGAACGTGGTTCAGTCATTCTAGTTGAGACTAGGGCTGTGACGGTATTGGATTTTTCATTACCGCGGTGAAGCAGCAACAAATATCGCGGTTTGGCGGTTAATCGCACGACCCCAGTAAAAAAATTGACGTGGTTGCACTTGTGCAAGTGCATGGTCTGCTGCTCCAAAGCGTCTGCGCGCTGCAGAGCCACAGCACATTGTAGCAGGAGTCAGATTTCACTGATCACATGAAGAGATGCTCTTTCAGCAGTGCACGCAGCAGACTAAGCAACGGAGGATTTGGTTTTCAAACTAAAGTAAAAGACTGCTTCTTAAACCAGAGAAGGTGACATAAATAATACTGATGAACGGGTTGAATGTTGAACACTTTCGTTACCATATAGCTATAAACTAGATTAATCAATGCATGCTGATGAACTTTTATCATAATGTTGTATCAAAAAGAGAAAGTTGCGACCATGCAGTGGGAAGAATGAGTAGAGCCCTGAATGACTTGATCAAGAACGCATGCAGCTTGAAAATGAACATGGAAATGAATAATAATTAAGTCATCGTCTTTATTCTTAAAACAGCAAATTAAATTAACAATAATAACAAAATAATAATCTTTATAACTTTTTTTTTTCAATATCTTCTGAGTATAGGAATTATGGATAATAGGAATTATGGAACAATCTTTGTCATCGTTTGTAACCCATTCTTTGTACAACAAATTATTAAAAGAATAACAACCTGAGCAAGCTGCAGAAACAACAAGCGAGCTCAACATGCCCCGTGCTTAGTTCTGGTGATTTGTGCTAAACTTCGATTCATATTTCTTTAGACATTGTTTTTCGGGTAAGAGTCCGTGGATATAAACGCACTTGTCCAAACACAACGTGTTGCAAAATGTGTTTGTTGAAACGGATAGGTTATAACAGCAAATTAGGATGTAATTAATATTATTTGACTATTCGTTAGGCTACATTTATAATAACAACCTTTTTAAAGTGCAGCATAAAAGAGGCTTTTTCTTCTTCCCGACCGTTCCCTCGAAATATAGTTTCCAGAATCTCACAATGACATTTCCTCTACTGAAAGAGAGAGAGATAACAAATACAAATGTAGTCTGCACAAAATGTATTTTATTGTAGGCTATTTATTTTATTCGTCTTGTCCAGAATCAAATTAGTTTTACATTTTGTTGTCAACGTAATAAGTGTCGCAGAGAGAATAATAATAATGCTGTAGGCCAGTTTGTAAAAAAAATGTAAAAATAGCATGTTTGTTATTTTTATTCTTCTTGTCAAAATACTAAATTTATTTAACCTTTTGCTGTCAACACGGAAAAGTGTCGGAGAAAAAAAAGACATCTGTCATTTAAATTTATATGTAAAATATGAACAAAACCGTTGGCTTAAACATTGCATAATTAAATCTCTTTTTCATGAAACCAAACAATTTAACTTCCCTGAGAAGAATGTCTCGAGTCAGACTTGCCTGAGGTGGGTTTCTTCGCAGTAAACTGACCATTTTGCAGTCGCAGTTGAAGAATCCACACTTAGCTAAACTTCATCCTTATTCTGCTCTGTCACTCATGTACAGGGCTCTGGGCAAAACCCTGCCGTGCCGTCCCCGCTTCACTCAAATACGATTTTAAAGATGCAAGTAAAAGATTGGATAATCTGTTTATTAACAACTACATTAAAATAAAAGCAAGCACGGGCATGTGCTATTAGCAGTCAGGGCTTAATCTGCACAAACCCGGTCCGGATCAGCACCTCCGAACTCCGATCATCTCATCTGACGGATCCTCTTCCTCCAGAGAAATACGTTTGTGTCAGGGTTATTGTAGTTTTGCATTTTTAAATTCGTTTTTATTTTAATATTGCTTTCAATTTTCGCTAAAAATGTAAGTTTCATTTTAATTTTTTTATAATTTGGTTAATTTTAGTGTAGTTTTTATTTAGTGGAGTTTTCTACCCATACAGGTTAGTTTCGGTTTTAATTTGAGTTTTAGTAATTCAAGTTTAGAAGAATTAACAGAACACTTCCAGAGCACAGACCAAAGACATTTTAATTTAAACGTGTTGACGCAAACCACTAGCGACACAAAATTAAAGCATGCTGAGATTAGAAAATTATTAATTTTATTATTTTATATAGTCGCTATTGGTTTCGTTTTGTTTGAGCTTGTCATTGTTTTTTATTCTTCTTTCTTTCTTTCTTTCTTGTCTTAGTGCCTTTATTTTTGTCAAATACAGTTCTTAATACAACATATTTCACCGTTTAAACATGTATACAACATTTCTTATTTTTAAATTCGTTTAACAAGCATTTTAGAAGTAAAAATAAAACTTTCATAGTCGCAAAAAAACCCTGATATGGCTCGTTTAGGTGACTTGGTTTGCTTTGCATAAAATAAAATCGTTTACTAGATTACATGAAACAAACCTATATTTGACAAAAAAAAGTAAGTGGCACTGAGAACTAATTTCACCCGAAGAGAAGGCAAAATATCTGCGTGCACTCAATGCAAACGCAGACTCTGCGACTGTCATAGGATATGGGTTACACAAAAACTACCCAAACATTACAAAAAAAATGTTAAATAAAATAACCTTGATTTTTAGAGTATATGCACACAATAAAAGCCACTGATGCAAGCTGGTAATCACTTAAGTGGGTCAACGGAGTGATTGCGCGAATGATCCCTTACCTCTCCATCCTCTGATGCCGGATCGGTCACCCCGCTTTATTACACAAATTAAACACTGTATATGATAAACGCTAAATATTGAGTATTCCACTTGGCTAAAACACAGCCAAACACGGTTTTGGGTGTACGTAAGCCTATTTAATAGATAATATTACACTTGGGTTATCTCCCCCGCGCTTTCTCTCTCACACACATAGCTATAATCTTACCTTTCAGAAGCGCGTGTCTGCTATAAAACTCATCAGACAGCACCAGCAGCAAAAGGAATTCATGTCTGGATAGTTTTATTCGATTTGATGACATTTATGAATGAACATTATAATGTTTTGCATGTAGAGTAGCCTATTGATGACGCTCAGTTGGGTGCGGCGCGGGAGCGGCATTACTATGAAGCAAAGTTAATTTAGATGTAGAATAACTAAGCAGTGATAACGAATGCCCAAAATATAAAGTACAAATATCTGTCCCTTTGCCCCCCTGACTGTGTTGCTGCCGAGGCGACTGCCTTGTTCGCCTATATGCACATGTAGACCGCCTGTTCTGTCAGGGTGCCGTTATGCACATGCTGCGCACTGTGCGCAATAAAACACATGACACAGAAGCACTGGTGCGTGCGTGCAGCGCGTGAGCGAGAAGAGGGAGTAAAAACACACAGATATGCTGTTCTGAAAGGATGTCGGGAACGGGATATTGTTAGACCGCCCACTCCCGTTCAAATTACACCAGAGTTACCGACCGTTACCGTGTTTTATTCCCGCTTTGCAAGACATTTGGTCGGATCCCGCGAAAAACAGTGCGGTGATGACGGTGATGACCTCAACACCGCGGTCGCATCTCATTACCGCGGTGAAGCGGTAATGCGGTTATCGTCACAGCCCTAGTTGAGACTATGATTTTATTACACTTCCAGTATCTTCTACATGAGCAAATAGGTCACTGTAACTCATACTCACAATTTCCACTGGAGCGATACTCCGGACCAGCTGCTGCAGTAATGTGGCATCACAGTATGGAAATTTCCTAATGCACTCCCGAATGAACTTCTCCTGGAATACCAGGAAGCCATCGCTGTCTCGCCCTTTCAAAAGACTAAGAAAAGATTTTTGAGTTAGAGTAAATTTAGTTTTATTAGTGTTCATTTTGTTTGTACACACATATACATTATTGTTCAAATCTATGGCTTCAGGAAGATTTTTAAAAACATTTTTGAAAGAAGACTTATGTTCACCAAGGCTGTATTAATTTGATCAAAAATATAGTAAAAACTGTAGTTTTGTTAAATATATTACTAGTTTAAAATAACAGTTTTCTATTTTAATATATAATTGTATAAGTTGAATTTTCAGCATCATTACTCTAGTCTTCTGTGTCACATGATCCTTCAGAAATTAGTCTAATGTGCTCATTTGCTATTCCAAAAATATTTATTATTATTGTTGAAAACAGTTGTGCTGCTTAATTATTATTTTTTGTGGATGAATAGAAAGTTTAAAAACAGCATATATTTGATACAGAAATCTTTTATAACATAAATATCTTTATTGCCACTTTTAATCAATTTAATGCATCCTTACTGAATAAAACAATCTTACTGACACCAAACTTTTTAACGATTGCATAGATGTAATATTTCACCTCTTGATTAGGCCATCAAGTTTGTCCTGTAGCTCGCTCAGGAAAGAGCCACATTTCTGCAGCACACAGCTGAGGTAGTGCATCTTCATGGCCAACACCTCATTCATATCCTGCTGTTTGATGCACTTCTCACAGATCAGCTCCAGAACCTGCAAAACAATGAGTTATTAACTGTGGTAAAGTTGGTGAGATTTCAGTTCAATTACTGTAATAAATCTCAACAATCTACACTTAGCCTAATGCAGAACAAATGCAACTGACCTTCCGGCACTTCTCAAGTGCTTCCACATTCATCAGCAGAGGGTTTTCTTTCACCAACATCACTATCTGCAGCCAAACAAATCAAACGAACATGCAGTCTTAACAGTTCAGGATGATGATTTGATGATTTTTAATATTATAGACGTCAGATTCAGAAAGACCATACTGCAGCATTTTAGCTTAAAAATATAGCTTTTTAAGTTGTATTTATGAGCATTTCCAAATGTATTTTGATAGGACAGAAGAGATTGGGGACAGTAGAGACTGGGACAGTAGAGTGGAGTAAGGCTGTGCAATTAATCGAATTCAATTAACATGTGCATCTTGACAGTAAAGCCGGTTTCTTGATTAGCAGTAAATCTCCATCACCTGTTTTCACTGTAGTTCACTGATAAGCTACGCAATATTGCGTTCATAATCAAAGGCGATTCGTCTGCGATTACAAATGCGATATGTCTCACCTAGTCAGTGAACTGCCGCTCCATCTGAAAACAGGTGATGGAGATTTACCGCCAATCACAGAACTGGCTTTACTGTCTCGATGCGCATGTTAATCGAATTCGATTAATTGCACAGCCTTAGAGTAGAGACTGGGAAAGGATCACGAGTCAGAACCGAAACTCGGGTCATCCGAGACACAGCTGCGCTATACATGCTGCCCATATATACATGTGGATATGGTTCAGACAAAAAAGTACCTTTAAAGGGTTGATATTGGTACTCATTATAATTTTATGTAGCGGTCCAGCAAGTTTAGGAGGGAGTTTTGGTTCCTTTTCCAGCCCCTGTGGTTTTGTGTAGTAATCCAACCTCGCCCGGGAGAAGAAGTTATTGATGACCGTCACACAGTCATGCTGCCCTGAAAAAAAAAATAGTAAAAAAATAGTTTTGGGGGGAATCATTTTTTTTTTGCTAGCAAGGATGCATTAAATTGCTCTTAAGTGACAGTAAATTTATAATGTTACAAAAAATGTCTATTTCAAATAAATACTGTTCTTTTTATCTTTGTAATCATCATAGAATCCTAAACCATTTATTATGGTTTCCACAAAGACATTAAGCAGGATAACGGTTTTCAACATTAGGATGACTGGAGTAATGGCTGCTGAAAATTCAGCTTTATCATCGTTCATCGCAGGAATTCATTTTGTTCTAAAATATATTCAAATAGAAAACAATATTACTGTTATACTGTATTTCTTGTTAAATAAGTGCAGCTTTGGTGAGTATAAGAGCCTTGTTTCAAAATAGTTACAAATTACCAACCCCATACATTTGAACTGACTGATTAAGCACACGGTTTTCCCCATAAGGTCATATCTGTCATACCTACAAAAGCAGCCATTTGTGCTGCCGTTCTGCCGACTGAGTTCACTGCATCCGTCTCGGCTCCAGCATCCAACATCATCCAGGTGATATCTGTCTTTCCTGTACAATAGAGTGGACATGATTTACTGTCTTTTCATATTACTAGCAATGATACAGTCAAGTTAACAGTACAAGCACCAAAAGAATTTAGCATCTGTGATCCAGACCTGAGAGTCCTGCAAACATGAGTGCGGTGTATCTATGTTCATGTTCGTTACAGTTGACATCTGCTCCATGCTGCAGCAGCAGTTTGCACATGTCTGCCTTGCCCTTGTATGCGGCGTGCATGAGAGGGGTCATGCCATACTGAAGAAGAAATGAAAAAAAAGCATCATTCAGCAAAGCATTTATCATAATTTCAATATTAACGATGGGTTCCCGATGGTGACCCTGACAACTCCCAAAAACACTCAAAGCATTAACCAGTGAAGATTACATTTTCAGCTAATTTTCTGTTCCTTTAAGTTATCTTTCAGCATTTCAAGCAGCAAGTACACTCATATTTTATTGTGATGTTTGTATTATCTGTTTAGACTCTCATTCTGACAGCTCCCATTCACTGAAGTGGATCTGTGAATTGTGAGCATTTCTCCAAATCTTTTGAGATGAAGAATCAATCTCATCTATGTCTTGGATTGCCTGAGGGTGAGTAAATGTTCAGCAATCTTTCACTTTTAGGTGAACAATTCCTTAAATCAAGTGAAAGAAATTATTCTGAACTGTTTATTTGCTATCCAACATGTAACTGGTTCATAATTTTCGTTTAATTGGTTTCTTTTCAGGTCCAACAAAAGGACTCGTAATGTAAGAACATCAATGTAATTTCCAGGCAGCTGCTTTGAAAGCCCAAAAGTGCCAGTGACATCTGATTTGGACAGGTCACTCTACCCAGCCTGTTTTTATACAGAAGCTAAGCATTGTCTAAAAAGAACAAAGAACTACCACTAGCAGGTTCAGTTTCACAGACAGGGCTTAGACTAAGCCAGGATTAGGCCATAGTTCAATTATGACATTTAAGTCATTTTAATAAACATGCCTTAGAAAATAACATTACTGGTGTACATCTAAAGACAAAACAAAGGCACTGATATGTTTTAAGATCAGTCAGTGCAGGTTTCTTTCAGTTGAAACAGCTCAGACTTACATTTTAGTCTAGGACTAGGTTTACGCCTTGTTTGTGAAACTGGGGGAATGAGTGATCAATTAAACCACATTTAAACCTTTTTATTAAAATGCAGAATGACACTTATTTCCCTTACCTCATCCAGACAGTTTACCCTGACATCTTTGGATCCAAGCAGTCTGGAGGCTTCTTGCACATTGCCTACAAATGTTCAACCACAGTTATCAGACACTGATCAACCTTCATGTAAAAAAAAACACATCAGGGTCTTTAATGCTCAACAATCATCATGGTATTTTGAGGAATTCAACCGCAAGCAACACAAAAATATTAATTGTTAAATACTTTTAAACGACCATTTTCTGGTACGTATATGTATTTATCATATAATTCCATATCTTTACCTGTCATATAAAGTTAGCTAAATACATAGGCAGGTTTTTGCGAGCAACATTTCAATAATTCATTTAAAAAACAAACAGAGATTTGATTAAGTATATTTATGCAACCATAGCGTGCAGATGTTGTCAATTAAATCATACCTGATAATTTTCTAAACCGTTAAATGTGTTAATCTGCAGTTAGCCAGTTAGCATCATGCTATCATTACCTGCAGCAATAACTTGAAGTAGCTCCTTCTCCGTGTCGGTCAGGTCTCCTTTCTTTGGTGCAGACATTATTATATTCTAAGTGACGCTTTTTGGTTTTAATAAACAATATATAAGTTTAATGTTGACGGATAAGACAGCTCTGCTGCGCTGTGATTGATCCACACTGGCTGCCTGCTCCCTGTCGGCAAACGGACTGAACCAACTGCAACACAAGTCAGGGGCGTAATCACATTAAGCGTCGCTTTCCGTTGTGCTTTCAGGATTCTTTAAAAAAATATATATATATATATGGCAATATGCAGCTATATTAAGTCTTTAAAATACTCAATTTGTAATTGTGCTAAGTATGGGAGTAGTGAAATGTTTTAATTATAATTAATTATAATTAAAACAATGGTTGTACCCCATGAAGTCTAGAATTCTCATTCTGTATATCAATATATTTTTTTTCATAATAAGAGACATTAATGTAAGTGTGTCTCATACATACGCATCTTACTAGCATTAGGGTTTCGATAAATTTCAATTATACTAATTAAAGATAGAGGTGTAAAATAATCCCGCCTTTAAAGTGATTGAAAAGCATGCGCTGTTCATATGAGATGACAAGAAACAAAATATCATACCACACTTGACAAAAAATAGACCTATTTGTTTAACCCTTGTGCATTGTTCAAATTCACTACCCTTTCGTTATGTTCGGGATGAAAACATCCACTAAATTAACTGCTGTAAAAATTGATCTGATAAATATTTTTTTACCATTTTTTTTGCATAAATCTGTTAATCAACCTCAGTCCTGATCAAAACTAAAAAAAAAAATTAAAAAAATCCATGATTTTTACTCCTTAATTGCCGAGTTCATAAATGATGTCACTGATTTTGGAAAAAAAACACACAAAATTACTTATTTTCAATATAAAAAGTGATTGTGGACTGGAATTTTTTTTACTTTTATCACAGTCTTGGGCATGTCCAAGATTAGAAAAAACATTGGCTTTGATGCATTGTTAGTTTTTGAGCAGCATCAGATTTACATTTTTTCTCCCTCATTTACTGTTCGTGGCTGTTTTTGCCCCATTGACTTCCATTATAACTACATTTTTTGATTGCAAAGCCATGACACCATATTATCATGTATTTTTGATTGTTGGTGGTTTTCCCTGTTGGGAAGAGGTCAAATTTGTAATTTTTACAGTTGATCACCAGGTAGCACCATTAACCCTTTAGATAGGCCTGTGCAAACAAAAGCTTAGTTTCTGGCTTGTATTTGGAGTCATATGGAGTATAACAGCATATTATAGTATGTGTGTGTGTGAGTGTGTGTGTGTTTGTGTGTGAGAGAGAGAGAGTGACCTTTGTGCACTTACCTTGATGCATCTGAGAAAATCTAAATATGCACCTCAGCTCTCAGAACTGCATGGAGTAAACAAAAACAAAGTAAGTGTATTTATGCACCTGCTGCCTTTTGATGGTGAGAAGTACAGATGGCCTATGTGTGAAATGCTAGTCTTTTCTTGATGTAAAGAGCCATGTATAAAGCCAGTTTAAAACCTTAAAATCCTTCAGTGATACACTTTTCAATTTTTTTCTGTAAACAATCTACTCTGCATTAGATTTATGAACATAATTTATTATGAACCAAAATGCAACAACAACTTCTAATAAACTGAACAATGGTGCAAGAGTTGAGGATGGATGGAGAACTAAACAATTATTCTAAGTATTTAGTGTGTGTCTGTGTGTGTGTGTGTGTGGGTGGGTGGGTGTGTGTGTGTTCAGTCTTTCCAGCAGGACTTGCAGCATATCACTTGGTGCTCTTTGCAAGTGTGTCCACCACAACAGATGCAAGAGCTGAGTGTTCTTTTTTTTTGTCCTCTGCACCACTTGCATGTTCCCCTTTTCACTCCTGAGCTGCTGGTGCCTGCTGCTGTCTGTGGATTTGTATCTGGAGGGACAGCTGCAGGAGACTGAGACTGAGAATAGGATGCATGTAGAAACAAATGTGTAATGGCACATACCTGGTGTAGATTTTCGACACTTCCCTTGCAGCGGTTGTAATCTGTGATTTGTGACAATACATACTGCAGCTCGCTGGAGGGGTCAGGCTGCATAATAATTTCTAAAACTTTGGTACAAGTCAAGTCCTTTCTCATGTTGCTTGCTGCTCTTCTCACCATCAAATGACCAGCAGGATGGTATGCAAGGGTTTAAATCCACTTATCTTGTTTTTATTTAGTCTGCACTTCTCACCATCAAAAGGCAGCAGGTGCATAAATACACTTACTTTGTTTTTGTTTACTCCATGTAGTTCTGAGAGCTGAGGTGCATATTTAGATTTTCTCAGACGATCAAGGTAAGTGCACAAAGGTCTTTCTCACACACTCTCTCTCTCACACACACAAACACACTATAATATGCTGTTATACTCCATATGACTCCATATAAAAGCTAAAAACTAAGCTTTTTTTTGCACAGGCCTATCTAAAGGGTTAATTGTGCTACTTCATGATCAACAGTAAAAATGTCAAGTTTTATCTCTTCCCAACAGGAAAACCACCAACAATCAAAAATACATGATAATATGGTGTTATGGCTTTGCAATCAAAAATGTAGTTATAATGGAAGTCAATGGGGCAAAAACAGCCACGAACAGTAAATGAGGGAGAAAAATTTAAATCTGATCCTGCTCAAAAACTAAAAATGCATCAAAGCCAATGTTTTTCCTAATCTTGGACATGCCCAAGACTGTGATAAAAGTAAAAAAATCCAGTCCACAATCACTTTTATATTGAAAATAAGTAATTTTTTTTTCCCCAAATCAGTGACATCATTTATGAACTTGGCAATTAAAGAGTAAAAATCCTGGATTTTTTTTATTTTAGTAGTTTTGAACAGGACTGAGGTTGATTAATAGATTTATGCAAAAAAAATGGAAAAAAATATTTATCCGATAAATTTTTATAGCAGTCTAATTTAGTGGATGTTTTCATCCCGAACATAACGTAAGGGTAGTGAATTTGTCCATGGTGCATTGTTGAGTTTTGAAAAAAATTCAAAGCATTTTCCTAAAATATGTGTTAAAATAAGATTTGTCACCAAAAATCATTCCATTTGCTGAAACACAAAAAAAGTTGTGGCCAAATTAACACTCAACAGCACCCCTTAGTGGACGAAAACGTCCCCAACAGCACATAAGGGTTAAAACTATACAAGAATCGTTGATAAATCAAGAATTGGAAATCTGTCACAAAATTATTCACACTATTTTTTTTTTTATGTCTTGAACAACACATGTAGAATAATACAACAGACAATATAAAGCCAGGGAAATAAAGAAAACAATTTAATAAATACTATTAATTAAATACCTTAAAATAAATATATACTTAAAACATGCATGGCCTTTACATTACTCAAATATTTTGAAGACAGGACACAAACTGACAGTTTTGATAGCCTTTCTATTAGCGCTACTTTGAATAGTAACAAACATGGCTTTCCAATTCTGTATAAAACACTGTGAAACAGGGTTTTCTGTAAAAAAAATGTACACAGATGAATGTGAAACTTAACTAATAAAACAAATAGATTAATGACAAAAGCTTTGTTATTCACATTATCTAAAATGATTCACACGTCTGGTCTTCCTCTGAACTTTCGTGACGTAATGCCGCTTGACTGTCGGGTAGAAGTCTGCAGCGGAGCTCGCCCCAGTGCGGACCGAGGGTGCATAACGGCTGCGAAGGGGGCGCTCGCGAGCACCCTACTGAACGCTAAAATGAGGAATGGGACACCTTACGGTCTCGTGGACTTAACGGACACGCGCACGCCGCGGACATTGACCGCAAGTGCACATGAAGTGTTCCATTTGGGACAGGGCCAATGAACAGGTTCTTTCAAACGACCCGTTCGAAAGAACCAATTCACCAAAATGAGTCGGACTTCTATCATGATTGTTTCATCTTGAGATAACAGTAGCCTAGTCTCAGCCTCAGACGCCACGCACACGGACCCGCGAAGGTGGCTACGCGAGACTAGTAACGTTAGCTTGCAAATGAGGACTTTGCTTATTTGCATACAGATAAAGAACAGACCAATGGCGTTACACGTTACCTGAGCAAGACGACTTGTCTCAGAGCGGAAAGTCCTACATAGAGGATATTTGAGTTTTGGTTTAAGTGTACGCTAGATATTTCATCATGGCTTGTGGAGGGTTTGTTTGTTCCAAAACTTCTCTTTGTATCTTGAACCTTATTTATGTGGTAAGTGTCTCACGGTTTACATAAATGTGGTGTATTAGACTTGCTGTTATTCACAATAACAATACGTTTTGTCTTTATTTAAAAGTTTAACAGATTGTTTGGCATATATTCCTATCATTCATTACCATAAATAATGGAAATAACAATATGTAAGTTCATTAAATTGTGCTCTAAATTAGAAAACCAAATGAGACTGTCTTTTAATGTTGATATTCATAATTGCCTTTTCTGAGCATGTACACTCCTTAAAGTGTAACCGTCCATCGTTTCTTGTTTTCAGATGGTCAGTCTTCTAATGATTGGTGTTGCAGCATGGGGCAAATGGTTCGGACTGGTCTCTAGTTTCAAGGTGATGGCTGCTGTCATTGCTGTTGGATTGTTTCTCTTCATCGTGGCCACTGTGGGATTGTGTGGAGCTGTGAAGCATCATCAAGTCCTCTTGTTCTTTGTATCCTTTCATTCAAGAAATTCTCTCCCTATTAATAATGTGTCTATATGAGGTTTGTCTCTGTTCAACACATCGGTCTTATTTGGGCCCTAAACTCACATTTACCAGTTTTGCTGGCTTTTGTGTTTGAAAGGATTTCCTTTGTTATCAACAGCTTGTGAATTTGTCCAAAATGATGGCGAAACAACCTTAACTGGTCTTTAGTACATGTTCATTCTCTTCGTGGTATTCATTTTGCAGTTTTCAGTATCGTGCGCCTGCTTGGCGATTAATAAAGAACAGCAGGTAATTATAGTTTGCAGGACTTTGACACGTGATACTGGTTTCCTCATTCTTGGGTTTTGAAATTCTAATGTTTTGTTCTCCTTCAGAACCTTCTCCTGGAGATAGGATGGAATAAGTCTGAATCAATGCAGGAGGATTTGGAAAGATCACTGAATTGTTGTGACTTCCTTGAAGTTTAACTACAACGAGAGCTGTGTCGCTGTAAGAACCATTATTCTGCCGTTCAATCCAAGATGAATGAATTATGAAGTGTCTTCTGCTACTTGAACTTAATGTGAAAGACCCTTTAAACTTCTTGAACAAATGTTTGGTGAATGCGTTTATATAGTGAGCTTTGGTAAATATTGTATTTTTGTACATCAAAATGTTAGGTCAAAGACTATAGAATACTTGGTTAGGTTCATTTATTATAAGACATCCATTTTTATTTATAGTTAATTTACTCAATGTGGACAAAATGAAACACTTCAATAATAACTGACAGACTCTTTAACACTTGAGTAAATAGTCTGAGAAGATCACCTGAGTATGAGCTCATCTTGTTTATATGCAGTTTTATTGTGGTTGTAAAGATTATTTTCTGCTTTATTTCTGTCTTCTCTTTGTCATCAGACCTGTTTCAAGGATCAAACATGTAAACCATGTTCAGTTAAAATCCAGGCCTATGCTGACGACGCGTTACAGTTTGTTGGAGGAGTCGGTCTGTTTTTCAGTTTTACAGAGGTGAGCAAACACTGGACATCATTTGTTTCTGAAAACAGGTCAAATTAAACATGGAAATATTTAATCTAGCCGTTAACAGTTCAGTCAGTGTATTTAAGGTTTGGTGCTTGTTTCTTAGTTTTCTGTCAAAGTTTCATTTTTATAGTAACTTAGTTTTATTTCCTGTTTCAGATTCTGGGCGTCTGGTTAGCATATAGATACAGGAATCAGAAAGAGCACCGGCAAAATCCTGGAGCTTTTATTTAAAGCACACACATATTCAAGACTTTCAGCTATACTGAATTTGGATCTTGAATGGACTTTTTTTTTATGATCTGTAGTTTGTTTTGATGACACTCCAATTTCTTGATTTTTGGGGGAATAAAATAAACATTCTAAAATATTTATTTGTGGAACAGCCATTATGAGTTGCATCTTGGTGGAGTTCACAAATATTTATTGTCACAGATTATGCAAGTGCTTGGACTTTGATTGTACAACTCTTACAATGATAACGAGTTTCTAAAGTCTTGCAATAAGATGAAAAATAAAATTTTTGATTATAAATTAAACTATAAAACATTTACAAGGAACCAAAAAACATTTCCTGCTTCTTAAACAGGTCTACAGTCATTGCATTGAACTCAGTTGATCAGTAATGAGCTTGCACATTGAAACTTAAACTACACCTAACCCACTTCCACATCATTCTGATCAGGATGTGACCAGGAACCTCTACATCATCTGTTTGCGTTCCACATATTAGCCAATGGTGCGGCTCAGCTGGAGGCTGTCCAGCCGGTTTACCACAGATGCATTTATTGAGCTCTTCTTGTTCTGCCCTCTGCTGGTTGCAGTGAAGACACACTCTTCTGCGTGTGGATATGGATCACAATAAACTACCTGTCTGAGATTTTACATGGGATTAAATCTTTGCATTTTATTTCAATGGCAGATTATGATTTTGTATTTTCATTTGCGTATAGAGATTTATGTAATACTGGTACAACATATGTTATTGATTCAGTTTTAGAATGTCGTTTAGGTAATTTTCAAGCATGTAAAAATACAAAGAATTTATTAAATGTAAAATAAACAAGCAACAAAACCCGTTTTTTGTTCCAAATGTTGCAAATGTAAAATGGCACATGCTGTTTTCAGCTATAAACCACACACCTGGTATTATGTGGCAGAACCTGCAAATACAAACATAAATGTATTTGTAATATATGTATGCAGAGCCTTAAACATACTTAGATTTGTGAAAAATAATAGAGAGAGCTACAGTAGTAAAAGGGATTTTGATTCATTGACTCGAATCGTTTAAGTTCTACAAAAGGATTCAGTTGGTGAAGCTTTCAGTACATCACTACACCAGTAGGTGGCCACTCGCCTTTTTCACATCTTTATAGTGGTGTAAAGTACAATGTAAATAAAAGTATAGTCTATTCAGACTTATTTTACTTTTAAAGAGTTGAGAAAATTAGAATTGACTCCATGGATCAGAGTCATTATAACAGATCTAGATTTCAGTGAAATGAGCGACCATCTACGCAAAACGACAACAACCACAACACAGAGACTCAGCGTAATTATTTGCGTAATGCCGCTCAAATGTTCACGCGAGGAAAGGCAGCGTGGTTTCAGTAACCGCAGTAGTGTTGATGCAGCCATGTCAGGGAGACATTGTGTGTTTCTATGTGAAAGCAAAAGCACTTTATTTGCCTTCCGAAAGTAATTGCAGATAGGAATCATGGTTTAAGATTATTTACAACACAACAGCACAACCCAAATGTTAAATTTGCTACGCATTTATGGAAGATCGTTTTGTCAACCTTGGAATGTACAAGGCTGGATGCACGAAGGCTTTAAAAAAATAAAAAAAAATAAAAAGGGTCAGTTCCAACTTTGCTATGCCAATCTGGCGCTTCTGAATCAGGACTGTAAGTATGTTTTGTTATTAGTTCAAGTATTTGCTATTGACTGTTCAAATGTGGAGTCAGTTACGCGTAACGCGTCGTGTGTGTGTGAAGGGAACAGTCACATAATAGCGGAGTGTACAGCCCCATTAGAAATAGTCTTAAATCGCAGCTTTTGTGCAAATACAGGTACATCTCACATTTTTGAATATCGTGAAGTTTATTTTTTCTTGTAACTTATTTCAAAAAATGAAACTTTCATATATTTTAGATTCATTACATGTAAAGTAAAACACTTCAAATGTTTTTGTTTTAATTTTGATGATTAGAGCTTACAGCTCATGAAAGTCAGAAATCAGTTTCTCAAAATATTAGATTATTTACATTTGACTTTCAATAAATGACCATCCATACAGTATAAATTCGGGTATCTCTTGTTCTTTGAAACCACAATAATGGGAACACTGCTGACTTGGCAATGGCCCAGAAGACGATCATTGACACCCTCCACTAAGAGGGTAAGTCACAGAGTGTCACTACAGAAAGGTGTGGCTGTATCAAAGCATATTACATGCAAAGTTGACTGGAACAAAGAATTTGGATAGGAAAAGGTGCACAAGCAACAAGGATGACCGCAAGCTTGAGAATACTGTCAAGTAAAGCCGATTCAAACACTTGGAGGGGTTTTCTAGAAATGACGCGTTTGAGAGAGGACGTACAATAATGTACAGTATTTGAAAAAGAATGTGTTTTTGAACATTGAAGCATGTCAACATATTCTGTTACACCAAATATTGATCTTTAAAATAGCATCATATGACCGCTTTAAACAACGGAAGTTTATCTTTGCCTAAACTGAAGCCAGATGAACCTGCTGTAAAGCACCGTTCATCAATGATAAAGCCTGACGTCTCAATAAAATCCCTGAGCATCTTTTCAAAACTATCCAAAGCCTCATTCGAATTGGAAAGAAAAATCAGGGCCCTGTCTTCATCGATGACTGACTTTATGGTTTCTCTTTGAACTTTAGGCCCCAAAAACACGTTCTCGCAGTTAATGGAGTTAATCAGAGGAAGAAGGCAGATGCTTACTAGTAAAGGAGTCAGTGGACATCCCACCCTCAGACCTTGTGATCGGTGGTGATCTGCCATCAAAAACAGCTTCAACACGGATCTAAACTGGTCAGGTAGATTCACAGACTTTAAGCTATTAAACAAATATGGCCATTTCAGTGCACCTGGATCTAGTTTTAATGAAATAAACAGCACTGGGATTCGATCAGTGATGCGGTCTAGAACAGAAATGTGTGGTTTGCTTTGACCCGGATTTAAAATATGTTCAATAACGCTCTTCAACCTCTCTGCCAGAATCAATGCCAGAATGTTATAATCCACATTAAACATCGTAATCGGACTAAAGCGATATTGAATATCATAGCTGTAAGTATGATCGTTTTTGCCTTGGCTCAATGATTCAAAAACTGTTTGTTTAATTGGCTTGAGGTCAAAGATTTGGTTGAAAAATGCTTGTAAGAGGCCTATAATTTTACAAGCATAACGTTTATAGAAATGCACTGTTAGTCCATCTGCTGTTAGACTCTCAGACTGAGGCAAGGCCAGTATAGCATCCAGAATCTCTTTTCTCGAAACAGGTTCACTTAGAACAGTAATCAGGGTGGATTTTATGTCTTCGAATCTCTCAGTTTGGTGCAAATGATTCAAGAAGTTCAGAAGACTCTGGGATGATGTTTTTGGTATATGAAGAACCTCAGTGGATGATTCTGAACCTGGGCAACCTTAAAAAGAAATGGATGTCAAAACAAATATTGAACATTTTACATCCAAAAACAAGAGCAGGGAAAGAAAAGCTCTACCTTCTTGGTCCATCTCTTGAAGAAGTTCAATCATGTCTGAATGTCTTGATGGTTTTGGGTGAGATCTTTGAAAAGCTATTGCCTCGCATACAAGTCTGACCTTCACTCCTGGCCACACGTATCCATCCCGTTTGGTATTTATTTGTGAAATTGTCTTTATTATGCTTGAAAGTTGTTCCATACACGCTTTATCTTCAAGGAGACAAGAATCAAACTGCCATTTTGGTCCATCTGTCTGAATCTGAATTGACAATGGGGCGTGATCAGAAACGTACTCTTCTTTATCCGAGTACATTGGTCTCTTGTGAATGTTACAGGCGGATACACTTGTTAAATTATTAGTTTGCAAAAAGAAGTAGTCCAATCTCGACTGACCTTTCCCATCAAAATACGTAAAGCTTTTTGCTTCTGGGTTAAGACACCGCCAGACATCCAGCAAGCTGAAGTTTTCCAAAAAACATTGGAGAGCATCGAAAGTCTTTCTGTGACTTCGATTTCGTAAATTTGAGGTTTTGTCAAGGTCAGCGTCCATGACTGTGTTAAAATCCCCCCGACCACCAGATATGCAGAATGTGGGATGTAGGTTGAAATTTGTGTGAAATCTGTCAGCTTAATTTTTTCATCATTTGAGTTATACACATTGATAAATACGAAATCATGCCCCCAAATTTGACATGAGATTATTATGAATCTTCCCTTTTCATCGCAATTGACATTGAAACCACCACATCCGAGGTTGTTTTTGAAAAGTATGGCCACCCCTCGTGAACTTCCTTTAAATACAGTGAACGCCGCCATGTAATCGCATTCTAAATCTTGAACTTTGATGCTCCCAGTTGAGTAGATTCTATCTGGACCTACATGAGTTTCTTGAAGAAAGACCACATCAGCTTTTAGAAGACTTAAATGATGAAGCACCTCAGACCTTTTGCGGTTAAAACCGTTGACATTCCACGAAAGAATCGTTAATATTCGCTGATCTTCATTACGGTCTGTCATCCTGATATAATCACTTTCAAAATGTTCAAGTTCAAACAAGGTTTTCGGAGTTTCACTTTCATAAATAAATGGGTTGGTGTATCTAAAACAAAGCAACAAAACATTTTTTTTTAATTGCAGAAGAAGCGTTTTACAAAACCCGAATAACTGGATTATCAGGAAACAAACACACATAGGCCTAACACTTGCACAGAATCTGCTTGTTTCTTAAGTACCGCCCTGAACAAGCTATTCCACATAACCGATGTATACATATAATCTACAAGATAAAATAATAGCTAAATTAAAATAAACACTTTTTCAATACAATGATCAAGGTAAATATATAATTTACACACTTGCATATATGCACGCACACCAGGAAGTTCAAAATTATATGAATAATATTACAAGTTAAATAATAGTTTTAACATTTATACATTGTTTACCTTTTGCCCCTGTAAATTACTTTTGCAATGCAAGCTTCTGTGAAAATTCTTTACAAATTATAAAATTAAAATTAACTGCGATGTATAATTACATTTGTAACCTTATAAATATTTTGAACAATGAATTAAGAACAAAAATATTACCTTTAACAATTTAATACTTTTTGAAAATTGAATTAGATTACATTTAATTCAAATGAAAAAATATGAAATGCTTACCACTTTAAACTAGCATCCTACACTTGTCAGATGTTTTACTTGTAATAAAATGAGAATGAATTGTTTGCATTTACTTCAATTCACTGATGAGTATTTGCAAGTCAAAGTATGCAAAGAGTTTAATGCAAATGGATTTTACAATACGTCATGGCATTGCATTGGAGAGAAATACTGCCAAAATGCACCTACCTAAATGTCCTCCTTGACTTCAGGTGCCAGATGTCTTTTCTCATAGTTCATGAAGTAAATCACAGGCTGAAGACATAAGTGATGGCTGCCCTTTAAGGCCACAGCCAAACTACCAGCAGCAGCAGAACCAATGATTTAAACCTGTCAGACACGTTCATTTACTTTATGCACAGCTGGATCTATAGGAACAATCAGCAGTGGGAGTGACCAGCTATCAGCGTCTGATATAAAACACAGGATGAACATATGACAAGCAGGAGAGGCATGTTGTGTCTACTCGTTCAGAAAATATAAAGGGTCTTCTGTTATGTCCCTTTCTCAGGATACTGTATCTTAAAGATAATGTTGTAGATCTTTACAGATCTTTAAGGTAAATGGTTTTGTTGATTGTTACTCCCTGTCAGTGGAATAAGGGTGCAACATGAAAGGACTTTCATAGACAACAGATTGCAAATAACAGTGTGTTTGTGGTAATTTGAGTTCAGGGCTGACTAGGCAAAAATAAACAAAATGGTCTAGTTTTTAACCCTCGGTCTTACTCTATTAAAAGAAAAGAAAAGAAGAAATTTACAAACATGCCTAAAGTCACATAAAAATTTTAAGATGTTATACTCTTTTAGCACGTCTCAGATGATATCTCGCCCCTTTTGAACACTATCACTTGGGACTAAGATCTTTAGTGTTCCAATAGAAGAGACAATCCCATGACAAAGATGACATGATTACATCAGTTGAGCTACTTTTTACTACAAATAGACTGTGCACTTGTACAGGAGCAAATCAGATGACACTTACCAGACAACATAACTATAGACCATGAGTCAGAGTAACAAGTTTGCAACCATCTTTAGAATTTTGACTTTGAACTTCCGTTTTTGCGCTAGCTCTATAATTGCTAAAGCATCACTGTTATTAGCTGGTGAAGTGGATTTACTTATTGTAGAGTTTGTATGATCTTACATTTGTATGATCTTATCTTCACCATGGGGAAATACAAAAGGAAGACCGAAGACAATGAGCACAGTGGTGAAAAGGGGCGGAGCTGCATAAGGCCTATAACGAAACACAAACCATAAGGTCGTAACAACAATAAACATGTCAAGCAGAAGAGGTGTTGTTGTGTCTACTCTCTCAGAAAACAAAGATATAAAGACTGTTTCAACGGCAACAACATAAACAAACGTTACTGTGTATGAGCCCTTTTATGGCCCTAACTTAACTTCCAGTAGACTTCCAAATAGAATCAATAAAGCAAAGTCCCTCGAGTAGATTCTTTTTGATAAGCCAATCAGCGTAAATCAGACGGACTTATTGAAACATGCAAATGTATTTTCTGCCAGCAGGAGGTGCTTTAAAGGGATCCCTGGGTATTAAGACTTGTAATGCTTAATATAACGTAAATTATGTCTCTTACTGATATGTTGTAGAAAACCTATTAAAGATTTGTACATCGTTTGATACATATTTTAGACTATGGGGCGCCATTATTCTGATGATGTAAAATGGCTGCACTCGTGAGCTACTAGCGCTACCTGTTGCCATAACATAAGAGCTCCACTGGTGAGCAAATCTGTTCTGATGAAGAAACAAACTCATCTACATTTTCAGCAAATGTTTGCAGAACTATCCCTAAACATTCCACAGGGGTGGAAATTCACACTTTCATAAAACATTATAAAAATAGCTTTGTTTTGGTATACTTTATTCTATGACAATGAAGTTAACATTTGAATGACTTAATTTCTACAACTGAATTAACTTTAAACAAAATTAACTGATTTGACTCACAAAACAATAAAATAAATAACGCATATATGCACTAAACAGGTGCAAAATTGTTTAATCTCAGGCATTTTACATTCATGTTCCAAATGACATAGTTCTTATCATTTTTGCGATGTATCATAAAGCCATAGCAGAGTAATGGAAGTGAAAGGCAAGGCAAAATGTTATATAATCAATAAAGCTTTAAACAACAGCATCATTATCAGTTATTAATGATCAGTTCTCTCCTGTTCTCATCACATCATTCCTCAGAATTCAGTTACAACACTGTTATTCATCAGACTGAATCATAAAAACACAACAGTTCTGATCCAGCATGCTGGTAGGTGGCTTAAAGACAGGCTCTTAACACACGTGTCTGTATTGACCAGGACAAGACTCTTGTCAGATGGTCAGTGTGTAGATCGCACCCAGCACCTCCAGCCACACATGATCAACACGTACAACAGCACATCTGCTGCTGATTAGAATCAGTCAATTAAAAGGTATCGACAGAAAAGTGGGGTGTGAAGTCATCTGACAACACATAACTGTGCAAATAAAACACACATGCCCCACAAAAGGAACAGGGCTGAGGTGAACACATGTAAGCTGATACAACAGTTATGAGTCTGGAGAAAATACTTGATGTGTGTTAGGAAACCGTCTGGAATTGTAATCTGGGTCCTCCGTTACTCGTTTCTTGATGTCGTTTTTCAGCTAAAAAAACACAAATATATTTATAAATAATATATATTATGATATTTAATAAATGCAATATATAAACAGGGTTCCCACTCTAAGTCAAATGTAAAATTCCATGACTTTTACTGACTAAAAAGCTGAATTTACATGAACTATTATGAACGGAAAAACAGACCAACGTTTTTTATCGCTATATGCTCTTTGATATTTTTTAGACTTTGTTTTTAAACTCGGTCTTTGAAGAGGTCATTTTGTAGCCATAGCTCTAAAAAAAATTCGGCCATATTTGCCTCAGTTAACCGGTACAGCCAGCTGACTGCATTTGACTTAATGATTGCCAGTTGACGAGCGGGAAGGGAATAAAATGGAGCTGAGAAAATAGCCCAGGGCTCAACGCTAAGGATTTTTTCAGTGGTTAAAATTATTACTTGCCTGTTAATATTTTCACTAGCCTTGCCACAAAAAATAAATAAATAGTTATATAGTTAAATAAAATAGTTTGATTTATCAATTTAGATTTTTGTATTCTAATAAATAAACTTGACACCAATATTTTAGAGTGCAAGTAAGATGCTGAGAGAAACTCAATTCAGAGCTCGAGCATGTCAGAGTCTGCCTGTCTGCACGCTGTTTACACAGAACAAAGCGCACGAGTAGCCTACTGATTGGAGTTGATGAACAAAAATCCCTGATGTTCCATGACTTGGACAAAAAATATATAAAATTCCCTGACTTTCAATGTCTGGAATAGACCTTTTAAAATTCCATGATATTCCAGAATTGCCATGACCCGTAGGAACCCTGTATAAGATAATGGTGGCTATGCTTGTGGAAATGCCCCATGTCTTGTGTGAATAAAAAAATTATGGGTAACTAATACTGAAACGTGTATATATTAAGAACATCAAAAAGGTTATTATAGTTAACTAAAACTGAAACACTTTATTTCAGCTAGTTGCTCATTTTAATTTGACATTAATGTTACATTTGAATTCAAACTTGTACTAAAATTGTCAAAGTAAAAATTGAAATGGTGTAAAAGGGTGTATAAACATTCTACATCCAGTTTGCTGCCTCGATTCAAAACAATGTTTCACAATCCTGACATGCATAGTGAACAAATATCTAGTTATAGGAACTTGAGCATGTATGTTTGCATATGTCTATTTCAAGACATAATATGAAAATATATTTTCCCACAAGGTACCTGTTCACTGTACGCTTCTTGAAGTTCTGGTTTTTCTAAATCTCCTTGTAGGGCGTTGGGAGCTGAGATGGGTGTTACACCGGCTGACTTGGCAGCTTGACTCACAGCCTCAGAGAGTGACAGTTTCGGGCCGTCACTCTTTACCATCTAGGAGACACACAATAAGAAAAATGTTTATTGTGATGCTTCCGGAGAGGCAAACCAGTCTGAATGAATACAAAGACATCAGCAAATGTGTACATTAGCTCAATGTTAACATGTAGCTGCACGAATCTAAACATTTACCTTCCTGCGCTTTGCTGGCATCCCAAGCAGATATGCATCAGAGAAAGGAGGCTGGGCCTTTATCTTCCTCTGACTGATCTGATCTTGTCTGATAATAGGAACCCACTCCTGCAAACAACACGGCACATCAAATGGACACTCAGAATAAGTCATATTTTCAGTTTGACTTTTAATGCAAGTACTAAATCTGTAGAAATAGCATGTTTTGGTGGACACATTGTTTTTACATTTACATTTATGCATTTAGCAGACGCTTTTACCCAAAGCGACTTACAATTACATTCAGGTTATACATTTTCATTGGTAAGTGTGTTCCCTGGGAATCGAACCCACAACCTTTTGCGCTGCTGACGCAATGCTCTACCACTGAGCCACACAGGAACAGTTTTTGAAGTGGACGACAGAAAATCAACTCACAGGAGGCAATGCGGCTGCCCAGGCTTCAGCATCTCTTCCTGTTTCCTCCCCTCCAACAGCTCCCTCTCCTTCCCTAGCTGGACCTCCCACTGCTCCTGCTTCCTGGGAGGAGGCCAGAGCTTCTTCTGCTGTAGTAGCTGGTGTTGGAGAGAGGCTTTCCCCCATCTGAACCATGTTTGTGAGATGTTATTATATGAGACCATAAAGTATGAGAACAGTCAGTTATACTTATGTATATGTCCGGTCTGCAAAGCAATTGCATTTCATTGTAAATAAATCACCAAGAAACCTTTGTATGTTTATTTACCTCAACGTTCTGAGGCTCAGAATGCTGTATGGGCCTCTCTACTGATTCTTCACTCTGAGAAAACATATGCATTTAAAGTCAATGCAAAATGTCATGTGAGATCCATGGTGTAATATTTCCTGAGTGAAAGAATCATAAAACTGGTGGAATCTGAAAAAATATATATATTATCTTGAACGTGTGAAATCAAACCTGTGTGTGGATGACATATTGAGTGATCTGTTGCTCTGTGATGGGGATGTGCTCCAGTATCACTTGCAGCCTCATGGTCATCATACTGGTTAACCAGTTCACCAGGCTTGGGTTGACCTCAGCTGACATGGTCCTCTAACAGAGAGGAGATATGTAAATTCATGTTAGGGATCCATTGAGTGTACTTGAACATACATATACTTTCCTCACAGAAAAGATGAGTAAATATGTACATTAAATATATTCTACATTTTAATAACTATTTTAATATCCCCTAGCATTTTCAGGTTTTCCATGACCACGGAATCCTGTTTTGATGCGTCTAACCCCCAACACCTTTATCATTAATTGCCAAGTTTCCTTCATCAACCCCAGCCCCCACCAACATGGAAATGTCTCCTCCGCAATTGTATTTACAGTGAGCAGGTGTAGGATGAACAATAAAAGAATAACCAAGACGAAAGGGTTTGTAGGAGTCAGACGGCAGTTGTTTTGGGTACTAACGATGCGGTGGTTGATGACGGCAGTAAGGGCACTTTGGTCTCCGTTCAGACAGTAGAGGTTGAGGGCAAGACACTCAAAGAGTGCACGGTTACACAGCTGCAGGAGCTGAGGTCCAAACGTTTGATCTGAAGAAAAAAAAAAACATTTAATGTGGTTCAAACAATGGATCTGAATTAACAAAACATAATGTATTTCATATGTTTTTGTGTCGAAATTTAGTTTCAGCATTCCTACAGAGCCCTTGGACATGATAAAAGAATGAAACTGCAAGCTAATAATAAGCTAATATTTGGTGAATGCATGTTGTTTATCAATCTAAATAGAGACTGATCCTCATGACACTTCTTGTCTAGACATACCGGTGCAACGCAGAATGTGGGTGGCGATGCCTTCAAGTTGTTGTCTGAGAAAAGCCCGGTTCGTCTGGGTGATATCCACCCCATCACGGACTGCGACGGTTGACTAGATGGGATGGACAGGAAGCATACACCTCAAATTTACATCAGTTCCATTGAATGGAAATCTTGTTTTCATTTTCTTTAAGCTAAGCAACATCATCTTTGGCATGCTTTGACTTTATATCATATACTGTGTTCGCAGTAATTCACTAACAATGGAAGTCTAGGCACAACACATTCCTGAGAGTTCAGCTTGTATTTTCTTAAAATGCTTTATACATTAATTACTCTATACAAATGTGTTATTCAAGTTATTCAACATAACCCTGAAAATGGTTACTATAACTGCCATTTATTTTAAAATATAAAAATGTTATTTATTCCTGTGATGTCAAAGCTGAAATTTCGGCAGCCATTACTCCAGTGTCACATGATCCTGCAGAAATCATTCTAATATGCTGATTTGGTGATCAAGAGGCATTTCGTATTATTATCAAATGCTGAAAACAATGTTTTGTGGAAATACAAATGTTTTGTAACATTATAAATGTCTTTACCGTTATTTTTGATCAATGTAATGTAATGCAATGTAATGTAATGCAAAAAAAAAAAATGTAGCTCGTCTATAGTAGACGTCCACTTTACATTTACAGTACTTTTTACAAACTGAGAGATCAGTGGAATTTATTTTGTGTAGTAATAATTGCCAGTGTCACAGAGCTTTTCATAGTTTTCAAAAAGTCAAGAAAGAATCCAGGGATTCTTACAAAACTTTCTGTGATGTACTCCTCAAGTTCAGCAATTAAGTCATCAGCAGCTGCCTATAAAAACAGAAAGAAAAAATAAGACATGGAAAGAGAAACCGAAAATAGGAAAAATTTAAGAATCAGACCAGGGAAAACAAAAGTGTACACGAGAGGACACATTTGCAGAATCAAACAACTGCATATACACATTAGAAACTTAAGTGTACAGTAAGAAATGGGATACAAGAGTGTTTACAAACAGTTTCAAATAATGATCCGTGTACATTCCTTGACTGCTGTCAGTGATAACATCTTGTATGTCGCATTCAATTACGTAAATATCCCTTTTTGCACTTCATCTGTATTCATCTTACATTCATCTGTTTTTATGTGTAACTTTTGTGTAAAAGTAACTTTTAAAAACAGACAAGGTAATGTCAAATCACTTTCAAAGCAAACAAACTAGTTACTTCCCCTTTTGAATTTCAATTTAGTCGAAGCAAAACCATGGGATATTCAGGATATTTAGGGCACTCCAATGCAGCTGTAATGTTTTTTGGAGGTCATTGTAAATATTTTAGACTGCTGTCACTCAACATTTTAGATGTTTCCCTTATGTACCGAACCCATTACAGGTTTTGGAGTCTCCATTAATAATCTGTCGAGTCTAATCAGGTGTAATTGATTAGAAAGGCATTCAAGACTGACAGTTTTAGGGGGTGTTCCAGGACCAGCATTGAGAATCAGGTCACTTGACACTGCTAAAGAACAACTTACAGTGATGTTGGCCTCTGTGGGCTCGCGGCCTTGCAGGAAATGCTCAGTGAAGAACTGAGCAAGATGGGGCTGGATACGACCAAGTGGCTGATGCTGCCCGTGGAGCAACAACACCATGTCCACCATGGAGAAGTTCTGACAGACCAAAGCCAGCAGATCACCGAAGAAACCTTAACACAAACACAGGTTCTTTAGTTTTACTCATTCTGCTTGGATATAAAAAACGAAACGAACTAAAGGGAAATGCATTAACCCCAAAGAGCTCACCCATAGCGTCTCCAGTACCAGGGGTGAAGATGTTACTAGTCTGGGAGAGCCTTTGGATGAACTGTGCGATGCTCTCAGTTTCGTTTTGAGGGGTACCCAGAGAGCCCATCATGGTGGACAAGACGCCCTGGACTATCCCAGTGAAGAGCTCAGGGTTCAGACCTTCACCGGCTGTGGCGCCCCCAGGAGCGGTGGCTGCGTTTGGTGGGGCCGTGGGAGCGGTAGGGGTCGAGGTGGGAGACTGTCCCGCAGGAGGCTGAGAGAAAAGTGTTTGGGAAGCCTGATGACAGAGATGCATAAAACTGTCTTATAAGCACTAGCATGCATTACAAAATCCAGTGAGAAAAAATAAGCAGAAATCTAGTGTTCTGGCAAGTGAACAGGAACTGTCAAGATCCAAAATGGGGAAAAAACCTCAGGAAAATGGTTGCTCAAGGTAAATGGTTTCATATAAGTTAGTCACGGCATCTATGGTACCAATGTTTGAAAACGATGAGTATTGTAATCAAATCTGGAAAACAGTCTATATGGCCAAAAGAGACTATTCACCTGCATGAAGTCTGTGACCCCCTGGATGAAAGTAGGGACCCCAGGCATGGTGACCGTTATAGAAGGGCCCTGGCCACCTCCGGCAACAGCTCCTCCCAGTAGAGAACCCAGCAGCTGCTCCAGGTTTCCCCCTAAAGGATTCTCCTGAGGAGGTGGCGGTGCAGATCCAGGTTGAGGAGTGCTGGTATTGGTACTGTTAGACTGTGTGGACCCAGAGCCACTTGAGGTGGTTGAGGTGGTGGATGGAGTGCTTGTGGAAGAGGACGTGGAGAAGGTGAATGTTTGTGAAGAGGATGTGGTGGTTTGGCTGGCTGTGGATACAGAGAACAGTAAAATATATTATACCATGCCCTAACCAGAGGTACAGCAGTATTACATAAAACATTTTCAGTCTTAAGAGAATATCAGATACTACAAGAGGACTATGATCTCGTTTGAGCTGATCAACATGTTAGTTATCAAATAAAATACTCAGAACTCATATGTTATCAATTTTAAACAAAGCAGTGTATGTAAATTAAAGTTTTTTTATGCAACTGTACCCATCTGCCCTGCAGCCCCTGACAGAAGCTGGCCGACCAGTCCACCAATCATCTGATTCAGAGCAGCAGGAGGAAAGTGTCCAGCCTGAAGGGAAACACACACATCCGTATAAAACCAACACACAATGATCAATCTGAGCAAGGACTTCTATAAAACTTGAAAATGCATGACTTGCATGCTTATGAATGCATGCTTATGAATTTAGCATATTGCAACTTCCAGAGCAGCAACTTATTTGTAACTTATTACAAACACATTATATTTCAATATAACATTTTATGGTTTACAACTTATACTATAATTTATATATATAATATAATATAATTAGATGTGATAGACACATATTTATATGACAGAAACTACTACAACAGTTTGCTATGGCAGAATACAATAGCGAAATCTTTTAGCGGAAATGTGTGACCCGTGCTGTGCTGGCAAAATGAGTCGGAATGCGCACCGGCTAATTTTGAGCTACAGACAAAAAAAAAACAGATTTCTGGTTTTCACAAAAATGTGTTCATTAAGCCCTCATCTAGCAATCCCAATGCTCCAAATAGTAATAAATCTTCTAAATGTATCTTTATTTGCACATTTTCTCATCTGATTAACACCTCTATATTCCGGAAATATCATGGGAATTTCATTCACCTGTCCCTGTTGTTGGCCCATCATCGGTGGCACAGCTGCTCTAAGGTTAATAGTGGGCCCCCTTGTGGTAAAAGTAGGGTTGGCCATCCTGTGAGTAAAGAGGGTCTGGTGAAAACCACTCTGGCCTGAGGTGGGTAGGGGGGTACGGGGCCTGGAGTGGAGCCAGATCCAACGTTTGCTGCTGGTGGTGTGGTCTGTTGCCCCTGCTGGCCGGTAGAGGCACCGTTTGCCATGGCCATAGCTTGCTGAGTGACTTGATGCACAATGGCTTGCATGAATTCTGGAGGTAGACCTGGAATATGAACAGTAGGGGAGGCACCTGCAACATGCAAACATGTGCATTACATATGGTGCAGATCACACAAAATCTAAACGTTATCATCATGTTTATAAATATAACTGTTTTCTATTTATTAAAGACTATTTAAAAACTAACCAGGTTGTCCAGTGCCAGCAGCATTTTGTCCATTTGCCTGTGCAGCATTGCCAGAATCTGAAACATTAAACAATTCATTTAAATTCTAGTAGGGAAAAAAAATGGTTACACCACTTACACACGCATACAAAAGACACCCACCATCAATGTTCATCTGCATCATCACTACAGGCTCCATGGTTTGATGACTGATCCGGATGACTCTGGGCCCTGGCTGTGCACTCTGCTGATTGGCTGGACCAGGTTGACCGGCAGGCGTTGGTCCCTGGCCTTGCTGATCTGATTGGCCAGTAGACTGAGGTTGACCATCAGCTGCTGGTCTGCCATTGGCTGACATAGTCACAGTAGTTCCAAGATTCAACTGCAGAATGTTACAATTTAATTAACATGTTTTAATTAGGCCTACTTCAACAAATTACCATTACAGACCCTGCGTATCAGTATTTCCAGCAACTCTGGAAAATTTACTTCATCCAAAAACACCTCAATACTCATCTATAAAGTGCTCTACAAAACTTTCACTTTCAGGGTTATGCAGTACATGTTTCCCGCTGCACGAGTCTCACAGACCACATCCTTACCTGCACTGGTAGGTGATGCACGCCTGCTGGAGTCAGCACAGAGGAGGTGTAGTGAGACATGGGGCGGATAACATGCAGGTGTCGGGGAGGATTGCTCAGGAGGTTACACCGTAAGTCGCTCAGGGCGACAAGGGCGTTTCCCAAGAGACGGAGGGCCTCCCCCACGAGGTTGAGAATGCGTTGGTCTTCATCCCTCTCTTGGGTCTGTTGTTCAAAAAGAAAAACTAATATAAATATTTAACCTATTTACTAAAATGATGCACAAACACCAATTAATGAACCTACTGTCATATTTCTGAACAAAAGTATTAATTCTAAGCCATAGGATCTAAGCTGTTAATGCAGTACCATGTGACAACAAATCACTAAATATTTATATATGATTGCATTGCTAATAACATTTTTACATCTCATTTTTCATTGCCTACTGAAAATGTGAAAAGACATTTTTATATTATGCTGGCTAAATGACTTATCATGGCCTCACTTTCTAAATTAATTTGCATTCACATCAAGGTAATTACGGCGCCTGAGTTCTACATAGAGAAACCATTTATGATGAGTGGGCTTCTTACATTGTTGTTGTAGTCTGCAATTGTGGCCGCCTCTAAAATGAGGTGAGCTCTCTGAATGAAGGGCTGGAGTCTTTCCTCCACTCTCCTCAGCTCTGTTAACATCTCCACCATCTCAGCTGGGCTTGGGTGGCTGATAGAAAGGCAGAAACAGGATCATCATAAATCGGTGTTTCAATATGCAATGTGTGTTAAACATTGAATATCAGGGTATCACTTTAATACACTTATGATAGCAGAGGAAAGCAAAGGCTTACACAAACTACTAATCTGTTTATAGATTACTGTGCAAGAGTAAGTGAAGTAGAGTATGGTTATGTATATAGTGAATAAATCAAACAAAGACTATGCTTAGTCAACAAAACAAGACAGCTTACACTAAACATAACCTTTAGTTTGACACTTCAAAAGCAAGTCACTAGTGGTAAGAATGGTGGTTTGTCTGACTTTTAAAACTGAGTAGGATACAGGAGTAGTGGGAGCTTTGCTTCTCAGTGGCTAGCAGACACATCCTATTATAGCTAAACACCCACTGATGGTTAGCATCTGCGCTGATTAACTGCACATGAAACCAAGCAAATGTGACTCATCATCTGTGTGGAGTGTTATTGTATGTATTGTATTATATCAACAACAACAAAATTGAAGATCCTGCGCTCTTTTCAATCCAGTCATGAATTCTAATTCCAAGTCATAAATTCTTCCAAAAGGAGTAAAAACCTCAATACTTATAATTAATTAGCTGTATATCTGAAAAAAGGGATTACATGCCGAGATGCAAGCAATATTCTTTTATTGGTACAAAGTGTTGCAAACTAAAGTGCTCAATGCATTTAAAATGTTTCAATATCCTTCCCCTTTTTTTTCTTTTGGATACACCGCAAATGAATTTCAAGCATTGTATCATCTACTCTGGATTTTGATAAAACCACACCGATCACATGCTTTGGAGTCAATGTCTCAAATGGACAATAAAATCATTGTTTTACTAAGGGAGGAAACATGAACATAGACTCTTGTGGAATTTTAGCTTTCTTAAACTTGTTCAAGGATTTGCATAGTTATTTAAGAGTAAGCTAGCTTATAATAACTTACAATGCAAAATAATATATTTATATTACCGTTCAAAAGTATGGGGTCAATACAATTTTTGTATTATTAATAAATATATTCAGCTTTGTCGTGTTATTACAAAAATAAATATTTCAAACAAATGCTGTTCTGTTGTATATTCTATTCATAAACGAATTTTTCAAAATTGATAACAAGAAATGTTACTTGAACACCAAATCAGCATATTAGAATGATTTCTGAAAGATCACGTGACACTGAAGAGGTAATGACTGCTGAAAATTCAGCTTTGCATCACAGGAATAAATTACATGTTAAAATATATTCAAGTAGAAAAAAGTATTTAAATTGTAATAATATTTCACAGTATTACTGTTTTCACAGTAAATGCAGACTTGATGAGCATAAGAGACTTCTATCAAAACTTTTTTAAATTAAATTTAAACTTTCAGATTGTTGTGTAGATATAATTGTTTTATATAAATTGTTTACACACACACAGAGAGCGAGAGAGAGCGAAAGCGAGAGCGAGAGAGAGAATTATATACAGCAAGATGGTAGTTTCCTAACTTAGTGAGGTAAATCAAAGTGGCAAACCTACATTTCTTAACCTGATGTCAAATGTTAATGTCTAAGGTAGACTGAACTGAGTTCATGCCTACTCCTTCAATAGTGAAATCTCCCAGTTTTAAGAACTCCTTCTGTTTCACCTCACGTTGTAGGCGGTTGACTTTAAAGTGCCTGTACATTTCCCACAAATTTCATTATGGGGCCAAACCAAAAAGTACAATTAGACAAAAGGAACATTGTTGTCAGGTGTTTATGAAACTTAAAGACAGAAACTCACAATTACTTTCCAATTTGTTAGTCATTCTCCAGAAAGAAATAGAATCTATCTTTCATGTGGCAATTCAGTGTTGATTCAAAAGGATTTAGCAAATTTAGTACACAGTCAGTTTAAGAAACATTAAAGATTTAACCAGAAATAGGATTGTACATTTCCTTTTTTCATGTGGATTTTCTTATTGAATTACCATAGGGTAAGACCTGCTAAATATTGTCACATGTATCATAATTACCAGGCTTTAATTCTCCCAAAAAATATTTTAGAAACCACTAGATTTTCTAATCACAATACCAAAGCCTGAACAGGGTAAGGGGAAGTAGTTTGAGCTACTACGAAACTATACCAGATTTAGAGTGAATCAACAATAAAATGTTCAAGTGGACATTCCTTGACCTATTAAAAACATGAGAAAAAAATGCCCCACTGTGTTTAAATAGCCTAACTTATTAACAAGAAGAAATGATGACTAAAATAGTGAAAGAGTGGCATAATAACTGCTGTGCTGTATGCAAGATGGTTAGTCCTTTAACTTCTTGACTTATTTTTGACTCATAACTTCCATTAACTTTAATTTAATTAAAAGCATGTTTCGATATGAACAAAAAAATGCTTAGCAAAACAAAACCGTTTAAGGAAGTTAATCTAAAAATAATATTTCATCAAATAACCCATGTGGTGTTTCCCCTTCCTCCCAAGGAACACAAAATGAGAATTTTGAAAGAATCATTATGCAGATTTTTTACAATACCACTGTTATAAAACAATCAAAACAGAAAAGAGAACTGATTCTTCAAAATTTCTCTCTCTTTTTTAGATTGATTATTCCCTAAACTACATTGGAAAAACAGACAAAAGAAAAAAGGTAATTAATAAATCAGGATTTATTATATTATTAAGGAAATACTTCAATTATAATTATGACTGAACTGGTCCTACCTGAGGCCTGCTGGAGGGGGTGGAGCACCATCAGTCTGGGTGGAGGAGGAAGAGGATGGTGGGGTACTGGACGGAGGAGGAGAAGTGTCCATGGGCTGTACAGTAGGAGATGGAGTGGAAGTGGAGGAGGTGGGTGGAGGTGCAGAGTCCTCCTGAGATGCTGAGCCATCCTCGGGCTGCCCCTACGAAAGAAGGCAGAGAAAACGGAATAATCAAACAATCAATAAGCAATGAGCATGCACATTTATTTCTTCCTCATACCACAGTATGCAATAAGCCAATCAAGGTAATTCTCAGGAATATAGCTTACCTCCAGTCTCTGGATCACAGCATTGGTGTCTCTCAGCAAGTTCTCAGCCAATAACAGCCGCAGTCTGGGCTCACTTTGCAATGACTGGTCCAAATCTATCTGAACATTCACAGAGCCATTGGTCTGGAAGAAAGAATTATATGGCATCATTGTATTATAGTAAATTAGGTGTGTGTGTGTGTGCATATGCATATAAATTAGTGGTGGGCATAGATAATTTTTTTAATCTAGATTAATCTCACCGTAATCTTGGAATTAATCTAGATTAAAATGGCTCATTTGAATTCTGCCGAAGGCATTCAGAATATGTGTGCTACCCAAATAATGACTAAAAGTAAGTCTTTGAGAACGGGTTTCTCAAGCCAGGTGGCGCATTAGACCAGGGGCTCATCTCCTGTTTCCAAAATGCATCACAAACTTTAATCTCTTCCCGTCCCAATCCCACGAAAAAACTGGAGGAAAATCCCGTTCCACTCCCGGAAGAATGACTCCCATTCCCTCCCACTCCCGTGTTGTTGTTTTTTTGTTTTTTTTGCCGATAACTGTCAATTACAGTAAAAATATAGTACAGATCACAGCGTGCCCACCTTATTAGTTGAATAAAAACCCAAAATGTCACAGGTCCCTTTTCTATTCTAACATGACAGTGTCTCTGTGTATAAGACACGGATCAAGGAGAAATGATGATTCAGTCAGTGTGGAAGAACTTGACTGGTCTGCAGAAAGACAAGTCCTAATCCCAGCTGAACACTTCTGGTGTGACTTTAAATGCAGATCTTGAGCCAAAAACTCATCACCAAACACCGCTTTCTGCAGACCAGTCAAGTTCTATAGAAAAGGGACCTGTCCAAACTGTTGCTATAAAATTAGAAGCACACAATTCCCCAGAATATCATTATATGCTTAAACATTAAGATTTGTACTCATGGAAATTACTAAAGAAGTCAAACCTTTCATTAGAAGGGGGTGGCCCAATACTTTTGGCAATATAGTGTATATGCTAATGCTAGCCAATTTTATGCTAGCCAAAGCTGTTTTTTTTATAAATATATATTTAATATAATAATAAATATATTAATAAATATTATAACAATTTAAAATATTTATATATTAATATATTTTTAAATGTAATTTATTTCTGTGATAGCAAATTGCAAAGCTGACTTACTCCAGTCTTCAGTGTCACATGATCCTTCAGAAATCAATCTAATATGCAAATGTTGTGCCCAAGAAACATTACTTAGTTTTATCAATGTTGAAAACAGTTCTGCTGCTTAATAGTTTTGTGGAACCTGTGATGCATTTATTTTTTCAGGAATAACTGATAAACACAAAATAACAAATAAAAGAACGTTTTATCTATAAATGTTTTTAGCATTTTAAATATTTTTTGATCAACAATGCATCCTTGTTGACTAGAAGTATGAATTTATTATTTTTTTGCATGCAATTTCCACCATTACAAAAGGCCTCTCTTTAGTTCACAATGGTCCTCACCCCCGTGCTGGAACTGACACGTGGATTTCTTGCACTGTCTCCCAGGCCTGTCATCATCTGCTGAATGGACATCTGAGGAAAAATAAATACATTAAGCAAAATTAACAAAAATAAAAAATGATAGCGAGTATAAAACAATTCTACCTGAATTTGCTGAGGGTCCATAATGTTAACCGGAACATTAAAAGTACCCAGCATAACATAGCTGTTTGCATTGCGGTCATGCGTAGGCCCAAGAGGGGTCCCTTGAGAGCCACTGGTTGAGTTTGGGTTCTGATTTCCTCCCTGTGTTGCCCCAGAGGACCCTGGTACGCCACCCGAGCCGGAGCCCTGTTGAGTGGTCTGCGGTGGGGCCCGCTCTACCAGGTGAATTACTTTTCCGTCCACATCTAGACAGAGATGGATGAACGGGGACAAGTACAGAAGAGTCACAAGACTGCAAAGGGAATATTATTCAAAAGCACATGCAGAGTTGACCAAAAAAAGTTGTAGTTTCACTCTGCAATTCGACAGAATTAGCTTTAAATGGAATCATATACACAAAATGTCAAAAATGGAGTTCCCTTGAAGGATTTGGAGTCAGCTGTTTTTATGCAAATCAACTCACTGTACTCTGTTAGGGTTTTCTCATCCTGAAGTACTCTGCCCTGATAAATGAGTCTTTGTTTGTCAACAGGAATTCCAACAGAGGGTGATATGTGCTCCTTGAACTCTTTCACGGTCATCTACGAAGTGAAACGAGAAGTTGTCAATTCAAAAGACAATTGGCAGACAGTGGACTTCTGTCTTTATCTGCCGTCACATTACTTGTTCTTCACCTTAAATTGAGGTCAAATGCAGAATGCCAAGTCATCATTATACAATACATGTAACAATGAGAATAATAAGAAAAGTCCAGCTTACCTGTGCCTGAACGGTGTAACTCCTGCTCTGGGAGTCCAGGGTTTTCACAGTCACCTCTATGTTATTGTTTGATTGTTCTTCCATACTGTCTGTATTAATCTAAAAAACAATAATAACCAGGCAGAAAGTTAAAAAAAGAACCTGCTGTCTACCACTGAACATGTAAAATCATATAACTACGTCACAGCGAAGGAAAAGTGTTACATTACACAGGCCACAACTGATACCCAGCTGTCACGGACACCCCACCTTTCCAGAAGTTTTTTGATTTACTAGAAGCATATTCTAGAAACATATGCTTTTAGACATTAAAAGCTATTTAACTGTAAAAACAGCCTAATGAAACACCTGCTACAAACAACATGCTAACAGTCACTTGCCGCTAAATGTCCCTCAAACAAGCGTTTATATAGCATTTTTAAGATAACATATGTCCATTTATTAACAACACATTACGTATTCGCGCAATTTGACTGATTTTCATCGATAAAATAAGCAACAAATAGTTATAAACAGACTAATTAAAGTGCGCTCGAGCTGTGCTAACACGTTAGCACTCCCATGTTTGCCCTACCTCGAGACGCGGTTATTCCTGGTTGCAATTTGTTGTTTTGCATATAACCTATACTTTCTGAGTTTACTAACAGTATGGCTGTAATATGTGCTTGTTTGTATAAAAACGACTAGTTAATCCATTGATGTAGCGAAGCTAACAGCATCGCGCTATCTTGCTAGCCGGTGTTGCGCGACAAGACAAGCTCAAGTAAGTATGCGATGACGTCACTGCGTTCTCATAAACTCTCTAGTGTAATGAACTGTACGTTTAAAATTAATAAATTATCAATTTAAAGTTAAATATTAAATATTAAGTTAAATAATAAAAGTATTAATAATACATTTTAATGGAAAAAATAAATAGCATTTTTACACTCATTGTTTACACAAACAGGCCTAGAGTACAATCTATAGACTACAATCCACATACCCTGTTGAAAAACTAGCATATACTGGTTAGGTATGTTCAAAGATGTTTTGAAGCATGGCTGCTGGTTTGAGCTGGTTTAAGCTGGTCCTTGGCTGGTCCTAAGCATATAGTTCCTGCTCAGGACCAGTTTAGGACCAGTGCATGACCAGCTTAAACCAGCAGCCATGCTTCGTAACTTACCTAACCAGCATGCTGTTTTTTTCAACAGGGTATATACAGTAAATATATATAGCCTATTTGTGTGCCATTTACTGATATGCCTGATTTCCCCTTCAGCGGTGGTCTGTGGAACAGTCAAAGACCACAGTTTCCATTTATGTTATGTATTTATTTCATGGTTGGAAAGAGACAGTCATGCATAATGTTTATGCTCTCTATCATCATTAGTTCTCTTATACCCAGATAACAAAATCTGCACATGTGGTCATCGTTTGGACAGTTAGCATTGTAATGTGAAAACTGAGATGATAGAGCTTAGGCAACAAATATGTTTTTATTTCTATAATATAAAAAACACTCCTGATAGCTTAGATTACAGTTTTTTTGTTATGGCATTAAATGAAACAGCTGTTTGCAAATTGACTTAGCAATTAAAAGTCAGGATAACTTCCACAAAATATTTATGCCTTTCTGTAGTTCTGATAAATAGCACTGACTGTTCATGCTATGCATAGAAAAAACAGTGACGCAGCATATTAATTATTGACATATAAGTACAGTGAGGGGGCAACGGAAAATGGAAAAAAGATGAACGAAGGTGGGCCAAATTGGAAGCATGAGAAGGGGAAGTGGCCCTGTGGAACAGTGCAGAGGCGTCAACTGATGAGAAGATCCATTCAAGTGTGATGTATATCAATGTATGGTGTGCAGAAAGAAACCTGACCTTGCATAGGGTGGTTAATGCCATCAGACACTGGCATCTGACATGGCACTGCATAGTGAAAGTTCCTTAATGTAAAACACTCTTAAAAATAAAGGTTCCAAAAGAGGATTTTTGAAGTGATACCATGGAACAACCATCTTTTTATTTAAATTTTTTAGAACCTAAATAACCTTCCATTGAAAGGTTCTTAAAAATACAAAATGTTGTTAAAAAACTAAATAATCTTTTCCACTATAAAGAACCTTCAGTGGAATAAATCCTCTATTGGTGTTAAAGTTTCTTCATGTAAACAATAGAGAACTCGTTTCATGAAGTGTGTGATAGTTTCCAATATCTTTATCATTTAAAAGAGGGTGAGACAGCCCACGAGTTTCAGTGCTGCAGACTTGTAAGTTATAAACTTGTGTTTACTTCTTAATTATACGATGAAGCATCTTTGGGGAAAGCAAATTCAAATACAATATTACTTAAAATTAGTAAATCAAACTCCATTTGCTGAAAAAAAAACAGTTGGCATGGTCTTAAGATGAGGCAAATCAATGAAACTGCTTACATGCAGAGATACTGTACATGGAAACATTGCAGCTTTCTTTTTATAGAAAAATTACAGTGAGTTGACGGTTATGAAGCAAATTCTCACTCCCACAGGTCACCAACAACTGAAATCTCCATAGTCCAGATCTACATCAATCGTACTGCAGTGTGACAAATAAGAAATCACAAGTAAGACTGCTTGTAGCACATTGATCTGATCTTATCATGGGGCAGACTCCTTTTACAAATCTTTAATGTAATAGAATAAAATTCATTGTGAATTCATTATTTAGTCTCACAAGAAATAGGATCCAACTACAGACAGAAGTCAGCTTGAGTGGAAGATGGATGCTGGAAAAAAAACAGTTAGAAACTGAGACACAAGTAGCTGTTTATTCCGTTAGACATGTACCCTAAAAATGTAAATGAGTTAGTCTACAAACAAACATAGGCGCCTTCGAGTCCAATATCAACAGTATGCAAATAATTCCAGTAACCATTGTTCCCACACATTTTGACCTTGCCAGATATTTTGGATTATTATGTACTAAAAAAAAAAATATTGATGAGTATATTGAGTATAAAAAATGTAGTATATTTGTGAGTTTGTTTGAATGATTTATCAAAAATAGGTGACTCGATTTACAATTGACTTACAAATCAGGCATTATTAAGGCCTGCAGACAAGAATAAACCTACACAAATGTCATTTGTTAGACCCTTATGTCTTAAGGGTCAATTTCTCAAAATTAAGATGTATACATAATCTGAAAGCTGCATAAATAAGCATTCCGCTGATGTATGGTTTGTTAGGATAGAACAATATTTGACCGAGATACAACCATGTAAATATCGTGAATCTGGAGTATGGAGAAAATCACCTTTAAAGTTGTCCAAATGAATTTCTTAGTGATGCACCTTACCAATCAAAAAGGAAGTTTTGATATATTTATGATAACACATTTACAAAATATCTTCAAGGAACATGATCTTTACTTAATATCCTAATGATTTTTGGCATGTTATGCACGTTTCATACACGTTTAGAGAAGTTCATGCTAGTAGTATTATCTTCTCACATGCTTTTCTCCAAAACCTGATGATATTAGTTATGGTTATTTATATATTAAATAAGACTGTTCCAAAAGGATCTTAATGATGTGGCCTCCTGATTTACACTGTATAATTTACATTGCATTGTGAGTCTACACTCTTAAAAATAAAGATCCCAATTGTGAGTTTTCACAGTGATGCCATAGAAATCCCATTCTGGGTTCCCTAAAGAACCTTTTGGCAGGAAGAACATTTTTTGTTGAGCCGAGGGGGAACTTTTAATTGAAACAAGGGAATGAATACAGAGCCTTGTACGGGCCCTGCCCTTGTCTGACAGCTTATCAGAATCCTCCGACCCGAGTCCGACCCGAGCCCGTGTCTTTTTTCTCTCTTTCTCTCTTCCCATTACACAGCTGCTGTTGCAGCCATTAAAAAGTTCAGTTTTGATTCTTAATGGCAAAGTGGTTATATTTCGCTTCATTTCTTTATTAAGTTAATTTAGAAACATGATTGGAACATTTTATGCTTGTTAAATTCAAGTTATATTTTGTATAAATTTTTTTATACCAAGCGGCCAGCGCCAGACAGTGAGTTGAGCATATGTTTAATCAGTTTAGCCATCTCAAATAAACACGGTTTGAAATAAAAAAAACAATGCATTTCACAATATAAATTTAAATATTTAAGATAAATGTGTGATAAATATAAAATGTTATGCTAAAAGTGAAAGCTGAAGCAAGCTTTGAAGGACATGGAGGCACTTGCCTTTTTTCTTAATAAGAGTGAAAAATGTAAATACTCTATAATTTTCCTCATAAATTAAGAGTATACATAATTCGAGGCTGCAAATCGTTTTATTTGTGTGCCCTCACAATACCAACAAAATGTTTTGCTTTTTAAAATAAAGAAAACAAACAAACAAACAAACAGGGTGTTCTTGATCTTGAGCAGCAATACTTCACAAAAACTGAACTGAAACTCAGCAAATACTTGCCTCACTGACATGATAAATATATTTATTGAATGCTATAAATACGTCTTTACAACGAAAGTATTCATATGAAAAATGTAAAAACTCTTTTCATTTGCCTATGTAATCCATAAAGATGCATTCTCCCTAAAGGCGAGTCCAATGAGGAGATACGGGGAGTCAGGATTGTCAAACTTAATACTATTTTATTTTATTTTATTTTATTTATTTTATTTTTTGTTTTGTTTTGTTTTTTGGGCCGCTGAGCCAAGATTGTGTTAAAAGAGATAAAAAACCCTACAGCTGTATTTTAGTGTCATACTGAAAAATAACTAAATAAGATTAACACCATACTAATTTAATAAAGTCAAATTACGATAGTAAATCATATTATATTGTGTGAAATTAATGTGAAAATTACACTCCGCAAATTTTTTTTTATATATAATTGATTCACATGCAGCTTGAACTTAGGCAAATGTATTCCTCACTACAAATAAAAGAGCGCAAAACACATTTATTGTTTGTATTTGAACTTAACATTTACAGAAAAATTTGAGTTTTTGTTATAATAAAAAAACACAAAGCTTATTGCGATTGTTGGGTGGCTTGCGTGCAATTAATGGATATGAAAATGTTACATATTATTTCCAAGCATTTATACGGTAATTAAAACAGCTTGTGAAAAGTCACGTAACGGTATTTACGTCAGAAAAATCAACATGTTAAGCGAGTTAATCATATCATATGTGGGCCCGGTTTTTTGTGCAATGGAAAAGTCCATGGATGTTAAAGGATCTTCATGTATGCCAATAAAGGATTTTTATGTTTAAAAGTGCATGTGGAGAGCAACAAATCAGTCACTTTGGGGTTCTATTGCAGCAGCTAGAAGGCAGCTGTCTGTGTAGTACTGTACAAAGATGCTAAAAAGCACTAAAAGTGTCTTTGGCTCGTAAATCATAGGGGAACCACTTCAAATGCTACATAGCACCTCTATATTTAAAGATGGTGCTATATAGCACCTTAACTATATCAAAGAACAGCTGAAGACCCATTACACGTTCTTTATATGTGATATACAGCACCTAAATTGGTTATGATTACGAGCCAAAGAACCACTTAGTGGTGTTTTATAGCACCTCAACTACCACAAAGAGCAGAGTTTTGTGTGTGTGTGTGTGTGTGTGTGTGTGTGTGTGTGTGTGTGTGTGAGTGTTTGTGAGTGTGTGTGTATGTGTGTGTGTGTGTGTGTGTGTGTGTGTGTGTGTGTGTGTGTGTGTGTGTGTGTGTGTGTGTGTGTGTGTGTGTGTGTGTGTGTGTGTGTGTGTGTGTGTGTGTGTGTGTGTGTGTGTGTGTGTGTGTGTGTGTGTGTGTGTGTGTGTGTGTGTGTGTGTGTGTGTGTGTGTGTGTGTGTGTGTGTGTGTGTTTGTGTGTATAGGAAACAGCAGTCTACAAATATAAACGGGACAGTTTTACTTTCAAATCCTCAGTTTTATATTGGTTTGGATCTTGTTTGTACCAGGTGCACAACATAACGGTGGGGAAAGCACGGGGCATTTCATAACCATTGTGGCTAACCTCATACAGATTGTCACCTCACTGGTTTTTCTTCCACAGATGGAATACTGAAGAGAATACTATGCTCCCAAAGTTGGATCTCAATCTTGTTTCCTTTATCTTTTTGCCCTGTTGTAAACACATGCATATCAGTGCACAGCGGTCTTTTCCCCCTCCCCAACAAATGAAAACAGAGACTCTGGCAAATCACGCTAGAAAGACTGACCTGAAAAAAGTACCAAAAGCAAGTATGAGAGTTTCCCACTGAAGAATCTCCACCTACAATTCATAATTGACCTTCTATTCATATCTCCACATCTGATCTTATCACGAGTAAACATCTGCTTGAGTTTCCCTCTAATTTAGATGAGCGTCCCCACCCTCATTAATTCGAAATCCTGGTTAACTTTTCTCGTTTATATAATTGCTAAATACAGTATATGACATACGCGGCTCTATGTTTAGTTGCTGGCGTGCTACACTCAGTTGAGTAAATAAAATGCTACTACTACTTACAAAACGTGCCATGGTTCTTGTGCATACATATAATCTACAATTGACATAAACAATACAATATATTATTTTTTTATTAAATAACCATGGTAAATGAATATGTTAATCATTAAGTACCAAATCAGTCATTTCAGAAGAGTACTGTCTTACTTTAACTTAATGAGATGAGTGATATTTAGATGGTTGTCTTTTCCTGTAATTTAGCTTTGATAGTCACTGATATTAAACTTATTAGGTAACAATATTAATATCAAATTATTACCATATTTTAAGTTTTGGTTCTCAGCATTTATTTATCCTTTAACACTTATGCCAGGTTCAAATAGTTTTTTTTTAATTAGTTTTCCTGCCTCAACCATCACAACATCTGTCACGACATACAACGACTTCAAGGCTCGTTCACACTAAGGACGATAGGTAACACTTTTTAGTACTGAATAATCATGCACTAATACCTAAATTGAATGTACTCAATATGAACTGATGATAAGCTAAGACATGCACTACTCAAGAACAAACCTTAATTATGACATGGATCGTATTAATTCATTGGTTTAACGACTAGCCTACATGTTATCACATTTGTTAGTTAACATTTTGGGTATTTCACACATGAATGTTTGCTGTATATGTATACAAATATAACAAAACTGATTTACATTTATGCATTTAGCAGATGCTTTCATCCAAAGTGACTTACAAAATAGGAACAAAGTGATTAATCAAAGAGCCAACAATCGTTGTGGCACACATTGCTATAACTATAAAGTTTTAATAATTACTCAAAGTCTACAGGAATGGTGAAGTCCACACCACAACGGTTCACGCCAAGAATGGTTACTGTAAAGATAACTATAATGAGAACTACTGTATGTATTATCATCCACATTAACGGTTGATAACATTCCATTTACCATAATCGCACTGCAGTTACAACATCTGACCGTCTGAGGAAGCGGCATATTTAATTCTGACAGGAATGAAAACCAGGCTGTGAGAAACAGAAGTAGTGTGTTGAATGGATTGTTGTTTAATGACAAAATTAAGTTTTTGAGTTGCTCAAATGGCATGATCTAGATAAAGACTGTATAATGACTGTAAATCTATCCCTCATAGACTTCAATATGGCATCTAACCAGACTAAGATCCAATGTTTAAGCTCTATTGTTCATCAGCTTATGTATGTGATTTAAACGATAGTGTCGTCATTCTTATAGCTGTGGTGTGGACTTCACTGTTCTCATAGTATTAGAGTGATTATAAAAACTGTATAGTTATACGTAACGTCCTCAGTGTGGGCGAACCTTAACACCTTAAACATCCTATTAAAAATACTAATAGAGGCAGTGTTGTTTTTGTACACTGATTTCATCTGATGGCTTTCTCCATATATATTCTATGAATGTGTTTTGTTTATATGTTGATAATGGCATGGTTATTCACTTCACCAGTCACTCAAGAGACAGGGACAGTACAAGAGTGTTTGTCTTTGTGTGGGTTTTTGTGTAGGAGTATGTGGTATGCATGTCTTCATAGGAAAGTACAAGCGACTGAATTGGGGATGTCCCAAAGGGTTTAACACATCCAAGAGAAGAAAAGAAGAAACGCTGTGGATCAGTATGAAAAAAACAACAAGTGCCAGCTTATCAGTGTAAACACGCACCTCCTCTCCTGGATGAAAAACCACATCACGTACACACATCATAACCCCTAATATCTCCTTGGTCAAACCACCTTTTCCTCTTTTTCTCAAGTCTGGTAGAGCTGAAGAGAAAGTGGCTGCTTTAGGACTGACATATGAACTGAAACAGAATCCACATATCAGTGACATTTTATCTTCATAATCATTCATCTTTGTTTTGTTGCTGCTGAAATTCTGTATGTGTTACAATAAATAGGCAGAAGGGTATTCTACATTTTTACTCACTGAAACCAAATTATAAGTCAAATCACTTTCAGCAAATTCAGATCTCGTTTCTGTCAAGTAAGGTGATGTTCTGACCATCCGTCTTCTCTTATGTTTCCAACCACAGCCCCTACCACCGAAAGAAGACAGAGAGAAACACACACACACACAGACACACAGAGAGAGAGAGAGAGAGAGAGAGAGAGAGAGAGAGAGAGAGAGAGAGAGAGAGAGAGAAACGGTCCAGGGCTAGAAAATGAGAGCTTGAAAAGGGGAAACCCAGTGGGAGAGACCATGTCTAGATTCTCATTCAGTCCCACAGCCACATTTCACACTACAGCACACACTAAGGTGAGTGAAGCAATCTCTTTCATAATGTAGTACTCAATATTAATAAGATCAGGTCATATTTAATTCTCATTCTTTATATTCCTATGTTAATTGAACAATTATTTGAAGGATTTTATAATTCTATTGGGGATTTGCATTTAGCCATAGATCTGTGACAAGTGTTCTTGCACATGTAAAACACTCAGAAAAATAACAACCATGGAGGGATGCGTCACTCATAATATTCAGATTAGATGTTGATCAAGATGCAATTTTCAATAAACAATTCTGAAAATGTCACTTTAGATTCCCCAATCCTAAATATATGGTAATATATTATCACATTTGCCAACTAGGCTTCAAGGAGTATCCCATTGAGACTAGATGTATTATATAATATGACACTTTTTTAAACTTTAAACTGATTAGTTAGATCTGGTAAATGCAGGTTTGTTTTGTGTTGCTTTTGGGTTCTCAGAAAGCTGAGGGAAATAATAATGGGAAACTCTTTGGAAAACTCTTTAGAAGTCGATTAGCATAGACTAACTGATTTCTTCATCAAATCAAAATGTCATATCAGTGGACAAATAAACAAACAAAAAATAGTTCCTTTAGAAGATAAGGTGTTATCTGTTTACAGAAAATGTCCAGCTTCTATGTACTGAACACTCAGTAAGTTACATTCTACCCACCTGGGTATGAGGTCAGGGTATCTTTGTGGGTAACATGGGAATCCACCTCACTTAGGTGAGAGGAACATATACCCCTGCTTTTTTTAGCCATACACACATCATAACTAGAAACCGATGAGGAGAGAGTAGATGGGTCTGGGGCCTGTAAGTAAAAGCATATAGAGGTTTGTATGCAATTTTTGACATGAAATCTCTGCAGGTTTATTTTCTGCTATAAATAGATTTGCTCAACTCACTAGGTTTTTCTTCATTCACCGTTTGCGGTTGTATATGCGTGAAACTCTACTTTCTAAGGCTGTACATATAGATCAAGTCCATGCATTTAGGTCAGTAGGCTGTTATAGAGGTTTCGTCAACATGATTCACAGTAAACATATATCTTTGTTTTTACAATGTATTTGTTCCCTTTTTCTTGGTCTCTGCTAGACACGGAGATGACCAGCGCAAATCACCCCAGGTTCCGCCTCCTGATTGGCTGGTGCTGCCTGATGAGCTCAGCTCTTCTGATAATGATTGTATATCTTGCAACAAGTACGAAATGGCATGAAAAGGTAGAGTGACTTGCGATTGCATCCCTCCAGATTGCACAGTATATCACATAGGAATATTTGAGTGTAGCCTGTTTTCAAGCATACTCTCACTCATCTGCCATCGGTGTGTCAAGCTGATGGTCTCATCCCAACCTTATGCTATAGATCTTAATCAGGATAGATGCCATTTTGAATGTAACACAGAAAACAAGGCTGTGTGGGACAGATTTGGAGTCTTTAAAAAGGCAACACATTATAAAGGTCCTGTAATTGTATTAAACTCTTCAACTTTTATAAAGTTTGTGTGTACTGAAATATTTTTGGTTTTTCCCGGGAAAGACGTTTCATCAGCTAAACAAAGCACAATCCACTGAACACACAGTACTTCTTTTCCTCACAGCCTCAGTTTGATTCCTGTCAAAACTGTATTGACTGATGTAGGTGTTGAGCAAATGTTGGTGGTTCTGCTGCTCAAATGAACAAAGCAATGATTTAAAAGTCATAGCTTTTACACTCTTCGGGGGAAATCAAACTACTAATGGCTTACGTTTAGTTGCCTCTCTGCATATTAAGTTTGGATAGAAGTATATTCAACATTGCACACTTCAGTTTTACTGCTGTATTACCTTTGGTTTGTTCATTTTCAGATAAATATGATTTTTTTTTTCTTCTCTAGTCTCAAACAAGTACGACTGGAAATCAAGAGACAAATTCAACAGGTAACCCCTACCCCATACACCCCCCCCCCCATTTAAGTAAAATATAATTGATTTAATGTAATTGATATGAATAAAATATAAAGTATAATAATAATTGAGTACCTTTGTCATGACAGTAACAATAAATACTTCTTTACAGTAAACCATGGCAAGACTGACCGACAAATAGGTGAGACATTTTTATTTTATAAAATCAATTCCTTTCTTTAAAAAGTTTTCCCGGAAACATTCCTATTCAGGGAAATTTGTATCTCTTTAAAACAATAACTTTTATTTGAAAAGTAAAAATAATTTGGTTGCACTTTCAGGTCATCCTTTTGGTCCATCCTCCAACGACTATATCCGTCTCATCCGAGGTCAGCAATATTTTTCTCCCTGTGCCTTTTCCTCTGTGTTGTTTCCCTCATCCTCTTTTGCACTTTCCCTTTCACACTTTTTCTACATATTTCACTTCTCTGTGTATCATGAAAACAAGACATAGAGGGACTTTTGGTTGTGTCATTGTGTCACTTGGTTTCTGTGCTGCATTGAGGAAGTTTGGCATGTGGTTCTCTGCTTTTAAAGAATCTTTTGTAGCTTAAAAGTCCCTTGAGTTAGTTTACCACGTTGAAATATGGACATCGCATGTAAATAAGGTCAGGCTAGTCGTTTTCTGTGAGGTCAAATGATGTTATCTGGCGGCTCACATTCACTCCATTCAAGTAGGAGGTCGTAACTTTTTTCAAAACACTTTCGTGTCATTCGTGTGAAAGTTACCCGCGCTTGCTCATGAGATGAACCAGATTCAGTGACCACAATGACACTTCTGAATGTTTATCGCAGAGGCGTTGTGAATCAGTGGAAATATAACTAGTCTAATTGTGCACGGCTCATATGTGAGGAAGGAGGTGGAAATGTTCCTTTAAAAGACTCTCCTTCTTCCCTGACCTCACTTCACGTCCTGTATGAAGTGTATTTCATATATATGTGGGATGTACGGCAGCTCCGACCCCCGCACATGGAACAATTATGAAAGAAAATGAAAAGACATTTAGTTTATGTAACAGGATCGAAAAGAATATTTGCACATGTATATATTTTTCACATTAAACTGATAAAAATTTGAGCAAAGACATTTATAATGTTACAAAAGATACTGTTCTTTCGAACTTTTTATTACTTTAAGGCATCTGGAAATTGCTTCCAGCGTTGATAATTATAAGAAAGGTTCTGGCACTAAATCAAATTCAGCTTTGCCATCACAGAAATGTAAAAGTACATTTTATAAATATATAAAAAGAGAAAACCGATATTTTAAATGGTAAGAATATTTTTGAGCAAATATTGAGCATAAAAGACTACTTTAAAAAAGAAAATCTTACTTACCCCAAACTACTGATCAGTTTCTATCAACATTTAATCAGGACAAAATAAAAGCAAACACTATTTAAAGCTAATGAAATCAAAATTGGCATATCGTCATTCGTGACTGTAATGTAAATGAAGGCTAAATTTGGAATAGCATACTATTTGGTAAGAGTAGTATGATATTTCAAGCCAATCTCTATGAAATGCCCCACTCCAACTTCCTGTTCTAATAGGAAATACATTAACACATGTGAGATAACATTCTTGTGGTTTTGAATCATCACTAACTTTTTATTTGTATGAATTTAAGCAAAGGATTCCTGCTAAACATACCGAATAAAGTGTTCAATTTGGGAAATGTTGGGAGATTTTCAGAATGCACACTAATATTTCCATTCTCTTCCTCAGACTCCAAAGAAATTTGGATATGCCGCCTGTGTAAAAACAGCTCCTTTTCCCCAAAGAACAACACTGTCGAAATTAAAGTCCAAGGTCTATACTATTTCCACGCCCAGGTCACCTTCCAATTAGTTATTACACAGCTGAATCCAGCGACTGTTACTTTGCGCAAGAACAAAAGCCCTGGGACACAAGACAGAACCCTGAGTAAGGTCAACCACTTTGGATCAGGTACAACAACAATGATCTGTCTGGTCGAGCTGACAAAGGGAGACAGCATCAGCCTGGAGATAGATCCTATCAACAGCATATCAAGACAAGAACACGATACTTACTGGGAAATTATCTTCTTTAATAACAAATAACAAACAAGTCTAAATATTTCAGCTTCTTCTATGGGGATGTAAAGTGCGACCTTGATTTAAGGTTTAAATGAACAGTTCGTTATGCCGTAAAGAATTACAAGACCTCAATTTTAAGTCAAGTGATTCTCCTGAAGGATTCAAACTGTGTCTATTTATATTTACCAAAGTAAATGGTAAAAGATGTTTGTATGGTTAGTTCTCAAGCCCATTATGGGTTTTAAAAGGGATATTTTCATATTTTATGTGTTGAAACTTTTATAGAGTTGAATTGTATATTATATGACATATTTTAGAGAAATGTTTTGAGATTTATTATATAAAAATATTTTAAAGACATTCCAATTTAAATGGTTTATTGGTTATTTGTGTATAATATTTTAATTGTATTTAATTTCTTTTTAAAGCGTTGTTAATGTTCAGAAATGTCTTCATTTAAAACAAAATCATGATAAACAGTTGTCGACACAATCAATCTAAATAAAGTATTTTTTTCTATATAATTTATTTGTAAACTTCTCTGTAAGCTATATCCAAATAAAAGTCAATTTGCATTTAACTCAACCTCTGACTCACTTTGCAAGTAACCCAGTTCCCATTGACTTCAGGCAGCCGCATGAGGGAGCCAGTCATCACAAGAACGCCTGCTACACGTGGCCTTCCTGCTGGCCCTCGGCAAGCAAACCACTGAAACTTAAACCCACTTTAGCCACAGATACAAACACTGTGTTTCGATTGCGTACAAACGCATCGAATCTAGAAGGCCAAAGGCAGGAGGAAGCTTCCTTTCATTCTAGAAATAACCAATGCAATTTTAAGGTCAGAGAGATAGAGACCAATATGTCAAAGGCAGCAGGGGCGTGTCTAGGGGTGCCCCCTTGTGCCCCCAACAGTGCAGACTAGTATAACATCCGCGGTCTGTGTGCATTTAAAATCTCACGCGCTCCTGCTGATGTCATACATTAATCGGCAGCGTAGCGTCGCTTGAAGTAGAACCTATGAGAAGAACACTACTCACTGTCTGGTTCACTGCCAATCCGTTCCCGAATACAATGCCATTGGATCAGAGTGCTGTCAATTACACAGCTCAAAAACAGAAGCGCGATTTCGCAGGCCCAGAGTGCAGACCATGTCTCTGTTCATTGTAAGTATTACATTATAATTACAGGCCTGTTGAAAAGCTCGTTCGAGTTTGTGCTTATTGTGTTGCCGCGGTGCAACAGGACTGCATAAATAGAAATCGTTATGTTACATTTCTTCATGTTGTTGCAAAGATTAAAGGCCCAATCACTTTCCTAACTAACGTGGTAAACGCTCAAATAATGGTTAATTATGTTAGCGTTCTGACACTTGGAATTTAAGATGTAGAATAATAAACACCTGTTTGTATTGAATACACATTCATAGTCTTATATATTTTTATTTTCGTTTTCAGTTTCCAAGAACATCTTCACATTAAATGATTTTGTCTTTAATCAGATGCGAATATGGCTATTAAATATACTTTGTGTAATATTGACGAGTTTTTTTAGACAGAATTTTGGGTAAAAATGAAAAGGGGACAAAGTAAGGTACAGCAGCTTCTCTTCAAGAAGAAAGCATGTCAAAGACAGGTATGCAGTACAGTGCATTGCAGGTCAGAGCCAATTCACCCGGCAGGGGCAAGTAGGCCAGCAAATTAGCCCCAAACCTGGCAGCACAGGTCAGAGCCCGCCAGAGAGGGCCAGAGAGGGCCACACCAGCAGACATCTACCTGCAGCAACAGAACATGAGCAGTTTTTACAAAAAGTTTACTAGACACACATGTCTGTTTGGACAATGAAAGAAGTTTAGAACAAGTATTGTCTGATCAGTGGCTTTTATTTATAAAAAGAGAGATGAGTTGTCCAGGCACTTGTGCAGTGCCCTTTTTATGTCATCCCACTTGTGTTGGGGACACATGACTTTTCCCATTTTTCACACACACACTCCCACTTACAGATTTAATTGATTTCTTTCATAAATTGCAGTGACTGCTCTAAAATATGAAACGCCAACGTTTCAGAATTTATAACATGCTTTTCCGATAAGTCTTATATTTCCTATGGGTTTATGTATATACTTTTTTTAAGATTAACAGTTTTTTTCTAAGGCATCATTAGATTATAGTGTTTCATGTCATAGATATGCAAAGATTTGATTTTAAAATCAGTGTCATAGCTATTAAACTATTTCTTGTTATGATTTGAAATCTGTATTTAACCTCATAATGATTTTAAAGTAAGTCTGATTGTTAGGTGGCTGTGCTTCAAAGGGGACACCAGATGCCCATTTTCCACAAGTTGGTATGATTCTTAAGGGTAATCTTGAAATGGTGGGCGTGTAAAAGAGCACAGCGACTCGTTTCGGTGCATATCTCTTTACATGCTAATGAGCTCTCTTCTGTGGAATAGCAAAGGCGATTTGCAGATAATCCTAAAAAATATAAAGTGGGAGACTTACTTCTTCTGGAGGTGCAGCTGGATCATGAACAATTGTTGCTGATCCATCCTTTAGTTTTAACTGTTTAACAAAACCTTTCTTGAATTGTCCCTCATTCAGAAAACAGTCTGGAGTAAAATGATTTGCGCAACCAGACATAAACGAATTTAGTGAAAGTGAAGTGACGTGTGGCCAAGTATGGTGACCCATACTCAGAATTTGTGCTCTGCATTTAACCATCCAAAGTGCACACACACAGCAGTGAACACACACACACACACACACACCGTGAACACACACCCGGAGCAGTTGGGGGTTCGGTGCCTTGCTCAAGAGTCTCACCTCAGTCGTGATATTAAGAGGTGGAGAGAGTGCTGGTTATTCATTACAAAATCATAATGGCTTGATAATTGAGACTGTTTAGGCTTTTGGGGGATTAAAAAATGAGTGCTTTTTTACCATTGTAGGGTGGTTGTGTCCACACACTGCAAAGACACATTCATATGCAAATGAAGATATTTTGTGTCCAATTTCTCCTTTAAAATTAAAATATTATCATCTTAATTCAAGTGATAAGGCTTTTGAAAGTCTGACAGTAATTAGTATTTAACACTACTGTAAGTTCAACCCTGTCTGCTTTACATGTTTGATAATGATGACCAGTTGAAAACATTAGAAATTTAGAAAAGTCATCAAAAAGTAATCAAATGTAATCAGTTACTTTACTTTTATAAAGTAATTGAAAAGTTACACTACATATTACATTAAGTAGGGTAACTTGTAATCTGTAACCTATTACATTTCCAAAGTATCCGTCCCAAAACAGGAAAGGTCGATATAGAGCACACGTCTCGTTTTGGTTAGTATACTGAAACAATGTTGACATTTGAAGTATCGAGTCTTGAAGGGGGGGGTATACTGTACTAAGTCGAATTTATTTCCAAAAACCTACCCTCACCAACAAACTGTAACCGCAACAGGCACGACAGCTAATTTCATGTCCTATGAGTCACAACTCTGAAATTCCCCGCGTTTATAAATCCTCTTTTTTTAGTTTATTCCTCTAGCCCACGCTGAAAAGTCATCTCACCTTCACGTCTTAAATCATGTCATATTGTGGTTGACAAACTGCAGTGTAGAGATGGGATGAGTTGATGATGGGGGCGATGATGTACAAAGAGCATGTGACAACAGTGCTTCACATTAGGATGTCATTGAGTGAAAAAGCAAACTGCACAAACATTTCATGCAACATGACCAAAAGTGCAAAAATATCATTTTCCATTTAATCCTTTAAATTCATCCATCAAACAGTTTTGCTATTGCAAAAGCAACTGCAGCATTTGAGAGAGATGTTATTCAAATTTTTTTAAGTTTACTGACAATTTGAGACTTGGTTCATTTACTTCCTCTCTTTCTATCAGTTGTTAAACGGTGTGGAAAATCATTTGAGGAAGCAAACCATGCCTTTTTTTAAACAAACATGATATTTTAGGGTAGCTTTTTCTGTTCTTATTTCACGAGACTGAACTCCGCAGTGTCATCAGTATCATTTAAAGCACAATACAGCTTTTTTCATATCCTTGATTTCATAAACAACACTTCTCTTGTGTCCCGAGATGAACCAGCCCCTTGCAAAAAAACAAAACAAAAAAATTGCATCCTGTTTATGGACACAGGACTATTTAACGTCTTTGTGTTCAATCTAACTTCAAAATAAATAGAAAAAAATAGAAATGCAACTTTTACCTTTAAGCAAAAACTTGCTTTAGTATGAAGAACTAGAATGTTTGTCAGCACAATTCTGTTGCCATATGCAAAGTAATTGAACTAAACCTTTATTTGTGAATGCCTGTTTGTGCACCATCAACCATTTCCTGTTAGCTTGTGGTTTTTTGCACTCATGCATAGACTCATGCATTAAGCTTTATACGGGTGTATATATAACTTGTCACACATTTGACTCTAGTGAATATTTTGAGTATACAAAACATTAATGCCTAATAAAAAGAGATCTAGTTCATCAAATGCATGTTGACATTTTGTGACAATAAAATGGGCCAAAATGTAGTATCACTTGCTCACCAGTGGATGGGTGCCGTCAGAAAGAGAATTAAAATAGTTGATAATCACAATACTCCAAAAATAATCCACACGGCTCCAGTCCATCAGTTGACATCTTGTCCAAAGCAAATATTTTGTTGGGTTTTGATGTGAGAGGACAACAGGTTATGGACACTGGAGGAAGTATTGTTATGGATTATGAAATCTTATTTTGGCTAGAGGTGACATTTAAAATGCCTTGATTCTGGATTTTATTTCTTACAAACATTTAGCTTTTCACTTATAAGGTGTTAACTGATGGACTGGAGTCGTGTGGATTACTTGTGGATTATTGTGGTGGGGACTTTCATTCTGACGGCACCCATTCGCTGCAGAGGATCCAATTATGAGCAATTAAAAAAAAATCTCAATTTTAGCATTTAAAAATGTGACAACTTGCCCCATAATTATATTTTTGGAATTTTACTATGAGGAAAAATTTAACAAAATTGAGGGTTTTACACTAAACATTTGAAAACAGCATGCAAAACCACCAGTAGAAAACACGTGTGTAGTTGGACTTTTGACTCAAAATCTCAAAAATGACATCTCATTGGCAAATCCGCTATGAATATAGCCTTTACATGTCTTGTAAAGCTAATATGTCACATGGCAACACAAACCAGGTGCCAGGTGATAACTGCATGAGGTGGCATGGAGAATTACTGGTTAGAAACTCCTGCTCCTCTGTGCATCTTCCTCTGATGGGGGAAAAGAGAAAAGGTGCTTTTCTTTCTTCTTTGTGGTAGAAGTGTTAACCCAGATGCAGAGAGGAGCTGTGAAACTAACCGTGTTCTACGTCACGTATCCCTTCCCACGTGGAGCATTAAGGGGACACAAGCTAAAGTTAAATGGAGAGAAGGGACAGAAATGTGGAAACCATGGAGGGAATCCTTACAGAATTATCAACCCAACCATACCACTGAATAACCACATTAATGTGACCTAAAACATGGGGGATTTCCCCACACTTCCCTCTCTCAAAGATCTGCCCTTTGATGCTACATCACAGGTGCTCTTTGAATGTGGCAAGGTTTCTACAGACAGCACCTGCTATAAATGTAGATTTGTAATGCATGTGAATGTGTTTGATGACTATGAGAATTGTAAAGAATTATTTTTTGGTAACCAAACATGAAACAAAACGGTGGTACATAAATCTCATGAAATCATGGTCAGATAAAAACTTTTGTGTGCTTAAAATGTTTTAGGATTAATATTTTTACAAAAAATCATTCAACAATCAGATTAGTGTATACTCTGCTAAGGCAATAATGAGCTTTTTCAGTCAAATTGATTGAAAACAGTTTTAGTTAACCTAAAAATGTAACTGAACAATCTTTATATCACCATCGTGTGTTTTCCTGCATGTTAGCCAGAATACAATGAAAGTGAATGGGGTCGGATGGCGGTGAGCTCCAGAATGACCAAAAAAAAACAAGATCAAATATTGTACAAGTGTGACTAGTATGCTATTGCTATATTCCAAGACTTCTTAAGTTATTTGGTAGCATTGTGTGAGTAATAGACTGAAATATACGTTATTTACTGATAATCTCCCACCACATATTTCTAATCTCATTCCCTTTCACATATATTCAAATATGACAGAATTTACACCAAGTTATATGTCAATAATACCAATGGTTCTCGTATCCAATTGGTACAATTCAAGTTTGATGCAAAAAATTTTTTTAGAGAGATTTAGAGGGCAAGATTTACGTAATTAATGACCGGCTCTCTTCAGAAGACTTGGATTAAACCGCTCCATCCATATGGATTAATCATAATATGAACTTCATAATGAACATAATCTTTTTTTATGTTTTGAAGATAAGCGAAAGATGAGTTTGGAATGACATGAGGGGGTAAATACTACAATTTTCATTTTTAGTTAGCATCACAAGACTTAAAATATCACACAAGTTGTATGGACTATTTTTATAATACCTTTTATGGTGTTTTTAGTCATTTTTCGAGCTTGACTGTGTTTATTGCCATTCAGAGAAGTATCAAGATTCATCCTACCATCTCCTTTTATGGTCCAGAAAGAAAGTATGACAGGTTTGCTTTTTCAAGTACGCTATTACCTAACATTATCTAGTGATCATTTCTCAACTGATGTCATTTACGTGATAACACTTTGCCTAGTTCATAGCAGAAAACTCCAGAAGTGCTGTTTGTTACTATCCCTGTACATTGACGCTAAGGATAAGGTCAACGGTATTTACGTTTATGCAGGACAGTCTTTAAGAACCTACATACAAACCCAAATCACCACACATAAATGTCACCCACAACTACAGAACAGGACCTGATAAATATCACTTCATGCTGACACACTATGTATCATTACAACAGAAACCACAAACAAGGCCCGAGGAGGAGTCAGATCCTCAACGTAATCAAGGAAGACATAATTAGCAAAGAGTTTCCATTGCATTTCCTTAATTAGGCAACAACAGAATGAGGAATTACTACATGGAAGAGTGGGTGAGCCCCATAGTGCAATCATCCCATGTTGTGCATGAGTATACCTGCTTTTATAGTAGCAATAATTTCGAAACATGGCAAAAAGCAGCATGAATGGGATGACTCACTCACTCTTGTCTAATAAATAAGATACTGTGAGTAAGAGAGGAATGAGTTAACACCCTTTCTTTAGGGTTTGCCTGAAGCGGAAGGGCAAAGCGAGATAGCGAGATTAATAGCAGGCTACTGTGGCCTCATATATCATTTCCTTTCTCAGCCATTAGAGAAGAAGGAAATGAGATAATGGCAATGTTGCACAGACAACTTATGACAACAGGACAGCATAAAACACATTAACACACTTTATATAATTATAGAATAATTCATTAGAACCACTGATCTATAATAAAGACATAAACATATGGAGAGATCAGTGACTGGAACAAGCACTGCAGTTTTTACTTTAACACATCATTAATAATAATCAATATAATACTAATAATACAATTTTGATTGAGAAAAATAACACCTAATACAAATATATTCATTTTTGGTCTTGAGGTAATATTTCAAATGTTTCATTTTTAAATAATACAGCTGAGTTTTATAAGCCTCTGAATTATGAATACGATCAAAACTTTGTTGAACAATCCTCTAGATGCCTTCTGCCATCTGATTAGCAGTCCTTTTTTGGCAAGTAAAAGGCATTTTAGTGTAATTCTAATGTTATTCTGAAATGTAGAGTTACAACTATAGGCCTAATATTTGTGCATTTTATATAATTAGTATTTTAGTCTTTAAAAAACTCATTCATTTACACCAACAAGCAATCAAAATATTACTTTTAGCCACTTAACTAACAACATTTGCGCATAGATTATTTTCGCTGACTTTGGGCCTCTGAGTAAAATGTGTTTCTTTCCTCAAGTTGAGCACCATATTCTCACTGTCATAATATGTTGTCCATAAAACAATGCCAACAAATCGTTGTTTCGCATTAACTGTGAGAGACTTTTCAGTGTTACGGAGGTCGCCATCAAGAAATAATATCCTGAGAATGAATAAAAGTCCAAACGGCTTGCCATATACAGCCAGGTGATCTTCAGGGTGGTGCGGGGAGAGAAATGAATGATAATGAATATATATGTTTTTAAAGTAGCAACTCCTCCATTACTGTATGGAAGCTGAACGAGAGCGTTTAGCAGTCACTTATCAAGTAACGTCTGGTTGTCAATAATAAACACTATATGTAGGCAACCTGCTAGGCTTTATAAAAAACAACAACACAGAAATAGCCTAAACAAATTATAATGAACAACATTATTGAACCTAAAGCTAAGTAAAAGTTCAGTAATTAACGTTGTTTTCCATTCACTGATCTATAGACAGATTATTATAGATATTGTCTAAATTATAGACCAGTGTTTCAAATTAACACATGGCTTCCAGCGTCACAGCAAAGTCGTCTATCACGTAAAATTCATATTAGTAAATTATCCATGCCTGGAACTCGAAAGTATTTTCCAGCTGCACCAGAAACCCAAAAGTGGCACAAATGATAAGGATGTTTTACTTAGGGGGAAGGCCTATTAAAGGAAAATGTATTTACTTGAAGAACTTTATTTTACAAATTTGTCAATTGTGCCGTGTTCCCTTTTTTCTTGTAAGGACTGCTGTGCTAAAAAAAATATTAAAATAATCTCACGTCACATTTCATGGGGTTTTTAAAAAAAACACAAACAAAATTCTAATCATTAGCCCTGGACCTATTGCGAAATGGTTGCACGTATATTTCAGGACTCATCTTGCATCAGACAGGTTTTATGAATGCGGAATAAAAAAATCATAAATATGCTTCCACTTCAATAACAAACTTGTAGTATCTTTTGTCATAGAAAATGAGTGTGAGATCACGTTAGAGAGAAAGAGAGATAGAGAGTGAAAAGGAGAGAGAAATCAAAACAAGAATAACAAGGCCAAAAGAATTTCAGGGAGTGGAATCTCCAAACAGGAAGTCAGTCAGCTGTGTGCTGTAAAGCGAGTTGGATTAGCTGTTATTACATCACCAGCCTGAAACTGAAAGTGCCTGCGACTATTAACATCGACCTCATGCTGGTTTATCAGGTTTTATTACAAAATCAGAGAGGAGATTATGACATGTCTAATTCACTAATCAAATAATGTACTTATACATTACATTTTTTAAACAATTAGGAATGCCTAACATTCTTTATAAAGCCAGTGCTTAACAGATCATGATAATTTAATTATGAATACATGTATGTGAACATAAATCGAAATGTCATGTTATTTCTAAATTAAAAGCACATTACGGTTAACTAATGATCTGTTTAGCATAATATAAATGCAATATAAGATTAATTAAACTTATACAGTGAATAAGTACATCATTGTAATGTAAACATGTAAAGAGGATGTGTTATACTACATTTGGCATGCAGAGTGTGAGGGTGTGTGTGTGTGTGTGTGTGAGCGCTGTCTGGAGGCTAGTATGTGTAAGTGTGTGGGTGGAAAGTTGGTGTTTGAGAGCTGAGGGTGTTCTTTCCCTTTTCAAACCAACCTCTGTTCCTCAAGCAGGTTGCAGACTGACATCACTGGATTTTCCCCTATCTTTAGCTTAAATATATCAACTGAATGGCGAGCAGACAACTTCAGTTCAAGAGCTCACTCTAAAAGGAACACATCTCAGAGAACTAACAGCATGGCGAAATACGAAACGACATTAGATCTGGAGGCCGGCGCAGGGGGGGTTTATCACACAACAGTGGCACCCGTACCGGTGAAGCCCTCCAGAAGCTGGATATGGAAGACACTTGGTGCTATTGCTATTGTCGCTCTCTGTGCTGTGGCGGCTCTTTTCTTCTCCTGGAATGTAACGGTAAGACTGAAACTTTAGTGTGGGACGATACTATTATTCAAGTACATAACAGTGTGACCTAATTTGAAATGAGCCTTTGATAATCAACATTTTCGATATCTTTTTTTTTTTAACAGAATAAGGACCAACAAGACCAACATCGCCCCAATTTTGAGGAGAAACAAATCAGCACACCATCAGGTAAAAAAAACATTCCCAGCAATCCATCTCTGTTAGTTTTTCAGCCCAGACTCATGAGAGCATATAACTGTTTTACAATCTGGTGATGTTATAGGCTGTAAAAATGATTTTTCAAAGATTATAAGAGTATGTTTTACAAGAACACGTCCAAATGTCATGTTCAGCTCAATGTGTTATCTGAAGATCATTTGCTATTTCTGAGTGAAAATATTTGACTATCAATTTTTGTTGTTGTGATTTGTATGTAAATGTACGATTTTTAAAAAAATAAGCATGAATATACCCAAAAGGGAGTAAGCAAATTTTACGAAAATGTTTAATTGAAACCGTACCAATTTATAAAAATTATCCACCAGTTCATCAAAATGTAAAACAGTTAAGAATTGCCATGAGAGTGTTTGGTTTTTAAATCAAACTCTTGCTTTTCTGGTTTCTAAACATTATTTTACACATAAATAGTCAACTGATGTTAGAAGTGAACTTGAAACTGACTCCAGTCCTCTTTTCCACAGAGCAAGGAAAAATACTGATGCAGATCGCTGAGAGAACAAAAGCAGCCATTCATTTACGTGGTGAGTCTTAAACTGCATCTTTGACTTCTCTCTGTGCACTGGGTTCATACACGTCATAGGTTATCTCATTTCAAGAGACTGAGTTTAGTATTCTTAGCCAAGTTCGTCTTTTCAGATTCTCGAAAATCTGAGATTTTTAAAAGGCGCTTGTTGGCGCAGAGCTGCTCAATGGCCTGAATGTTGCAACAAGCCTGAGTTTATCATTAAACATGAACTAATGTGGATTTCCTAGTGTAGTAGGACATAATTCAAATACAGTAATATATTTGGCTCTCGGTGGGCGGCAAGAGGTGGGGAGACTCCAGTAAACTTACTTTATCACATGCTCTACTGAAGATAAAGACTGTGATCTTTAACCCAAATTGGAAACAGGCCCATTTCTACTATGATCCTCCAACTTTAGGATTATATATATTCAGTACAGAATGAGTATCCATTACGTTTTTACCATTCAAACATGATTGAAGTGCCTGCTGTGGTCACCTTCTCACACATTTATCTTCTCTGTTCGCAGGTGAACATAACGGCAGCCCACAGTCGAAGTCTCTGGACTGGGTCAGCGGTGTAGATCAGTCGTTTGTACAGGGCGGCCTCAAGCTGGTCCAAAACCAGATTCACATTCCCGCCGACGGCCTTTACTTTGTATACAGCCAAGTGTCCTATGTCATAAAGTGCAACGACGAATCCGATGAAAACGATAGAACTCAGAACTTGCTGAGCCACAGCATCTACCGTTATTCGGATGCGGTGGGAGAGAGGAAGCCTCTGCAGAATTCGGTCCACTCCGTATGCCAATCACAAGAGGATGGCAAGACCACATCCAACACCCTCTACCTGGGTGCCGTCTTTAAGCTCTTGGAGGGCGACAAGCTGTCGACTGAAACCAGCCACCTGGCCAGCGTCGATGATCATTATGCCAAAACATTCTTTGGAGTGTTTGCCTTGTAATTTCTTAGCCACCTGAGTTGTGTGCCACATTATGAAGACAGCTGTTTTACGTTAAAACTTCCAAAGTATGTTCTCAGGGAATTTGCTTTAAAGTAGTTTGATTAACGCTGAGTCCTTATTGCATCGCAACACAATGTTTTGTTTCTAAAACACATCAGATGCAGTGAGAGCCGTGCGCTGGATACTATGTACTCAGTCATGAGCACTATACTACAATTCGTATACTTATTTTAAGCTAATATTATGTTTATTATCTTGATCGAAAGAACAATATTTGTGGTAAATGTATCTATTTATAACTTTTGAGCGTATTTAATATATTTAATTCTGTATGTCCTATTTATCTATTTATTAATGATTGTGTATGCTATACTGTATGAAAATGAATGTACTGAATTGTTTTTGACACTCATCCTGTGATTCTGACATTTTAATGGTGAATAAATGAAGGATTACTGTATAAATGCACTGGTCTCATTCCTAACAGCATTCAAACAGACGCAGCAGCTTGTGACCGGTCATATGAACACACTGGGGGATTTCTGCTTTCCAGTACGTGACTAGTGGTTCTTTATCTTCCTAAAGTCTGACTTCCTTTTATTAGTTAGAAATGAGGTCATGGCTTGTTTCCCTCGTGAACGTTCGCAGCTTTCTCCCAGGTGTGATTCGAACGAAAGTCCAGGGCTCTGAATTAACAGAATTGCATCACTCTTTTGGTTCCACTTGTGAAGGGTGGAGATTGCACAATTTAGTGCAACAGTGTAACTGTGAATTCCAAGAGGTGCTGTAATCTAAAAGCCCCCTACTGGACAGACTCCAAGGTTTTTGTCAGAAAGGCCAGAAACGATTTTTTTTTTTTAAATAAACATTTTACAGGTTAGATGCCCTTACAGTTAAAAATCTCTCTCTCTCTCTTTTTTTTATGTTTACAAAAAATATGTTCATTTTGGGTGTAAATTATAAGAAAGAATGGAAGGTACAGTGTACACTTGGTAATTTTCTAGTGGGACAGGCAAAGTTGGCTATTTTAAAATCTCATAAATGTAAGAATGAAGGGGAAGATGCTGATTTGCTTGGAATGTTTAAATCTCTTGTAGAGGGCCGGGTCATTATGGAATATGCATACTGTAAATTAATAAATAACATGCACTTTTTTGATGTGAGGTGGAGTGTGAAAGATGCTCTTGTGATAAGAGATGAGCTTGGAGAGCTATTGTTCAATTGGTGAATTGTAAAGAACGTTTTTAAATCTGTTGTTTGATTAAAAGAGTTTCAAAGTCTCTCTCTCTCTCTCATGTTCAACGGATTGGCATAACCACAATATTCCTTTGAATATCAAAATCGAAAATTCTACAAACCCAGCAGTACGAGAAAGCTTCATTTAAATGAGGTGCACCGTGTTTATGAGCTTCTTTGTATCAATTGCACGCATTAACTTCTAGCATACATTATGCAGTGTTTAAATGTTTTACAAAACCTATAAGTTATTTTTAGTTATTTATATGTGTGTACAAAATTAATATTTATCCTAGTAAATTGTACTTATATTTTGTACCTGTATATAAATAAAATAAATAAAAATACATATATACTGTATAACAAATACAACAATTATTTGTACACACGTTGTATTTACTGTATCTGTGTGTTATACACAGTAAGTACAGTATATATTTACAAAATATACATTTATAATATAAACAAAAATAAAAAGCAGTGTTTAAATGTTTTACAAATCCAAGATATATTTTTAAATGTGTGTATATGTGTGTGTTTGTATAAAATACAAAAATATTATTTTTTACTAGTATTGTACATGTATATGAATAAATATGTACTGTATAACAAATACAAACATATTTTGTAAAATATATATATATATATTTTTTAAATAACTACATTATAGAATTCAGTAAGAATAAATATAAGTTTAGTAATATTTTGCAAGATAATGTAATTATAATTATAAATATAAATACAAACAATATTTTATAAATATGAACTGTGTGTATATATATATATGTTTTGAACTTCTATATTGTACTTACATTTTGTATATATACAAAATTATACATATTTATTTTATTTTTTGGGGGTTAAAGTCCAGGGTTTTACATGTCTTGAATCAGATCATAAACAATCTCGGCTGCAATCTCAGTGCAAAATGATGAGTTTATTGAATGTTGACATCCAGAAAGTTTGCATATTTCGAGAAACTTTCTAAAGCTTAACATACATACAGTTTCTGTCAGTTGAGAAATTACAAGGGAATTAATTACATAGTTTTTAGACGCTTGGAAGTATCAAAATAAATTCCTTGTAGTACAGTGCACACATCTGACAATTAAACAGTTCAAGGAAAATCCAAACTGCTGTAACTACAGAGCCTTTAGAGAAAGAAATGCCTCGGAATAAGAAGAACCCTCCCATGTACGTCAGCGGTGACTCCACACAGATGTTTACAAAGAACCAATCCCATCCATTCAAAGGCACTGTTTCAGATTGTACCTTTACCGTGTGTCAAGTGTTACAGTATATAGTCACACACCCTGAGCTACATTACTAGAATGTTGATATATATAGAGGGAAAACAATGTGCTGTACTATGCCTAGCTGTCCAGTCAACTGTGAATCATTGCTTCTTATATCTTTGTTAGTTTATACACGAGTACTTTTTATACAAGAATGAAACATGCAGCAATGCACAACTTAAATTAAAATACCAAAATATTGTATTATTGTGTAAACAAGTATTACGTGATTGTCTTCTCATAGGAAATACATATTACACCACTGTAATAATGCAATAATTCTAAATATACATAGGGATTGTCCACAGGTACATAAGTTTAAGAATTGACTCAACTTGTTATAATAATAATAATAATAAATACAAGAGGAGAGAGTCAATAAAATGTTATAGATCTGGTTATAGTTTCTATGATTTCTGCCGCTATGACAGTGTTTATGATGTGATATTTAATTGAGAAAGTCTCCAAGCATAACAGTTTAAATATTAAAGAATGGTCATAAATATTTTACAATTTTACAAAAACTGTGGCATCATCATTACAACGCATATAAACTATTGTGAAGAGCACTCATTTGTTTACTGTTACTCGAAAGAGGCACAAAATTATTTTTAACCATGAAAAAAAAACACACGAAAAAATATAAATTAACACAAAATAACACCAACAGTAAATACAAATATATAAATAAAAATATTGCACAGACCAAGCAATGGCCTTGAATTTGGCAAAGAAAATCAATAATTTGGACAGTGCTCACCCAAAAATATGTATTTACAATAAAATAAAATGCATTCATTAAAAATCATCTTACAGTGTTATGTGTTGTGAGATGTGTTTGTTTGATAAATTTGGCCCAAAAGTGCAAAAGCTACAGAAGCTGTTTAAGAGGCCTGTGCTTGTTTTTTACTCAAACTGGGACGTAACACACAAATCACGAACATCACAGATGATTTGACAAACAAATACGCCTTTAGCGATGATCTCATCAGAAGAATCTTGCATCACAACTGTATGATAATAGGAGGACAAAACTAACCGATGCTTGTAGACCAAAACAAACTGTTCTTTCATTCTTTTCCACTTCACTTCTACCACTACGGTTGTAAAGAACGGGAATCGGAGAGTTTGAGACAAGGACAGAGAAGCCATTAAAGCACCCTGGCACACGGCCGTAGGGATTAAAGAAGAAAAAGCACACGAGGAAAATAGAGTATCGACCAGACTCGGGTCAAATACCTTTAGGAGTAAGTAAATCACAGGTTCGGCTAAACCCTCGTCTCATTTCCTTTGTGAACTGGATGAGAGAGAACAATTCATCTGATACCGTCTGTTGGTGCAATGCAAGGTCTGTCTCATTAAAGTGACAGTCTCGTCAGATGCTAAGCGAAGCACGGAGACACGCTCTTCTTTTCCTTCGCTGTCACTCAACAAAATAATTCAAAGAAATGTTTGACCGGGTCTGGCTCCAGCACCCACACAATCCCCTGTCCTAGTGTTTAAAAGACGCTTTATCCGAAGGGATTTACTGAGGTCCAATAGCAAAAACAGTCAGTTCCCCTTGAAGAACTCCGATTTAAGTGCTACGGTCAAGGGCACAATCATGACAGAGCACAAACCTGATTTAAGTCACTCTCTAGCATTTGGACAGCAGTCTATCTGGCCTTTACGTTAACACTCTCTTAAAGGAACATTACAGGTCCAGTACAAGTTTAGCTTTAATTGACAATATTCATTAGCAAAATTGATCCCCATGTGTCCCTCTTTTTCTTTAAAACGAGGATGGCTTATAGTGAGGTATGTACAATAGAAGTGAATGAACCCAAACTGTAAACGATGAAACAGTGCTTGCGAAACTTACTTCTATTAATTGGTTGGTGATTGATTTAACTGAGATCTAGTTATGACATCATGATTAAACATTACAAGGTCAAAATTGTAATGGATTTTAAAATGAATTTATATTTCCATTTGACTTTTGATTTTAAATATTCACTGTTTCAAAAGTAAAGTCACATGATATGAATGTTTACATGATTTTAGTATAAAATAACTGTTGCTATCATAAAGAAACGCCAAAGAAATCCTGTAAAATTACTATTTAAACAACTTTACAGCTCAAATAATACACGTTTTAACAGAATCGTTTAAAAAAGTGTTTTTTGTAAAGTTACAAGCTTCACATTTTTGCTTTTAAATGCTCCTTCCATTGTAAACGCCTCAACATAACCCGAAGGACAAGTCAATATGAAATGATTATTTGTGCTCTTCAGAAGGTTTGATTAATGCACAAGCTCATACTATTGTCTGACATCACTGGTTTCTGTTGTCTGAAAGCACTCAATGATCTTTGTTTCCTTATACACAAACATTCAAACGTTTGGGGTGAGTAAGGTTTCTTTTTGAGAAATACATTTATATATTTATTCAACAAGAATGCATTGAATTGATTAAAAGTGACAGTAGATATGTTTATAATGTCACAAAAGATCAAATAAAATATGTTCTTTTGAACTTTCTCTTCATCAAAGAATCCTGTAAAATGTATCATTGTTTTCACAAAATTAATGAGCAGCACAATTGTTTTCACCATTGATAATAATAATAATAATAAATATTTCTTGAGCAGCAAATCAGCGTATTAAAATGATTTCTGAAGGATCATGTGACACTGAAGACTGGAGTAATGATGCTGAAAATTCAGTGTTGCATCACAGGAATAAATTACATTTTGAAATATATTAAAATAGATACGGTTATTTTAAACTAATAATATTTCACAATATTACAGTCAAATAAATGCAGCCTTGGTGAAGGAAAAATCTTAGTGACCCCAAACCTTTGAGCGGTGGAGTATTTGGAGAGGAAAGTGGATTAGAAAAAAATGAATGTGCTTTTATAACTGAGATAGGGAGTTATCAAAAGTGAACAAATATAAAGTCGGGGTCAGGAATGTCAGGAATCTCTCATGGACTTCAAAATAAAGTACATAAACTACAGACACAACTTTACATTGCCTTCTTGAGACTCCACCCCCGACTCATTTGTACAGCAGCGGCAGACGGCTGTTGTGGCAGTTGTTTCGGCTCAGTTTGCCCTCGCCCTGGTACAGGTTGGAAGAATTGGAGAAGGACGCAGGCAGGGACTGTTTGTCCGTTACGGGGGAGTAGCTGCGGGGTTCGGCCTGAGACGACGGGACGCTGTGGTTCTGGTTCTGGTTCTGGACAGACGGGCGTCTGCGAGAGCGCAAGGCCTGGCGTTCTGCAAGCTGACTCCGCAGCTCCGTCACTCTTTCTTCCTTCTGCACAAAAAATCATAGTATTTATATTTAATCTGCTAAACTTCTCCATTTTTGTTCCATAAGTCACACTGTATGGGACCACATGATGCTGACTAAATGATTTTCCATTTTTGGGTGAACTATTCTTTCGACATTTCCTTTAGCATGTATATTTCCTCATATATAAAGCATATTCTAGCCTTAATGAATGAACAAATCAGAAGGTCAAAGACGAGTAGGATATCATTTCAGTAATTCTTTCTATCCTTCTGGGATCCCATTCCATGTGTTCATTTGTTAATCTATTATGGTGTTAATTAAGACGCAAGCTGTGTGCTCGTGAGGAGAAGAGGAAGTGATGGATGGAAGGAGAGAAAAGGAGCACGTGCCTCTTGAATGATCTTCTGGAGTTCCCTGTTCTCACGCTCCAGCTGTCTTGACTTCTCGTCATCGTTGTTGTTGGTGGACGAGCCGGTTTTCAGCGTCTCCTGCTGCTCCGTCTGCCACTCGCCACGAGTGACCAAACGCCGTATCTGCAGAAACGACGTTACAATCTATGAGACTCCGCAGAGAACGTTCGCTGAATTAATGAAATGTCAGTGAAATCAATAGTTCATAAGGGTGATGCTGTGCAGGAGAGGACGGGTAATAAGCAAGATCTTTTACAGCCAGCCAGTCGCAAAATAAATCCCCCTGAAGGGTTTATTCTGCGATAAAGATCTGTTTTTGTACATTATCTGGCTTATTACATGGCTACTTAGCTGATAAATAAATACATGGACATGAAATACTGATTCAAGATATTATCTAACTTATGTGAGAAGAGACCGCAAAACAGGGTTATTATAACTAACACAACTAATTAAAACATTTCAGAATAATTGAAAAATAAAGCTGAAATGAAATATTGAAGTAGAAATATTACATGAAAATTTTAAATAAATTAAAAAAAATTAATAATGAAATAATTTGAGGCATTAAAAGTGTTAACTGGAAATGAAAAAAAACTATAAGTGAAATAGAACTAAATGAAACCTTATTAAATAAAAAAACTAACTAAAATGAACATGAAAATATAAAAAAACTGAAAATATAAAAAACTGAAAATATAAAAACAACAAAATTACTGAAGATTAAAACACAAAAAATATTCAATATTTATAAATCATAATAATTCAATTCAAAATGATAATAATATAATACTGCCACAGAGCCATGCATAAGAAACTAGCAGAAATCTGTTTCTCATGATATTTAAAGTTCAACAGGCATTATACAAATAACATTTATATAAAGATAATTCACTGTGATTGACCAGCACTGTGTACAAACTAAAACTAAAACCCCTCTAAGATAGAGATCACTTTACTATTCGGAGGAAACAGTATCTCTTGCTGAGATCAAAACGTAAACCTAATGCACTTCTGCAGTGACAAAAAACGAAACTGCAGCAAGGGAAAGAACCGAAATCAGACACAATTAGACATCGGTGTCTGCCATAAAGTCAAACCAGTGTGAATGTGGAAGTGAAATGAAGCAGGGGAATATCTGAGTGCATGTACCTTAGGCACAAAGAGCACCACGAGGGTGATGTAGACGGAGAAGATGATGGCCAGAGAGGCGAATGCAAATGAAGCATCCTGCTGAGAGGAGAGGATCATGGTCACCGGAGCAGTAATCAAGCACAGCACCTGGAGACCGAATCAGAACAGAGTATAACGTTAATAATGAGAAGATATCACTTAAACCAGATTGTTAGGACTCACTTAAGATTTTCAATGATAAATTCTATTAAAGTTAGAAATGTTGCTTAGCATCTAACTGAATACAATTTAAGAAATAGATAAAAATTAAAACTGAAATAAATATAAGTTAAACCAAAATAGTGATATTAACAAAAGACAAAAATACTAAAGAGAGAACGTCATTAATGTGAAGATTTAACTGATGTAGTTTTTCTAATAAGATCTTTAAAACTCACTTTAAAAATTTTACAGGTGATTAAAAAAATTCAATTGAAACCGTGCACTTACAAATGTGGTCTTGATCGGGTTTTAAAAATCTGATTTCATGTGTTTGTTTTGCTATTCGGACAAAAGAAAATCTAAATTGACTTGAGTCAGATATGTAAAAAATACAAATAAAATAAAAAACAAATGCGTGTGTGTTCTTGCGGTCTTAAACAAGGCCTTTGTGTACCAAACTATCATCACCACAAGAGGGCATAAATTAACTGAAAGAAAAAATGAACTTGCAGAGCAGAAACGGCGTGAATGAGAAAGCCATGAGAAAGATAGAGGGGAAAAAAGGAAGGAGCATGAGAGAAATGAAAGAGAGAGAGAGAAAGAGAGGAGAGAGGGAGAGAGAGAGAGAGAGAGAGAGAGAGAGAGAGAGAGAGAGAGAGAGAGAGAGAGAGAGAGAGAGAGAGAGAGAGAGAGAGAGAGAGAGAGAGAGAGAGAGAGAGAGAGAGAGATCATTTTGTGGAAACACTCGCAGCAGGCGGCAGAGAGATGAAGATATTATACGATGAGTGAAGATGTCATATCTGACAAACAGTGTGGAAAAAGAACTGGTATTTACCTTCAATAGATAAATAACAGAGAGCAATGAACTGACTATCATGACTGTCCGGAGTCAAAACAACATCTAGAGCACCACAAGTCTATCTCCTCTCCGACCTCAACAGCACTGGAGCGTTAGGAGCTGCTCTGTGCTATTCTACCAGTCACAAAAACATCGCTCTACAAAACTAGACTTTTCTGTTGTTCCTAGATTAGATTTGTACACTCGCTGGCGACAGTTTTACCGACTGGGTTCTGAATGTTTCATCGCTGTAAAACAGACAGTAAAATCCTTTGTTTCTGATCAACACAACAACTCTCGAGTAGCATCGGAGCAGGCGTGTTATTCCTGACACGCGGCAGAAACATGGGGCCGTTCTGAGACTTAATCTGATCTTATGTAAAATAGCTGTCGGACTGACGTAAAGCGTTTGCGTTACCAGTGAAGTGTTACTTGTTTCCTCATTAGGATGTTTTAGTCTGAGTTTGAGCAAATGGGTGCAATTATGCAAATCAGCCTGCGAAGCTCTTGGAGTTATTGCTGGAATCAAACTGTTTGTAAGCAGTTGAGCAATTCAGAGCCAAGCACAAACGCCAGTAATCAACACCTCATTCAAAACTGTGCTAAAAAAAGCGAACATGTTGTTTTTGGCTAAATTAAATACAATTACAGTCAAATTAGCATTATGTCAATAGCTATTATTTTGTTTTCACAGTGAGACGTTATTGTAGGTTATAGATCATTTTAATACACTCATTTAATTTAAATTATATACAAATAAGAAAATCATAATGTGATATATATATAAATATATATACACACATACACACAGTATATTTATATTTATATTTTTAACCTTACTACACAAAATAAATCACTAGCTGAACACTAAAAAGCCTCTTGAATTTAATTGTAAATACAAAATGATATATCTTTATGAATAACTTCCCTAATAAGTCATAAAGTTCAAGTTAAAATCTGGAATGAGTAAGAAACTACATAAAATAGCAACTTTAAGCTATTATACATGTTTTTTAAGTTTGGGGGCTTATTATTTTAATGTATTTGAAAGGAGTCTCTGTACCAATACTGCATTTATTTCATCAAAAATATAATAAAAAAAACTAATACTGTGAAATAAAAAATCATTACATTTTGTGATTTCATTTTTGTCCTCTAGCAGGTAAAGAGACATTTTTCACGAGTGAACCGTTTATCAAGTAGTTGGACCTTAAACCGTTTGCCGTTTAGAGAGAGCGTTTGAAGAGAGAGGGGCGGCAAGTAAAACACTGGAGCTGCTTGGAAAGTCACCTGCTGAGTCACAATTCATTTTCAATGAGACGGACGAGCAGCACAATAACACCCCAGAAACTGCTTCAGCCCCGGGCGACAGCTTATATTGCTTATGCAAGTTTCTGCCACTGCTTGTAAGCAGTTTCACAATTAACTTAGCCGTCTGTCATACATTTATAAAGGAGTCACATATTATAGCTGTTAAACTCCTGGGGAAGGTGATATAATAGTTGAATAGTTTTGGCTGGAAGGGCAACGTATTCATAATATTCATATGATATATATAGCTATATATTAAATGAAACAGTCAAATGTGTTTCTCCCGACTGTCAGCAACGGTTAGGCTACACTATAAAAGCATTATGTGCTGTGAATATAGAAAAAGCCAGCAGTCAGACTTACAGCTACATTGTAGATGGCCATGCCGACCGCTCTATGGTCATTAATCTTCTCCGTGGAAATGGACTTGGTCTCGTAGGCCAGAAAGATTCCCAGCAGCAGCAGAAGGCCCTTGTATCCGTACACCACACCTGAAGGGAGAAAGCATTACTTACAGTATATAGAGTGCTCTTAATGTCTCACATGGAAACTCTATGCTTTCTATTTCATTGCTACATCAGATACATGTGATGATTTTAAATGTAGGCTCTTTTTTAACATTTGTACCAGTTCTTTGTAATGATTCTATTCAAATGATGCACATTAAAAACAAGGGGTTCTGGGAGTAAATCAGTGAGGAGGTTGATTTGTTAAAATCATAAATAATATCACATTCTATACTATTTCCTAAATGTTTGGGATCAGTAAGAATTTATTTAGTAAGAAATTAATAGTTCAGCAAGAATGCATTAAATTGATCAAAAGTCACAGTAAAAAATATTATCACAGTTTCCAAAAAATATGAAGCAGAGCAACTGTTTTGAACAATGATAATAATAAGATATGTTTATTGAGCACAACATCAGCATATTAAAATGAACTATCATGTGACACTGAATACTGGAATAATGATCCTGAAAATTCAGCTTTGACCACAGAAATAAATGACATTTTATAATATATTTAAATAGAAACCAGTTATTTCAAATATTCGTTTTTATTGTATTTTGATCAAATAAATGCAGTCTTGGTGAGAGACCTCTTTCAAAACATTAACAATTCTTACCAGCCCCAAACTTTTGAGCAGTAATGTATAAAACCTAATAGAAAACCATTTATAATTTGTGATATTTTTGTGTGGTTGGGTTGTTGCGTTTTGGGTTGAATCTGTTTAGATTAAAAATGAAAAGCAACAAAACGAATATATGAATTAGTGCGGCCAAATAAATAATCGTGATTAATCGCATCCATAATAAAAGGTTTTGCTTGCATAATATTTATGTGCATACTGTATATATTTATTATGTATATATGAATACAAACATGCATGTATAGATTTAATAAAAATATGTTATGTTTATATATTAAATATATTTACAGGTGCATCTCAATAAATTAGAATGTCGTGGAAAAGTTAATTTATTTCAGTAATTCAACTCAAATTGTGAAACTCGTGTATTAAATAAATTCAATGCACACAGACTGAAGTAGTTTAAGTCTTTGGTTCTTTTAATTGTGATGATTCTTATGAAGTATTATAATTTGTTGAGATAGTGAATTGGTGGGTTTTTGTTAAATGTGAGCCAAAATCGTCACAATTTGTTTATTTTATTTTATTTATTTAATACACGAGTTTCACAATTTGAGTTGAATTACTGAAATAAATGAACTTTTCCACGACATTCTAATTTATTAAGATGCATCAGTAGATGATGTCTGTCATGCCTGTGTGTCCATTTTTAAAAACCTCTGGAATAAATTAAAATACAAAAACAATAAATAAATAAAGAGGAAGAATGATAAAGGAAGTGAGAGTGTAGAGAGGGACTAATAAGTCACGTTAAGAGTTTAATCATGTTTTGAGTTCAGGGAAGGGTTTTTTCCCTCTGTAATATTATCTTTCTGTACAGTGTGAGAGAGTCAGGCTATGAGATCCAGACCTGGGCACTGACCCACAAAATGTAATTTTACACTGCAGCGCTCTGATAGGAAGTCAGAGCAAGAGGAAAAGTGCGAGAAAGATAGTGAGAGAGAGAACGAGAGAGGGAAAGAATGAGCTGTGAAATGGTGAGAGGAATACAAAATGAATTGGAAAAAACTCTTGAGCATATAACAAATTGATAATTAAAATTTCAAGTGTAGAACGAGAAGCAACCGTATAGATAATTAAAACTCATAGATATATATAAATAAATACAATGAAAATAGACCAGGGGTGTCAAATGCACAGCACAAATGAAAAATATTAAAGTAATTTATGCAGAAACTAAAAAAATCATGTTTATTTATTATCGTTATGATATATTCATATTCTTGAGTTTCACAACAAAGTTTAATATTCAGGATTAGGGTTATTTAAATTACACATACTGCACTAAAAACACTTGGATACTCACCAAGCCACGTGTTCATCTTCTCTGAACTGCAGTGCTCGAGAAGAGGCTGAATCAACACATCTAGATCTTCTTTAGGAGCCTCTTTAGTGAACTTCTGCTTAGAGCGAGAAAACAAGAGAGCGAGAGAGAGCACTTTAAAGGACAGAGATCGAGGTCAATGCAGCAGAGCGCCGCACTACAATCCTTCACCATTAACACCTACTTCCACGAGCTTGCTCGGCAGAAACTTCCAAAGCATTTCAGAGGAAACCCATCATAAAAATCACAGTAACAACAAGAACAAAATCGAGTGTCACCACACCTCCACAGTTATGTGCAGAGGGTCCACGATCTGCCAGATAAGCAGAGAGAGAACATCAATAGCCAGCAGAACTGCAACGGTCGCATACAGCTTCCACGGCTCCAAATGCTGCGGTGAAATAAGACCATAATCGTCAGTCAATGATACACAGTTGCAAAATATCAAGACTCTAACGAGAAACTGCTATACTGTAAAGGGGGAATAAATTCAGTAACCACCCTGACTGATTCGATTTCAGTGAATGATTCATCAGACTCAAAAACTTCAAACCATTATCTTCTGTTTAAGTCTTTCTAAACATGTCCTTAGTATAACAAGTTTACAAAATCATTTGTGAATCGAATCATAAGTCACAATCATTTGATTATGAATCAAACTACACTTCTGATGTTGTATGTTTATTGCATGCAGCTTATGAGAACAACTAATTTTCTTGTCACTGTTTTATAATCTTCATAATCTATATTCACAATTTAGGTAAACATGATTCCTTTTGCAGGCATTAGTGGAAAATATTTAACAGCATGGTTAAAAAAAACTAAAGGAAAAGGCCAAAAAACATAACAAAAACATAATAAAAGCATTACAATAGCTTTTTTTGTAACAGATTTACACAAAAACATGCAGCAATGGAAATGATCAATAAATAATTACTTTTTTAATTTTGGTCAGTTTTATGCAAAACTACTGTAAAGGTCTTTGAACACGGAGTCCAAAATTTCACACATTAGAAAATATATACAACCTCACGTTGTGTCAATCATGTTTACACACTGCCTCCAAAAGTTTCGTCTGTCATAAAAGAAAATCGGATCAGGGTCGATTTTCTGCATCTTTTGCACCCGTAGCAAGCATTTTGATAAGAAAGGATGATGGATATGAAAAAACACATACAAAAATGTCAGACTAACATGGACCTTAAGACTTTAAATGCAGCATATAAGCTATATGAACTACTTATTTGTTCTTTTTGGAGTTTGAAAGTTATTGTATGACAAGAGCTTTAAAAAGTTTCTTCAAATAAGTTCTACTTTTATGTTCCAGAGCAAAAAAAAGATAAATTATATGGGTTTGGAACAAATCAAGGGTGAGTAAATAGCGACAGAACTTTTAAGAATCACCGCATTCGAGGTGCTGTTCTGAATAACACGTTTATTTTCCTGTCAAGGTAAATGAAGGAATTGCTCTGACACCATAACAATTGTGTTTGGTGTACAGCTTTCCTGTAGCTCAACTGGTAGAGTATGGCGCTAGCAACGCCAAGATCATGGGTTCGATTCCCAGGGAAAGCAAGAGCTGATAAAATGTAGAAACTGTAACTTGAATGCAATGTAAGTCGCTTTGGATAAAAGCGTCTGCTAAATGCATAAATGTAAATGTAAATGTGTTTCCTCCGCTGCATGGTGGGTAACAGGAAAGCAGAATGCCAATCACCAGCAAACATGACGAAAAGTCATGTGTTACAAATGTGGACTTATTTTCAGCTGCAATTCCATCCATTAATCCGTAGCCGCAGGCTCTCTCCAGGCCATCAGACTGGGAAAACTGGATAGAAACGAGCTCCACTGCACACTTTCTCCTCTCTCTCTCTCCCTTAATCGCTGTGAAGGCATCAAATGACCCAAGAGCCCCTGTTTCTACCACATTCTGCCTGAGCACCGAACTTTCTTCAAGTACTGTTGAACCACTTAGGCAAATTGCCCCATTACGGACATCGGGGGAGTTGAAAGTCATCTCGATTCGTCGTGCAGAGCGCTTGAATAATAAAACCCCCTGAAGGTCGGATTTCTGTGAAAGAAGTTTAATGCTCATCCATATTCATACATGCTCCATAGTTGGGGTAATCTGTTTGTCGTTTGATGAGGTCTTAGGACACGGGATCAGAGCGAACACACGTGTCAAGATGCTAATAGTGTGTTTGTGTTGTGTAAGGAAGAAACAGACAGAACTTCTCGCAGCTAGAATGAGAGAGAAGGGGGAGGTTCTTCTGTATTTCATGCTGGGAAACTTCATCTAACGCTGTAGAGTCAGCGGTGCGGGATTCTTTAATATGTAGTAGATAACGGTGAATTCAGCAGCGCTGCATAACGTGCGCACGCTGCTCGTCACATCTGCAGATTCTGCTAAATTATCTGAAAGTAATTAAGGGGTTACTGAAAAATGCAAAGTCTTGTGCAAAGCCTACAGCCCGTCATCATTCTAATTAAACCAGATGTAATTTATTTTAACTTCATTACTCAGTTCGCCCAAAAATGGAAAATTCTGTCATCATTTACTCACCCTCGTGTCATTCAAAACTTGTACAGTTTTCTTTATTTTGAGGAGCGCAAGCAAATGTTTAGTACATTATTTATAGTGCCACAGTTTTTGGAATATAATTAATATGAATAATTATTAAAATAAACAATAATTAAATCATCATAAATACACAGTATATATATATATATATATATATATATATGAAGAGCTCTTTTCCAAAACGCGATAAACGCCAAATTCAAAAATGAGTTGGTCATGCCATTTTGCTGTGTACTGAACCTATTCACTGCTCCATCAATGTTTCATGCCAAATCGCTAGATTTCCTTGTTTAAAATGTACTGCAAGATGCAGTTCTTTTCCAAACCGCTATAAGCGCCGAACATGTTTTTAGCCTAAATGCGATATATCCTCTCGACCAATCAGAATTCGTTCGATGCAATCCAACATGGCGACGCTTTGAAGCATTTGTTTGTGCTCAGTCTTCAAAATGAGTGCTTTAAACTCTAATAACACTTTTGATGGCCTGGATGAGCCAGTGAGACCTACACCTGGGGTAGAAAACGCAGACTGGACAAAGAAAATCACAAAAACAACAAAAAGAAGGTTCTCCGGTGGCACGCGTTAATACCCACTGTGGGATGTCAATGTAACAGATGTGTATACCAGTAAGGGCTGTGTAAACCTCACTCTCCTGACCTCAAAAGAGGCGCCTAGCGACTGATTATGCCTTGTTAGAGCGCCCGCCTCCCGCTGCCGAGAAACCCGGTTCGAGACCCGCCGGTGTGATGGTGCGGACCCGGGGGTTACATCAACACAAGGCTGGTGTGACCGGTTTATAGTATGAGTCCCTGATGTCATATGTTGCATGTTCTCTTTTTTTTTTTTTAAGACATAAACCAATATTAAAAAAAAAAGGATGGATTTGTAGCGTTAAAAAAAAATAAAAACTTGGAATTTATAATTATTGTTGTTTTTTGTCGACAATATTGTTGTTTAATTTAACAATCATTGTTTAACATGTTCAGACTGAGCCAACAGACCATTTTAACAGGATAAATTGAATATTAACAAAATGTATGGGTCTAGGTAAAAAAAAATCATTTTCATGAAAACTATTAAAATGGATTTATAGCGTTTTGGAAAAGAGCTCTTCATATATATAGTGGCCTCCATAAGTATTAGAACAGTAAAGACAAAATTGCTCTGTTGGCTGTGGATTCAAGACATTTGCAAATATGATTAAAAGATGAATATAAGACAAAACTACAGAATGTCACATTTTATTATTAGGCGTTTCAACATATACATGATTTACCAAATAAAAAGAACAGCACTTTTAGAGTTCATCGCACTCATTGATGTGAGTATTGGGACAGTTGAACATAAGGCAGATATAAAAGATTAAAAGCTATTATTTAGTTGCAGATCCATTGCACACAATCCCAGCAGTGAGTCTGTGACCCGTAGACATCACCAGACTCTTGATCTCATTCTTTGAAATACTTTTCTCAGCCTTTAATGCAGCCAATTCCAATTGTTAGCTTGTTTGGGGAGTTTCTGCCTTTCCTCTCCTCTTCAGCTGGTGAAATTCATGTTCAATCAGATTTAAATCTGGAGATTGACTTGGGGACTTGGATTGACTAAGTCTTTCCATTTCTTTGCCCTTATAAATTCCTTGACTGAACTGGCAGGGTGTTTTCGATCATTATTCTGATGCAATGTGAAGCACTTCCCAATGAATCTGGTGGAATTTTCTTGAATATTGGTAGGCAAGATGGTCTAGTACCCTTCCAAATTCATTCTGCCACTGTCATCATACATTAAGTCATCAGTAAAGTTGAGAAAGCCTGTTCCAGAGACAGCCATGTCATGACAACACCTCCACCATGCTTTACAGATGAGGCTGTATGCTTGGGATCATTTGCAGTTCCCTTTTTTTCACATTTTTGCTTTCCCTTCACTTGGATAAAGGTTTATCTTTGTCTCGTCGGTCCATAAACACAGTTACAAAACTCCTCTGGCTCACCTTTGTGCAAACTCTTGCCTTTCTATTTTTTGGTGCTGGTCAGAGGTTTGCATCTGTAATTCTGTCAAAGTCTCCTGAGGACAGTAGATTGTCAGAGCATCACCCCAGCTTTCTGGAAGCTGTTGGTGATTTTACAGATACGTCTTTTAGGGTTTATTTTCACAGCTTTTTTGATTTGTCTGTCATCAACTACTGTTGTTTTCTCAGCCGATCAGGTAGTTGTTGGTTGCTGGTGGTTTCCAAACTCTTGATTTATCCATGCTCATTGTTTTTGCTAGAGCTCTAATTGACTTCCTCTTTTCTTTTAGCATCCAAATTGCTTGCTTTTCTCTCAAAGTCAGCTCCCTTGTCTGGGCTTGTGTGTGTCATCATCGAATGCAAAATTCGGAATACAGAAGTAATGGATATAACTGATACGTCACATTCACTGCTTTTAATACCTTAAGAATTAATGCAACAGGACATAGCTGATCACTTAGAAAGACCTGTGAGGCAACTGTTCCAATACTTATGCTCACATCAGATAGGGGGATGAAAATCTAAAAGTGCTGAATCACCCAATAATAAAATGTGACATTCTGTAGTTTTGTCTCATGTTCATCTTGTAATCATATTTGTAAATGTCTTGACTCCACAGCCAACAGAGCAATTTTGTCTTTACTGTTCCAATACTTTTGGAGGGCACTGTTTATGTGTGTGTGTGCTTATATATGCATATATAACATTAATTGTATCATTGTAATTTTTTATATTAATAATAGTTAATATTAATAATTTATTACACCCATTTAATGGATGGATGGATGGATGGATGGATGGATGGATGGATGGAATATTATCATGCTGTGTGAAAAAAATTCATACAGATTTGAAGCAACATGAGAGAAATTAGTAAACCATCCCTTAATAGGAAAGATACATTTTTTACCCACTCAAAACGATTTACCTTTCTCTTCTCTTTTTTCTCATCTTTCTTGGTGAAGACGGTGTGGACCCACCAGATCTTGGTGAACATGCTGCCATAGGCTAAACTGAAGCCTAGTCCAAGCAGCCACAGGCGAAACTACAAGAGAATGAGAGACTGCATTCATTTGGGAGCTCAACTCCAAAGCAGCTATTCGTTTTTTACCACATATTCATCTTACTCAAAGGTCAAGGCTGAATGAGAGGAAATGGCAATAAAAAAGTGAGTATAACATTTACGACACTACCTGGCACACCACGGGGAACTGTGATCGTTGGATATGGAGGCCATCGATGCCCAGAGGAAAGACAGCTGCTAATGCTAGCACACAGCCCACCGCCGTCATGTTGTTCAGATACGGCTGAGAGTTCTGAATGTATCTGTCAGAGGAGTTACACCAGACTACAGATATATTTACACTGCCTCAAAATGAGAAATACAAAACCTTTTATGCTGGGCTGAAATATTATTTTGTAACAGTCATGGGAGCATTTAAAGGAGACATCAAATGGTGAAAAATCTTCTAAAATAAAAGTGTCAAAACTTTTCTCTCCGGTTCAGTTTCCTCCCCAGTTCAAACTGGGTTTTATTAAAACCTTTCTCCTCAATCATTTCATTTCAGTCTTAACGGTTTGTATGCCACAGTTTTGCAAGAGTGTTTTGTGAAACAGACAAAATGTGATGCAGCTTTGCAAACAACTTCTTAATTATTTGTACCTTTCTTTTTCAGTAAAAATATCTAATAACTCTTAAAATAAGATAAAATTACTTGGAGAAAATATGTCTAAGATGATAACATAATGATTTATGTTCAAGCAATATTTCATGAATAAAGTATTTATATATATATATATATATATTTTTTATATATATATATATATATAATTTTTTAGCTTTTTTGCTGAAAACAATCTCTCTTTGTTAACAAAAATAAAATAAAATAAAATAAATGCTCAAGAAATAAAATGATACAAAAATGACACATTGGCGTTGCTGTACCATTCAAATAATTCAAATGAACAGAACTGACATATGGACCAACACAAAATAATTCTAAAATGACTTTTAATTGTAAGATTGTACTGCATTTCAGATCTGTTGCGTGTGGATTCTTATGAACACAGGATACTAACCTGATGCTACTGTTGTATATGTTGAAGGAAAGGCAAACTATGCCCAGAAGGATTCCCAGCCCGGCCAAGACAGACACCGATACAAAGAGCTTCTGGGAAAGGTACCGGAACTCCTCGATCACCTTGGTCTGGTCTGCCGGAGGGCCGAGGCCTGTCAAAAGAGAAACCAGTCAGGAAATATCAGAGAAACCGAAGAAACTGAAGCGCTGACAGAACGGATCGGCAGATAAGAACGTATAGATCACAACGACGTGACACTAGACGCAGAAAAGAATCAGAGATTGATTCATTGACAGTTCGAAGAGCAAAGGCGAAGTATTCCAGCATGGTTCAGAGAGTCATTATCTACATCTGCGCTGTCAGACTTCAGAAACACATGACTTGGAGGGAATACTAATGGATTCTTTTTGACAGAAAATGTTCTGTGAAATAAGACCACTGGGCCGGTTTGACACGTCAAGTGTCTGGAAATGTTCAGGGGAAAAGGAAGCGCACAGCGTTCACACATTAGCAAGACCAGACGGAATCTGACTTCTTTCACACTTCACACTTTCGGCGCTTGTTTTGGAGGAAAATCTGCAGAATTCTGTGAAACAGATTTATAGATGTGTTAAATGGAGCTGGAAGTACTACACTTTCATTTCTAGCCCAAAGAACAACAAATATTCAATAAACAAACATACAAAGGACAAGGAATGTGTACAAATGTGTGACTGAAGGTTGCTATGTTTCTGAGCTGGTCTGAGATCAGGGAGCCATCTGCCAGAAACTCTTGCAACAACAAAATGTTGCTGTATATATATATATATATATATCTGGGGGATTTGTGATGATGCATCTGGTATGAACACATGGTAAATAAGACATGTGGTGTACATGACCGGAGATCAAAGTGAGAGAGCAGGAAGACTAATGTCAATAAATGTGCATAAATATACTGATAAGAGCTTTTCTTGAAGGGAAACGTCAATGGAAAATCAATAGATTCAAATTTGAATGCTGTTATTTTTGATTACATTATCTGAAAACAGTGTGATGGACATTTTTGCTGTTGTATGGCATAATTTAAGTCATAAATTAGTTGAGAGAAATATGCCTATTTTAATAAGTCAAAATAATTGATTAGTTAGTAATTGTCTGATCACAAACTTGTGATGGACAACTGAACATTTAGTAGAATTTTAGCGTACACATTCAATAGTTTGGGGTCGATAAGATATTTGTATGTTTTTATTAGAAAGCAGCTCACCAAAGCTGCTTTACAGTAAAACAGTAATATTTTGAAATGTATTAAAGAACTGTTTTCAACTTTAATATATTTTAAATATAATTTATTTGTATGATGGCAAAGCTGAAGTTTAAGCATCATTACTCCAGTCTCCAGTTTAACATGATCTTCAGAAATCATTCTAATATGCCGATTTGCTGCTTTCTTATTATTAATGTTGAAAACAATCGTGCTATAATTTTTTTTTCCAGAATCCTGTGATGAATAGAAAGTTCAACAGAACAGCATTTATTTGAAATCAAATTATTTTGACCATTATAAATATCCTTACTGTCACACTTGATCATTTGAATGCATCCTTGCTGAATAAAATAATTAATCAATTCATACTGACCCCAAACATATACATTCATGCATGACGTTGTTTGACAAAAAAAATTGTTACGATCTCCCCAAAGAGAACATTATTTTTTTCCCCCAAATGTTTAAATAAGTCATGTTGTGAATTAAACCTTCATTCCTCATTGAAATGAGCATCAGTAAGAACCTACATATGATCCAAAGTACATTTACAATTTCACAGATCATCTACGTATCAATGTATCAATGTAAAATAAGTAAAAAGAGACAACACCATAGTAAAAGCGTCATGTTCTCACTCCTCAAAGTAATGTTATCCCTCTTACTGAAACTGTGACTAAAATTACAAATGCACACCTCTCGCTGTTCAATCTGTCACTATAATTATAACCAAAAACAGGATTCCTGTGGGAGCAATAATTACAGCGATGATGGCTGTCGTGTGCATATAAAGCTATTTGAAAAAGAAACAATTAACAGCGACTGGCAGAAATCTAACAGTGTGTGACAGTTAAAATGAGAGTATTTCTCAGCAGGAAGCAACCGTGTCATTACCGGGGACAGACAGATGACCGTGAGGGACATGTGTCTGTGAAAGACAGCAGGCCCTCGGCTTCATCAAAAGTGACACAGTGTTTGTGAAAACTTTTCCGAATGTCAGAACACTTACGAGTCAGGAGTGACACCTGACATTGTCTACTGCAATGTGGGAGCAATGCTGTGAGAGATAAGTGTGTGTGTGTGTGTGTGTGTGTTCGCACAGTAAACCTTCCGTCGTCCTTGATCTAAGAATCAGGACAGGGTGTTGCTATGGAGACCTGGCTTAACAACAGTTTCCACAGCAATTTGGAAGAGAAAGTCATGCTAAAGTGGTTGTCAGGAGCTCCAACGAGATTGCTGAGAAGCAAGGGCACTGCCATATGTTTCAAAAAGACCGAAGAAACCAAGTCCTGAGTTCTGACACGTGTTGTGTGTTTTAAAAGGCAAGTTTTTATTTTAATAACGATTAGAAACCGCACAAACGATGAATCCCGGAGGAGGTTCTGCGCTATTTGGACAGAACATCTGCTGCTTCTGCTATTATCAAGGGCAAAAAACGGCAAGCAAGTTCACCAGCTCAACGCTCCGCTTTTCTCCACGGGGCAAAGAGGAAGACGTGAATAAATAGGCCAGAACTGTGAATTCAGTTCTTCTGAAAATAGCCGTGATTGGCTAAAAAGGATGTGCATTTGCAAATGAGGGAAGAAAATGATTAAGTCAAACAGCTTTTTGGAGGTTTTGGGATTTATGCCCTTTTGCAGTGCTTTTTGGTGACAGGAAGTTACTGCGGAGAAAGGATCACTAATTGCTATTTTAATCAGTGGTCAGGTGAAATTAAATGAAGGAAGCATTTGCTTCAAATGGACAAAATGTTGTATATGTATGCCTTACTGGGATATCAGATATTTGTATATATACAATTATATTTAATTTATATATTTGTATATACAATTAAATATATACATTTATACACACATAAACCTCAATGTGCTCACCAAAGCTGCATTTATTAGGTCAAAAACACAATATAAACAGTAATGTTGGGAAATACTGTTACAATTTAAAAGAATGGTTTTCTATTTTAATATATATATTAAATGTAATTTATTTCTGGGATGCAAAGCTGTGATGCATAGAGCTGGACGATATGACCTAAAATCTAAATCTTGATTAATTGAACAAATCACCTTACAAATAATGAGCAAACATGTTATTTATTTACTTAATGCTTTTGCCCTCATAGTTCACTGACAAGGTTTGTACTGTAACAATGCTCAACTATTAAAAGTGGGCTATTTTTTTTTATGAAAGTGTGCATTTCTTATTGCGGTTTTAAAATAATTGAAGGAAATACAAACTGTTTATGGTTATTTATTAAATATTTAAAATAATTTAAATGCAAACCACACATTTCTTAAAACGAAAAGGCCACATTTCAGTTTGAATGTAAAAAATATATTTTCACATTAAAAATATGTAAAAAGCACATTCTTTTCACATATGTTGCTTTCCTGCGGCTGACTGGATGGAGTAACGTGACTACACACGAGGTAGTATGTTTTTAAGGGGAAAGTCAGGGTTGCCAATTCGGGCTGCTGCCGCAGGTTTTTTTCAGTCTGTTTTTTTACTATAGTAAAAGCCACAAATCTCCCATCCCACAGAAAAATAATGAACTATATAAATAACTTTATATGTAGCTAAAGAATCTAAACACTCTCTGACTTCACAGAACCCAACAGTGTGTGCTTTAATAAAATTAAAAATAAAACCTTCAGAAACAGAATGCCTTTCATTCACTTTGGAAACACTGTAATCACCTCGTCAAATTCAGGAAATTGCAGTGTTCAGTCACTACGCTGACATTGACATCTGTAATAATCTTTCACTTTTTCCTAAATTTCTGCCTGCAGCATTGATCTTCACCTTGTAGCCATTCAGAAAACAAGTTCTAGTGAAGTGTGAGGTCGTTACTCGTCTAATGTAGGGCAGCGCTGCTTTGTTACCGTCACGCTGGTGGAATCCACTCAATGGGATCACAGCATGAAGGATTGATTAAGAATGAATCACAGAAGAGGACCGGGCAAATCCAGCAAATAATCGCCTCTGTATCTCTTGGGTGAGAAAATACAGAATTTTGGTGGAGGCAATTCAATTCCCATCCCTTGGCAGAAAACCAATTTGTGGGGTAATAGGGAAGGCACTGATTGGTGCTTTTGTTAATGATTCGTATCCCAGCATCCATGCAGAAAAAGGAGCAAGTTGAGCAACAACTATTCATTTTGTATCGAAGTTATTCTAAAGGTGGCATTGCACCTGACAGGACCCTTTTAAAAGTAAAGTGTTTATTTTGCTTTATTCATGCTGCATTTTTAGTCAGGAAAGCAGCAGGACCTGATGGGATCACTGGCCGCGTTCTGAGGTCCTGTGCTGATCAGCTTGCTGGTTTATTTACATCCATCTTCAATGAGTCCCTTGCTACCTCTGTTATTCCCACCTCCTTTAAAAAATCTGTCATCATCCCAGTGCCTAAGAACAGTAAACCCTCTTGGCCTGAATGACTATCGTCCAGTTTGAGCTAAACGTGAGTAAAACTAAAGAGCTGATTGTAGACTTCAGGAAGAGACAGCAGCGGCCCTACACTCCTCTTATGATCAGTGGGACCCCTGTGGAGAGGGTGAGCAGCTTCAAGTACCTCGGTGTAAACATCTCTGAGGACCTGACATGGACTACACACATTCAGACTCAGGTTAAGAAAGCCAGGCAAAGACTGTACCATCTGCGACAGCTGAGGAAATTCAGGGTCTCACCAGCTATCCTGAACACTTTTTATTCAGGGGCCATAGAAAGTGTATTGACCCAGTGCATCTCAGTGTGGTATGGTAACTCATCAAATCAGGACTGCAAAGCTCTACAGAGAGTCGTGCGCTTAGCTGAGCGCATCTCAGGGTCTACTCTCCCCTCTCTGCAGGACATTTACCTCAAACGCTGCAAAAGCAGGGCTGCAAAAATCATCAAAGACTCAACTCACCCCGGTAACCATCTTTTCCGTTTACTGCCATCTAGCAAGCGCTTCAGGAGCATGATGGCAAAAACTGAGAGACTGAGGAGGAGCTTCTTCCCTCAGGCCATCAGGCTCCTAAACTCAAGCTCCTAAACTCAAACTCGGTCAAATAACACTTACAGGACTCAATTTAATAAACTGTAAAACATTCACTATTCTCCATCACCCGCATTGCTGCTATGTGTACATACCCAGTACAACCTGTTTGCACATTCCTCTTGCACATCCCTGTTTATATTTTTATTTATTAAGTCCACAGTATACTGTATTGCACATTTTACTCTTTATTTTTTCTTCTTATTTTTATTTTTTACCTATATTTATATATATACTCTTGTGTTGTGTTACATATTTTGCACTGTCCATTGAGCGGACCTGACCTGACTTACATTTCACTACTGATTATAACCTGTATAATTGAGTATGTGACGAATAAAAAAAAAACTTGAACCTTGAAACCATTTTTAGGACTGGCTGCCCAAAAAGGCCAATGGAAAACTGGCAATGAATGTCAGAGGCATTTCTGTACTATTTACACATTCATGCATACGCTTAGTGTGAAAGCACTCACCCTTTGCTCATTCAGGACACGCTAAATGCAGTCAATGTGAGCATACATAAGTGAGATCATTCACAGACACTGCACTTTGTGTGACAGTCACACAGCACCCTGAATGAGAACAAAACGTACTTCATCTATTCTGATCATGCAGACGAAAACATATTTCTAAAAATATGATTATAATCATGTTTCAGACAGCATTTAGATATGGTTTGCATTAGGTTGCACATTTTTCCCCACAGCTATTCTGAGCTGTGACTTTATAAGCAGCAGAAAGGGAAAAATACAAGTCAAGTTTACTAGACTGGTAAATATAATGACATTTCATTTTTGTATATTTTGAAATAGTTTTTATTTTTGTTTAATTTTAATTTAAAAGTTTTAGTAATGTCTATATAGTAATGTCTATATAGTTTTAGTTAAGTACATCGAGTTAAACTAAATAAAAATAAAATTCGTTTAAATTTGGCAACAAGTTGAAATAAAATAATTTAAGTTTTCAAATATTTTATTTTATATTAATAAAATGTCAAATGTATTACTTTTATTCAGCAAATATGCATTAACTGATTAAAACTGACCATAAATACATTTACACTGTCACAAAAAATTCTTAATAAATGTTGTTTTGAACTTTCTATTCTTTAAAGAATCCTAAAAGGTCTTGACACTTCATTCATAAACATGAAAATTATATAATCTTATAATATTATCACACAAACACACACATATATACATACACACACACACACACACACACACACACACACACACATTTATATATATGTATATATATATATATATATATATTAGTGCTGTCAAACGATTATTCATGATTAATCGCATCCAAAAATAAAAGCTTTTGTTTACATAATATATGTGTGTATATATATATATATATATATACACACATACACACACATGTATGGACAGAATACAGCTATTTTGAATGACTGTCAATGGAAAATAAATGCTTTTTAGAGCCACCAGCAGAGACAACCTGAACCGTGCTAACTAGTCAAACCTTGACCCTTTGTTCAAGACTGCAAACAACTTAATGGATTGGAGTCGAAGATGTCCAAAAATTGGATTTTTGATGCCTGTCTGAACAAAACCTTGGTTTACCTTTCCACAAGAAGATTAAATTACTTTTTCAATTTCACACTCTTTCCTTCACGTTGTACTTTCCCATTTATCGGCGAGCATCATCTTTGATCCGCTCTGCGCCTTACATCTCTTTCATCAATACCGGTTTGTCAATCGAGAAAATTCCCAGAGCTGCACAAAGGTCAGAGCGAGCTCCACTTCTCCGCTCCCCTGGGCCTGTATGGCCTCCTCTAGCAGAAAGGACAGCTAATTGTTAGCGATGTATTAAAAAGCGCGACAGGGCTTTGTTGAGCTAACAGAAATCAATACTGGTAAGCCTCAATCTCGACGGGGCGAGCGCGGCTGTGAAAGGTGATGGGAGTGGAATGGACAGAGCTGTCCCGACGTGCAGAGAAAAGGCTGGTTTGTCTTACCGATCCATTTGTCGTTTCCGTACCAGGACAGGTTGCCTTTTGTGCTGTCATAATATCCAATCTTCTTGTAGCTCCCACCTAAGGGAAAAAAGTAAGATGTTAAATGAAAGTGAGAAAAGCCTGAAAGAAAAGTGTATAAGAAACCCTTTCTTCAGCATTGACCCGAAACAAAGAGACCCTCATCTGTCCGTGAATTCATTTTGTACCATAGACAATGTAATGAACAATGTAATGTGTTTTTAAAGGCTTGTATTAAAAGTTTCTTGTGTAAATATAGCATGTAATTAACATTGTGTCAACTAAAGGTCACATTAAGAAAACTTGCTTGCACTAAGCACTGCAATAAAAGCTTCAAGAGATGCCTGACTCGACAAATCTGGAAAGTAGTCGACTTAGAGCTGCATCAATGGGTCGGGAAAAAACAAGCCCAACTGCATTGACCAAAATTAATCTGAAAGGGACTATATTGTAGAAAAACGTAGCTCTTTGGAAATCAAAGACTTTGATGTACTATGTAGACAAGCTTTCACAACAAATAACTTAAACTCTCTCACCAGTTCAGACCATTCATTGAAACTAAACAGGAAATGTGGGTCGTCCAGAAATCTTTAACACTAAAATACGACCGCAGACACAGTGAAGTAATGAGGACGAAGTAGGATGAATGGGCTTTTCTTTAACTACAGGCCGTTTAGGCCCTATGGTATTTTAGACATTGTATTTCTAACATAAATTTTACTTTTCACACTCTCACGAGTTTAACTCGTCTACTAGCAATGTCAAACGGTGGATATTCATACATCATAAATGACTTTTGTCCCCCCATCACGGTGTAATTTCCACCACAAATCAAATTGGGCATTCATTAACACTCTTAGTTGGCCTTTTATTTTATGACTCATATTATATATACACAGTGCTGGCTAGATTACTTTTAAATTGTAGTCCATTGCTGATTAACTTTAGAAAACCGTGAACATGCAAATGTTCATGAATCCAGTGCCGTGTGGCGTCTCGGTGTAATTATAGCCACCTGACAGGTCTTTGTGTGAACGTCCACAAAGCTAGAAGACTTCTGGATAAGTGGTGGTCTGTTTTAGAAAGTAAAATGTAAAAGATTAAAAAGATCAACAAAAAAAATCAATCCATTCTGATACATTTGTTGCTATTTGTGTGAATAATATGTAATCATTTAGTCAATAAAAACAACTATCTGGTTACGAGTATTTTAAAATGTAATATAATATAATTAAAAGTACTTAATGTTTGGAATTTGATTACATATAATCAGTTACTACCCAGCACTGCATATACATATGTAATATGTTCATATATAATATACATATAAAAGTATGCACATACAAGTGCACATTCAGTTTTTTACAAGCGTGGTGGAATGTTTTTTCTATCCAGCTAAGCAAACTTCACTGCTAAAAAAACATTTAGTTGACTGTGAACAATAAAATACTCATTTACAACTGTAGAACTGTGGTAGAAATGATGTCACAGTTAATACAAATCATAATCTTTAAAAAATAAAACGGTCATGTTTTTATGTAAAATATTGAAAAAGTGAACAATTATATAACACCACAAAAATGTAGGATGTGACCATTTAACTGCAGTTAAGTGCATTATTAAGTTATTATCATTATCTTATACATTAGTTTTAGTTTTTTTTGTACCTTGCAGTTGCTCAATGAGAGTCCAGGCCATACGTGAACCTTGAGCATCAAACACGACATGACCCTACGAAACACAAAGGCATAAATATAAAAAGTTGCAGACGTTACATCAATACAAAATCATCATTTCTGAAATCCGTTTGTGACTCATCATCAAGTGTAAAAGGCAAAAAGCTGTGGGAAATAAAGGCTGAATCATCCTAGAATGAGTTTCGATTCATTGTTATCATAAAAATGTGATCATCTGAGACTGATGAGTGTCTCTACGAGTTTAAGATTTAAAAGGCTCTTTGATAGATCTGGGAAATTATCGGCTGGAGTATTTTATCTCATTGTTATCTGACAGCTATTTCTCCTTTGTGTTTCAGAAAAGTTATTCATCAACTCACAGACACTCCTTCAAACGAGCTGGTGTTGAGGGCTCGGTAAATCTCAGCAGTGATTTCCTTGTTGTTGTAGTTGAAGTCCTCCAATGCCCAGTCTTTGTTCCTCAGCGGGGCCACCGTTTTATTGAGGGCCAGTGCGAGAGCCCATACAGCATCATACGCCAGCGGAGCTTCCTGAAATCCCCCCGTTTCTTCCGGATTCTTCCCCCCGAGGCGTGACATCAGCTGGGCCTGGAACTCTTGGGAGGTCTGTGGAGGGATTTTATAGACAGTTCAACAAAAGCATCATCCAATGTAAAAGTCTTTGTCTGAATTCGTCACTCACCAGGTTGGAGGCACCGCGGACAGTCTCCGGGTTTAGCATGACGATTTCAGTGGTGACGTGCCCTTCCACGGCTTCCGTCATGTTCTCCACTGTGCAGTTGATGGCTGGATCTTTGATCTTAAACCAGTTGTCTGCGTACCAGCCGATGAGGAACCATACGTACTTCTTACCATAGAGTTTCTCTTTGAAGACCTGCCAAAGACGCCACCATGATTTGAAGGTTTGTGCTTAAGCAATAATGTTATTCAATATTGTAATCTCTGTTAAGCCACAGTGAGTTAACTCAAGCTGAGTAGATGAACTGTTTCGAACGGATATAAATACATTGACAGGTCAGATGTACTTGTAAAAAGAACTGGAACTGTCACTTGCCTCGCAAAACACCTTTCTGGCTTCCGTCTCGTAAAAGAGGCCGACTATGATTCTAGCATCTTGTCGCTGGGGACATATTAAGAGAAAAGAAAACAAGACAGAAACATCACACAATGTGTCACTAGCCTGATTTACATCCACATATTTTATGCACATTTGAGATCATGCATAAAAACACTGGATGGAAACGGCATAAAAGATATTTGAGAATCAAGTGCAATTTTTTTTCATCATTTTCCCTGGAAGTGATAATTATGTTCTCCTGTGGACTTTATACACACATTGCATGCATTAAAATTAGATTTAAAATTAAATTCACAGCATAGGTGGAAACATATCTCCAGAAAACAAACAGCAAGAATGATTATTAATGATGACTTTACCACAGTTTATCAATTTATTCTTTATTTATACTAACACTAACTACAAAAAACATATATTATATAATACAAATATATATTATTATATTGTGCTTTAAAGTTGAAGTGTGTTATTTCTGAACAATATGCATTACCAAATAGCAAAAATAATAAGCTTTCCTAAACATTTTCAAGAGAAATCATACAAGATTACTTATAGTTCTCTCAGCATATTAATGTGAAAGGAGAAAATATTGTAGCAGTGAAATTACACACATGACCTTTAAAAACGTTGAAGATTTTATATTTGGCTGAATTATATAAGGCTAGGCATATGGCAAAATATTTTAAGCCAAGCTTTTAAAAAGACAGTCTCATGAGATCTTTATGCAATATAATTGTACAATAAAAACGCTGTCTAACTATTCAATAATAACTGTCAGCAGCGACCGAGACGGCATCCGAACAGTCACTTGATCTGACAGAGGGGTGTGTTGATTTATTTCACATAAGGTTTTCATGCGCTCTGACACGGGCTGAGGAGAGGAAGTGAGCGGATGCTGAATTTTTCATCAAAGCACCTTCAGGTTTTTGACAGCCACTGCGGGATCCGTGAGGAAGCTCTGTCTAACGCTTATCTCGATGCCGGCCTCCTTCACACGCTCCTCCAGATCATCCAAAGTCTGCAGAGAGAGCGAGAGAGAGGTGAGACTGCAGGAGTGGTGTTTGTGGAGAGCGGAGGACAGACAGGAAGAGCGCACATGAAAAGATCAAGGAGCGAGAGAAAGAGAAGAACAAAAGGAGGGCATGAGATGAATGGTCAAAGTGCACATCAAATGAAGAAGTAAAGGAAATAGAGAAAAGAAAACTGTCCAGATAGAAATGTGAATGGAAAATGATGGAGATATGAGTTCTGTTCCAAAAGCCAGTTTAAGGCGAGAAGTGCACTCTGGAAACAAAATTATTATCCAAAAATATTAATGCATTTTATAATATATAAATAATAAAAAACGATTTGAAATGATACTCTTGTTTAAATTTATTATATAATAGTATCCTAAAGTATGATTAAAATAAAATGTGTTTACTATAATACAAAAATCAGGGTTATTATTATTATTAACTAAAATGAAAACTTACATCAAACGCATAAAAAACCTTATTTTAACTCAGTTTGTTTCCAAAGCAAAATATCTAAGTTTTGTTTAGTTTATACTAAAATTGCTAAAATAAATAACTTAAAAGAAAACTATACAGACCTGTTTAAATAATAATATTAATGCCAAAACCACACAACAAATTAAAAAAAAAACATTTATAACTTAATATTTGAACTAAAATTCATTCAAAATATTAACAACTAGAATAGTGTATCAGTAACACTATAAGAGATAAAACGAATGTATAATATAATAAAAACATAATATACTTATAATACAATTAAAATGTATTCAACAGTAAAAATCTAAATATTACATATTAACAAATTAATAGATATACTCATGAATCTTTCAATATATAACTATCAATAAAATAAAAGTAGTTATAATATAAATTATAATATTGCATTATAATATAAAAATCGCATTATTACATGACTGATTTATTCACTCAGGAGTGCTATACATGTTGCCTAGAGCTTTGCAAATCACTCTATGTAGGCAACGAGGCAGAATATTTTTCAAAAGGTGCCAATGAGACACCCGACATCAATGAATGGTGGAATATGGAGAAAGAAAGAGGATGTGAACAGGAGAGAAGGACTGGGATGAAAGTTAATGAGAAAAAGAGATGGAGGGGATCGTTAGCCTAGCGGAATTACACTAGCTCAATATTGAATCGATGCAAGAGAGATTTATGACTTGGTCAATATTCCTAGCAGCCAACATGAAGAAAAATGACTTTAAGAGTCCTTCATCACTTAAAGGAGAGAATAATCAACCCCGGTCTTTGCCATTCACTCTGAGGCATTAACCTTCGAGTAAAGGGGCAGCTAAGCTCGCTAACAGTTTAAACCACTTTTCTGGAAAATTACTTCCTTTAAAGGGGTCATACCATTTGTTTTACATTTAATTTCCCCCTGAATTCTACTTATAGCGTTCTTCAAAGTTTTCTTGCACAAACACAGCCATAATTTAGTTTTTAAGACCATATTCCATTTCCATCCTCTTAGTGACCTTTCAAATGTTTGTCATTTTTTGTTGCTGTGCGTTTAAGACTTCTTTGCATGTGAATGCATTACAATACTGTGATGCAGCCTCTTTGCAAAGCATTCACTACATTGCGTGTGCTGTAAAAACTGTGAAGATCTTTTTTTAATGATATATACAGAGCTGTAGGTGCTCCACACAGCCAAGAGCACATGGTTGGATGGATTTTACCACATTTTCCCCTCATTATTAATTCTTCGGGTGGTCAATTAATATTTTGGTGTTTAGTAATAACACTGGCCCATCTAGTCTACTTCCTTCTTCTGAGCATGTCAAGTCACTAAACACTAAATAAAACAAGCATTCTTTGTAAATTTATGTGGATTTTTGCAGTTTCTGAGTTTCTTAAAGCTTCTGTTTAAAGGGTTAGTTCACCCAAAAACTTCACCCAACCTTTAAGACCTCCATTCATCTTTGGAACACAAATTAAGATATTTTTGAGCTTTCTGGCCCTGCATTGACAGCAACACAACTGAAACATTCATTGCCCAGAAAGGCAGTAAGGACATCACTAAAATAGTCAAATAGAACGTGTGTCAAATGCTGACAGGGAAGAGAAGGGATTGTTGAATAAAGTTTTTATTTTAGTTTTCTTTGCGCCAAAAAGTATTCTTGTAACTTCCTAAAATTACAGTTGAACCACTGATATCACATGGACTATTTTAAAGATGCCCTTACTACCTTTCTGGGCCTTGAACATGGTAGTTGCGTTGCTGTCTATGGAGGGTTAGAAAGCTCTCATATTTGATCAAAAATATCTTTGTGTCCCAAAAATGAACGAAGATAATACGGGTTTGGAATGACATGAAGGTGAGTAATTAATCAGAATTTTCACTTTTGAGTGAACTACTCCTTTAAAGTTTCTAACGAAGAAATGTGGCAAGATGCAATTCACACAGTGAGCGGTATTTGTGGTTTCACTAAGGAGGACGGTATTAACCAAAATCTTATTTGGCACCAGAAATCAATTGGAAAAGCACAGCATGAATATACAGAGTATGATAAATAAGAGAGAATGTTTTAGATATATGACTGACTGAGGTAAAGACTTCGGTGGTCTGCTGGATGGTGGCAATCTTTGTCCATCCCCACTTCTGGAAGAGCCGCACACGTGTGGGATTATGCAGAGTTGCTGACGGGTGCGTACGGAAGAAAGTGGGAAAGCGCTGGCGGTTGGATAAAGCTGGAGAACTGGAGCCGTACGAAAACTACAGAGAGAGAGAGTGAGAGAGAGAGAGAGAGAGAGAGAGAGAGAGAGAGAGTGTGAGAGAGAGAGAGAGAGAGAGAGAGAGCGAGAGCGAGAGCGAGAGCGAGAGCGAGAGAGCGAGAGAGAGAGAGAGAGAGAGAGAGAGAGCGAGAGCGAGAGAGAGCAAGAGAGAGAGAGAGAGAGAGCGAGAGAGAGAGAGAGAGAGAGAGAGTGTGAGAGAGAGAGAGACGTTAACAAGGTGGAAGGACAGAGAGAGCACACTGGAAAGATTTACTCAGCTATATGGTTGACCTTATTTGATACCCCAGAAAAGAACGAAACGCAGAGCAAAAATAGGAGTTAGATTTCTGCACACACTGGAAGAAGGGTAAAAGTCAACCCAGTGAAGCCAGAAACCTGAAAAAATAAGCCAATCTGTTTCTACAGCCAATGCTGACGTGTCAATACTTAGAAAGGCACAACGTAGGAATGCTAACTGCTTTTGCTTCAGAAATAAACCTTTGTATTTCAAGCAAATGAACCAGGTTTCCTGATGAAAAAAAAACATTATTGTGTGAAAAAGAATTAAATGTGTAGGCTACTTCACACCTGAAATATTTTGGTGACACTTTATTCTAAGATGTCCTTGTTACACATACATGTATTTACTATTATAATAATACATTAGGCGTAATTATATGCAAGTAACCCTAAACTAAAACCTAATCCTAACCGTAACATATAGTAAGTACATCTAGGTAATTAATATTACTCTGTACTTAAATGTATAATTACACTGTAACAAGGACACCTTAAAATAACCTATTTTTAATGTAACTGTGCTAATGTAATACTTATAAGGCATCGTGTGTTAATATTTTCATGCTTTAAAGAAGTACACTTAGTTTGATATGTTTTCGAAACATACTAAAGCAGTATTTGATTATAATTTTAACTGTAGTGTGTTATTGTCACAGTGCACACACGAGGGGGGAACAGGAACACGCAGACGAGGATATAAACTCAAATGATAATATTTAATAACACAACAAGGCAGGACATGACAGGACAAGGCAGGACTCACAGACAGGATACACCGGGAATAACAAGTAGACCAGACCCCATCAAACTGAACAGGCATGAACTAATATACACAGGTAAATCATAGATAATTAGACAAACACGGCTGGACATGAATTAACTAATAATGACATTAAACAAGGACAGGAAACAAACCAAATAAGGAAACATGAGGTAGGGACACATGACACGACAGAGGACTGACATAACTCCCCTCCCGAAGGCTCGTCCCGAGCCTTAACAGTTTCATCAGGGAGGGGGGGTGGGCGCTCTGGAGGCCCCTCAGGACAGACACAGACAGGAACGCTGGGAACTCTGGAAGCCATGGCGGTGCAGGAAGCTCTGAAGGCCATGGTGGAGCTGGGAGCTCTGGGGACCATGGCGGAGCTGGGAGCTCTGGGGACCATGGCGGAGCTGGGAGCTCTGGGGACCATGGCGGAGCTGGGAGCTCTGGGGACCATGGCGGAGCTGGGAGCTCTGGGGACCATGGCAGATGGTCTTCGGGGCCCTAGGCCTCGACCCCCTCGGCCCGGCCCCTACAGCCGGAACCCTACTACCCCCCCCCCCCAAAATTTCCATGGGGAAGTGAGGGGGTATCAGGAGCTCTCCAGGGCTAAACAGACAGGACAGTACAAAACACGACAGGACAGCCCTCCAGGGCCAGACAGACAGGACAGGACACGACGACAGGAAAGCCCTCCAAGGCCAGACAGACACGACAGGACATCCCACAGGAACCAGAAGCCCTCCTGGGCTAGCTCGGAGGCTGAGGCTTCCTCTGGGCATGACCAGGAGTCAGGGGCCCTCACAGGGTCCCTCAGCGACCGCCTCCACTTCAGCAACAAGGGGGCAGGCAGCTAGAATGGCCTCCATGGCCACAACACGAGGAGCCGCCTGCCCCAGACGAGTCTCCATGGACAAGACAAGACAAGATAGTTTAAAATGTTCCTGTGGGCACAACAAGACAGACACACGGCACTCCTGGCTGTGACATGTGGACTTGATCCACGGGGCTAGGGATAGCGGCCAGCGGGCATGAATCACGCCGATCCAGTGCTTGAGTCAGCGGCAATCCGGCGGGCTTGAGTCAGCGGCAATCCGGCGGGCTTTAGGACAGCGGTGGGCGGCGGGCATTGAGTCAGGCGGGCGGCGGGCATTGAGTCAGAGGCGTGCGGTGGCGTGATCTCCCGAGCAGCGCGCCTGGGGAAGCGGCAACCGGGAACTAGACAAGGATGCGGCGGGCTTGGGAGAGCCACCGCGGCGGCGGATATCTCCAGCGATCGGCGGGCATGAGGGCTCAGCGGCCAGTGGACTCGCGGCGATCCGCCCGAACTCCACGCCGACTTGCAGTGGGCTATGGCGGGAATGACGGCGACTTCCATGCCCGCGGGACAGACATACATAAACACTGGAACAAAATAAAAACTTTTCAAAGCGGAAAACAAAGCGGGGTGAATGGCGCGCTTACGGTTTTGGTCTGGTCTTCTGTCACAGTGCACACACGAGGGGGAACAGGAACACGCAGACGAGGATATAAACTCAAATGATAATATTTAATAACACAACAAGGCAGGACATGACAGGACAAGGCAGGACTCACAGACAGGATACACCGGGAATAACAAGTAGACCAGACCCCATCAAACTGAACAGGCATGAACTAATATACACAGGTAAATCATAGATAATTAGACAAACACGGCTGGACATGAATTAACTAATAATGACATTAAACAAGGACAGGAAACAAACCAAATAAGGAAACATGAGGTAGGGACACATGACACACGACAGAGGACTGACAGTTATGCTATATTACATTTAATTTGATTATTTTTTATAAATGTACTCAATTGCAACTTTATAAATTAATTAAAAATGTTATTTTAATATAGCCTATATATATAAATTAATGACATCAACTTTCAATAGAAATGAAATAAATGCTGCACTACATACTGTGTAAAGATCAAAAAGCACTGGTCAAAAATGCACTGCAGAGTTCAGATAATTCCATTTACTAAAATGTAAACTATAATATATTTGATTTTAACTGCAGTTAACATTACATTTCGTTTGCACTTAAGTATATTATTTTAAAGTATATCATTTCCGTAACAAGAACTCTTTTTTAAATATGCTAAAGTGTAATTATTTTCTCACAAGTGTTGATTTGCTGTCACGTATAAACAGTTTTGCATTTTTCATGTGCTTCTCAGTCATAATCTACTGGAGTACAAATCCATCTGTCAAAAACATAACTGAAGTCTCATAGGTTTCCTTAGAGAGATGATTTGTTAAAAGTAAACTCACTTTTTCTAAATTACATGCAGCAAACTCAACTTTTTCTCATAAGTAAACTCATTCGAAAAGAACAAAGTCAGTGTTGAGAACATTACATTCCAAACTCCTGCAAACCTCGGCGGAGACCAGAAGACCGAAAGAGAATAATTGGAAAACGTAATTATTTTGTCAAATTGCTAAGGGTATCTTGTGTATTTTATTATTTTCTTTTTCACTTTCACACTTTCTCATTTGGTTCTGACTTCCTTGAGAGATTCTGTTGACAGTTTTAATTTGTCAGCTTCTTCAAAAGTGTCAACAAACTACAGAAAGTCAATAAGATCACAAGTCCAAATTCCTTTTGTTCCTCGACCCAAAAACAACACAGAACTGCTGGTTTTATGTGCACTTCTGCATTGAAAGCTATAGTTGCAGTTAAAGACAGTGAAACTGTTTCATCATTTTACCAATTTGTTTAATCAGGAATGAATGGAGGCCTGTGTCCGTCACAGAATAAAATATAGATATGTGATTGTGACTTTTTTCTTGTATATAGGAGTTTATTTCTCACAATTCAGAATTTTTCTCTCACGATTCTGTTGACATCTCTCAATCTCTAAATTATGAGTTTACATGTCACAATACAGAACTTTTTCCTCACGGATATCTGTTATCATCATGACTTTTTGACTTTTCAAAGTCACAATTCCGACTTGCAGTGGGCTATGGCGAAAACAATATTCAATAGGAATGAAAATAAACCAACTGTGACTTAAAATAAAAACTTCAAAGCGAAAACAAAACGGGGTGAATGCTTCCAGGGTTTTTCCTGGTCTTCTGTCACAGTGCACATAAAAATGCATGCTACGGATGCGAGGATATAAACTCAAAAATAATATTTAATTTTTTATGACAACAAGGCAGGACATGACAGGACAAGGATTGACTCACAGACGTGAGGTCGTATTTATTTTAATGTAGACCAGACTCTCATCAAACTGAACAGGCATGAACTAACATTCTACAGTCAAATCATAGATAAAGAAGAAACACGGCTGGACATGCAGATGTAAATAGTTCAGACAGAGATGTACACAAAGCAAACACACCAAATAAGGAAACATGAGGTAGGGCCACATGACGTTGACACAGAGCTGCAGCCCGGCATCAAGACGATCTTTATGGGCTCTGTGTACAGCAAGTCATACAGCAGTTTAGTTGCCTCTCCTGGATCACACTGAAGGAAAGAGAAAAAGACAGTCATGATTAGCCCACTTGAGCATGACATAATCAATAAAGGATCAATAGAATCGGCACAGAAACACAGAATCTCATGGCCCAGAAAAAAACGGACTGCAGTGATGCTGTAACCAAAGACCTCTCGTGCTGCAGTTCACTGTGACAAATACAACAGGAAGTGATTCACAAATGAGGGGGTGACTGCTCGCACGCTGCAGATGCAGTCACACTGAAATGGTGCCCTTGGTAACGATCAGCAGAAACACTTAATTAGGAGAGGCATGCATGCTTTTATTTTTGGTAAAGTTAGAACTAAATGACACAGTGATGGTCTTAAATTTGATGGCCGTTAGAAAGCAACCACTTTGGATCCGTCTTACCAGTAGTTATAGCTAATAATAATATTTTTTGCCAGATCAATCTAGTAAATTTCTCAAGAACCATGTTGTTTCCTTGCTCCAGTCTCTCTTGGCGTCTTCAGGGAGCTGAAGCGTTATCATTCAGCGCACGGCCTCGAAGCAGCAGCCTTCGAGAGGAACTGAAGACGCTTGACGTGACGGAGACATCTGTGTTCTTAAAGTCCCCGGGGCTGAAGGTTATGCAGGTCTCTGGACCAGAATACTGAACGCGGACTAAAAAAAGGGTCAAGATGCTCCTTCTCTAACTGCTGTTGGACACGAGGACAATTTAGTTTTTGTTGGGTCTGACATAACAGTACAGGGTTGGGCTAAAAAAATCAGTATTAAAGAATTGGGCACCTATCAAATCACAAGTCTTTGAATTTGAATAGATTTGACTAGACTTCATAAGCAAGTTAAACTACTGTATCTATAGTCTATCTACTCTTGTGAAAATAAATCCACTTAACTGTGTTCAATGTGCACTTGTAGTGAACTTCGACTCTTAAAAGTGTATTTACCAACTGTACTTGCAGATAATATAATCAAATAATACAATATTAACGAAATAAAAGGTCACTTACTTGTACTTAAAGAGAGTTATTACTAAGTTTCTTAACACACTTAAGCTTGCATTGACGGTAGCCATTAACTCCCATTGTATTTTGTCCATTCTATCAAGTGAGTAAATGATGGTGAACTATCACTTTAAAGTACATTTTAAATTATTATGTTTTAATAAGCTTTATTGTATTTACATAATTACTCTTGTTTTGATTAAGGGTCAATTTTTTTAAGGGTTGTTTGAAAATCTGAAATCTGAGGGTGTAAAGAATTTAATACAATTGCCTTTAAAGTTGTCCAAATTAAGTTCTTATCAATTAATAATACTAAACAAAAAATAAGATTTGATATATTTACGGTAGGTAATTTACCAAATATTTTCATGGAACATGTACAGTAATCATGAAATTACATATAATGTGCTTAAATGAACTTAAGTCCTACTTAAGTGGGTCAAAGCAAGTTATGCTAATTGCATCTAATATGAATCTAGGGTATAATACATTTGTATTTAATTGCAATGGCCATGGCATTAAAACCATAACATTCAGTTCATACTTAAATATAGTCATTTGAAAGTATATTATTTGCACAATAAGTACTGTGCTAAAGTGTATCTACATTTTTTACACAATCAAAACACACTTTGTCAAGCATTTTAAATTTTGTTTTGACCTACTTTGCTATTCTAGTTAAAAAACAAAAAATCTGATTCATTTTAATTCTACTAGAATTAAATTTGAATTGCAGTTCTGCATCGGGTTTTCTTTTTTCAGTTCAAATTTAATGTGGTCTGATCCCATTCCTTATTTCTCACAAATCATTTCCACTACTTATACTTTTAAAATCTTTGACTGAGTCATAGAAGGATATTTGGTGAACGCAAGCACAGATAGCGTAAAAATAAAGACATTGTCTTATACAGCGCAAGCTGCTAGCCAGATCTGTAGCTTCGGCTTTGTTTACTATACAGATTCAAATCCTAAATGTCTCATTCCACCGAAGCAAAACACGTCTTTCTGTGACTCAGACCATGAATGAGTCTTTATCTGCTGTTCTGCCTCACATTAACTTGCAAGTGTTTGTTATTTCTAAGCTGCGATTCTGCATCCCTGAACCCAGATGAGAATGAATAAAGCATACATTTGGATATGGAAATCCTTCTCGTTACAATCTGGATACAACAGATGCCAATTATAACAGGGAACGCACAAGTGTCTCATCAGGGCATCAGTCTCTCTCTCTCTCTCTCTCTCTACCACGGTTAATAATTGATCAAAGTTTCAGGCTGAGCTTTGATATAACCATGGCAACCATCTGGAGAGGGAGAGTGTATCTGTGCAAGGGGGTTCCTGTAAATATCTGCTCTAACACACACACACACACACACACACACACACACGGACCACAACTTCTCACACCAGAGTCTAAGACTGTCTTTGAGATTTCCATGTGTGACCAGTATCATGGCATGAATCAAAAGTGAGATGTTTTTATTTATTTTTATTATGAAATGAGAAATTTTGTATCATTCTAAAATAGAGGTACAGGCTAATTCTGTTAAAGTATTATTTAGTTTACATAAATGCTTGTCAGTACATGTCGCAGTAAACTTTCAGCATATTTCAAACACAAAATAAATATAAAATGACATATAACATAGTCCTATAAGTTAGTCAGCCTTCATTGTATTTCTTGATACAATATGAATGTTATTAAAATTGTATTTTATATAAATTAAGTATTTAATTTTTTACATTTTATTTTAATATATAAATGTAAATGTTACACTTAAGCATATTCTTTTAAAGTGTATTAATTACGCAACAATATTGTCTGTTTTTTTAAAGTATGCTATGTTATTTTTTATTTGGGCCTGGTCCCATTCTTTCTTGCTAACAATTTCCATTACATATCTGGCTAAGTCTTTTGATTAGTGACAACAGTGATTATTATGGTTGCATCCTAATGCTGTTCTCATACTTTTACTAAATATTAAATGTGTTGTGTAATTCCATGCTGTTTGTATTACAGCTGTTTGTATGTACAGTAAATGATGCCTCAAATCAAACGGCTTATTAAATATATCTTTGATGTTACTTGTCTAAGTGATCAGACCAACAATTTTTGCCTGGCAGGTGATAAAATGTGAGAAAAAATTATAAATCTTACTAAAGAAAGTTTATAAAATCTATAAACTTACACTAAAGAAAGAACCCAAGTCATATTTAAAAGAATCACAGAAACGTAGCATAGCACGATTTGCATGGACAAGCACCCCTTACATTTTCTATATAAAATCAATTTAGTCTCAATTTATCATAAAACAAATGTCCAAAGTGCCATTTAAAAATAACACATAAAAAAGGTAAGGAATAAAATGAAAAGAACAAATGGATTAGAAAAGCACGGATCTGTGTTCTGCCGCCAGAGCATGGCAGGGGTTATAATAACTCATTTATGAGATAAATATTTATCAAATGTCAAATGAAATTGGAATTTTGAGGTGACTTTCATGTTTCATGCAAACATTGCTCAGCGTGATAATTGGCTATTTGAGAGAGATTAAAAGAATGCCCCAAACATGCCTGAGATTCTTTGAGCAATAATTAAATGCAAAACCCACATCAAACTTGATTTTCTCCATTGGTAATTACATTCCTGACACCCGAAGGGAATTTTGATTAGAATCTCATCCAGGTATGAAGTGCTCCCCAATCAAGAGGAAATGCTCAAAACATCTGTCGGCTTAAATGTCAAGAGTCTGAGCACTTCACAGCTGCTCTTCCATCTCCACGGCATACTAACACATGACATTTATACTTCTGATACATTCTTCTGCAGTATGCCTTAGATTTGTGTTAAGATTAAAGCTTAATTAATAGAGACTTGAGTCATGGGTGGAATTGGGTGACATTTCTAGAAGGAATCGTACATAGCCTTTTCATTAAAACAAGAATGAAGGTGAATTAAATCAAGATTATTGCAGTACTGTTAATAATGCCTTTTGTTTGATAAATTGCTTGTGCTTTTTCTCATTTAAAGTCACTTTGGATAAAAGTATCTGTATTATGATGAAATGTACTCTGATAATCAAAATGAAGTATGAGAAAAGAAAAAACACAATTAAACCCTTTCGACCTAATTTATTTTTCAATGATTTATTTCTACATTTATTTATTGATTTATAAAAACATTACAGTTTTAACACAATTACATATCATTATATATTTTATTTTGTATTTATTGTAATTCAAAATTTTACACCGTATTTGACCCCAAAATATTTTACAAAGACCCCTTATATATTTTTTTTTCACATAGATTGTGTGAATAAAGAATTTATCTAATTATGACATTTAATGCACAACAATATTTATTTCTGCAAGTATTTAGTAACTTAATTTGTACGCTCTTGAATATTAAAGTTTGCATATGTATTCATATGATCGCTAAGGAAAATCCATTTTCATGCAAGACTAAAAACAACACAAATGCATGTGTTTTCCCCACTTTTAGTACAATATACAAGTGTAATTGAACTATTATTTAAATAAATAAAAACATAGATTTTTTAAAAATGGTTCCATCTTTCAAATTTGAACCCATATTTAAAGAAACAGTTCCGGACGTTAACAACATGACATATTTACAAAGGCCTGCATTATAACTGCATTATAAACATATTTTGGGATCAGAAAAAAGTATCTCTCAAACACTCACTGTATCGTAAATATTACGATTTTGAAATGCTTTTCAATGTGGGTCAAATTCAACTCAAGTATCACAGTATCTCAAGCCAACAGGAGGTTTAACGAACTAACTGGGTCTACAGTAATTATCATGACACATTAGAAACGGTTCCCATTCATCTCAATCGTGAGTGGTCAGACAGGTGCCGCAGAAGGACCTCCGTATCCTTACAAGATCTACAGGGATGCAAGTTTGTTTGAACTGTGGTTTCACTGCTGGCTGTTGCCATGCCAACCCTCCTCTCCCTGATTCTACCTCTATATGGAGTGCGATTGCAATGCAGAGTGCAGTTCAACAATCACAACCATGATACAACACATCACTGTCAACTTAGAGCACGCTTTAACTGTTTCCTCACCTACAGGAGGTCAGAGCATCACGCCACACCTGGAAACTAAACTTAACCTCTGAAAGAGCTACATATTTATCGGTGGTCTCACATTTTTGCACATATTTACTATCATACATTTTTTATATCGAACCAGCACTGGCATATTTGAGGATATAAATGATTGAATAGTTTAACAGCACTGTAATTTGCGGCTGCTGACAGAACTGAAACTCAGGACACCCAACTTTCTACAAAAGGCTGAAAAAAATCTCTCTCCACTTATGCATACTGCACAAAAAATACTATTTAAAAATAAATAGATCGAGGAATACACTTTAGAGGTGATCTTGGAAAACTCTCCGACGCTAAAGGCAAACATAAGCATTTATGGTGCATGAGTATTTTTAGGAAGCCAAATGACTTTATGCAGCTGAAGCCTTACAGGCTGTTGATAACAGCCAAGTGCAGTGACTTGTGAAATATTAATGCACCAACAACTGCGATGTCAGCTTGACACCAACTCCTGAATCTCAAGATACAATCACTGCCACAACATTAATGAAGCACCTGCAAAACGCTGATCATCTACCATCTTAAAGTAACATCTGCTACTTATCTTTGATTCAGTGCTTGAGTGTGAACATCTTTAATACATTAACAGAAGGTAAAGAGGGCAATGACATTTCTTCATAGCAAAAGCTTCTGAAACGTGTAACATTCATTCCTACATGGTTGAAAAACACTATTGCTTGCCTAATGCAATTAAGATGACAGTTAAGTGGGATTAGGAGATTAAACGGATATAGAATAAAGACTGTATATGCAGGAACTATGGCATGAAATATTTAAGGTATTCAGTAACTTACTTTGTATCCTATTGCATAATTAAGTTTGTATATGTGCTAATATGATTTCCAAGGGAAGTACATGGTGGTGAACTAAATTTAATTCAAACAAAATAATAATAATAATAATAATAATAAAAAAGCATGTGCTGAGCAGGGTTATTAGTTAACTAAAACTGAAAATAAAACTATAAAAATATATTTGAAATCTTGAAATAAATGTTAACTGAAATAAAATACACAAAAAAACTAGTCGCCAAATCTTGAAGTACAAAAATAACTCAAACTAAAACTCAACTAAAAAAATTATAAATAGAATAATAAATATAGACATAAAATGTTAAACTATTAAAAATGACAAAAACACCACAAAATAAAAAGTTTTACTAAAATGTCAAATGTAAACAAAAACAAAAATGAAAACTGGTTTAAAATATAACCTATAATATTAACACTAAAATAACACTGGTGATGGGACAGTTTGTTTTTGCTTTAATTTTACACATTTGTGGGAGAAACATAATAACTGATGCATATGAAGTATTATTATGAAGTATTATGTAAACTGCAATCTTGAATGAAATTATATAATTAAATGCTGAGAAAAACAACATGAACATATATATATACACACACACACACACACAACTTTACATATGCATGCAGGCTATATGTATACATAACTTTACATACATTCATTTATATTTATATTGCATTACTGTAAAAGACACTGTAATGTAAAACGTTAAGTGCTCACCATACTATCGTAATGAATGAGCTCCAGCTCGTAGTCCGGCAGAATATCGGTCCGGTTGTTCACGAGATCTAAAGCCATCTGGGCAGCGGGGAGACACGCTTGACCACCGGGCCATCCTCCACTCATGGGGAACAGAGCTCCGATGTACAGTTTCTTCTTACCTGCAACCGCACACGGCCAGGAGAGAAAGATAAGCAGTGCGTAAAGAAGAGCCACGCTTCTCCAAACTCTCCCCAAGGTCCTGACGCTCTCCGTGGATGCCATCAATATCCGATTCGATATTTATACGTTTTGAACTTAAATTGTGTGGTTGTGTCCGATGCTGAAAGTGTCCGCACGCGACGAGTCCCGTTTAGAGAAGCCTAACAGAACCGTGCACGGAACGCGTAAAAACAGCAGTGATGAAATTGCAGGCGGTTTAGCCACAGTCTGAGGTTCGTTGGGATTTATATGTTTACAGTAGTTATAATTTCATATCTGATGTCAGTCAGACATGGCTATGCGCTTTTAGCGTCGTAACGCACTGTTAAGATATCTGATCTTGCGCGCTTTCTTGGAACTTATTTAGTCTTGAGAGCGTCTAGAATAGTTCAGAATATTCAGAACCCGTTTAATCTTATGAATCTTTTACAATTTGCAGACATTTCAGAATCTTTTAGAGGCTTCAGAACATTTTGGAATATAATCTTCAGAATCTGTTAGAATCATCTAATAGTTAGGAATCTTTTACAATCTTTAGATTTTTGAATCTTCTGAAGTACTTTTTTTTAGAATCTTTAGAATCTTCCTTCTTCACAATCTCTGAAATATGCAGAATCTTTAACCATCATTGGAATATTCAGAATATGTTATAATCTTTAGAGTTTTTAGAATCTTAGAATGTTTTCGAATCTCAGAATCTTTTGGAATCTTCAGTTTGGACTCCGACACTACATCACTAATGTCCTGTCACAGAATGCGCTTCAACACAAACCAGCTGTCTGTCCAAACATGTAAAAGCACAAAGCTACGGAAATCACGCTTTGAATATTGGGTAAAAACAAATGCGCCATCGGGCAGTTATAGTCTCTTTCACAGTCACAGACGGTGTGTTTGTAGTGCAGCTATGCTCATGGTTCACGACAGCAGAGAAAAACAGGTGGTGTTGCGCGGCATTGACGGTCAGAACGCGCTCCGCTGATCCTCTGGCGTTGCTTTATTTACCGCGCCGCTCACGAAACGTGATTCAGTTCTAAGGTGTCGATCATATTATTCCTGCATCTGATCAGAATATTGGAAAATAACAATTGTGCAGCGGCATAATCCTTTAATCCGCCGGGAGGAGAGGGAGAGATTGACCATCAAACGCAGTACACAGAGATCCGCACTCAGAGCAGACAGCATTGAACTGATCCACTGACAGACGAACAGTACTCTTGTATAGCGGGATGGGGCGGGGTTAAAGTAAACGCTCTCTTCTGAAGCAGAATCATTTTCAAAATCATGCACGATACAGCTAAACTCAGCTGGAAAAATAAACATTATGTGAACATGGATTCTTTCTGTCGGCCTGCCTGTCTTTCCGTGTCTCTTTCTTTCTCTTTTTCTTTATTTCTCTTTCTTTTTGTCTGTCCATCCATCAATCAATAGTTGAGTTCTTCCATACATCAAAAATCCTTACTGTGACACACACACACACACACACACACACACACACACACACACAAAACACACACCTGCTGTCTCTCAGGCTGTGGCACGTCCACACACATCTCGCAGCAAGTGCTGTTGTCTGTTCCTCTCCTAATAGTATATTTATTTGTTCTGTTTCACTAATGGCTGTAAAGTTTTAGCTTTATCTTTGAGAGCATTCACTGCCATATTGAAACTCCCTGATGCAGAGATTATCAGGCCGAGGTAAGTATACTGCATCGTGTGTTCTGGGCGGTGCTGCCTAGACTGAACTGGTATCTGCATCTGGGCTTTTTCTGAAATACCTATCCATCTATCAATCAATCTACAGTATCTCACAGAAGTGAGTACACCCCTCACATTTTTGTAAATATTTTATTATATCTTTTCATGTGACAACACCGAAAAAATGACACTTTGCTACAATGTAAAGTAGTGAGTGTACAGCTTGTATAACAGTGTAAATTTGCCGTTCCCTCAAAATAACTCAACACACAGCCATTAATGTCTAAACCGCTGGCCACAAAAGTTAGTTCACCTCTAAGTGAAAATGTCCAAATTGGCTCAAATTAGCCATTTTCTCTCCCCGGTGTCATGTGACTCGTTAGTGTTACAAGGTCTCAGGTGTGAATGGGGAGCAGGTGTGTTAAATTTGGTGTTATCGCTCTCACTCTATCATACTGGTCACTGGAAGTTCAACATGGCACCTCATGGCAAAGAACTCTGAGGATCTGAAAAAAAGAATTGTTGCTCTACATAAAAATGGCGTAGGCTTTAAGAAGATCGCCAAGACCTTGAAACTGAGTTGTAGCACGGTGAACAAGTCCATACAGTGGTTTAACAGGACAGGTTCCACTCAGAACAGGCCTCGCCATGGTTGCCCAAAGACGTTCAGTGCACTTGCTCAGCGTCATATCCAGAGGTTGTGTTTGGGAAATAGACGTATGAGTGCTGCCAGCATTGCTGCAGAGAGGTGGGGGGGTCGGCCTGTCAGTGCTCAGACCATACGCCGCACACGGCATCAAATTGGTCTGCATGGCTGTCATCCCAGAAGGAAGCCTCTTCTAAAGATGATGCACAAGAAAGCCCACAAACAGTTTGCTGAAGACAAGCAGACTAAGGTCATGGATTACTGGAACCATGTTCTGTGGTGTGATCTGATGAGACCAAGATAAACGTATTTGGTTCAGATGGTGTCAAGCGTGTGTGGCGGCAACCAGGTGAGGAGTACAAAGACAAGTGTGTCTTGCCTACAGTCAAGCATGGTGGTGGGAGTGTTATGGTCTGGGGCTGCATTAGTGCTGCCGGCACTGAGAGCTACAGTTCATTGAGGGAACCATGAATGCCAACATGTACGGTGACATACTGAAGCAGAGCATGATCTCCTTTCGGAGACTGGGCCGCAGGGCAGTATTCCAACATGATAACGACCCCAAACACACCTCCAAGACGACCACTGCCTTGCTAAAGAAGCTGAGGTAAAGGCGATGGACTGGCCAAGCATGTCTCCAAACCAGTGGTGATCAGGAAACAAAGTATCTTTACTTTGTTCCTGTACATAAGTACATCTTTCAAGTATCTGGACTTTACTGGAGTAGTTTTACTTTGAGTTACTTTTACTTCACTACATTCCAAAGCATAAGATCATATTTTTTACTTAACATTTACATTTATGCATTTAGCAGACGCTTTTATCCAAAGGGACTTACAGTACATTTACGCTATGCATTTTTTCAGTATGTGTGTTCCCTGGGAATTGAACCCACAACCTTTTGCGCTGCTAACGCAATGCTCTACCACTGAGGCACAGGAACACTGTGGCTCAGTTCACTACATTTCATAAAAAATATCGTTACTCCTTATACATCACATCACATACATCACAATACATCACGTGCTCTGAGACGCAGAAGCGGTGTCTGATTCATGAACAGAATTAGTATTTTCAATGAACCTGTTAAATCGTTTGCAAATCGCAACAAACGATTCATTCACGAATTGGAATGATCTGATTGCAGCTAACTCACTGATTCAAGAGATCCGTTTGGAGCGAGTCTCCAGTGAACTCACAAATAAGAACCGGGAGATCTTGTGAGTGTGCGCGCAAATTTTAGTCCTATGTGACGTCTGTTTTTATATTGTTTATCAACACTCAACAGTATACATTTTTATATTGTTTAGATCAACTAGCCGAGTAGACAGATATGAATGTTAATTCATAACCATACTGAATGTAAATATTGCTAGATGAAGCTAAATGTCTAGCTAACAAGTTTGCTGGTGCTAAGTTGAGGAATTTTTGTTGATATAAAGTCCAAATATTTTTTATTCAACCACCTAGATATATTACTTCAGAGGGCAAAAGAAAGGTTGTGATGTTCAGAACATAACTACAGTAATTATCAGAGTGGGAAGTGATGCCCTCTGGGAGCATTTGGCCAGGGTGTTTTAACACCACAGACAAGGTTTGAGAAGAAAAAAACATCATTATGAAACTATAATTATATTTTCCTTAAAATGTTCTTCCTAACTTCAGGCCTTATTCTCATGTCATATATAACTGTGACATTCTGCAAAACACTTACTGGTGAAAATCAGATGGTCAAATCTGTTATCTCTCAGGTACAATACAATGTACGCTTCACAGTGAACATTACTACATCACTCTCGTCAACGTAGTCCATATCAACAACAAAATACACATCTTGACTGTTGACTCCATATAGGGGTTATTTTGGGAAAATCCCAGGTATTTTGAGCAGTAGCATTATACAATATAAATTAATATAATATCAAATTAAATTAAGTAGTCTATATAAAATTGCAAAATTGCAAAATAAATCAGTACATTTTTACTAAAGTACATAAAAAATTGAGTACTTTAGTACTTTCAAATTAAAAAAGCATTACTTTTACTGGAGTAATATTTTACAATACGTATCTGTACTTTTACTCAAGTACTTGATGTGTGTAATTCGTCCACTACTGCTCCAGACCTAAACCCTATTGAGCATCTCTGGGGAATCCTCAAAGGGAAGGTGGAGGAGCGAAATATTCACACTTTGTATTCAAAATACAAAATATTCACACTTTGTGACCAATTTGGACATTTTCACTTAGGGGTGTACTCACTTTTGTGGCCAGCGGTTTAGACATTAATGCCTGTGTGTTGAGTTATTTTGAGGGAACAGCAAATTTACACTGTTATACAAGCTGTACACTCACTACTTTACATTGTAGCAAAGTGTCATTTCTTCAGTGTTCTCATATGAAAACATATAATAAAATATTTACAAACATGTGAGGGGTGTACTGACTTCTGTGAGATACTCCATCCATCTGTCTGTCTGTCTGTCTTCACATATTCCGTAAACACAGTCTATCTGTCTATTATTTCTGATAGCTCGTCTGTCCGTTTATTTGTCCATCCATCAGACAAAAATCCATCAAATTCATCAATCAAAAGATGAGTTCTTCCATCCATACAAAAACTATCAATCATATTTTTGCCTTAAAATTATATTGAAAAACAAAACAAATCAAAATCCTCTATGGATATGGGTCATATGTACATATGTACGTTCTTTAATTTGACTGTTTTTATTTGGGATCCATTTCACATCCTGAAAAATTGAAAATCAACAAATATTCCTCTATCCATCATCTATCGATTGGTTCTATCCATGTGATCTCAGGGTACACTTACATACGCTTACATTGACACCAAACACATAATGTAAGTAACTTTTATTCCCTGCACAGCTCTCTGGATTCTGCTATTCACTCTAAATACTCTGAAACAACAGAGTAGAGCTGAAGGTGTTGACTTGAGCCACTGTGAACCTCAGGCCCTGAGATGCTCCAGTGACATTTGGAGCTCCCTTTGAATCCGCTCTCTCCATATGCCAGACATTAATTATTCATCCCTGATCTTTAGTTGTTATTTAATAAAAGAAAGGCCGGAGAAGCCTCCTGTGAGGATATATAATTGCCCATTAGTTTATGTGATAACTAAATATGTTTACAAAACAGAATGAGATTTTATGTTCTTGTTCATAAAGGGGTTAACATAAAGGGCTGGCAAACAAAAGGTCACCTTTATGCTGAATTATCCTTTAACAACCACAGTAAAAGCGATGTAATCACCACCCAGTACACACAGGCTCGAATATATCCAGACACACACATAAACACACACTGCACTGAGATACACACATCACCTCATATACATTCATTTACACACAGGGTAGAAATACACAGCGCTACACACTCTGGCCGAGAGTTAATCTTCAGCCTGCTGAGAGTGCACCAAGTAGGCAGTGATCTCTCGCTGGGAGTTGAGAGAGAGAGAGCATTTGCGTGGCTTGATAGTCTAAATCAGCAGAGCTGAAAGAAACAAGGGGAAATGAAAGAAAGGACAGAGGGATTGAGAGGAATGGAAGGCAATTAGAGGGAGGGATGGATGAATGAGAGGGTGCTACAGCACTTGTGTTAATGCTGAGAGACTCTGGCAGCCTGAAAAATTATAATGAGGTTTTATAGTGACATGAACTTGACGTCCTACATTCTATACTGTATCTAAAACTATTTTAAATAGCATTTTGCTCATGCTTTCATTATCATTATGCGTGAATCTTACATGACATCAAATGGCGTGTTTATCATATATGCATGGAATATTGGTACTTTTCAAAACCCTGTAACATCAAAATGAGAGTTTTGTAGCTTTTAGACCACATATGTTAGATTTGAAGTCATAAGTTAATGTACTAAACAACACTCTAAAAAATGCTGGGTTAAATACAACCCAGCACTGGGTAAAGTATGGACAAACCCAGCGACTGGGTTGTTTTGACCCAGCTGTTGGGTTACTGCCCAGAAGGTTGCCCAGAACTATTGGCTGAAAACAAGCCAGCATGTGTTCTTCTGTCCAATATTTACCCAGCACTGGGTTGTATTTAATCCAGCATTTTTAGAGTGAATACATCTAAAATGTACAGAACAAATAAATAAAGGAATAAATAAGATCATGAAGTGCATGCACGTAACACAAAAGTTCACAAATACATTATTTAATGCAGCGATAGTCTAAGGAACAGAAATGGTCTAGATGGTAAAACTAAATGAATTTCTAAGCATAAAAAGCTAAAATGATCTATAATATTTCAATCTATATTTATATATAGATATATATATGCAGACACTGTATAATCTATTTAATCTCTATAACTATATAATCTAAACGTTTTAACTGAGAGAGACAGAGACAGGGAGTGTGAGGCAGGGCTGTCGACTATCACTGACCCTCTTCAATATTTACATTAATGAATTGGCAAAAGTCCTGGAGCAATCATCAGCACCTAACCTCACACTACATGACCAAAAAACAAAGTTCTTGCTGTTTGCAGATGATCTGGTTCTGCTGTCTCCAACAGAAGAGGGTCTACAGCAGAACCTAGACATCTTACACAAGTTCTGTCAGACCTGGGCCCTGACTATTAATACTAACAATCTAAAGTACTAACATTTGAGAAAAGACCCAGGCTTCAGGGAAAGAGACACAATTTCACCCATGGTAAGACCAAAATTAAATATGCCACAAACTACACATACCACGGACTAAAGATAAATGCAACTGGTAAGCTAAATTTGGCTGTGAATGAACGGAAAGAGAAAGCAAGAAGGGCCTTTTACTCCATCAGCAAATCTATTCAAATTGAAATACCAATTATAATCTGGCTCAAAATATTCCAATCAGTCATTGAACCTATTGCATTGTATGGCAGTGAAGTGTGGGGTCCTCTCCTAAATCATGAATTTGAAAAATGGGACAAAAATCCAATATAAGCCCTGCATGCTGAGTTCTGTAAGAGCATCCTCCGAGTACAGAGGAACACACCGAACAACGCATGCAGGGCAATACCCTCTACTAATGCGCATTGAGAAACCAGCCATCACATTTTGGAAACACTTAAAAATGAGCGACCCCAACTCTTACAATTTTAAAGCCCTTAAAAACCATGAAGTGAAGCCTGAACAAAGTCCCCTGATTCAGATGATCCTGATGCTGCAAACACAAACTAACATGACTAACAACATCCATCATCAGGACACTGAAACATCCATCCATCCAAATTATAAAAGCACAACAACATTATCTAACCTATTGGAAAGAAATAACAGAAAAACAAAGTAAACTTGAATGTTATTTGGCCCTAAACAGAGATTAAAGAACAGAGAATATCTGAGTACATTGAAAGACTGTAAACTAAGACGACAGATGACGAGGTACAGACTGAGCAACCATACTCTGAGTATAGAGACGGGCAGATATCACCAGCACTGGCTGCCCAAAGAGAGCTGTATCTGCCCATACTGTACTCATGGAGAAGAGTGAGAGAGAGAGAGAGAGAGAGAGAGAGAGAGAGAGAGAGAGAGAGAGAGAGAGAGAGAGAGAGAGAGAGAGAGAGAGAGACGTATCTACCCATACTGTACCCATGGAGAAGAGAGAGAGAGAGAGAGAGAGAGAGAGAGAGAGAGAGAGAGAGAGAGCGAGAGAGAGAGACGTATCTGCCTATACTGTACCCATGGAGAAGAGAGAGAGAGAGATGAGCAAAGAAAGCAAGCCCTTCCTCCAGCTGATCCAGAGCTTCAGTCCTGATGCTTCACTAACATCTACTGATGCTCTGAATCACAACATCAGAACCAATCAGATCACTGCACAAATCAAACAGAGCTACATCACTCATTGGCAAACCCAAACTCAACAACAGAGTAAAATGCAATGCTATCTGTCCCTAAAGAGAGAGTACAGTATGGCAGAGTATCTGTTCACAGTGTCAGATAAGAAATTGAGAAGCACGTTGACCAGATACAGACTCAGCGGACACAAGCTGATGATAGAGACGGGCAGACACAGACAAACATGGCTGCCCCCGGAGCAGAGATTGTGTTCACACTGTGACCTGAATCAGATGGAAACAGAACTGCACTTCCTAACAGAGTGCTCCAAATACACAGATATACGGACAGTGTACTACGACAAAATACAGCAGATCCATCCCACATTTACAACTCTTCCAGACCAGGAGAAACTAGCGTATCTGCTCGGAGAACACAAGACCTGCTGTGTGTTTGCTGCTCAATATGTGTCTCTCTGTCACCATAGAAGAGAAGACACTCCGTCTGCCCTGAGCTGATGTTTCCAGCACATGTAGATTATATTATGACATATTACTCCATTATATAACTTAAATGTATATTTTGCCTGTATAAATCTTATACTGTACTTTATTTAATTTTATTTCACATACTTACAATAGTCATTCATTTTGCACTACATATTTAATACGGTTTAAATATTTGTTTTATTACTGTTATTATTTTATTTTTATTTCTGTTAATTCAAATGTGCACTACTTGTGAGCAGCCCAGCTGCAATTGCTTTGGCAATACAAATGTATAGTTTTTGTCATGCCAATAAAGCACACTTAAATTGAAAATTGAATTGAAATTGAGAGAGAGAGAGAGAGAGAGAGAGAGAGAGAGAGAGAGAGAGAGAGAGAGAGAGAGAGAGAGAGAGAGAGAGAGAGAGAGAGAGAGAGCCGTATCTGCCCATACTGTACCCATGGAGAAGAGAGAGAGAGAGAGCACTAAACTATTGGAAATTATTGGATGCATTGAGGGAGAAGATTTCAGATGACTGGTGGTAAAATACAGCCCCCTAGTGGTTAAACTAAACATTACCATTTAGACTTTCTCAATTGGAATTGTGGTTTACAATTTGGATATATTTAAAAAAAAGTATCAACATTTTTACAGTGTCATTTTACTTTCTGATATTTGTTAAGCAAACTAACAAAGCATACTGTCAAGTGATAAACAGACTATCATGGGCTGTAAAATCATAAAAATAAAATCAGTATTTTAGGAATGAAGTAAGTATGAAGTAAGTATTTTAATGTCTTACCTGTATAGTTACTGTCATCTGATGGTGCACAAAAGTAAACAAGAGACATATCAGGTTAAAATGATTCATATTAGGGAAACAGATGCATGTGTTTGTGTGATTGACTGTTAAATCATAAACATACTCACAGATACAGAATGGTTTAGGTGAGTCCCATTTGCCCAGCTTGGTACAGTGTGAGATTTTGAAACCCTCCAGTAGGAAGCCAGCATGACAGCTGTAGTGAAGAACAGTGTCCTCTACTGGTTGCCCAGGGGGCAGCAGCGCCACCCTCCCGTTCTCCAGAGACATCCAGGAACGCGGGCAAACCAATACTGAGAATTTGATTAAGACTTTTAGCACATCTCACACCCTTTTAGCACATTTATAAACTTGAATTTACACATCCTTAAAGTGTAACGCTACTAACAAGAACACACAGACAGTTACATTTAAATGAAAAGATACTTGTAGAATTTCACTTAAATAATATATATATAGTGTGTGTGTGTGTGTGTGTGTGTGCGTGCGTGCGTGCGTGCGTGCGTGTGTGTGTGTGTGTGAGAAGACTGAGGAACAATATGAGAAATATTGGTATATTATACAGTTTAGTTCCATTTGTACAGTATTTGAACTCAGAATGCTGTTATTGACCAATCAGAATCCAGTATTCCACAGAGCTGTGTGATAAATATAGATATGAATCAATACAATAGGACAGCAAGAGCACCTACAGCATCTGCTGAGCTGGTTTATGTCAGTCCAGGTGCCATTGGGGAGGCATTTTCGGACCTTGGGCCCCACAATTATTCTGCTTCCTCTACAGATATATTCTATCTCATAGTCTAACGGCAAGATCTGCACACTGCGGATCTACAGAGAGAGAGAAGTTTAGATTGAATTAGATGTTGCTATGGGTCGTAGTCCCTTCAGAACTGATAATGATGTTCATGACTGCCATTTTAAAGTGCTGCCGTAGACGTTTACCTGTTCCTGAGTCAGTCCTCTGTAGCGAATCCCTCCGTCTCTGGGGGGGCGAATGATTGCACATCCTGAAAGAGAGTAAGAGAGACGGGGGAGGATGAAACGAATAGAGATGAAATGTTTTCAGCTTAGTCACAATGCACAAACTAACATCAATAAACTAAAATGACAGCTGTTCCGGGGAACTCGGGACTTTATATCTGAATCCCCTTCCAAGACTGTAATGCAGTGATGTTTATAAGGATTTTAAGAGTACTGTCTCAAATCAAAATACATTGTTCATATACTCCGTGGCGAATCTTTAAGATGTTTAACACTTAAAAAGAGAGATCCTTAAAAATGTATTTCGTTTTTTATTGAGTACAGCGCTGAGAAACAGATATTTAAGCAAATCTCACAAGCAAATATTCAAAGCAACAGCACAATTGTGAGTGTGATGTGAATTAGTCAAGGTAACACTTTTTAAAGGTGTCCTTGCCACACGTTACATGTACTTACTATTATAATAAAAATTGATTATGCATAATTACATGCTATTAACCCTAACCCTAACCCCAACCATATAGTAAGTACATGTTAATTCATATTATTCAGTACTTAAATTTATAAATACACTTTATCAATGACCCCTTAAAATAAAGTAAATATTGAGAGCATTTTTAGACACAACATTGCAAGTTAGTATCAATTTTCAAAAACAATTTTTAACAAACCCTCAGTAGAATCACTGTCATCTTCGAACAACATATGAAAGGGTTCTGATATCATTTTTGTTGAAAAAATTGTTAAATCAATGATTCACTCCTTCATAAATACAGTCCTTGTTGCCACCGACTGGCATAACTATGTAACCTGCATATTCACTGATAATCCCCAAAACTAACTATTATAATAAAACAATGATTTAAAAAAATACCGCCACCTTGGAATTATAAGGTTCTATCTGCATAGTGGTTTTGAGATATTGAGCTTCAAAGATTTTGCATTCCATATTACAAAAATGATATGGGGAACATGTCTCTTTCCTACATGAAAATGACAGAGACCCTAAATGTATTCTAAACGTACAATATGAAAATCCTCAAAATTATTTAAATGGGGATTTTTGGAACAGGTCAAATGCAGACAGAACCTTCTAATTCTAAAAAGTCATTTTCCGCTTGGAATTATAAGGTTCTGTCTTGCAAAACATTAATTGAAGCAACAGTTTTCAAGAAATACAAATGGTTTATTTATAATTTGTTTTAAAACCTAAAATTTGTGTTGTAACAATGTGCCAATATGTATGAGAAAGGTATATTTAATGCTTTCTTTGTCATATTTATTCCATAATTTAGGACAAATAATTTTTTCTTGGTTAAGTTAGGCATAATAAGGCAAAGCTAAATATTTGTCCAGTGCAGATGTTAATTTTAGGTAGGATTATAGTGGGTAATTAAACACATTATTGCAGGAACAGTTAAGGCAGCTATCTAGTCCATCTGACCAGAACGATCCACACAAATAACATGACAAAGAACGTCCTCTAGCGTGCATTCGAAGTGCTGAATGGCTGATTCACAGAACCTCATAGAACCAAGTTAGAGTTCAACTTTGTAGATAGAACCTTTTTGTTTTATAAAAAGTCCTCAAATGTACTTTTTTAAAAACATCACAATGTAAATAAGTTGTCACAGAATAAGAATATGTGAATAACTAAATTGTCAAAAATGTCAGATAGAACCTTATAATTCCATAACTTGAAAATTTGACATTCATTTGGTTTACAAATTAATTATTATTCATTATTTTGTCTTGCAATTTTGTGCAATTTAAGATAATCTCTTATGTCAAATAGTTCGTACATAATTAACTTAAACTGTAAATGCCACTGAATTGTTTTGATTCATCAAGACTGTGTAGGCTATATATTGCTTTCACAATGAAAAAGAAGAAATGAACATGATCCCATGAGGACTGAGGGCAGATCGCAGTTTGAAATCCATGAAACTCAGTTTACAGAATCTAAACAGAACGCTCTCTAATCTCACAAAGCTACAGAGGTGGGCCGCTTTAGACATTCTGTGGTGTTACATTCAACATGCACGGACCAGACATCATCCCCACACACACACATTACCTCCGGTCGTTGAATTATGTATGGACGAGATGAGAGTAGGAAGCAAGTAGAAAATTACAAGAAATAATAGCTGCTCCATTACTGCATCTGAACAAGAATGAGAGAGAGAGAGAGACAGAGAAATGACTAATAGTATGTTAGATTTCAGCAGGTCACAATTCACGCTCGTTTCAAAGCAATTAAGCTGCTCGTGGCACGACGTCATCTTGTTGGCATTCAGATATGTAAAACATAATAACCTGCTGTCTGATTTAATTACACCACACATGGTTGTGGAGGAGGAGGATCTGTACAACATGGAGGCAGTTTGCCGTGCCTGCACTATAAAGATTTTATGAGCTTTCCCTCAACCACTCTTAAGAGTGAAAAAAGCACATCCAGGGTGGGTCAAACATGAGCATGCAAAATAAACAGAAGCACACAGATCTAACACACACATACATACATACAGCTTCTTACAAAGACATTTCCGGAGGACAGAGCATCGAACAGAGAGTGCTTTCATCAATATTGACTTCTGTATTGAATACACTTGAACCTAGAGGTCAAGGTGACTTGATTAGATAGATAGATAGAACGACAGAATGATAGAATGATAGAACGAAAGATAGATAGAGCGAGGGGCTGTAGGGACTGAGATTTCCTCCTGGCTCACAGTAGGGAGCGACATTCGATGATTCGGGGAGGTGAGGATCAGAGAGAGACAGACAGACAGAGTGAGAGTGAGAGAGAGAGAGAGAGAGAGAGAAGCTGTAGGGACTGGGATTTCCTCCAGGCTCACAGTAGGGAGCGACAGGAGATGATTTGGGGAGGTGAGGATCAGAGAGAGACAGAGAGAGAGACAGACAGAGTGAGAGTGAGAGATGAGAGAGAGAGAGAGGAGAGGGAGAGGGAGAGGAGAGAGAGAGAGAGAGAGAGAGAGAGAGAGATGTAGGGGAGGTGAGGATCAGAGGGATCAGTTAAACTTTAAAGCACTCCATCTCATTAATTCAGTACGGCACAGCAGACGAGCACAACACTTCACAGATTACAGTAATCCAAACCAACAGGATGCTCTAACAATGATTGGTTTGCATTGCACTGTTGAGCAAATACATTTGTAGTTTTTTTGATTATCCTAATTGTTCCTATTTTAGATATTAAACAGTACACAAATTAAATACAAATATTGCATGAAAACTTTATACAACTGTTGCAGCTCTGTGAATGCATTTATTTCGAGGGAGCAGATGTGGATGGAGGTTGCAGTCCCTTTTTTCTTATTTTTAAATGGTTGCTTTTGTTGATTTTGTTGTTGTTTTGACAAAGAGTTAAAAAATAAGCTCAAATGTTGGTGCTTTTATATTGAATCCGTTTATGTTTAAGTTATTTATTCTTTGGTTCATAAATTCATTATTATTTATTATTGGTAGCTATTCTTTTTGCCTTGTTCAATTTATGAATATAAAATCTTCATCAGATAATGACAGAAGTTTCATAGTAAATGTATTCTTGATAAATATTGAATTTAATTAGGTCCCTCTTGCTTTTCTTACAAATCTTGAAAGGATATTTAAACCTGTACTGAATATGACACAATTAAGAGGCTCTCTTATTTTTAAACATGTTAGATTTATTAAGAACCTTATTTTTATTTTACCTGATGATGGTTTGAGAGGGTAAGGTCCCGTTAGGGGACGGTGATGATGGTTTGAGAGGGTAAGGTCCCGTTAGGGGACGGTGATGATGGTTTGAGAGGGTAAGGTCCCGTTAGGGGACGGTGATGATGGTTTGAGAGGGTAAGGTCCCGTTAGGGGAACGGTGATGATGGTTTGAGAGGGTAAGGTCCCGTTAGGGAACGGTGATGATGGTTTGAGAGGGTAAGGTCCCGTTAGGGAACGGTGATGATGGTTTGAGAGGGTAAGGTCCCGTTAGGGACGGTGATGATGGTTTGAGAGGGTAAGGTCCCGTTAGGGAACGGTGATGATGGTTTGAGAGGGTAAGGTCCCGTTAGGGAACGGTGATGATGGTTTGAGAGGGTAAGGTCCGTTAAGGACGGTGATGATGGTTTGAGAGGGTAAGGTCCCGTTAGGGGACGGTGATGATGGTTTGTTGAGAGGGTAAGGTCCCGTTAGGGGACGGTGATGATGGTTTGAGAGGGTAAGGTCCCGTTAGGGGACGGTGATGATGGTTTGAGAGGGTAAGGTCCCGTTAGGGAACGGTGATGATGGTTTGAGAGGGTAAGGTCCCGTTAGGGGACGGTGAAGATTGTTTGAGAGGGTAAGGTCCCGTTAGGGGACGGTGATGATGGTTTGTTGAGAAGGTAAGGTCCCGTTAGGGGATGGTGATGATGGTTTGAGAGGGTAAGGTCCGTTAGGGAACGGTGATGATGGTTTGAGAGGGTAAGGTCCCGTTAGGGGACGGTGAAGATTGTTTGAGAGGGTAAGGTCCCGTTAGGGGATGGTGATGATGGTTTGTTGAGAGGGTAAGGTCCCGTTAGGGGACGGTGATGATGGTTTGTTGAGAGGGTAAGGTCCCGTTAGGGAACGCTTTCAGCACCACGGACAAGGACTTTCCGCGGAACCCCATTAAGACGCATCACTGCTGCTTCATTCTTATAATACGCTCTCTGCTGTATAATATTACATACAATACAACGATCTCTAGTCTAAAAATATACGCTGTCGGGGATACGGTTTCCATATTAACATGGCTGCGTTTGTCGTCAGCGTGCTGTAGTTCGTCTACACCCTTAAGCGCCGTTTGTGAAGTTTTGCGTCCCGTGCAAAGCATAACACAACGGGCTCTCGTTAAACAAGCGATATCTGTCACATATGCAGGATAAAAGGTCTGCGAGCTACTTCATTATATAAAACACAAACGAAACAAACATCGAGTAAAAGTGATTTACTCACAGCAAAGGCCCGGTGCAGCTCCAGCAGGACCGACCGGAGAAAATAAACACCGTATCCGTTCACGGAGAGTTGAGATATAACATCCACCCAATATAAGCGCGATGTCGCGGTGATTGTGCAGATCTGTGCATCACATCTGCGGACTGCTTTATGGCTTTTAGAAAAGGGTCTGTATTGCTTTGCATTAGATCATCGCAGGTGTAAACCACGGGCTACATAGAGAAACATGATCTACATCCTTCCTCCTTCCTTCCACTCCCTCCTCAATCTCACTTACTTGTGACGTAACGGGGAACGTCATTTCATCCTCGCATCACGAGTCATCTTCTGTGCCAAGTGTGCAATAGAATTAGTAACATTCTAAAAATATATATATTTATATAATTTATTTTGTGTTTCCCCTTCCTTCTTATATATGATTTATTTATTGATATATATTGTTTATTTAGAATTTTGTTTAATATTATTGTGTAAATCCTTAACATTTATGTAGATCGTTACTGTATTTTTTATTTAGTCTCATTTTAATTATAACGTGTTATATAAATGATGACTATTTTCAATCATTTTTATTATATATATTTATGTATACAAAGAAAAAATATTGTTCAAGTTTAATAATAAAAATCTCTTCTATACAGGGGAAAAAGTGCTTTATAGCACAATTTTATTCTTAGTCACATTTGCCCTCCGTGTCAATATCCAACTGTAATATTATACTATTTATGTATATAACACCTTTTATAAGTGCACTTTGACGAATGAATATGTATGTGCACATAGTTAGATATATAAATGTTAGATCAGTTTTCCCTTCCTCCAGGATTGTCTTCTCTTCCTCTATGGGCAAAGTCGTCTATTTATACTTTGCTCTTTAATAATTGAGAAGAGAGTCTATTTTAAAGCCAATGCTGAGTGTAAAAAACGAGGTGTTAGCAGATGAAGACAACTTCAGAAAACAACAGAAAATGTCTCGACTGAACTTGAAATGTCAAGTAGCCTTGAATGTGTTACATCTGCCATCATTGTAACAAATAATTCACTTTAAGGCACTATTTACTCCAGTTCTGTGCAAATTGTTCTTTTTTTAATATTATGTGCATAATCCTGTGTTCCTTGCAGGATATCTGCAGGGTTTTTAAAGTCTTATGATTCATTCAAATCTCTTTAAGACATGCACAAATAAAATCAATACCTGAGTGGGATAGGGCAACGTGTTAACACACTAAACTGTAAAAACACCATTTAAAAAACTTTACAGTTCAAACACGGGTTTTGATTTTGACTAAAACAAGAAGTAAAACAAACAAATAGTGTGTGTTTGTAAATATATATGTATTTATGTATATATATTATTATGGCCTTCAATTTTATAAAAACTTAATTTAAAACTTAATTACCTTTATTTTAGATGATAAATGTTATGAAGTTACATGAAGTGGTAAGAACTAACAAATTAATTTAGAGAAACGACAAGTTATTACAAATGAAAACAAAACCAACAATATGGTGAACAGCTGCTTGTTGTTTCCACTTAAAAAAAGTCTGAAAATCTGCACTCGGATGCATTACTTGTGTTCTTGAAAGTTATTAAGATTAGTAAAGGAACAAACTATATATAGTGACAATCTGTAATATGTGGTATAACTCTCAAGATCCAAAAAGGGAGCAGGCGACAATCAGGCCGCACGCAGACCAGGGCAAGGAAGAGAATTTTGCAACCGCACCATGTGAAATATTTGTGTCTCACTTTTTCAGAATCGAAATAGCTCAGGAGTCAGGAAGGTAGCAGATGCGGTGTAAAATCTGACGGGATGGTACAAGTTCCCAGAGAAAGAGCGCAGGGATGACTTCAGAGAGAATACATTCCAGTCAAAGTGTCTTATTTCATTCATCTGCTGGAGCTTAACTTTCATATCCGAGGAGAGAGCGCTCTGCCCTTGCAGATCTAAGCCTGTTTTGATGGTGGCAGTTTATTAATAACCGGAGCGATATTTGCTGACAGATACATCCTGAATCTAATTTAACACCTGAATAACACGAGGTGCAGGTCAATGCCTTTGTCATGGTCATTTGATTTTTCTACTTTTAATATCAGCCTGGATGAACAGAGACAATGCAATATATATATATATATATATATATATATATATATATATAAACTATATTGCCAAAAGTATTGGGCCACCCCCTTCTAATGAAAGGTTTGACTACTTTAGTCATTTCCATGAGTACAAATCTTAATGTTTAAGCATATAAAGATATTCTGGGGAATTGTGTGCTTCTAATTGTATAGCAACAGTTTGGACAGAACCCTTTTCTATTCTAACATGACAGTGTCTCTGTGTATAAGACACGGATCAAGGAGAAATGATGATTCAGTCAGTGTGGAAGAACTTGACTGGTCTGCAGAAAGACAAGGCCTAATCCCAGCTGAACACTTCTGGTGTGACTTTAAATACAGACCTTGAGACAAAAACTCATCACCAAACACCAATGACTTGTACATTCATTATATGGACACAAGTACTGGGACACTCCCCTTTAGAAGAGAAAAGGCACTTCCAAACTGTGGCAACAAAGATGGATAAATCATTAATGTACTTAAAAATTGTATTTCCACCTCTGTTGCAACAGTTTTGAAGTGTATGAAATGACTGTACCCATATGTCACTGGTGTTTGGTGATATAGTGTGTGTATATGATTATCTGACATGAAGGGAAACATAAATATATACACACTGTGCGTGTGTGTATAATATATATATATATATATATATATATGTACATATTTCCTTTCATGTCAGACCTCCAATCAGGCAATGGACATAAACAACCAGTTTTATGTGAATATTTCTAAAAATGAATGCATATTCATTTTGCTTAAAGATTGAAAAATATTGCTAAACATTTTACCCTGGGCTATATTAGGCACACCAATCTAATTTATTTACGCTATGCTAAGCTGACAACATGATTAATGTCCATTTAAAAAAGCATAAAACTAAAATACCCCAAATAATATGAAATTATACATGATATATTTATTGTTCCATCAGACGTCACAAATGTCACCACTGTGCACATCTTCATACAAAACACTATTAAAGACAAGAATATCAACATCCAATGCTCACACTGAGGGTTAGCAAAGATGTATAAAGCACACTGAATGAGCATAACCTCTCAAAAAAATGAAGAAAACAGCATTCAAATACCCCTGAAAATGCATTAAATGAAAATCCATTCTGAAACTTAGAAAAGTGATTGTCAAACAGCAAAGCATCAAATGTTCAGCAGCAGGTATTTTCAAAACCCTGCATTAAGAATCAACGCTTCAACAACAACAAAACCTGTAACCAACAAAAGCAAACCTCATGCATGCATTTATCACTTGTCACAAAGCATTTTTGTGAAACACTATTTCAAAGTCAGCATGGGACTAATGTAAAAATAAAATCCAAAAGATCGATGGCAAATGTTGTGATTATGTCAGTAAAGTCTGGAATACACTACACGACTTTTACAATCTGAACATATTTGTAAAACACTAGGCATCATACACTTACCGACTTGACAAAGGAAAACTGGACATCATACACTACCAGACTTTCAATCTGGTCACAACGAACTCACGCAGAAACGTGCGCCTTGTTGCTAGGAGAGGCATGACAAATGAAAACATATGTGTTCTGAAATCAGCTGAAAATATCCATATCCTCTGACTGGATAGAATCAAAGTCTGAAGCTAAATAAAAGGAATCTGTCAGCTGTAATCTGCAGACTGGCTCAGACTTTCCTCAACTAGCATCAGCTTGTTCAGACTGTAAAATCGGGGGGGCATCAGGGCAAAAAGCGCGTAGTGTATTCCAGGCTGGAGCGGACTAAAGTTCACCAGTGGTCAGTAAAATTCGAAGAGTATAGAGCAAAACTGCCTTATTTTATCATGTCAGCTATAGAGATTATAATAAAGTGAATTTATTAAGACACGGTTTTCACATTTGCATAGAAAAACATTAAGTGCTGATTAGGATGAAAAATAAATATATTATAGTAATTACGATTAGGTTAATCAAACCGCAGGGTTGCTACCCTTACAAATATTGTCAGTATTTTACCACTTGATTTACTCTCCCTCTCTCAAATAAAAAATTATAATTAAATATATATAAAGAATTTTATTTTGGTCTTTCTCCTATTCAAATACTGATAAAAGCTCAACAATAAATACAAAACACGACTTACTCTGTCAGTCAAGAATGAAGCTTAGAAGCGAGAAAACATGAGCATTATTCAAGGACGCGCTCATAAACTGACACTTCTACTGTGTTGTTTGAGGAACTCCTCTGAAATGTCTGCATTTTTTTGCCACACTCGCTTTCTATCATTCTCCAGCCCGTCTCTCTCCCCTTCTTCCCCTGAGAAACTGACGTTACTGCTGAGGCAGCCCAGGTGTTCGACCGAATCACACTTTTCCAGATCAGAGATGATGGTCTGGAGGCTGACGATGGAAAGAGAGTCTGAACCAGATCGTGTCACCTCTGCTCTTCCCATGTCCACCCACCTGGAGTTCTTATGTATCTCCACCCACTCTCTGGTATTAGCCACGCCCTCTTTTCCATCCACCCAATCGTTTGGTCTCGGGTAGCCTCCGCAGACTCCTCCTTCGGTAACTGTGCTGCTGACCGTCTCCGCTCCTACAGGAGGACTCCGCCCACCGCACGTTTTGATTGGTCCATCCTTTGGTTGGTCCTGCTCTCTCTGGGCATGAATCTCCTCGCTGATTTGCTCCAGGTGGCGCAGGGTGCTGGAGTAGTTTAACTTGGCTTTGGAAATACGCTCCTCTAACAGTAACATTTTTGACTTGCGCTCCTGCAAAAACATGTTTTGGCCATGTTGAGCTCAGACAACTGTAAATGAAAATCTTAAAAGGAACAGTTCATCGAAAAATAAAGAATTTGGTCATAATTCACTCATCTTCATATTTAGCTGTGGTAAAATTTAATATCTTCAGTGAACACTTAAAATTAGTTTAAAAATGAAATGTCTGTTCCGCTAAAAAAAAAAATGTTTTTATGGTATATAGCCCTAAAGTTATATGGATTCCTTCTATTGTTCTTTAAAAAAATATATATATATATTATTATTTTGACATTTTGTAGGGCACAAGCAAATATTTCAACATTAATTTTAAGACCTGAACAAATAAAATTAATACTATATCCATTTATTATTTTTAAATCACGAGAGAAGTCACAATTCATATTGAATTAATAGCCACAAAGTTTATTATGCATCCAAAATACTAATAATATCCAGAAAAAAAAAGACTTTTTGCATAATGCGTGACTTCTCTATATATATTAGCAAACCCGAAACACACTGAATGTCTTATTTTGAAACGTTTATGCTTTTCTAGAACTTCCAGCTGCTCGTTCACAAAAAGAGGGAGATAAAATGTGTACTCTTACAACTATCTACAATAGATTATCATCTAAATACCATGAAGTAAACAATTCATCGACAGTACAGCATAGACAATCGCATGCATGGTATTCATAAATTATGAACTGCTCTGAAACCGCACGCTTATTGAATGCACTACGACGCCATGTTTTTTTTTTTAAAGTGAAGCTCTCACATTTATTGATCACACTAAGCAATATCACAATTTCAGTTTTTTCTGTCCCAAATTTAAGACCTCTTAAAAGGCATAATTAAGTTTTTCTTATAATTAAGACAATTTTATAGCATTACATTTCCTCAAACTGGGACCTGCACAAAGGCTTTTGGAGCTTTACAAAGTCTGTCTGCATTCATGTTCATTCTATGAAGTAAAAATTAATTACGTTTCAGCCAAAAATAAAGTAATATGGGTTTGGAATGACATGAGGTTAAGTAAATGATGACAGGATTTTCATTTCTGGGTAAATTATTCCTTTAATTTTAGTAAGTGGCGTATGAAAAATGCAAGTGTAAAAATCTCAACATACCTCTAGAATCTCATTGAACTGAGCCTTGAGCTCAAAGTAAGACTTGGACTTGATGATGGATCTCTTGAGTGATTTCTGCAGCTCCTGCACACGGGCTTCAGCCTCCTGACACAGCTGGGTGACACGCATGTGCTCCCGTTCGCTCTTCATGCGCTCCTCCTCCGCCTCGTTCACCTGCACAGTTTCCAGTCACTTAAGCAATGCTGTGCAAAATATTTTCAGTGTGGATACATAAACTGAATAATTTGAACTGCATATTCTATGGGTCATATGGGTGGTTAATGGTGCATTAGTTACATGTACATAAAAGTCATACAAGCTTGTTTGTGCAGAATATACATACATGTACATATTGTTCAAAGTTTGGGGACAGTAAGATTTATTTTTTAAAATAAATTAATACTTTTATTTAGCAAGGATACATTAAATAGTCAGTACTGTCAAGAGTGACTAAAGACATTTATAATGTTACAAAAGTTTTATATTTAATAAATGCTGTTGTTTTGAACACAAAAATACCACACAAAAAAAATAAGTGTTTTCAACACTGATAATAATTAGAAATGTTTAAGCAGAAAATCAGCATATTAGAATGGTTCATTTAGAATCAGTTATTTTAAAGGGGTCATATGATGTTGCTAAAAAGAAGAAGATCGGCATACCTTTGAGGTAGCATGATTCAACATCTCTTGCCAGGTTGGATCCAGCGTCTTGACTGCAGCGAAGCCCTGTTCAGCCACGTGGACCATCTCTCGAGCAGCCGAGTGATTAGACACGGCTCTCTCGAAGCTGAGAGCGGCTTTCTGAGTCTCCTGCTGGGCCTATAATGGGTGAAACCAATCATAATGCATTTAACAGACAATAGGATTTCATTAGATTAAGTTTGTGGTAGTAGCCTTTGAAAAACAGGCAAAAGCGCTATATGATGCTTTAGCATAAAACAGCCATTTTCCATTACTAAATAATTATTTTAATTGTTCATATTAATTCTAACTTTTTTCTCAATGCTAGAGTAAGGGTAAGTGTTCTTCCACCTCTTTTGCTTTTCTCCGTGCCTCATAGTACGGCCTGGCCTTCTCAATGCAGGACCCCAGCTCTGAACTTTTCGTCTTGAGTTTAAGCACAGATTCACTCATTATCCTCCTATGGCTGGACCGAACCTCCTGACAACACAAACAGAACGTTTTACACAAATTCCATATACCGTTCACAACAAATTAATAATAAAATAGAGTGTGCGCATCAAGCAAGATAGTGTTAATCTTGTTTAATACCTAAGAGAGAGAGAAGCGTATAAGCATTATATAGGGAGGCGGTAAGGTTATTATAGTTAACTAAAACTAATTTAGTTTATCTTGATGTGCTAAAACTAAAGTCAAATAAAAACTATATACATATTCAAAAAATAACTAAATACATTACAACAAATAATACATTAAAATTACTTCAACCTTTAAACTTGGAATGCAAAATATAAAACAAATTCTAAATATAAAAAAACAAGCTATTATAATATCTTATGATACTGAAATAACACAGGATGTGGATGCCTAATGTTCAGTTATTGAGTTGGGCTGGTTTGCAGGTTTAAACCAAAGTGCAGTCTACCTAAAACCTGAGATTAGTCATGTACACTGCATTAAGTGTCCATTAAATGACAAGAAGACATAATAATTAGTATTTCATTTTTTTTTAAACATAACAGTCCCAAATGTCCTTGAAAAAATCCAAAAGCATTCTGAAATTTTACATACTTGCAGTTCCAGTTCCATCTTGTTGATCTCCTCACTGGCCTCATTCAGACGCTCCAGTTCCTCCTACACACAGAACCAAACACAGCAGGTCATAGTTGACTAATGTAAAATGATCTTGACGGCTAACTTAAGGTTGAAGGTTCAATCCAATATAAGGCTGACCCAGAAACTGAAGAGTAACTGAGATTATAATAAATACCATGAAATGTTTTTAAATATTCATAACAAATATTCTTATTATATCATATTAATGTCCAAAGTGAATAGGTTCAGAATTTAGGCAAAGGGTGGTGACTTAAAATAAGATTTTTCAAAGAATATAAAATATATTTAAATTTATGATTCTGATGACATAATAATGAAAAATTAATAGATAAAACGTGTAAAGAATAGTGAAGAATGAACATTTATAGTGCACACACGTGACTCTGGAGCACAAAATCAGTCTTAAGTCGCTGGGGTATATTTGTAACAAAAGCCAAAAATACATTGTATGGGTCAAAAATATATATTTTTCTTATATGCCAAAAATCATTAGTATATTAAGGAAGGATCATGTTCCATGAAGATATTTTGTAAATGTCCTAACATAAATATCATTATCAAGATCAACTTAATTTTTGATTAGTAATATGCATTGCTAAGAACTTAATTTAGACACATTTAAAGGTGATTTTCTCAGTATTTAGATTTTTTTTTTTCACCCTCAGATTCTAGACTTTCACATAGTTGTATCTCGGCCAAATATTGTCTTATCCTAACAAACCATACATCACTAAAAATAGTATTTATTCAAATGATTCACATAAAAAAAAAAAAAAAAAAAAAAAAAAAAAATCACACTTGACAAGTTTTGTGGTCCAGAGCCACATAAAAATACTTAGAAAAGCCAATGTTGATATGATAAACATAACGTACATTCATAATGTTCATGAACTACTAAACTGTTACGCATTCTAAAATATGATAATCATTTATTAATTCGTTTTTACCATACATTTAATAGTCTTCTACGGGGCGGGGGGCTTGTTTTATTTTTTTTTATATCAAAATAGTTTAAAAACATTAATAATTTACTTCAGCGCTGTTGTCTGAGATCCTACTAAACATGTTGAGAATGTCAGTTTACCTGGATTCTTGGATCTAATTCCTCCTCAGTCAGATTTTCATCTTGACTTTTAGGTCTCTCAGAGTCTTTACCCTCCATTTCTGTCTCCTCGGATTCCCCATCAGCTTCTCTGCCATCATCTGTCACCTCATCCGGCTGATTTCCTCCTCTCTCCTCCACTGAAGGTGCTCCTGAACCCGCAGGACTTTCACGCAAAACCGCTGGATCCATTTGCAGGCCTCTTCGTATATCCGATATCAAATGTTGAAGATTAATAAGGCGAAAACTGTCAGATCGGAAGCGAAACGAGAAGAGAAGTAACCTCACTTTTCTATATTTTAAATATCTTTCCCTTCGTTGGTTTCTGTGGCAGTTTGTTAGCTTGCTGGCTAACGTTACTTCAAATGACTAACGTTAACTGTTATCAGCAAATAAATAAACCGGTTTGATGAGCTTAAAAGTGCCATGAAACTGAATAATATGAAGATTACAAAACAGATTATCGCCGAAAGTCCATTCATTTACTTCAAATTTACCCCATGCCTAACATCGCACTCCCTCCGTTACACTACTGGTGTAAATAGAAAACGCGAAACAACCCTTTTAGGACTTTCTGAGCGACTGTAGTTGACGTTGCGTAGCATTCGTGTAACGTAATAGCGTGGGAGGCTTTGGTGACGCACGTAATGACGCTTATGTGTGGCTAATAATAATAATTGGTTAATTTCATACACAAAAGCAAAACGAGTAGCCAATTTCTAAACTATGTTTTAGGTTATTTAAGGTTGAATTTCTCTGCTTATTGACTCTCTTAATTATATTGCTAACAAAACATCTAAATATAAAATATTATTTGCAAAATGGAAAAGTGAAACTAAGACATGCTGCCTTATTTTTTATTTCTCTTTCCTAAACCCTCTGTATTCGTATGTTTGCATTATTTGGGTGTATTTTTAGATTACAATCTAAATTCTTTGTTGTGTGTTTAGCACTGAATTTATATTATTACTGTTATTGTTATTATTGTAAATACTTTTATTTTCCTCATTTGAAAGCCTGCTAATTGTAAATAATTATAATAATAAATAATAATAACAAAGGTTCGTTTATTATAAATTGCAAGTTTTCCTCATGTAAGTTTGCAGAATTAATGCATCTAAAAGATATGAATAATAACAACTATTTGGAGTGTATTTTTTATTATATTATTATTGAAATAAGAAATGAGAAACTTCTTCAAAATATCCCAGTATATAAGTTAAACACAAAACATAAGCATGTGTCTGTCAAATGATTTTTCCTCAGATATTCTAAACACTACACCATCATCGGTGGATGCAGCACACTGGTGGTGGATGAGGAGATCCCCCCCAGCCCATGTAAAGCACTTTTGAGTACCCAGAAAAGCGCTATATAAATGTAACAAATTAATATTATTTTTATGAACCGCACACACACTTGAATAAAGATAGCACACAGAGATGAATCTAAACAATTCTGCATTTATAGGCACTTAGAGCAGTATTCACAGTATTAAAAAAGTGTTTTTTAACATATTTACTCTCATTTTTAGTGAAAAACATGTACAGCTGGTCAGCATAATATTTAGGTTTTATCTGTCAGTTTAATGAAGCATCTAATGTGACAAAGTTCTCATATAAATCTTAGTTAATGTTATACCAACAAATAATGAAACCTGAGGTAAAAATCTGAGTGATCAATTTTTGGTATAATATTTGGTATCATCCAAAAACCCAGACTAGAGGTTTTTACATCATAAAGCAGCACAATGGAATTTTAAGACAATTAATCTCTGGGAAGGGAATGATGGTAACAGATAATATACAATATAATTTTCATATGCTTTGCACCTTATCAGAAATTCCTGTGATGTGGGCACAACACACCTTAACTCCAGCTCGGATCATACTGACTCCAGCCAGCAGGTGGAGCTAAATAGACCCTCTTTCCACGTAAAAGGAAACTAACTACACCTCTATACCCTGCTCGTGGGACGCCTGACTTCAGGTCATCCATCACACCAAGACTGCGAGACAATGTTTTAAAACTGTCAGGACTGGAATACTGCACCCGAAACGGACCAGATCCAGACAGTGTCCCACTTTTCAAATCCTCCACGGTGACAACCGGAGCACCGTAAACCTCCTTCTCGAAGCTCTCATCATATTTCTTCTTTTCTAAATAAGAAAGTTCCATTTGTGTAAAAGGCACAAATTCGGAATTCAGCTTAATAAAGCGGAGGTACTTGTCGTAAAACTGCCCCAAACTCACACCCTTCCGACCGAACGTTAAAGTTCTGGAAATTTCTGGTCTGATGCAGGACCTGTCTCTGCGCTGATCGGGGTGACGCATCCAGTCGTCCCAAAACGAGGCTGGCCACTTTGGCTCAAGCTCTGCCCAGAGGTCTTTTGTGAGCATCCAGCCCAAGCCTGGGAAAAAATCTGTCCTGTACAACAAGCTCACTTTTCCAGGGTCCACAAATCCTTCCCTGCCATTGTCATTCCAGGCAGACACGCACCACAGAGTCGGGTCCGATTTTAAAATTGGATGAAGTGCTCTGAAGTACTCGAAAAAATCAGGGGCCACCTGGTGAGAGAGATCAAATATACCATCAACTAAATAAAATTCAAATAAAATGTGACATCGTTAAATGAATAATTCACTCAAATGTTGTACTTGTAATTTGTACTTTTCTTTGTATGGAAAATAGTAATTACAAATTATCCTTGTGTATATTTGAATTTTGATTAACTATTCTTTTAATGATAGAGTTTATTCAAGCAACATGAATTAAAATGAAGTTACCTCCAAGTCATCCTCCACAACAACAACTGAGGAGTATGAAAAGGTGTTGAAAGCCTGGTTGAGTGCCCACCGGTAATGCCGGGAGATTTTGTAGTAGCCTTGGAACTTCTTGTGCTGTGGAGGAACTGAGATATCAGAGAGATCAGGCTGTTTGATATGGGTCAGCTGACTGCCATACGAGGCGATCATGTCAGATGTCTCTGCGTGTCCACAGTCCTGGCTCACTATGATTGGATAAAGTTCAGCCGACGGTCGGTGCTCAATGAGTTTGTCAAGGCAGCGTTTCACAGTCACACGATTACAGGCAATGACCAAAATAGGGATGACCGCCGGAGCTGAATGTCCGGCTTGTGATTTTAGCTTAGCAGCTGTCACACCGCCTTTGTTCTCCCAAACCGTCCAATGGCTCTGGATTTGCAATAAGATCTTCTTCTGCGATTCAAGTTCAGCTTCAAATGCATTAGCTACACGCATCACCTCGTTCATAATATTTCCAAACTGGCCTCCTCCGTCTCCCGTGTTACCAGGTTCACCCGGGCTGTCAAGAGCCCCTGGAGTAGAAGGGCGTTTCATGAGGACAAAAAGAACAACGTACCAGGCTACAAATATGAAAGCACAACAAATGATAAGAGGACTTCTCTTGCGTAGCATGGCCTGATGTGTGATAGGACAGAGGATTCAGGAAGGAAGAAACGGACATGAAGTGGGCTTGTAGGACAGGAAGGTTTGACGGAGGGATGAGCCAGAAAAGTTGTGTGGATATTTGAATATTTCTTTCACATGCTTTGCATGATATTTTTCAGTCAACATTCACAATAGTAGAAGTAATATGCAACATTAAACCAACTGAAGGTAAAAATAAGACATTCCAGGTTTCAGGATTCAGATATAGACATTTCTGTCCAAAGTGGCACAGTGACTTTCAGCAAAGCCTGTAAAATAAGCAAGATTACCAGATATTAAGCAGAGAAAAAGCTCACATATATGTAGCCAACAGTCCTGAATTGAAATTGAATTTGTATGTTTTACAATCAAACAGCTGAGAAGGCTTCAATGTTTATCACACTTGAATCACATTACCATTAACATTTATACGATTAGAATGGAAAACAAATCCACTTCTTTTGTATTCGACTGGTGCACAATTTGAGTGGATTTGTACGGTTTAATGTCTAATGCAAAACACGCGAAAGATGAAATGCACTTAATTTAGACAAGCATATCTTGTATACAGTGTAGCATACTTTTTGTTTACAACATTGTATGTTGTTATTTTTCACTAATTATTTACTGAAATTGCAAAGGGAATGTGTGTTACACATCAGTGTTATATAATTTGAGTCTAATTGAGATAGTATTGCAGTTGTTATTAACTTTCATTTAAAAGTTTTTGGAAATTTCTGTTATTTTATTATAATTTTTTGTATGTGTCCATATAGCTTTTAATCATTTTTTATTTCAGTTTTAGTTATTTTAGTGCATCAAGTTAAACTAAAAGAATATGAGAACTGTTGCCTTGGCAAATGGTGAAAATATATATTTTTTATATATATATTTAAGTTAACATTTATTTTATTTTATGATTTTAATCTTATTAACTATAATAACACTGGTACATGAGAAAATGCCCCTTATTTTCCTAAAGAAAAACTGACTTTGTTCCTTATTTTCCTCTGATGAAGTTGAAAGCCCAACAAAAAATATCTCCCCGAGAATCGTTTCAGTTTTTATTAAAGAAAAAAAAGCATTTTGTATGATAATCCATGCATGATCATATTTGGTGTGATATCATATGTCAGGGAGTAACAGTGTCCTATTTTAATTAATAACCTCATAATAAATGAGAGACTACATCAAAATAATATTCTTTAAAATGCAATAGCTAAAAGTTTATTTAAAAAATGATGCATTTTCTATGAAAAGACATCTCGATTTGCTACAGGATCTAAAACATGTAAATTAAATGCATGTTAACTACACTATAAGAAGGTAAATTGATTTTCAAAATGCAATAACATGTTAGTAGTATTAGTCAGAAATGGACATTCCCACGGTATTGTCCGAGCTAAAATGGAAACGCAGATTCTTCCGTCGATCAATAATCTCACCTGTAGCTCTTCCAGCCCTCCCTCAGCCACAGCTGTTAAACAGAAAGAGACTAACCCGGTCTGTTCATCCCGTACGAGAGCCGAGATTAAACTAAACCAGGATGCGTAAAAACTACCAACATATCTGACTTACACGAGTCAACGCGCACTCTGACATGTTTCCCGTCCTCTTTAGTCTGCCAACACAGCCATACTTCCGTCGCTTTTAAGAGTATGTCCCATTTCAACTAATCCAAATCATTTATTTGAATCTGATGTTGAATAGACGCTGATAATACTTAGTTTAAAGCATAGTAAACTTCCTGCCTACCCTTCAAGCTTCGCTCAAGAATGCAAGAATACTTGACTTCCGGGTGGCGTCATTTTAACGAAGTCCCGCCCCCTCCCGTCAGGAGCTGTGTTTACCTTAACGAGGAGATACATGTGTACATAAAACGCATTGCACTCGTGTTCACGCAAGGTGAAAGGTTAGAGGTCGGGGTTCGACCTCTAGATATACGGGGCTGTTAGGCCTCAGGGGGTTATGCTGATCCCGCGGAATGTATTAACAGGGTCTCTGGTAAGGATCTGTTACAGGGATGGAAAACAGCTGTCCTCCTCTATTAGAAAAGCCATGTGCCAGACATAAATTGGAATGCATGAACTTCTCTAAATCATAAAATGTTCCCACGGTCATTGCATGTCTGGATATCACCTGTAGTTTAGAGTAGTCAAAGCCTGGAGAAGTCATGCTAATTAATAAAAAACCAACTCCGCTGTTAAGATGCATTCTATTCAAGATTTTTGTAGGATTATAGGATTAATTCCTGACACGCAAATAGAAATCCAATATGGATGGATGGATGGATGGATGGATGGATAGATGGATAGATAGATAGATAGATAGATAGATAGATAGATAGATAGATAGATAGATAGATAGATAGATGCAAATTAATAGAGCCAGATTGGGCTCTGCTTTAATTTGGGCCAAATTCAAATCTCAAGATTCAAGATGTTGTTGGATTGTTCAATTAATTCCTGACACAAAAAACACATTTAAAAAACATTAATATGAGGCTTATTTATTAACATACACAAAGTCAAACGCATCACTTAACAACATTCTTGTTCATACTTTTAAATATTTTAAAAAGTTGCCAGATTATAAAAGCTGATTATGGTCAGCAGTTCAGGTATATAGTAGTGATAGTAGTTTATTTTTCCACAAAGGGAAAACAATACATTCTACAAAGCTGAAGTGAACAAGACAGCACATGAGAGGACATAAGAGTACAGTCTATCTATCTATCTATCTATCTATCTATCTATCTATCTATCTATCTATCTATCTGAAAGTGCATTTGTGTGAAGGGCATTGTCTTCGGACTTCAGCAGAAGACTCATTCCCGAGGTTCAGCTCCTTCCAGTGTCTTAGGTTGATCCTTGTGATGTTCAGAAGTACATCTGATGCATCCACTCAATCTATCACACTGAAAAAATAAAATAAAATGTTGTTATTCTAATATAGCCTATATAATTAAACATTGGTGCATGCTATTAGCAGTATGTTCCAATGGCTGACTCTTAAAACATATAGGCTGCTATAGTTGCTGTACTTTTATACAATAAAACACTCCTTTATTAATAGGTTTGCATTAAATGTCATCATTTATTATCTGGAGATTTATGTAAAAGTTAGAAGTGAACTACATATTTGTGTATTAGTGTGGCTGTATAAATAAAAAATGGATTTAATTGAAATAAAATACTTGGGAGTCTGCCAATAATTAAATTTGGATTAAAAAATGTGTGTAAGGATAATCCAGTATGTATAGAATTACAGGCAAAAAAAAAAAATGAAAGAAAAAAAAAGGTTTGACTTCGTGTGACCTTTTAAAACTACACCGGCGACCACTTACATCCGGATGAAGCTGGTTCCAGCCTATTCCAAGCTGCTTCTGCACACTGTCTGACACTGCGATTGTGAAACGTATCAGTTTATTCCTTAAAATCCACAATAAGCCAAAATAAATCAACGGGTTTGCATGACTGTAGTTTAGTGTGCTCTTGTTCTGAGCGCAAACTACACAAATACAAGTCCGTGGATAATCTGAGCTCAGTTTTCGTAAATACGTGCCATCCAGTCTCAGAACCAGGTTGTTTTGGGATAAAACTCTATAACGATGGGATTTAAAAGCAAAAGAATTGTCCGGCGTCAGTTTCGTCTTTGGCCATTGATGTGGTTGACTTGATGCTTTCCAAGTTAACATGTTGTTGGTATTTGCGGAGCTTTTGACCAGAAGCTCTTTGGATTGAACATTTCTTATCGAAGATTTTCCCGAACAGCCCGTTTCGAATCGCACCGCGACGGACAAAACTCCGGGGATCTCCACTCGCGCCCTGTGAAACGTGAATCCCCAAAGAGAAGATTTGAGCGAGTCTCCACATGTCGTCCCGAGCCCGTACACTGCCGCTGGAGGACGCTTCTTGTTCGCCTGTTTTCTGGCGAGGATATTCCCCTGACAGCGGAGCACAGCTGACAGCGCTGAAGCGGAGGGCGTCGAAGCCATCGCACACTTTCTTCTGGGACTCTTGTGGTTCTTTTAAATGCTGTGCGTACGATTAACGTCGACTAAAATCACTCTTTGGTGTTGTCTTTGGTAGGTTGAGCGACCCCAGAGCCCGCGTTTGACTCTGAACGGCTCAGTTTACTCCGCGTTATGTGGAGTCCAGCTACGAGACTTGCGTCAGATCGAGGGGTGTTGGTTATTCAACAACCTGAATGCATGGGCAACATCGTGTACTTCACATGTCCCCCTCGTGTACACAGTGTGCGAATTGAAGTTATTTTCGAGAGTTATACTACTTTTAATTTCAAGGCACCACTTGCAGAAAATCAGGAAAAGTGTGGAAATCATGAAAAAGGAGGTTCCTTCGTGCGACACAATTTAAGGACGTATCGCCAGCACTATTAGTCAAACGCCAAACATCTTTACGACATTATAAACTAACCCGGGTTTTCACATTATGTGAAATTTACATTTAAAGTAGTGACAGTATTGATAATTATAATTTGTCAATGGTCCGGTTCGATAATCGCTCTGTTGCTGGCAGTCTGATTTCTGCTAGTCAATTTCTTGTTTCTATCAAGAGCATTGTGACTTTTTTGTGTTTTCTATTTTGAAAAACAAATGTAGACATTTGAGCGAATATTATAAATAACAATATCCTAATTTAGCATTAAAATAAATATAATAGAATTATATAAAACAAATTGTAAAAAAAAAAATTCATTAAAAAGAGCAAAAACATAGCCTCTATTAAAAACGTGCACATATGATCTTGACAGGCTGATAGATAATAGCTATGTTGTATAAATAAACATGACTTAGCACAGTTACGAGGACATAATGTCCTAAATATTGAACTGAACATATGCTATATTTTGGATAGGCTCCTTCCAGAGGCGTAGTTTATACCACGGATGGTTAATGGAAACCTAGAATCAGGCTATTTATTAATTATTATTAACTTATGATTTATTAATTAATTATTAACAAGTATTATCAGTTCTCTCTTGGCGCTTATGAACAATGCGCATCTTCACACAGAGGATCGTGTGCTTTGTTTTGGTAAAAGCACAAAATAAAATGCACACCCTTGAAATACAATCACTGATGAACACCAATTTGGTTTTAATGAGAGAGAAAAAAAAAACTTCCAGGGAGGATTAGAACTCAGAACCTCAAAAATGTTTGACAAAAGTTCTACCACTAGACTAATAAAGACACTAGTAAATTATTTAAATGTATATAATTATTCACTGCTGTGAAGACTCTCAGTATTAGTTATATTGTATTATTAATATTTCTATAGATATTAATATTGTCTTCATCACCAGGGGCTTGTTTGTGATGTGGGCAGGCCCGCGTGTGCTCCGGGCCCACCCCGCCGCATGAGCCTGTAGTTACGCCACTGAAAGGGAGCATGATCCGGGGTCCACTTCAACCCCCCGATGTTCAAACCAAAACTACGCCCTTGGCTCCATCTCCCTGTGACCCTGTATTAGAGTATAAATGGTGGAAAATGGATGTAATTGAGGAGAACTGGACAATTAGGCCTGCATTTAAAAAAATACGGAAAGCAAAATCCGACTTCTTCAAGAGTCTAAAACTGTAACTTTTAAATATCTGCACTGTACAGAAAGTACACTGGAGGGCATTTGAGCTCTCTTTTGGCTGGACCTAGTCTGTAGGCAATAGTGCGAAACAGGACTGCATAATGACTGGATAGGGGAACTGACAATTTGGCAGAACCAGCCTGACACATGGACCAAACTGGGATTTGTCCAATATTGTCCAAAATGTACAAGTTTGCCTGAACGCATGGTCTTGACTCTTGACATTAACAAATAAATAGGAAATGTTTTCTACCATTCAAACTATGCAAGTTAGGTTACTTGAGTTTTAGTATTTGCATTTGAGAATTGTTTTTATGCTATCAAAGCAGACCTGCTGCATATTTTTTGTTCATCTGCTGTTTTGTCCTTATGTGTGTGGAGTTATATTCACGAAGTTTTACCCTATTTATGATATTAAAGTCCTGCTGAAATAGCCGTTCCCGTGCACTTGTGAAATGTTTATGCTTCATTTAATTTAGAAGGTCACATGTAAGTCATGTGTCTGTCTATGACATTATGAAGCCATTGACAATATCAAGTTTTATGATTATTCTTACAGATGTTTTCTGACTGAAGTTAGGTATATTATGTCACTCAGACAGAGAATGGTCTTAACTGTTTATTATTTTCCACATTGGCCTCTTCCCATTTGTGCAAAATAATAAAAAATATAAACATAAACCATAATTATATATCAGAGTATATTATTTACATTATGTGCAGCATATAAGAAGTATCTATTTCTAATACATGTCTTTCTAGCACAAGAAAGAACATTTATAAGCTTGCATTAGTGTTGCAATGTACATTTTTAGACTAAGGTGATTTGCATTAGTGAGTTGTCACATTTTTGTCCTTTACCACAAACCATAGATATGAAATACATGAAAATACATAATTCTTCATTAAATCAAATGGCATAGTAATATTGTATGATAATATTATTATTTAATATTATCCAGCCTTTAAAAAAAAACTAAAATGTACTTAAAAAAAAAAAAGTTAATCACTGGTCAGAATAGACGTCATTATTGTTCTTAGAGACCTTTGCAAAACAACGTCTCAGTTTGGGTAAAATATGTCCGTGCTCAATAGACTTCAGTGCATCATATATATTCAAGTTTTTCCAGTTCATTCTTATCGAGCCTGTCTGAAGCAGCTTGCACAAAAGCAACAAATTGCTGTGTTGTGTTCAATGTGACAGGCTCCACCAAGAATGTATTGTTTTGCTTTGCCCGTCACCTTCCTGAGCGCTCTCAGCTTCCTCATCTCTCAAGGCGATGTACCTGAAGAAGTTTGGTTCTGGAATGGTTTATTTGGTCTATTCATAAAGGGCATCACCACAAATGAGAAGATGCCCACCAGCATTAAAGCCACAGTGATTGCGATGATGGCTGCAACAACGACATAATAGCACTGATTGGAGTACATTAACCTTCTCATGCGACTCCTCATCCTGCTTGGCGGCCTTCCCACATCAATCACAGTAGCCTGGCCGAGACCTTCCTCCATTACTCCAAGCGGGTTACCGCTGACATGCTCCTCTTTCTTCTTCAACACTGGCAGATTTAAGAAGGTCCTCATGGAGCTGTTTGGTGGAGGATTCTTGAGAACGAGTTTTCCCTTGCTGCGTTTAAATCGCACAGAAAGCACCCGTTGCATCTCGGTCGGAAGTTTGCGGAAGATGTCTTCGTTATTTCCCAACTGTGGAAGATCTCGGCCGTGTCGGATTTCCGTCATCTCCCGACAGATCGGACAAGACAATGTCTTGATCTCTAGAGAACTCACGTTGATGCGCGCCAGGCATTCCAAGCAGAATGTGTGTCCGCAGGAGAGTAACTTGGGAGCTTTGAAGACGTTGTCAAAGCTGCAGAAGCACACAATGCACTCTGTGTCCTGCAGGTCATCGATGGGTTGCTCGGTCTTGTGGTGTCCAGGCTCAGGGTCCCGGTCTTGCCTCCTACCCTCCTCGCTGCAACCCCGTTGTTGCCTTCCTCTCTCTTTCCGGTCCCGTTCTCTACCTCGGCTACTTTCTCGATGCCGGTTTTCTGCATCATTGCTGCGACTTCTCCTAAGAGGCTTCTGTTTCTGTCGTTGCTCTGAAGTTTCCAGGTTGAAGCTGCCCTTGCTAAGCTTCGGCTTGACATTGGGCCCTTTTTTGCTGCCCTGGGGTTTCTCTTTGCTGTCGCTCATCATGTAGTCTCAGCCTTAGATCCACAGGAGCAGATTAAGAGAAAAGGATGTTGAGAAGAGAGGCCTGTGATGGAAGATGGAGCAAAACCCTTTCAGTTAAGGTTACAAATACACTCCATATAAAGCTTTAGTTTAGAAGAACCATTTTGGGTTCCCAAAAAACCTTTCAGTTCTTAAAAGAACCATTTTTAGTGTGAACAACATTTTAATAATCCAAATAACCTTTAGTGAAATGGAAAGGTTTCATGGATGTTAAAGTATTTTCATGGAATCAGTGATGCCAATAAAGAACATTTATTGCACAGTTCTTAGAAGAACTCATCTAAAGAACCCTTTTACACAATAAAGAACCTTTAGTGTAATGGAAAGTTTCCATGGATTTTAAAGGCTCTTCGTGGAACCATAGATGCCAATAAAGAACCTTGTCCAATCAATGGTATTCAAAACAGTCACATGATTTCATTACGGCTCTGGAACATGTTTAAACTTAAAAGTGCGGCATGATCTTTAAGAGCGTGTGTATGTAAAGCTGGAATGAACAAACTCGGATCACTAAAGCATACAGCTATGTAACTCCAGGGTGGAGATTATAAACTAGATTGGACCATTAGCTGTCAAGTGTGACGAGAACAGCAGTTTAGTCAGTTATACACTAGCGGTTTTTGCTAGTTTTTCTTTTTCTTCCATTATAGGCCTTGCCCCAGCGTTCATCTTTTATATTTGAAATCATTAACCAAGGGTCATCCTTAACCGTATAAAGCCTACAGTGTCGTATGTGATACCCAAAGGCCTCCAAATTGTCAATATGATCAAAGTTTCTGTTTTTCACAATCTACTAATAGTTTCTATTTTTGACAATGTTGTATCAAATATGATACTTAACAGAAACACATGCTTTTTTTGTCTAAAGGTTTAACAAGCTCTTCTATTTCAAAGTAACCTAATTTTGAGTTATCCTGTTCCATGTTTTAAACAGTTCATAAGTAATCTTGGGTTAGGAATTAACACACCGTACATTTGTAAACCTCAGGCTACTGTTCTTATTTGCATGATTATGAGCTTGATAACTCTGAACTCTGAGTGAAAAACCTCTTTATGCATCTGTGGGAATTTTGCCTGGTCAATTCACTTAAATTACAAAAAGAATACTAATGATATTTTTTACTTCATCATATGCTGAAAGTACATGCTACGTGTGAAAGTTTCTGTTACTGTGCAAAGTGCATGAATAGTATGTGGTAGATTGTAATCACTTGTTGCTAAACGACATTTTAGCACTATATTGTTTCAGTGCTTACTGCCTTTCAAATGAGCAGATTAACCCAGAATAAGTTTGACAATCCCAAAAGACTGTTTGACCTAAAATCTGAAACCTGTACAGGAATGCAAACCAGAATATCAAGGTTTTACAACAGAGTACAGATCCCAGTTTCATTCTGTATGCTCATGGTTAAGCTTTAACTCTACGAGTCAGGTCATGAAAGTCACGATATAGAAAGTATGAATGATTATTGAATATGACTTGTAGTATAAGTTAAATCTAGGTTCGATTTAGTTATTCTGGAATCAAGTATAGTCCAAAATGTAAAGGTTTTACCCACTGGCCATTTAAAACAGTCTGCTTTTATCACAACATACATTTTCAGGTGCATCAACTAATTGAGCCACACACAGAACCGGTTCTTTTTCAGAACATGTTTGTATAATTAACATATGTTGGACTAAATGACTTCCCTAATTGAAGGCACACACCCACGTTTAGCACAAACCAGATAAAGTCAGTTGAGACCTGTTACTAACACACCCGACATTTACAGGCCACACCGGGGCTAGTTGTCACACTGAACGTTTGTTTTTGGAAGTCAAATGCCTTTAAGAACACAACTTTAAAAAAAAACATATTATTTGCCACTATAATTTCTCAAAAATAATCAAAGATATAATTAATTTATCACACCAATAGCAAGGCATGTTTTCACATTGAAATAATAGAACTAAGCAGCCAATTAAAAGCTTTTTAAACAGGAAAATAATATAAAACATAATGAAAAACAAAATGTATACAAAAAAAATATATGATTTTGAATTTTAGTTTGTAGGACAGAATTCTCAAAAATGTGTTTGACACCAACATACAAAACAACTAGCAGAGAACATATTTTTGTACTGGACTCAAAGTTATATATATATTATTTATATAGCCATGTGACATCTACCCCCTTTTTACCCACATTTGTAAACTTACTAGACTCGTTATTACTCAACATATGCATTCTGACTAATACTGACTAATCATTTAAGATCACACATACAAACATGGAACTACCTGTGAGCTGGAGAGCAGTTGAACAGACGTTCATGTGTCTCTGAAGTGTGCCTGGCTCCAGTAGCACATATTCCAGTCTAGGTGTGCATTCAGCAAAGCAGCGTGAGACGTCCTCTCTGTCTTCCTCAGTTCTTTCACCATCTGTTAGTTAACACAAGCATTGTGTCTCCACCTCTTAGCATGTTTTTCTTTATCTATCCCTCCCTCTTTCCTTTCAGCCGGTCATACCTGTTGAACCCGCTCAGGTGCTATTTGAACTGGCTTCAGTTTGAGTTTGAGGAATTCACTGACTAATATACACGTTTTCTCAACATCTCTGCTGACCTCGAATGAAACTGAACCAAACAACAAGTGTGGATATCAATACTCTAAATATATATGCGAGTCATGTTTGATCATGCAAAAATCACAGACATGTTGCTAGGGTATTCAGAGTCGTTGCTAGGTGGTTAGTTACTAATACAAGTATAAAGAGACAACCAAATTCTCCTTAACAACACTTATGTTTTCTCACTTGGGATGAGAGTCGTGTTGGTTGTTTGGCGTTATTTCTGTTGTAATGGAGACAAATTCCATAACAAATGATCCATAGTCCATGTTTTTCCCACTCCACGACATGTAACTGGAAATATTCAACATTTAGATGGGAACAATAAGGAAGTTTATGAAGATCTCAGGAAGTCACTGATAAATTAAGTGATTAGGTTAATATTATTCTCTCTCACACACTTCCTGATGATATGTGAGAAGCACTCTCCCATTCCAGCATGTGAACATTTTATGTGCGTATTGATGATAAAGGCTTATAACTTTTATAGTGTTGTAAATCACGTTATACCCATCATACATGTGCCTTTATCTTGTATTAAGAGCTGTTGTCAACACACGGTTGTCACTACTGATTCAGTGAGAGAGAGAAACAAGACAGAAGAGCGACTTCTAGATCATTAGATAAGCCGTATGCAAAATACACAAGGCTGCATCAGATTGCCAGACTGTTTTTAGAGGGAACGTGTTGTGGATAACTGTAGATGCATTGTTTGAACATTGCACGATATGGAAGAGAGTTTTCCCCATGGAATAAAAAATAAAAAGGTAACTGCAACTTTTCAATCACACAAGTTTGACATGTTTTGAACTGAAAAACTGAAAAAAGTCACAATTGCAAGATAAACAGAATTGTGAGACATAAATTCAGAACTGTAAGACAAAACTCGCTACTCCAGAAAAAGTCAGAACTTTACAGAATCGTGAGACATAAATTACGAGAGAAAAAAAAAAAGAGTCCTAATTCTGATTTGGCAAAACCGTTGAAATCTTACAATTCTGAATACAAAGTCTGAACTGTGAGATAAAGTTGCAAGTGCCTTTTTGATTATGTTCCATGGCAGAAAGGGGCTTTCATAACAATGAGATCTCTTTGCACAAAAGCATCAAGTTACACGTTTGTAAATGAGTGAAAAGTCTGGCCTTTACTACAAAAGACTGTCTGATGATTTGGTTCCAAATACTTGAAATGCAGAGGAACTTTTATAAGTGACCATTTACACCAAACACTTTCACCGAAATTCATAACCATTTTATGTTTTGCCAAATTCGCGTCTAATTAGTAAGAATTTGTACAACATCTTTCACAATTTTCATAGTATCTAATTACAACAAGGTTAGGTTTAGAGGTGGACCTTGTGCATACTTTCTTTTTGTACAAATCACAACATATGAATTCATATGAATTAAAAAAACTCGTTGTGAAATAGTGACATTTTCTTGAGATGTCAGGTCAGTTCACATACGTGAGACATTACAGAGGAATAATAAAAAACATTCAAAAAGACTGAACATGGAATCTGAAAAACCTTTCAAAAAGTAAACAACTGAGCATGGAATTTAAAAAAGCCTTCACAAAGAGCACAAGATGGAATGCAGAATCTAAAAAAACATTCGGAAAGAATGTAAAACAGCACGGCTCACACAGAACATTGTTTCTTATTCCACTGCTATGTTTTTCAGTTGTCTAAGTTTTAAGTTCAACTTTAAAAAAATGCATTTGTTTTTAAATACCATCATAATACAATTTCTCATATTTAAATGCAAAATACATTCTCTGTGAATCACCCTTAAACATGTTAACCGATATTTTTTAACATAAATGTTAAAGTGAACGATCCAAACTTAATTTTTTATAATCCATGAACCAAAACATTTTGTAACATGATTTTGATGTTCCATTTTCATGGTAATGCGATGTTTGCTTTTAAAATGGTTTTCAAAGGATGAATTTTGAGATTTTAAGTTTTCAATTGATATATAATTTCTCATGATTTTTAAAGTGTGATGGAGAAAAAGTCAACAAAGACTTTGTGAGAAAGGTCAGAACTCCTGTTATGATGTAGATTTGTCAGGTGCACTCTTGCACACTAATGATAATTGGGCCCACCGGTGGGACAGTGACAGTTAACAGGTTTTTAAGACATGGCCTATTTTACCTCCAAATACTTGATTAAAATCTGGTGTTATTTTGGATCACACTCATGAACGCAATAATATAAACAAACGTGAACATATTGTGCCAGTCATTCAAATGAATCTCTGGTTAAGGAAATGTTTTTTTCTATTGACCACCAGTTTTACAACATTAGCTACTCATTGACCAGTGGCTAATTTCCGCTGTCCTTTCTGTTCATCTGGGAGCTTTAGATGACTGGAAACGACAATCATTAAATGCTCGCTATATATTAAAACTATCTGAACTTTTTAAGGGACAGAATTGTTTTTTTGTTTTGTTTTTTTGTAAAAAAAAAAAACAGCTCTTGGATTGAGATGATAAACTGCAGGGTGTGCTTGTTGTAACATATTAAATGTTCTGTATAAATACATTTTATTGCACAATCCTTTTATATTGATGTATCAACGGTGAACTTTGCCTTTGTCTGAGAAATGTATCCATATTACTATCCCTATTTTGAAGTATGAGAATTTCCTGGTTCTTTTTCCTAAACATCTGACAAATACCCGAGGCACAGGATGGTACATGTCACTGAAAACATCTCTGTGTATTTATGAAAACACTGTTGTCTCAATTACCTGCAACAGCATGACCTTCGATAACATCCTTCTTTTGATCCACATCTCTTTAAATTGTTTCAGAGGTTATCATATATCAGTTTATGAACAAGAAAAAACACCACGTGTATACTTGTAATCAAAAATATATTTCATCATTCAAACACATGAAAACAACTTCAGCTGAAACATAAAAGTTAAGAGTCTCCAAAACACTTTACACAGATCAGCAAACTACCAAACAAAACATCTGATCATTTCCAATTGAACACTGATGGAGTTTCTCACGTTGCTGATCTCCTGTCTGTAGAAATGTTGTCTGGAAGCGTCTCTTGCTCGTCTGATCTCAGGATCAGCCCAGCTCTTCACGGGCTTTGCCTTGTTTGCGGGGCATCTTCTTACTGCTGCTGTCCTCCAGTTCTTTGTTCTTGTAATAATGAGGAGCCACTTCCAACAGCCAGCCACTTTCAATCTCTATCACCTGAAAAGCAGATACAACATTTAGCATAAAGCATATTTTTACATTTTCTGAAGAAATATTAAGTGCTTGCCCATGAAAAACTAGCTGACAAGACTGTTGGGTAGTTTTGGTTCCCAAATCATTACAATGTGGTTTCTAAGGTGCTAGGAGTGGATTTTGGTGTGTTACTTTGTGGATGATAAGTTGTTGCTTACAGTCTCAAGTAAAAAAGAACCAGTGTGTTCCAATACCTAACCTTAAAGGGGTTATAAGATAAAATTTCAAGTTTTGCTTTCTCTTTGGAGTGTTACAAGCTGATTGCTACTTCAGGGATCTTATCTACGCACAAAGATTGAAGTCTCAAACCCAAATATATATTCTTTATCAGAGTTAAGACTCTGCCACACCCCCCTAAAACGGCTCGTTTAAACACACCCCCACGTGTCTACGTCATGATGTGGAAATATTTACATAAGGCGTGGTTTTAGTAACCGCAGAAGTGTTGAAGCAGCCGTGTCAGGGAGAAGCTGTGAACAGTAACGCATTTTATGGACGACAGCTTCGAGAACCTAGGAGAGGAGGTAATTCTGACTTTGCTATTCAATTCAATTCAACATTATTTGCTTAAATCGTTTTTTTTTTTTTTATTTGCAATCGTTGCAAAGCAGCTTTACAGGAAATTACGATTCTACAATAGATGTATATATTGCAGAAACGTAATATATTTAACTTATTACAAAATTTGGTTAATTTTGTATATTGTCTGAGGGGTTGACATCATCTCTTCTCAGGTGTTTGGTCATCTCGGATCATTTAAGGGTTGGATCCAGACTGAAGCTTGTGTAATTCCGAGTTACCACAGGATGTTAATCCCGTGGCAGAAACAGAAACAAATCTGCTATGACAATCTGGTGCTTCTGAATCAGCGACTGTATGTTTTGTTATTAGTTTAAGTATTTCTTATTGACTGTTGCGCGCGTGCAAGTGTGTGTGAGAGACAGAGAGAGACAGGGTCACATCTCAGTACATTAGCTATCTTAATCGCGGCTTGTGTGTGAGAGTGAGAGAGAGAGAGATGGTCACAGTGTACAGCGCATCAGAAATAGTCTTAATCGCAGCTTGTTTGCAAATACATAAGAGCATCATCACGGTGTCTGTCACGCGAATGTTCCCCTCTCGGCTTGAACTGATGGTAAAACTAAGGACATTATTAACTGTCTTTACATTCATTTTGAAAGCTGAAGTTTGAGATTATGGAAAGGGGCGTTACATTTCCGACACGGCTTGTGGTGTTCGGCCAATCACAATGCACTGGGCCAGTTGGCCAATCAGAGCAGACTGTGCTTGTCGGAAGGAGGGACTTTGTAGAATTGATTTTTATTTTTCCTTCTACCTGTGGAAGCAACTACTCCTATTAGTCATGAAGATAATCGGAATTGTAGAAAGTGTGCTTTTATTTGTGTACATTCACAATAAAAACAAATCTTTGCACTTTTGTAAAATAACCCTAAAAATAGGATGCCTCATGCCGTCTGGTTTCCTTTTGCGCAGCACAAAAATAAAAACCGAAACTCTGCTTAGGCTACTTGTTGCACAGTTTTTCTTCTGTTTCCTTAAATTATTATTTAAGTGAAAATATAATCCTCAAATAGGCCTATTTATTCATTATAATAAATATATATATATAAGCAAAGGAAAGTTAGAGAAAGAGGGAAAACTAAAAATAACTAAAAACAAACTGCTTGACCGAATTGCCGCTGATATGAAAGTCAAAGTAAAACGCGCATGGCACTTACAGTGTATTTAAAACCAAAGAAAAGCGAGGAAAAGAGGGAAAACTCAAATGACACCCCCCACCACGGTGATATCGGTATAACCGGTGTTGTCACACGTCGATTAAGCGATGGTAAAACTTCCTCACCGTCACAAACCTAACCAGCACCAAAAATAGAAAGGCAAGATTAGAGTTTGTAAAAAAGCACAAAGGTGAGCCAGAGGAGTTTTGTAACTCCTCTGTGTAAGGACATGTGTTTATTGACCGATGAGACAAAGATGAACCTTTATCTAAGTGAAGGGAAAGCAAAAATGTGAACAAAGGGGAACTGCAAATGATCCCAAGCATACAGCCTCATCTGTAAAGCATGGTGGAGGTGGTGTCATGACATGGCTGTCTCTGGAACAGGCTTTCTCAACTTTACTGATGACTTAATGTATGATGACAGTAGCAGAATGAATTTGGAAGGGTACTAGATACATCTAGGGTACACATCTTGCCTACCAATATTCAAGAAAATTCCACCAGATTCATTGGGAAGTGCTTCATATTGCATCAGAACAATGACCAAAAACACCCTGCCAGTTCAGTCAAGGAATTTATAATGCCAAAGAAATAGAAAAGTCTTAGATTGCCCAAGTCAATGTGCAGATTTAAATCCGATTGAACATGAATTTCACCAGCTGAAGAGGAGAGTCAAGGCTGAAACTCCCCAAAACAAGCAACAATTGGAATTGGCTGCATTAAAGGCTGAGAAAAGTATTTCAAAGGATGAGATCAAGAGTCTGGTGATGTCTACGGGTCACAGACTCACTGCTGGGATTGTGTGCAATGGATCTGCAACTAAATAATAGCTTTTAATCTTTTATATCTGCCTTATGTTCAACTGTCCCAATACTTATGCTCACATCAATGAGTACTGTTCTTTTTATTTGGTAAATCATGTATATGTTGAAATGCCTAATAATAAAATGTGACATTCTGTAGTTTTGTCTCATATTCATCTTTTAACCATGTTTGCATATGTCTTGAATCCACAGCCAACAGAGCAATGTTGTCTTTACTGTTTCAATACTTATGGAGGAGACTGTATATATATATATATTCTCCGCTTGCAGAAGCGATGCAGGTGCATGATGTAATAGCTATGATGACCATGCATGTGAATCCTCATATTCAGTTGTTTGCTGATTTTTGCACATGAAAAATGAATCCCCGGAAAACAAACGTTAGTATTTTAACGGGTCACATGAACTTATTCTTTCTAATTTAATTCAATTGTATTTTAAAATAATCTTGTCGGTTAACAGTAAATAATCGAGTTAACGAGCGTCGGTTAGGAAAAATAACCGAAATTAACATCCCTAGTTTGGAACAACATGAATGTGAGCAATTAGTGACAGAATTTTCATTTTTGGGTGAACTATCCCTTTAATATCCACCGAAAGATGAAAACTCGGTCATCATTTACTCAACCTCAGGCTCATGTCATTCCAAACCTGTACCATTTTCTTTTTACTGTGAAACACAAAAGAAGATATTTTGCAGAATGCTGGTAACCAAAACATTTCGGGTCCCATTGACTTCCATAGTATTTGTTTGTCCATAATATGGGTATCAATGGGAACCAAACCAGTTTGGTTACCAATATTCTTCAAAATATATAATTTTGTTCCAAAAAGAAAAAAATATGCTAGTTTGGAATGACATGAAGGTGAGTAAATAATGAATGAATTGACTTTTTTTTGTTTTGGGTTTAATATGCTGCTTGGATGTAATAACATTAGTGATATCAGACTAAAGATACCTGTCTCATGAACTCTTTGGTGGTGAAGACCAGCTCGTGGTAGATCATCCAACGTGGCTGTTCCTCAAAGAGTGAGCTGTTGGGATGGACGAAAACAGTCTGCTGGTGTTTGACTGTTTTATATCCCCCTTTACTCAAGCGTGCCGTGTGGTAGAAATATCCCGCAGTCACCGCCTGGAAGAAAATCACATTTACATTATAATCTGGTGAAGCTGTTCTTTTTACTCAGCTCTAGAATAGGTTTCGATTGGACAGTAGTGGCATTAAGTGATATATTTTTCATAATGACCGCTAAACTACATAACTGACTTATTATATTTTGCAATGATTCAACTACTGCTGACGGTCTGCAAATCAGACCAAGAAAAAAAAAATAGGATGTGTGCACTGTTATTCATACCACAAATGATTCTTAGTCATCTAAACTGAATTAATCAATGCCAAACACTAAATATACGAAGCATCTGGTAAAATGTAGCAACACACAATCAGCAAGTATCTATGTATTCGGTAATTGTGTTAGTCTGAATGTTGAAATACTCTAATATGAAAAATCACATTATCTTTTAAATACTGATGAATCATAGTGACACTAGTATCTCACAGAAGAGGAAGTACTAAAACACACATGAGAGATACATATTTACTCAGTCTTGACAGGTAAATTCGTTAAGTTTGTTTGAATGTTCCCTGTTCAATATTTTTCCCCTCACCAAAAACATTGTAACCTGGACTGAAAAAATATGTTAACCCTGGGTTAAGTGCAAACTGAAAAGCCCTAATGAGACAAGCAAGCATTTACCTTAATATTAAAAATGCTAATTGCGCCACAAATTCTACTTCAGTGTTTTTAGCCGGTAAGAGCGTCTTAGAACTTTAAAGTTAATTCAGTCTATAAAGTTAAACAAAAAGTCAAGATAGCAATCACATGCAAAGCAGCAAGCCTCTGTACAAACATGATATCACTGGAGGAAATGTGAGAAAGAAAGTGAGGGGGAATAAGGAAATCACCTTGCGAATGGGCACACTGTCATCGCTGCAGCTGGACAGTTCCACTTCAATCCTGTCCATCAACCCCTCCAGCTGATCACGGACATCTCGAGCTCTCTTCATGGAGCGAAACTGGATGAAGTTCTCGAAGCACCACTGAGTGGAGTAACCGCTCTCTACCCACTGACAGAGAAAGAGAGAGACTATTGAATGCATTTTCTTTTCTGGCAAACAAAAACTGTGCACGCAACAATAAACAGCGTTAGTCTAATTCACGAACAAAGGATTCATTCTTTTTACTGTTTCAGTCAAAAATATTCACAAAACTCATTTGTGAGTTAGTGTTTTGAATCAGACAGTTTCTAATCAACTCCCTCAATGATTTGCAAATCATTATTTGGTTAAGTCCGACTTGATCTGAACATGGAGCAACTCTCTACCCCAATAAAGAGAGAGAGAGAGAGAAGGAGAAAAGCTCTGGTAACTCGCTTGTAGGTTAACTTTCTAAATCAGACTCACTCAGGCAGTGACTCGTTCAGAGAATTTACTGAGTTTACAACTAACTCCATCACTGATTTATGAATCATTATTTTGGTTATGTCCAGTTCAAAGTGAACAGGGAACCACTCAAACCACTAACAGAGAAAGACACATCACAAGCAGAGAAGTCTGATTCACAAATGACTTTTATGTTATCAGTCCATTTTATAAATGTTGGTCATGTGACTATGTGCAATCAGAGATACATATTCACATAAACAAAACAAAAAAAGTATGGTTGAAAAAATGTGAATATTTTACAAAAAAAACTACACAGAGGGTCCAGTTGACAGTTTGAACTGATTGTAAGAAAAGCTTTGTTTGGGACTATAAGGCCATTTGACTTTTTTCCCCAAAAGGCATAAATATTCTGACAAAATTATGATATTGTATGGCACAAATACAATCAGGATCAGTAGAGTGAAAGAATAACTGTAATGAATGTTCACTAAATAACTTAAATTATTGAGCACTTCTGTAATCTAGCAACTCCCAAACGCTTTATTTTAGATGCCAAATGCTGCCAAATGCTTTTTAACGCAGTGTTTATGCTGTTTCTTACAAAACATTGTTCATGCCAAAGTTCTAATTATACAAGACAAGCACTTCCTGCTTCAGCATCTACATATAAACACACACGTCCGCACGGGACCGGCATAACCTGTTCAGCAACCCAACTGCTGCAAATCTCCCATAAGGAAGTCACGCTAGATGTGACGAGTATTCTGACAATAACAAATCAGTTCTGACAACAACAAATCACAAGCCGGGCTGTAAAAATATACAAAGCCTCAGACTGTTTGCTGCTTTGAGTAATATTTCCGAGGGCACACATAAACACACCTGTGTATATACATTGAGCAGCACCATGTGATCTCCTCCTGGTACCACGAAGTTCATTCGAGCGTTGTCGGCATGAACCAATTTGTCCTTGGGGCGGTAGAAGATGGAGTTGTTCACCGACAGCATGGCCGCGATGGTCAGAATCTCCTCAGAGCACTTATAACTGAAGGACAGACCAATGAACAATGTTTAAAACATCACAATGACAACTCCAGGTAAAGGGCAATGATAAGTACATAACAACATTTGCATATAACTCACTGTTCAGAAGCCAGAATCATTTTACTCAGCATGGGGTCCACAGGAAGTTCAGCCATCCTTCGGCCGAGCTACAGTGCAAGAGGAACAAAATGAAGTCAAAACCATGGACGAAAGAGCTAAATATTGGCATATTTCCATAAGGAAAGCTGTCGAGTAATTCATTTCTAGTTTACTGATGGGTCCAGAACCTTTATTGACAGCCATTTTGTTGTAAATGTGTTGTGAATACAACTGAGTTTACCAAAGTTTATAAGGGTTTAAAAAACCAAATGTATTCTAAAATAGCATAATTACAGGGTTATAAAGATTGTTTGTTTTTTTCTGTACCTTAGTGAGTTCACCGAGGTGGTTAAGGGCGCCCAAGGCGTAAAGCTGCTCCAGCGCCAACACCAGCGTTTCGTGAGGAGGAGGATCCATGAAGTCGAAATGGATCAGGTCATTGATGCCTGACACACGGATCAGGAAAAACATGTTAGATTTAAGCACATATTAAAATACATATTGTGTTTGATTATAGGGAGCGAATAAGTGTGGCAGGTCTATGTATGTATGCATTAAAGTTCCAATTAAAAAATATCACCCCCCAAAATTACCATAGTTCGTCACAAGAGAAATATTCACAAAGACACTTAACACTATATCCTTAGTGGAATGGCCTAAAAAGCATTTGGATACTTAAGCCACTTAACATTGTCTGAAAATCTTTCAGATAATTTCTCAGAACTAATGTCATATCATCAAACTGGCATGTGGATTTGTCATGGTGAAGTCATGAAGAAACATGGATTCATTCACTCTTACCAAGACTTTTGAGCAGCAGAACCACATTGCCCAGGTTTGTTCTCTGGATCTCAGGGATGGAGGTCTCCTCCATCTCATGTTTAAAGGCCCAGGCGGTGTACAGCCTAAAACATTTCCCAGCAGCCACTCTTCCTGCACGACCTGCTCTCTGATTGGCAGATGCCTGCATGATAACAAAACGCATTAACAATCACTGCTTCAAAACATCAGTGATAACCTTCATCATTGTAACCTTATTAACTAAAAAAGCATAACATTTTTTTACTCAAACAAAAACACAAAAACGTCATATTTAATATGACTTAAATGAGTATCTCAAGACTTAAATAACAATAAATTATAAAGTCATGTTTCTATAAATTTACATATGATAATTAAAGCTCTTCTTATACTTATTATAATTGATAATTAATTATATGTATTAATAATATTAACACTAAATTTTAATAATAATTATTTTGCTATATATATATATATATATATATATATATATATATATAATATAATACAATTATTATAATATATAATAATTAGTGGTGTTAAAATTAGCACATTAACACGCAGGCGATTACTATTTTCAGATTAACGCTTTAAAAATATTGAATGCAATTAACGCAGGGGCGGGGCTAGGGTTGGCCACCTCATTCACTGCTGCCTCCGTCTCTTTTTTCTTGGAAAGGATTGCGTTTATTTAGATGCAGAACATTTTTATGACCACATCAAATGGGAGACGTTTCAGACACGCGCTCTAACGTCGCCTCCGCGCCAGGCGCGAGTCAAACGAGCAAGTAAAAGATACTGTGCTTGTAGCGCATGCTCTTCAAATACACGTGCAAAGGTGCCGGTGCGTGCAGTAGCCTGTATCATTTCATATCAAACAGCGAAAGAAAGAAACTACATTCATACGGTGTTGTAGTTATACCGTCAGTTAAGGCATGAAGTTACCAAAAAGGCGATTAAATCTGCCATAAAACTGTGTGCATGCATGTAATATGTTATATATGCGTCACATTTAAGAAAAAGTCTCTGAAATGGTTTTAAAAACTGTCCTGAGGCACTCCAGCACGGTCTCCCTCATCTATAATACCCGATTCAACTCGTCCTCTCATTAGTAGAGACTTTATGACCTGAAGTGTGTCAGAAAAGGTGAAGAGAGTTGTGAGAAAATAAGATGCGTGTCAGATCCGCGTCACGTTCAGCAGCAGCAGCTCTTAAAGCAATAACAAGGAAATAAGATAATAAATAATAAAATATTAAGGGAAAAACTGTTTTATAGAGACATCAGTAGTATTGATATCAGTGATTCAATCATAAAAAAGATGACATTAAATAAATATTATACTGTCTTTATGTTGTGTGTACAATGTACATTTGAAGATTGAATGTGAAATTATTGCAATATAAAAGTATATTTAAAAACTTTAATGTTAGGTGGGATTAATCACGATTAATTTCAGAAAAATGTGATGAATATTAATTGACAATGACACTGATACTACTACTACTAATAATAAACATAATAATTTGTATAATTTTATAATAATTAATTAATACTTAACTATTAACAATAATCAATATATATTATATTGCTATTTATAAGAACTCATTATTAATAATGAATAATAATAACAACAACAAGACTAGATTTTGCTACATTCATAAATCATTTGTAAATCTAAATGACTTTTGGGTCCACTGCACACTTTACAGGTCAATGCTGTTGCCAGAAGCCTCTCTTACTCGTGAACAGGGAGTGACAATGAGAGATTCCATTCCTGTTCTTGCATTGTAGCTCTTTTGTTTGCAGAAACCTGGGTCAATAACGTAGATGATGCCGTCGATGGTGAGTGACGTCTCTGCGATATTTGTGGCCACCACAACCTGTAACCCAAAAACACCACACACAGTCACTAAAGAAATTCAGATTCAGAGTTTAGCATATTTATCAAGATGATCAAACTAAATTAAAAAAGAATTTGCATCAGTCTGGTTTGTTTGATTTGATTTTGGATAGAAGCGTCAGCTAAGAATAAATGTACAAGTAAATATGTGTAATCTTCCACAGATTTGAACAGACATGCTGCCCCCTGCTGGAGGACAAAGGGAACAGTGTTCTTACCTTGCGCGCTCCAGGCGGAGTGGGATTGAAGATCTTGGCCTGCATGTCTGAAGGCAAGTTGGCATAGATGGGCAGAACAAGGAGTTCAGATATCTTTGAGCCCAGTCTCCTACATCTCTCCTGTAGAAGTTCACAGCATGTTTCGATCTCCTCCTGCAACACCAGAGGACACAGCAAACGTCAATATTACCAATATAAACATCATCCAACTATTGATGATCCACAAACTGTCCCGAGACAGGCCGAACTGGAAAGAGACAGGCAATGGATTCTGCTACTTTTTACCTTTATTTGTATAGCGTTTTTCACAATACATATAGTTTCAAAGAGGCTTAATAGAAAATGCATGTTGCAATAAACCAGCCAGAGATGGCCGTTTCAAAGAAAAAATTGATAGTGATATATTGGACATTTTTTGTGACTCAGACGCAACACAGCTACTCTTAATAAACGTATGTATTGATAGATGCGGCTCATGTCCATCCACAAAGGAAATATGAATCATAAACAGACTGAGTGCCAAGGACTGACCTGTCCTGTGAGGAAGACCAGTACGTCTCCAGCCGGCTGAGTGACATGGATCTGTAGCACTGACACAACACATGCTTCAAGGTAGTCAGCCTCCGGAGCCTGAAACAAAAGATATTAATACAAAGAATTATATTAATAATATGCAATGTACAAATGAAGGCAAAAATAGATCAGAAAAATCCCTAAGCTGGATTTTTACACCATGTCTGAGAAAGTCTAGTTGTTCAATCATACATTTATTTTCATTTTATGACTAATACCTAATAAATGGCTGATATTGAAATTCTATACTAATTAGTCTAAATAAATGAATGAAACACTAAAACCAAAATTATTCAAAATGCTAAAAGTGAATTGAGGCATCACAACATTCCATGAAAATTGAATTAATTTGTTAAGATTTGATAAAGATTACACTTAACAGTGTTATTCATTTTTCCTTTTTTAAAGACTAACTTTAATCAGCATCAGATGGTAGTGAGTTCATCTAAATATAAAAATAAACATGCACAGTTAAATACACAAATGACATTACACCCCTAATATGTCATCGTATGACAAACTGAATGTGTTCTGCTTTGATCACGGTCCATTACCTTTGTGTAGTAGATATCCACAGGAAACCTACGACCTGGAATCCTAAAGACAGGTGCATCGTCAAAGAAGGAGGAGAAGCGCTCTGTGTCCAGAGTGGCACTGGCCACCAGAACCTTCAGATCAGGGCGGAAACGGGCGATGTCTTTGATTAGACCGAAGAGGATGTCTGTGTGTAATGTTCGCTCGTGGGCCTCATCGATGAGGATCACACTGATCCCAAAAAAAACAAACAAATAAAAAGCAAAAATGAAAGCAATGTCATATTTTACACTGTCAAAAATATTTAATCTGTAAAGGCAAGCTTCTCTATCATACAACATTTTAATATGAATTCTGTTAAGTAAGATTCCTTAAATTACATAATTAAAATTGTAAATATTAAAATATGAATTCTGTAAGATAAGTTTTCACCTGTAGCTGGCGAGGTCGGGCTCTGTAAGAAACTCTCGGAGTAACATGCCGTCAGTCATGTACTTCAGGATCGTGCGTTCTGATGTACAGTCCTCAAAACGGATGCTGTAGCCCACCTATGAAAAATATGACAACATAGGTGATCAAAAAAACTAACTTGCCACACATAAAAAACACAATTTTCAGATAGTCAAATAATTTAACTTCTCATATGTACACAAACACAATGGCAAATCTGAAGGCTCATCATATATAAAATCACATATTTAGTAAGCAGATGGATTATGACCTCATTTCCTAGTTTGACAGTCATTTCCTGTGCGACTCTGGCTGCTACAGACATGGCCGCCACTCTTCGAGGTTGAGTACAGCCAATCTTCATTCCTCCGTTAGTGTAACCCTGATAAAGAAAAGACAAAACAATCAAGAAATTCAATTTTTTTTTGTTTTTGAGCACAAAAAAAATGCTAAATGTAATGCTAATGTGAACTATTGATGCTCACACGTCAAACTTTAGCTCCAAACCCCACTAAAGACAATCTAAAAATAAAATCCTGATACTTTATATTCTTGTGTGAAGAAAGGCACATGAACTTGTATTGGATCCACAAAAATCCTAAAACTATGTGCCAATAAATATTTTTATAACAAGTACGTACATCTTCCAGGAGATACTGAGGGATCTGGGTAGTCTTGCCAGATCCGGTTTCACCCTCTATGACCAAGAGCTGGTGGTCTCTGATGGCAGCGAGAAGATCTTCTCTGTAAGGAAAGATGGGAAGGCTGCGTCTCACTTCCTGGAGGGATTGCTTCTGCATCTCAGCTTGTGATAACTCAGGTTCACTTTCCTGAAAAAAATAGGAAGATACAAGAAAGTTATTACTTTTTGTATTAAAGACGTTGAAATATAATGAATACACAGTATCAACTTTTTCAGTGGTGTTAACCTTTTCTGAGAGCGTTCCTTTCATAGTAATGGCTGTGCTGACGAAGTAGATCATCTCCTCTTCCTCTAAAACGAGCTGGTACTTCTCCTGCTCCTCCTTTATCCGGCGTTCCCGCTCTTCTCTGGCCCCGAACTGCAGGGTGGCGGTGGCCACTCTCGCCTCCTCCCAGCGGCCCTGCTCCCCACCTCCCTCTCTGGGAGTCTCTTCAAACTCCAGGTCCATGTCTTTTTGAGGAATGAACTGAAAAGATGGGACAAAGAGAAAAACAATAAAATATTTAATAATAAATGTCAAAGTATGTCAAATAAGTGACCTCGTGGTTCTTTAAAATACAAAGTATTTGTTTGAATTTCCAGCAAAACAAACATACGTGTGATATACACTACTGTTCAAAGTTAGGGGTTTGATAAGATGTTTTTTATGTTTTAGAAAGTGTCTTATGCTCACCAAGGCTGCATTTATGAAAGAATGTATACCATGATATTAGGTACTGGCAACTGATTTAAATATCCCAGTGCTGCCATTTTGTATTAAAATATCCCATAATCCCCCTGTAGCTCTCCACTTAGACCTACCTTGTTTCTTGTCTCCTCTGGCATGTAGTATCTGTTCTTTCTCTCCTCTTTTTCCTTCGCTCCAGCCTTCTTGTAGTCTTGGGCCAGGTCTCTGACCTGCCGCTTGTAATCTAAATGCTTCTTTTCCTTATCCGTGAGTTTCTGAGTGGAGAAGAGGAATTCCTCGTCCTTAATTTCAGCCTCGAGGTCATCAATCTTCTCCTGCTCTCTTTTGCCCAGATACTGCCGACGTGACTGTTTCCTTAACTCTGGAAGCTGAAGAGAGCACATTGAATGTTAACAGATATCACCGCTACACAACATTCTTGTGAATGCAAGTATAATTAGGGACTTCCTCACCATTTTCTTTTGATCCTCTTCAGCCATTTTGAGTTTTTTTTGAGCTTCCTCGTAAGCCTGAGATGATGAAAACAGACAATGCAGAACATTAGTCCTCATATTTTCTCAGATTATTCTAAGATCAATCAACGAGGAACTAGTAAACATTATTTTATTGTAGCGAGATCTTGTTTTGCATGACCTTTTTGTCATTTCTCTCAAGTATGTGTCTCGTCTTGTCTTTGTCCTTCAGTTTCACTCGTTCAGCAAATGCATCCCTCTCTTCCAGATCTTGAAGTCTCTCTCTCTCTTCCCGCTCCCATTCCTCCTCCTCCTCTTCTTTAGCAGCTTTGTTTGGCTCATCCATGACTTTAGTGCTGAAAGAGTCAAAGAACAAACAAGAGAAACCATTGAGAACAAAAGGACAGTAATGAAATGGATAGTTGCCACTTTCTGATTGAATGAGCCAAATTTAAAGCCTTTCATTGAAAATGTTTTCTTTTAGCCCAGGGCTTTTCAAACTGGGGTCCAGGGACACATAGGGACCCTCAAGGGAGTGCTAGGGTTTGGTGTAAATATTTATAGAAAAAAAAATGTCAATGTAAAAATAAATAAATGAAATACATCTAATGACACAGTACTACAAAGAGTCGGGGAAAAAATCCAATGTAATGTCATAGAAACTAAATATGTTTATAATATAATTTTTTCACAGTATAAATTCTTTATACAAGAGACAAGGTTTAAAATTTTTAGAACGGGTCTCCGTCTCAAGAGGATCGTCGTATTTTTGGCCACATCTAAAACATAACATAATGACCTCTTTTTGCTGTCCTCTTCACTGGACGATGAACTTTCATCTCGTTTCTTTCGGAGGTGTTTTCTCTTCTTTCCTTTGTCCCGGTCTTTACTTTTCTTCTCCTTTCCTCTTTCTTTGACCGTCTCTTCATCACTCTCACTGTCCTCCAGAAGAGTGTAGGTTCTGTTCTTTCTCTCCATTTCCATGACTTGACGTTCCACCGCCCGGGCAGGTTTTTCTGCCACATGTTTTTTGGGAGCCTGAAATGGAAGGTCATTACAGAGATATGTAAATGTATATCTTAATTTATGAATTCCATTATACATACTGAGTGAAAACACTTACTTTATTGTACAGCTCATGCGCAAACGCTGTGATTCTTTGATCAATATCAATGGTTCCGGTTTGCTGAAGTCGAGCCACAAAGTCCTGAGGTCCAGAAGACTTCTTCACCAGACCGATCATGAACTGGGCCACATATCGGTCACTCAAACCCAGGATGTCATGGAGCTGGTCACTAACCCACTGTTCCAGATTGGCCATTGTGACTGTGCACAAGAAAGAACACATGTAGTTTTACACAAGACTGTATCAACAAAGATTGCACTATAATCTAATGTGAATCACCAGATAACACAGCAATCTAAGCCCAACTGTGCGTGACCAACTCGAATTCAGAATTTCATTCAAATACGCAGTTTAATCTTATTTAAAATGAAACGTAACGTTATGTGTATAAGAACAATTCTGAAGAAGCGGAGACTGTTGTTTTCCGATAAGTTACAGAGAATAGAAATGAACAGCAGGTCAACACCGGACACTTAATTGATTTATTTATTGATGTACTCAGAAGAGTTATGCCCATGAAATCAACCGTGCAGTCAGATTTGTGTTTTATGCGCACGACTGCACCATAATTCAGAAGAAAATTCAAGACTTACGTTAGCGTAGCGTCTCCACACGCTCTCTCTCCTATGACAACATTGACACAACTTCCGGGTCACTGCGTTCCGAGCGCGACCTGTCAAAATAAAAGTCTGAATAAAACGTTAAGACGTGGTCTGGAAATAGACACTAAATAAGAGAGTACAGAGATAATTGATATGAAATTGATCAGACGTTGTAGTTTCCGCTAACTGTTCTGCTAAGATGGATTTTAATAATTATCGTGAAAATAAAATTATCGCCAAGACAGTCAATGAAACAGTCCGCGTGGCCACGTGGCACATGTTACTTTTCCCAGCGCAAAACAGAATTATTATTTGTGTTTATTAGATAAAAAGATTAGATAGATGTACTTGCTGGATTTTATTTCATGCACCAATGCTTGGAGACAACAGACAGTAACGTTTACATATTTTAGTGTATAACTATTTCCACTGAACCATGATATTGAATCCTGTATCGTTTGCGGAACAAAACGAACATATATGATTCCTGTCAAAATACAAGTATAGATTCAAAGCGTTAAAGCACCAGATGTGTCATGCTTACAATATGAATCATTATATTTTCCGGAGGACGTGTTGCATGCACTTCATATTAAAACGAATGCTTCATATAATACCTAAATAAGACATAATTCATTTTTTTAAATGTGCTTAATATTTTATGTATGTTTTGCAAAAATAATTGTTCAATATATTTATTGAAACGATGTATTTAATCAGTGACGTGTAGCTTTAATAGATGTAACGTTACTGCTCAGAAAGTTCAAAACTGTTGAGGTCTTTGTAGAAGCTCTTGTATCACCAACATAACTTGCATTCAAGAAAAAAATATGTAAACAATGTGAACTATTATCTTGTAGTAATATGAAATGCTTGCATTTCTTCCGATAAACCACATCATCTGGTGAGAGAGAGGAAGCGGTCTATATAAGCATCACCTCAAATGTGACAAAACATCACATGCGGAACAACTTACCAGAACATCTCGATAGAGCTTCAAATCATCCGAAGCTCTGGCCATAGTTAGACTGCTTGGTACCTAGTACAGTTTTGATTAAAGAAAAATATTTGGTTTAAATTTATAGAATACAGAGAGATATCGTCGGAGTGCCTTTATGGGGGGATTGATGACTGACGGCTGCAGACCTTGTGTTGTTATCTGGGCTGTATTTCTGCTGTCCTCCGGCATGGGATACAGACCAGTAATTATTGTTCACGGGATATTAGATGGACCCAGACAGTTTGAGACTTTGACTAAATTTATCAATCAGGTAAGATCATCGTATTTATTTATTTAACATCATTTTTATTAGGCCTGTTTAGTTTTAGTAAATTTACTGATGCACTTCTATTTGTATTTTTTAATTATATTTTAAATATTACATTATATTGTGATTTTAAAAGGTGTTTTTTCTGTATTTTTTTGTTTCTGTAGTTATTAGTTTTTAGCCTACATTTTTAAATAAGTATTTTTTTGGGTCAAAACTTTGTAAAATGCAGAAAAGGCACATTTAAAAAAAATCACAATCTTAAGTTCTAAGCAACCAAATTTTGATTTGGAATTGTATAACATTATTTTAAAGTTGTTTCAGTTCCATCTTATGGTTTAGTACGTTTGGCACATAGTTCTCCTTTTTCAGGATGAAACTCAGCAACTTCTGTTTTCCACTGTTTTAGTCTCATCCAGGTACCAATGTGACCACACTAGCCCTTTATGACTACATTTCCAGTCTGAAGCCACTGTGGCAACAGGTAGATGGATTCAGAGAGGCTATCAGACCCATCATGGAGAGCGCTGAGGATGGTGTCCATCTCATCTGCTTCTCACAAGGTCATCTAAACTCATATCTAATAAAACACTTGTTACATATACACCATTCAAACGTTTCTTAAGTCTCTTATTCTCACCAAGGCTGCATTTATTTGATCAAAATCCAGTAAAAAGAGTAATATTCTGAAATAATATTTCAATTTAAAATAACGTTTTTTATTTTAATATATTTTATTCCTGTGATGGCAAAGCTGATTTTTTTATCTATTCAATGCATACTTGCAAAATAAAAATATAATTTTCTTTTGGTGGAAAAATACTGACTCCAAACTTTTGAACGCCATTGTTTAACTGTTATATCATATTTTCAAAGGTGGATTGATATGTCGAGGAGTTATTGCAACCCTGCCGACACACAATGTTCACTCTCTGATATTACTGTCTTCACCACTAGCTGGCCAGTATGGAGGTCAGTCAGTCATATTTACATTACACACACCACAACATGTCTTTTCTTTAAAGAAGAGTTTGTAAGTGTTTTGTCCATGCTTTTGCAGATACGTCTTATTTGAAATATATTTTCCCTAAATTTATCAAGTCAAGTCTGTACATTGTTTGTTACACTACATGGGGACAAACGAAATCCATCTGCAACTACTGGAATGGTAAGTGGATGTGGCCCTTTCATGCAAATCACCGTTCTGCATTTCATTTGTTTCACAGCACATCCTTCTCTGTCTTTTTATTCCCTCTGTAGATCCACACCAAAGAGAGAGCTACTTAAATAGCAGCATCTATCTCGCCCCACTCAATGGAGAAATAGAGCATGCCAATTCAACAGGTAATTTCAGACGACATGGCTTTTGCTAACCTGTGTTTATGTGCTGCTCAGATGACAGCTTTCGCTTGGGTTGTTTGTGCACTTTCAATTCAGTGTCCTTGAGTTGTGTTGTATGCTGCTGTTCCCTTCCAGCGTGGCGAGACAGCTTCCTGCGCATACAGACGCTGGTGCTGATCGGTGGACAAGATGATGGTGTTATTACACCATGGGAGTCAAGGTCTCTGCAAATATTTCATTACGTAATGTTGAGCATCTAAAGTTTTTCAGATTTAGAAATCATCAAAGTCTTACTTGCTGGTAAAGGGTTAATGTGTTGCAGTTTAGCAGACTGGAATGAATATGAGAAATATGTAGAGTGATGTTTGAACTTCAAAAGCTCGTATAGGATTATGTGGTGGATTTTTAGAGCATGTTTGGAATCTCTCAAATCCAGGCTCTGAATAAAATCATACGCAGTCATTTCATATCTTTTTACAGTTTATCTCTTCCCTCCACAGTATTTTTGGATTTTATGACAGTAATGAAACTTTGGTTGAGATGGAAAAGCAGGATGTGAGTGGATACATTCATTCCTAATCATTTTTAAAACTAATTGTATTTGTATTTATTGTTTAGTTTTGTTTGTTAAAGGAATAGTTCAGTAAATGTACTCACTCTCAGGCAACCCATGGTGTAGGTGTGTTTGTGTCTTTATCGAAACAGATTTGGAGAAATGTGATATGATATCAATTGCTCACTATTGAATCCTGTGAAATGAATGGGTGCCATCAGAATGAGAATCTATATGACCCCAGTCTATCAATTACTATCTTTGAAGTAAAAAGCTGCGTGTTTGTGAGAAACAAATCCATCATTAAGATGTTTTTAACTTCAAATCGTTGCATCTGGATGAAGACCTCTATTTATAATATTGCTTTCTCTAGTGGAAAAAGTCATTTTGTCTGAATCAGGAGCGAAATAAGCACTGATCAAGCACCATTTCCATGAGAAAAATTCATGAGGATTATAAGAGTCGTGTGGATTATTATGATGTTTTTATCAGCTGTTTGGACTCATTCTGACGGCACCCATTACCTACAGATGATCTGTTGGTTGAGCAAGTGATGTACTGTTAAATTTGTTCTTCTGAAGAAACAAACTCATCTATATCTTGGCCTGATAGTGGGTTTTCAGCAGAATTAAATTTTTAGGTGAACCAATTTTTTATGGTTTGAATTTAGTGGCGCGGTTTAGTTGTCCTAACCATTTTTCACTTTCCCCAGTGGTATCTAAGAGATGCTTTTGGCTTAAAAACACTGAACTCAGAAGGTGCCGTGGTCAAGTGTGTCATCCCTGGTGTACACCATACATCCTGGCATTCAAACCTCACAGTCTACACAAACTGCATAGACAAGTGGCTCACCTAATCTAAGGAGATGAACAAAAGGAAACTGATCTTGTTACATGCATACGCACAATCCTCAATGTAATAATGTAGATTATGATTGTACACTTATTAATTACCTAAGATTTTTATTTTTTGCTAACATAATGTGATCATTTATAATGATTGATTTTCTAATATAAAGTTTTCTAGTTATTTTCTATTTGTCAAATCAATTTGAATATTGTAAAAAAAAGTTATTCTGTCCTGCCACCACAGATAATGCAAATCTAATGTTCAGTTTTAATAAATTATATTCTAAAATAAATGATGAAATTGAAGAAAATGAAATAATCATTGCAAAAATGTGTTTGTCAAGGGCTAGGCTATTTCTCCAAGTTGGGCTATATTTTATATATATATATATATGAAAAGTCTATTTGCAAAAACAGATAACGCATTTTTTATTATGTTATCATGCTTTTATTGTTTTAGTTAGCTGTTTTAAGTAAATTTTTAACTTGGTCAAAATAACCCAAACTGCAGTTGGACTGAGATTAATTGGAATGCACAATGAAACATATATATAAATAACCCAAATTCTGGATTTTATTTATTTGAATAAAATTAAAACAAAAATAATAAAAATTACTTGAGGCATTATTGTATTCACAATCGAGAACATAAATAACATAACAAATGTTTAAATTAAGAAATTTTACAAATTATGCACAAAATGAGCTCATTTTCAAATTTGATGCCAGCTACAGGTCTCAAAATAGTTGGAATGGGGGCTTTTGAACTGAGAGCTGATAACACGCTAGAAGGTCTTCCTCCTCTTTAGCCCGGAGGACACAGCATCCGTGATTTCCAACAAGAATGTCAAATTTAGACTCATCTGACCATAGAACACTTTTCCACTTTGAAACAGTCCATTTTAAATGAGTCTTGGCCCACAGGACACGATGGCTCCTTTTTGCATGATAGAGCTTTAGTTGGCATCTGTAGATGGCCCTGCGGATTGAGTTTACCGACAGTGGTTTCTGGAAGTATTCCTGGGCCCATTTAGTAATGTCAATGACAGAATCATGCCGATGAGTGATGCAGTGTTGTCTGAGGGCCCGAAGATTACGAGCATCCAACAAAGGTCTTCGGCCTTGTCCCTTACGTATAGAGATTTCTCCAGTTTCTCTGAATCTTTTGATGATATTATGCACTGTAGATGTTGGGGAACGTTGTTTTTAAAGTATTCCACAATCTTTTTACGCACTCTTTCACAGATTGGAGAGCCTCTGCCCATCTTTACTTTTGAGAGATCATGTTACAGACCTGATGTCAATTAACTTAATAAGTTGCTAGATGTTCTCCCAGCTTAATCTTTTCAAAATGTTTTTTTTTTTTAAGTCTTTTAGTTTTCATTTTATTCTAATTTTAAAAAAAGTCCTAACATTTCTGGAATTCGGATTGTGTATATATATATATATATATATATATATATATATATATATATATGGCAATGTCTCTAAGATGCTTTAAGAAACCTACCTGCAAAGCCACTACACAACCACTACAGTACAGTGAAAGGTTTTAGGCACTTGTGTAAAACTGCTGTAAAATGAGAATGCAGTCAAAAATAATATTGTAAATAGATAAATGTCATGAAATTAAATAAACATTTGGTGTGACCATCCTTTGCTTTTAAAGCAGCGTTTGCCCTGAGGAGCACTTGCACATAGTTTTCAGGTAGCTTTGCAGGTATGGTCTCTTGAAGCATCTTGGAGACTGGATTTAGTCTGTCTCAGTTTGTCCTGTTTCTTCATGTTATTCCAGACAGACTGGATGGTAATGAGATTAGATCTCTGTGTGTGGAGCACTGGCTGTTGTCAGACTCCTTGTGCAAACAAAAAGCTCACTGGGTTATTACAATTAATGGCAAAATGAATGCTTGGAAATGTACACTGATATTTCCTACTGACACACTACAGCAAAACATAGAAATTGACCTGACTTAAAGCCATTTTCTTAGCTGGTGGAAATACGAGTGTTATAATAATTTATAACATATTGCCGCGTGCGCATGGGCATGACTGTGCGAACAGCTGGAGTGCGCCACGCAGCTGCGTGCTGAAACAGGTATTTATGATGACGTCAGCAAGGTAGAGCGGCGCGCGGCGGCTGCCAGTTTGGACGCGCGAGAGCTTCTGTTCGAGACCTGAGGAAACTTTCCTGAGCTTCGGTAAGCGACTTTATCTGTCCGTTTGTGATTATAATGAGATATTTTAGTTTCTCGTAACTTATCGCGACAGTTGATGGCAGCGTTAAAGAGTTGTTTGTTCTATCGTATCATGTTTTGTCCTCTGCAGGGTCAATCTGACATTCCGGGAGCCAAAAGTCAGTTTCGCGTGGGTTTATATTAGCGGCAGTTTATCGCCTTTAAAGCGCTGTAAACGTGGTTTCATTTTTGAATGAGCACACGGAGAGCTAAACAGAGAGTTGCTGTGATTAGTCATCGTATGGAAAGTTCTCCGTCACTTATTTACATATTGTTTTTTAGTTTTTAAGCTACGCGTTAAAATAAAAGAGCCCGTGCTAGTTTTGATATATCTGATTGAAAGGACTAACGTTAAGTTAGTCCACCAAAAAAAATTAGTTGTCGACATTTATTCACCTGATGTTGTTCCAGACTTGAATGGCTTGTAAGGAACAGCGATATGTTAGACTGATAGCCTCAGTCACCATTCACTTGTATTGTATGGAAAAAACTGCAAAGAAAGTAAATGGTGACTGGCTGTCACTGTGTTTGACATTTCCTTTTGTGTTCCAGGTAAAACGGCAAGTTATTCAGGTTTAGAACAACATTAAACATTGTGAGTAAAGGATTACATACATTTTATTTTTGGCTGAATTATGCTAGCTAGCGTGATGTCCAATTAAACTCTTCAATTAAACACATACATTTTCGTTCATACATGTGTTTAGAGCTCAAGGCCCATGTGTCCATTGAGACTGTCAGAAGGGGAGAGTGAGCTGTCTTTCACCGGATCCAATCCAGCCAAAGGACAAGAGTGAACTCTATAGAGATTTACACAGGTCTGTAAAGTGTGTATATAGTTGTAGAAGCTCCTCAGATACCAGTATCATGCTATATAATTTTTTTTCAATGAAACACTTAATGACAATATTCAAAGAATGTTTTGAGAATAATTTTTTTAGAGATTGTTTTATTATTGTTTTTGAACTATTTACCAATAATGTATTGCACTATTATTATAGGGCATCTGTTTATGATGACTACTCGAGGTAAAAGTGAAGGATGCCGCATCTGTGGGAGTGACCTGCAAGGTAACCAGCGGCGATGGCTGTACACCGTTCAGAACAGAAAGGGGGCACAACCTCAGACGCCAACAGACTTTTCTAGCAAGGGAAGCTTGCCCAGATCGGCACAGAGCAGCCCATGGGGTATGACCTGCAGAGAACATGCCTAATTACATTACTGTATAATTAATTTTAATTACGAAGCGATTACAGTGATGTGTATGTTTTAATATTGTTAAATAAAATAACTTTTATTTCTAGGCAGCACTTTATCACTCAGCTCTTCCCGTTCGCTCTCGAAGTCTCGTGGCCTACTCACCCCTACGAAAGGAATTGACCTGATCTGTGTGCTGACACAGATATTAGAGCAGCCTGTACCACGTGGGAGCGGTCAGGGGGAGTTTGTATGTGGCAAGTGTGTGTCCGTTCTGGAACGAGTTTTCAAGTTTGACACCGTCATCGCCCGAGTCCGAGTGCTGTCGAGCGAGAGACTCCAGAAACTCACCCAGGAACGGGACAAGATCAGGCAATGGGTGCGAAGCATGTACGATCATCGCCACCCGTCTACCTCCAGGAGAAACGGAAGTTTCAGTGAGGATGAAGTGGACCGGAAGGATTCCGTAGGGGAAGGATACAGAGAAATGCTGAGGGACAACATGGCCCTTTCGGAGTATGAATGGTGGTCTGAGAAAGCTGAGTCGTGTGCGCATTATAGGAGAACGGGGAAACGGTGTCAGAAAGGCAAGATGTGTGAGTGTTGCGACTCCTTGAGGGTGTCAGACTCGGACTACGAGTCCGTTTGTGGGATCCCACGTCACTTGCCTGATCAAGCCTTCACATCATTGGGCCTCTCTCGAGAAAAATCCTGCAGTATGCCTCTTCATTGGTCGAAAGTGCCATCTGTCAGATCCAGCCCCGCCTCGTTGTCAGGTTCCTGTCATTCTTTGCGGTCTCGATCCCGCACTGCCTCCGTTCAGTCATTGGACTCTTTAGACGGTAACAATCCGTTTGATTGGCCAGAAGAGCATTCGGTCATTATAGACACCATTTTCAAAGAGTTAAGGAGAATTGAAGGAAAGCCAGTGAAGTCACCTGCTGGAAGTCGCATTCCTGTGTTGCACAGAGGGGACGTGCAGAATGGGAAGGATTTTAGTACGGGGTTAGTGAGGGTCCTGAATTTCGGAGAGGGCCACAACGGGACAGAGGATGAGTTTGAAGAAGAGAACGATGACATCTTGACTGAGCTAAAAGACGACTTTATGCCATTGCAAAGAGAGGTGAGGACTATCAGACTGCTTTAGATGTCTCACCCTGTTTTTGAACCTTTTTAGTTCATTTTTAATCTCTTTTTAGGCATCCGCAGGTAGGGTGCATCATGCTGTGAAGCAGTTGCGGGAACAACTCGTTCAAGCTCAGGCTCGCATCAGAACTCTGGAGGCAAAGCTCAAGGACACCAATAAACCAACAACCGATGCTCCTGCCCAGCAGTTGAAGTCTCCGCAAGTGGTAAGACGAGGCTGGAAAATTAAGTTTAATGGCATGGGTGTTTCAAGTGAGCGTGTGCATTGTGTTTAAGAGGCTTAGCATAGCACATCTCCGGCACACCCTCTCATAATCTTTTTGTTGACTTTTTACAAATTATGTCTTATATAGGGTATATTACAGAAGGTGTGTGGATGTTTTAAAAAAGATAGTATTTGGGTTTGCCCACGTAGAGAGGTGTATACACACACACGTATGCACACACACACACCTCCTCCAGGAATCTTCCCTGACTAGAAGAGTTTGCCCTAGGCTTTCTTTCATAACAGACTTGTCAGATACTGCATTTTGATGTGATTTTGTCTCTTTCAGTCTTTATTGTGTATTAAATATTTTATATTTTCAGCTAAATACACATATATTAGTGCTGTCAAACTATTTTGTTTATATATTATGTGTGTTTACTGTGTATACATATGTATATATAAATACACACATGCATGTATATATTTAAGAAACAATTTATGTTTATACATTAAATATATTTATATATATATTATAAATGATGAATATAAAATATACATGTAAATATTTCCAAAATATATACTGTATGTGTGTATTTACATACATGTGCATCTAAAAATAAATTAGAATATCATGAAAAACTTATTTCAAAAAGTGAAACTTTCATATATTTTTAGATTTATTACATGTAAAGTAAAACATTTCAAGTGTTTTTGTTTAAAAAAATATATTTATGATTAGAGCTTACAGCTCATGAAAGTCAATAATCCAGTAATATTAGAATATTTCCTAAGATCAATCAAAAAAAGGATTTGCAAACCAGAAAAGTTCAAGTTCTTTAAAGTATGTTCATTTATGCACTTAATACTTGGTCGTGACTCCTTTAGCACAAACTCCAGCATCCGTGAGGTGTGGCATGGAAGCGATCAGCCTGTGGCACTGCTGAGGCACTATTGAGCCTTCAGCTCGTCAGGATTGTTGGATCGACTGATTCTCATCTTTCTCTTGAAAAGATCCCATAGATTCCATATGGGGATCAGGTCAGGCGTGTTGGCTGGCCAATCAAGCGCAGTGATATCATGGTCACTTGGTCAGCAAAGCACTTGGAGGTGGTTTTGGCACTGTGGGCAGGTGCTAAAGTCCTGCTGGAAAAGGAAATCAGCATCTCCATAAAGCTTGTCAGCAGATGGAAGCATTTATTGCTCCAAAATCTCCTGGTAGACGGCTGCATTGACTTTGGACTTGATAAAACACAATGAACCAGAACCAGCAGACACCCCAAATCATCTCTGACTTCAGAAACTTCACACTGGACTTCAAGCAGCTTGGATTCTGTGCTAATTCTGTTAATTTTTCCAATGAAATGCAAAATTTACTTTTTATCTTAAGAGGACTTTGTAACACTGAGCAACAGTCCAGTTCTTTTTCTCCTTAGCCCAGGTAAGATGCTTCTGACGATGTATCTGTTTCAGACGGGGCTGGTAGCCCTTTTCCTGAAGTCGTCTGAGCGTGGTGACTCTTGATGCACTGACTCCAGCTTCAGTTCACTCGTTGTGAATCACTTCCAAGTGTTTGAATCGGCTTTACTTGACAGTATTCTCAAGCTTGCGGTCATCCATGTTGCTTGTTCACATTTTCCTATCCAAATTCTTCCTTCCAGTCAACTTAGCATGTAATATGCTTTGATACAGCACTCCTTGAACAGCCACCCCTTTCAGTAATGACCCTCTGTGACTTACCCTCTGTGGAAGGTGTCAATGACGTCTTCTGGACCATTGCCAAGTCAGCAGTATTCTCTATTATTGTGGTTTCAAAGAACAAGAGATACCCGGAATTTATACTGTATGAATGGTCATTTAATGAAACTAGAATATAAATATTAGAATATTTTGAGATACTGATTTTTGACTTTCATGAGCTGTAAGCTCTAATCGTCAAAATTAAAACAAAAAAACTTTTGAAATGTTTTACTTTACATGTAATTAATTTATAAAAAATGAACGTTTCACTTTTAGAAACAAGTTACAAAAAATATTGGACTTTTTCATGATATTCAAATTTTTTTAGATGCATCTCTATACATAATAAATATACACAGTACTCACACATATATTATGTATACAAACATTTTCAAACATTTTCATTTTGGATGCAATTAATCGCGATTTAATCATTTCACAGCAATGAAATACATGAAGAATTAATTTATTGAATGGCCTGATCACGTGTTTAGACATTTAAGCCACTATTAATGTATGAATTCCATTGCATTAGATGACAAAATATTATTTAGAAAGACAACACAAACACCTTTTAAAAGCAACATGTTTCATAAAAATACATTTGTTAGGATTCTGATGACTGAACAGTAGATAAACTTTTTATTAAAATAAAGGAGAAATAAATATAAATATGAAAAACTTAAATTGACAAAAAGGGGGCTAATATAAATATAATTTTTTTTTTTTTTTTGCCAAGGCAGCATTTCTAATATTTGTTTAAGGGGTATTATAAAAATATATATATTTTATAATCGATTAGTTGGCCAGTTATTCTTTACACACACATATACATCAATAAAAAAATGAGTAAAAAGGACAAACGAATATTACAAAAAAATTAATTATTTAACTTAAAATAAAATTTAAATGAAAACTGATAATATAAATAAAAGCTAATTTAAAATGTTAATAAATATTATAATAGTATATAAACAATACCAAAATAATGCTGCGTAAACGTATTTGGACAACAACACGACAAGATAACATCATTTAAAAACTAGGAAAGTTAGAACAACAAACTATCAGTAATTTAAGATAGTTAATGAATTTGGTGTGTTGTTATACAATGCAATGACTTAATGTGCTTTTACATAAAGTGTGATTTAAGTGTACAAATATTATGATCTACCTTAATTCGGCGTTTTACAGAGTGCTGTAATTTCATAGCACTGGTACATGCTGGGCAGAAGCTATTGAATGTTTGCTCACTACTGTGAGCTGATAGCAGTTATATAACACTAGTGGAATGCAGTCACAAGGAGTCACAATGCCATGAACTTTCCCTCAGGCATGACACGGAGTCATTTTGCTGGGAATGATGCCTGTTTGTGAGACTAATACCTGATCTGTTTTGCCACACAGACCAGTCTGAAGAATAAAAATGACCTCATAGAGAGTCTCAGCCAATCGCTGCACAGCAGAGAGAATGTAATCCAGGTGAGTACCGAATCGATTACAGATTCGGGATAAAATCGGATTGTGTGGAGGTCACGGATGTGTCAGTGAACTGTGTGCTCTCTTCTCTTCAGGAATGTGTGACTTTGATCCAGAAGCTGTGTGCTGAACAGGGCCTGGAATCACATGACACTGACAAACTCATCAAAAAACTGCTCAGCACAGTCACTGATACACGCAGTGAACGTGAGGTGAGGTCTGACTGAGAATGAGTTTTGAAGTGAAGATTGCTCAGACTTCTGTTGTTCCTAAATTAAGATCATTATAATTAATTACTATAGACTAACAATCTGAACATTTAAGAAAAATTGTACCATTATTTAGAAGTGAATGAAACCATTATTTAGTCACTTTATGAGCTATGATTTTCCTCTTGACAGCATCTAATAATTAATGGGAGGAAAAAAACAGTATTTAAAGTATTTAATCCTTTCAAAAATGTATCTATGTATGTCTGTATACATACTGCAGTTTATTTACTAATCGTTTGAGACCATTTCGTGATTTCAATCATCATACAGTAGCCAGCATCATCTACCCTTCCTCTTCTCATCGGAGACATGAGCTGCAGTGCTAAACAGTCTCGCAGTCGGTGCTTCGTGTTTGTAATGAGTTTTACGTCTTTCTCTTACAGTTTTATATACTTCCACACTGCAGACACATTAGCTGCATTAGTGTGCAATAGGCATAGCTGAATCGATGTCATTCAGGAAAAAGATCGCGTGGGTGTTTGAAGATCACATTTTTTTAAGATTAATGGTGCAGCTCTAATGTAAACACTGCAAAATGTTTTGCAAGGATATCGTCACGTTCTCACGAGACCAGTCGGATCTCGCGAAGCACATCGGATTTCACGAGATCTCGTCACATCCCTAATACATACACACACACACACACACACACACACTCACTACATATATATAGATAAATTTCATTGAAATAATTAAATTCTGTTCTTTTGAGCTTTCTATTCATCAAGAGAAAATTGTATCATGGTTTCAACAAAAAATATTAAGCAGCACAACAATGTTGAATGTTTTCACCATTGATAGTAATAAGAAATGTTTCTTCAGTTCGAAATAAGCACATTACAATGATTTCTGAAGGATCATGTGACCCCGCTGAAGATTCATCTTTGCCATCAAAGGAATAAATTACATTTTAAAATAATAAAATAGAAAACCACTTTAATTTTTATATTTCATAATATTACCATTACTATATTTTTGATAAAAAAATTTGAAGGTGAACAACATGAGATACTTCTTGCAAATACATTTTTAAAATCTTACTGACCCCAAACCAGAGGTGGAAAGTAACCAATTACATTTTCGCGTTACTGTAATTGAGTAGCTTTTTTGTGTACTTGTACTTTTTAAGTAATTTTTAATCTGTAATTTTACTTTTACTTAAGTATATTTTGTGTGAAGTATTGTACTTGCTACATTTTAAAACACATTAGATTACTGAGTAAAAAATCGCTCCTGGAAACAACTGCAGCAAATAATGGGCAGAAGAAGAAACTGGCGCTAAAATCACAAGAGATGCAGACGAACAAGACAGGCGTTAATGGTGCAGACCCAGCTGAAAACCAAAAAGTATTCTGCTGAAGTCGAACTCGAAGGAAATGAAGTGAACCCCTGGCCATATATTCATGCTCTATTATGCAGTGTAAGCTGTGTTTGCCTCGGGAGACCGAACTAGCAGCTTATAACATCTCGACATCGCCCGTCGCAAGCATGTAGAAATAAGGTAAATACTTAACGTTACATCATTGCATTGGTGGTTAAAATTAAGCTTAAAGGTTTTGCACAAATGAGCCAAAAAGACAGTGGTGCAGGGTGTGCGATATCATCTGCGATAATATAATAATTGTTGTTTTAACGATGTGCGATTTGGCATTATCAGTATTTTGCCAAAAAACTAATAAAACACTCTAAACAGTGTGCCGTGAAATCTAGTAACGTTAGATTAGACTAATCCGCGTGCATATGGAGAGCTTTCTTTCACTGCGTGATTCAGTCTGTTAAAATGCGTTTAGAATGATCACAAAATTGAAGATATAGAAGCAGAACATTTATATATTTATATAATTTAATATAGTAAGTCAACATCACATGAAGAATGCCGTTTTTCTCAAAAAATCACCATGATTACACAGGCCTGTAGTTTTTCTTTTTACACAGTTCAAATAACAATAAGTTAATTAAGAGACGTTTTAGTGGTGGTATATGGTGTATATTGCCTGTTTTTGCTCTATTTCGACAACAAAAATAATACCAAACACAGCCATCATACACAGTTTTGCGTCTCTGACTCTGAGCAATGACGTGTTTCATTCCTTGAATTAACCGTTTAAATGATTCTGTTCAATCCCAATGACTCTCTTATGAGTGACTTGCTGACACCTACTGGTGGTTCTAATTTAACATTTAAAGTATCTTCTGATTTATTTATTTTTTAATTTCAAATGACTATTTAACATTTGAGACCCTGGCCTGGAGCACAAAACCAGTCTTAAGTCGCTGGAGTATATTTGTAGCAATAGCCAACAATACATTGTATGGGTCAAAATTATACAGTTTTCTTTTATGCCAAAAATCATTAGCATATTAAGTAAAGATCATGTTCCATTAATATATTCTGTAAATATCCTACTGTAAATATATCAAAACTAAGAGCTTAATTTGAACAACTTTAAAGGAGATTTTCTCAATATTTGGATTTTTTGCACACTCAGATTCCATATTTTAAAATATTGTCCGATCATAACAAACCATACATCAATGGAAATATGATTTATTCAGCTTTCAGATGATGTATAAATCGCAATTTAGGAAAATGGACCCTTATGGTTTTGTGGTTCAGGGTCACATTTTATGTCTTATTTATCAAAACATTATTTCTGCATTTGTAACTGCAGGCTAAATGCATTCATGTCAGTGTAAATACATCTATGCCACTTCAGATGAAGCTTCTGCGTTTCCTCTGCATTGCAAAGATGAATTTTGTTGATACTTATTTAATTTCCCTGGTAACAGCCCAAATGTGTTATTATTCTAAATAACTGATTCCTTTAATTAAAAACACCTAGTTTGAGATTTATAGGCCCATATCCCAGGTGTGTCAAACTCTGGAGGGTGTTACTGGAGGGCCACAGCCCTAAAGAGTTTAGTTCCAACCCTGCTCCAATACACACACCATGTAGTTTTCAAATAAGCCTAAATGATTAGTTTAGCTGTATCAGATGTGTTTAATTAGGGTAATATCTACACTGTGTAGGGCTGTGGCCCTCCAGGTACTGAGTTTGACATCTTTGGTCTATCCCATTTTTTCCTCCCTCTCATTGTTAAAATGTAACTAAGTAATTTTTACTCTGAGTACATTTTAAATGAGCTACTTTTTACTTTTACTTGAGTATATTTTTAAACTGGTACTTTTACTTGTACTTAAGTAAAATTTCAGTAATGTAATGGTACTTTTACTTGAGTAGAATATTTTTGTACTCTTTCCACCTCTGCCCCAAACTGTATTGTTTGTTTTATTCCAGTATCAACCACCTTCATTTTAAGAAGTTTTACTTTATTCTCTGTTGTTTTGACTCGTACAAGCATAGCACAAGTACACAGACAGCATACAGTGAAGCTCTGGCTAACACACCCAGTCAATGTGAGTTTTGGCTGGGTCTCTGTGTTGGGTAATTAACTGGAGTACAAGAGCACTTGTGTGTCTGTTCCAGGTAACTCTGGATGCACATTATTCCATAGTGCATAATTGATTTCTATGTTAATGTTTTAATCAGGGGGTCCTGGAGGCCCAGATGTCTGAGGAGAGCGAGAAAGCCCTGGAGAAACAGCTGCAGGCTATGAGAGACGCTGGCAGAGATCGAGACAGAGACTTCATCACACTCAACACTGTGCTCCAGTGTAACCAGGATGTTATTAACGTGAGTCAAACAAACAGTGTCCCTATTCAATGGTACACACGTATTGTTTACTTAATCGCTTGGTTAGTAACTGCTGCTGTTATCCATGAGTGCTATTCACTGGAGAGTAAATGAGCCATTGATGCCTCTTATACAGAAAACAGGCTTCTCAAAGTGCAGTGGTTTTAGTTTCCCAAATATTCCTAACTGATTGATTTTGGTCTCAAATAATGTTTTGTATCTTCAAATAGCACCTGCGTGTAGAGCTTGCAGAAAGGGATCGAGCCCAACAGGAGATGATGAAAGAATGGGAAGTGTGGAAAGAGAGAGATTCAGCTCTGACTGCACTGGTGAAAGAAAACAAAGACTATATTTCTCAGCTAAAGGAGGCGCTGGAGAGTTCACGCCGAGATGTGCAGGTAAACATGGCGTTATCTTCCTCTCGCTCTCTGATTTGACTTCTCTTGCAAAGTGCAGTTGATTTTAGTTAATGGATCATTTCCAGTAGACAACTATTAACATTTTGCCCATAGGCACTCTCAGACTCACTGATTGGACGGGGATTGGAAGGGGGCGGAGCTGAGGCTGGATTAGTCAATCAGCTGCGAGATAAAGAAGCTCTGCTGGTCGCAAGCTACAGAGAGAGAGAGCTCAGTTCCACCATGCTGCAGGAGATCTCAAAACTCTCCTCGGCTTTAACTGATGCCGAAAGCATCATACTGGTAACGTCTGACCAAATCATAACTTTAATTTCCCATTGTGGCTTTTTCAAAAAGTTCAAGTCATTGCCAATCATTTTTAGTGTTCTGAATATCTCAAAAACCTGAATCTAATGAATGTACTCCATGACTTTGCCATTTCATGATACAACAGAAAAATAATTGCGCCACCTGGTGGTGTGTACAGACATTGCTTTGGCCAATACCCAATTTTTTTACTGAAAGTAAAATAGCTTGAGCTTCAAAACCATATTTATGAATTTAATTATAAAATTGACATAATTTTAAAGCTTAGACTTGATTTCATATCAAAAGTAAGAAGGCACAAACTGCAATTGCAGGATGCTAGGCATGCTACAAATTATGTTTAGTGAGGTTTTGTTCGCTCATTAACTGAAAACATTTTTGCATTTTTATCCAAAGCGATTATTCAGGCTATACATTTTCCTTTTATCAGTATGTGTGTTCCCTGGGAATCGAACCCACAACCGTTTGCCCTGCTAACACAATGCTCTACCACTGAGCCACAGGAACACTTAGCATTTACTATAGCTATGTTCAGACAGGCAGCAAAAAAAGGGTTTTATCCAGATGTTTTTTAAAGTAATTTTATTTATTTTTTTCTTCAAAATCGTATTCAATTCACATTTTGGAGGTGGTCTGATTTGCCTGCAGTCTGAACATTGCCTAAAAAAAGAGTCTTTAAAAATGAGAAATCAGTGTGTGAAATGTGTCATCAGAGAAGAGCTGATTAATCACTGTTTTGCTCAATATTTTTGCTTTTAACAATATTTTATGAGTTTTATTTAAAAAGCATAACTTAAAAGCGCAAAATGTCCAAACCAGTGTGCTCTCAAGATCTGGTTTGTACATTTTCATCAACATGCCTCCATGTTCTTTTAGGACCAAAGAGAAAATCACAAACAAGCCATCACTGCACTATCAGAGCAACTCAAGAACACACTGAAGGAGCTGAGAGAGAAAACCAAGGAGAAAAAGGAGGCTGAACTAGGGTGGACGAAGGAAAACAAGGAGAGAGCTTTTGAGGAAGGAAAACTAAGAGACAATCTTCAGAAGAGGGATAAACTCATAGAGGTAAAAAACCTGTTTCTAAACTGCTGGTTGCTACCAATGTAACCTCCATGTTCCTCCATGAACACAAATTACTGACGTATTTTCTCATTTGCCATTCATAGCAAGTTCTTCTGGAGTTAGAGGAGCGGGACGGGGTGTTAACAGAGCTACAGCAAAACATCTCTAGCAGACTTGGACCCAGAACAGCCCTCAAACACACACTATGAGTGTGTGATTAAACGCATACTGTGAGTCTAATGATGTTGTGAATCTCCTAACTGCTCAATATTGTTAATGGCATTACTTCCATTAATTGCAATCTTTTAATTTCTCAAAAATGAGAATCTAAAGCAATGGTTCATAAAGTCAATTCTGTGCATTCTTATGGTAATTCTCTAGTTGTAAAACTGAAAGGAAACCAAGACAGGCCAGCGTATGCAAGTTGTGAATAGTGCATGTTCTGCCAGATTGCTCAAAACTGAACTTTTGAGAAAGCTGAGTGTATATTATTAAATGTTTTTTTTTTAGTTCATATGAATTTATGACCGGGCCATTACAGGTTGCTTTAGTAATTTAGATTGAACACCGATGGAAAATGTTCTGATTTCTTTCTTCCCACACTTCAAGATGTACATGCCTTTTCAGCACGTTTGCTTATTAATAATTATTTTTCCGTATTGCCACAATCCCTACTGCCATTATTATTACCAAATGTCTAAATTGTTTTATTAATTGTAAGTGCATATGTTGAATACTGCTTTTCTTGTTGTTATTTGATTTGTCCTTTCCCAATGTGATTTTCCATGTGATCTTATATTTGTTCTGTATTTATGAATGTTTTCTCATGTTGATTTGTTTTGGAGATGCCATTATAGTCCCAACAGGGTTGTGCCATCTTCGTTCCAGCGTAGAGAACTTTTGCACAACAGAAGGATTTACAGACTCTTTGCAAAGCACATCTTTTAATCGGTTTATTTTATTTGGGTTTGCTGGAATCCCCACAACTTGCTGCATACCTCATAAATCACATTTAAAATGACGCCGCAAGTTTGTGTGGGTTTCTCAAGGTTTTGATGGAGGTTTTCTTTTATGTCTGAAATATGAATGGTTCTTTCTTGAGAACTTAGGGGTATAATTGACAATAAAGCCTCAAAAAAATATTTTGTGTTATGATTATGTCTGATGCTAGATTTTTTTAAATGGACGACCTTATATATTCCATATTGGTTTTTTTAGGGTCTGGAAAAGTCATGCACATATCTATTTTCAAAACATTTGTCTAGGTATGCTTGTTAATAATTTATCAAAATTGTGTATATGCACAAAAACAATTTTAGTATGTTACACAGTTATGTTATACAAAACAACAAAATGTTTTGATCAAAGGATGAGGTAACTTAGTGGAATGTAAATATTACACTTAAATATGTTTAAATAAAAAGATTAACAGTGTTAAATCATGATCGCTTTTTTCAGAAATTCTTCATTGTGATTATCTGAGATCAATGCAAAGCATTTGTTTTTGCCATGCCTCCATCCACTAAATCAAATCTTATTTTCTTTTAATAATTCATATAGTGTGCCAGACTCATTTAGGGTGTCTCTGTTGCACATCACAGAACACGATCAGTTCTCATCATGTAACAGGATCTCCAGATTGAGTTCCAGTGTAAATGGAGCTGAATGATCTGCCTTCATTAGCGTGTCTCGAGTTACCCAATCAGAGCTCTGCGCGCGTCCCCCGAGGAACAGTTGCGTTGGAGACAACAAACACTTTTAAACCCAAACACTTTGGAGTTATTCGGATTGTTCCATGGTGAGGTAACGTTAGTTAAATACCATGATAACGAATCGGTCGGTCCAGTGCGCTCCTCCTCCGGCTGTGGTTGTGGGATCTAAAGGCTGGAGGGATGCGACTGTCCGCTCGATACTGCGCACCGGGGATCTTCTGCGTCAAACTCACGCAGATCAACTGCACTCCTCTACACGCTACCGCAGCAACAGCGTTGGGACATTTACCTCCAGACGTCCTCAGCTAACAGCTTACAGTGTGAATGGCAGCGCCAATAAGGAGCACAATGAGAGAGACTCGGAAAAGAAAGAGGAATTCCGACCTATTTCCATTGGAAGTATGGTAAAGTACCTCAGAAGTTAAAAACTGGCGATTAAAGTGCCTATTTGCCGTTATAAAACTGATAGTTCTGGTCCTGGTTTCTGATTGGCCAAGACAGCGTTGCGTTGTCATGACGTAGTGTGCACCACTGCTGGAACTATGATGTCACTTTGTAGGCGAAACCCCGGAAGCGAGTTAGCATTTTACACTTCCGGTTCCATCGTCCCAGAGTCAATGGGTTTTTTGAATGGGATTTTGTTTAAATCCCTTAAATAAGGTCCGTGGTTCAGTTCTGCTTTTCAGTTCTGGCGCTTTTATTTAGGCTTCACAATTCGTCAAAGTTAAATTATTTTGTGAAGATTATCTTGATGGACACAACGTGTAAGTTTCATGAACTATGATTGAACACAGAGCTTATGTTTTGCGATAATACAAAAGCCTATGGAAAAATCCTATTGGCTTTTTGTCGAGGAAACCAGTCATGCTAACAGCCAATCCGCCTACAGAGTGACGTCATAGCTCCCCCACTCTATTTCTCATCGTACTGAACGTGTTTAGTTGTAAATGTTTAGCATTTCACATTTTAATTTAAGTTTGCATGCTTATTTTTATACTGAATATTAGTTTTATATTAGCACTAATGCGCGTAGTTGTATTTGTGATTAGGATTTTGAGGTTCTGAATTGTAACCCCCCCCCAACTATATTAAACATATATTAAAAGAGAAAACAGCTGTTTAAATCAAAATACTATTTTATAGTATTACATTTTTACCTTATTTTTGATCAAATAATTGCAGTCTTGGTGAGCATAATATAAATAATTTTAAAAACAAAAAACATGTATGAGGATTAATATATGATGAGACCTCAAGATTAGAACTCAAGTTGTATTTACTGTACATGTTCAATAGCAGTATATTCCATATTCCTACAATATGATAAAATATTTTTTTTCCATAGCTCACTTCTGGGATCATTAGGGGACCGTTCCCTCCGCCGGCCCTGCGTGATCAGAGCGCTGTGGTCAGCACCGGTATGGTGGGTGAATATATGCGGGCTGTGAGGGAGGTGGAGGGTCACCTGCGCAGGCAAGCAGGCAGGGTCACACAGGAGGGCACCAGGGTGGAGCATCAGAGGGAACGACTGGAAAAACTGCTCCGCAGTCTTAGAAGAGCACTGCTGGTCAATCAGCAAAGTGCAGATGGCAGGAAGTTTCGACCGGCCACCACAGAGACGGTGAGTATCTACAGTACATATAATGACTGTAGTCTAATTTAAAATTACCCCCCAAAAATAGTGCAAAATCATAGCTTACACTATATGTTTTGTCAAGATACGGGATGGAGCCGATGATCTTCTACGCAATGAACGAAGAGGCCTGAATGTACTAAAACAAGAACTGGAGAGCATGTTAAAAAAGACCTTAACTCAACAACAGGTGAAAAAAGGCCTTGCTGGATATATAATATGAGATGCCTATATAAGGAATGTTTTCACACGAAATAGGAGGCCAATGTTTTGTTTTTCTAAAATACTATCTAGTCTTAAGATAAACTATATTATCTGGACATTCATTTATGAACACTGCCATTTAAAAGTTTTACGCGAATAAGAAAAAAATTACACAGCAAGAATGCAATAAATTGATCAAAATTGACAGGAAAGACATGATACAAGAGATTTCTATTTTAAATAAATGCTGTTCTTTTGATTCATCCGAGAATCCTGAATCATGGTTTTCACAAAAATATTAATCTGCACAACTGTTTTCAACACGCAGAATGTTTTTAAGTGCTGACTCAGAATGATTTCAGTTTTGTCATCACAGCAATAAATTACATTTTATAAAATATACAAATAGAAAATAATTATTTTAAATTGTAAAAATATTTCACAATATTTCTGTACTTTTGATCAAATAAACGCAGCTTAGGGTTTAATTTCAAAACATAAAAAATCTTATCAACCCAAACTTTTGAACAAGTAGTGGGTGTTTATTTGATTTTATTTTAATTTTGAGGTTTTGGCTGAGAGCAGTAAACAGTTGTTGGATTGTGCCTTTGAGAGATCCATAGTACCAGAGCTGCTTCCCCAGCACGGCTCACTCTCAGCGGGTGTGAAAACATACCCTTCTCCCCTCTCACTGAAACCTGACCCCACTGGGCCGTTTACTCCAGGTACCCCGGGCCACATTTATCTTAAGTCTCTAACCCTTCCTTTGTCTCTTTGTCACCCAAGCTTGCATGCAGACAGCGAACGAACGACTGTTGGTACCTAATCTCACTCTGTCTGTCTTTAAGAGTGCAAGCAGGCTTTGGATTCTTCATCAACAGTATTACGTCAGTCTCAGCAGCTCAGAGAGAACATTTCACAAGTCATGAGTGATGTCATCAGAAAGCAAACAGATATGCACCGTTCAGCCAGTGAGGCCCTGCTGAAGAAAATCACTGAAACGATCAACCTAGAGGTGTGTGATTCAAGTGAGAGTGGAACGGCAACACTAAAGTATGAGTTATTGGCCCAGACTGAATTCTGCTGAATGAAACTGAATACTTAATAATAATTACAAAACAAATATATGTTCTCTTGATTTATAAAAAAAGTGTCAGTTTCCACAAAAATATTAAACAGCACAAACGTTTTCAACATTAATAAGAAATGTATCTTGAGTGCCAAATCAGCATATTAGAATGATTTCTGAAGGATCATGTGACTCCGAAGACTGGAATAATGATGCTGAAATGTATTCAAATAGAAAACACTTTTTCAAAATTGTAAGAATAATTCACAATATTAATGTTCTTACTGTATTTTTGCAAAACATTTGAACATTAGTGTATACTTAAAAAAATACATATGCAAATATGCAGAATTTCTGAATGATGGACATTGGAAAGTATGGATTTGCAGAACTTTCTCAAGAGGTCCAATCAATATTTAAAAGAGCAGAAATAAATGGAAATGGAAGGAAATACCCAATGTTTTGCAATCATAATTACAAACACAATACATTTGCTCTGCTCCTGATTTGTATTTGAGGAGTTAAATGTGATTTTGATCTGAGGAACTAGTTTACTGTATTCAGGTATATATACACCTTTTCTTATTCTTCATCAGCAACATCTGACACTGAGCTCAGCTGCCACGAAACAGGCCATTTACCGCAAACAGAGACAGATGCAGTGTGCTGGCTACAGTCTTGGCAGAGCTATGGTATGTTTTTATTTATTGACTGTGGTGCTAATTTACTACCAAAGTGACTTCCAAATGCATATATTGAAATTGTGAAAACTACTTTAATACTGGCCCGCTAAAATTAATCTTAAAGTGCTACTCAAATCATTCTCGTTCTTTTGATGACTTTTTCACTCACTGACTGATGCAGATGAACTCCTTCCTTGCAGGGCCCTGTCTGCAGTGCTGATCTTTTTTGTCGTGAGAGGTTGAGCAGGCCTATGACTCAGCTGTATGGACGGCATTCGAGTTTTGGGCTGCCAGAATCCGACCTCCTGACACAGGTCAGAGCAGTGGATGTAATCTAACATGCATCTATGATCTGTCCATCGTAAAGTGCAATACTTCCTGATCTTTGGATTCTAGCCTGATTCAGAATATATTATTGCATTTGCAGTAACTGTTAGATCAAATTCATAAAAAATACTGACAGTAGATTTCTTTATAATTTAATTTAAGCAATCATGTAAGGCATAGGGTACATTGTATTTTTAAAACACAAAGACAGAAAATCTACTCTATATTGTCCAAAAGATTGGGGTCAGTAAGATTGTTATATGTTTATGAAATAAGTCTCTAATGTTCCACGTCTGCATTTAAAATAAATAAGTAAAAACAGTAATATTGTGAAATATTATTATATTTTAAAATAACATTTTTTCTAGTTGAATATATTTAAAGACAATTTATTTCTGTGGATGACAAAGCTTTATTTTCAGCATCATTATTCCTGTCTTCAGTGTCACATGATCCTCAGAAAACATTATATGCTTATTTGCTGCTCAAGCAACATTTCTTATTATTATCCATTAACAAAAAAATACTTGAAATAGAACTTGTAATAACAAAAGTCTTTACTGTCACTTGAATGCATCCTTGTTGTAGAAAGGAAATACATTTCTTAAAAAAATAATAAATACCTTACTGATCCCAAACCTTAGACTAGTGCAGGCTGATAGTCTAAATTAAGCACTGTTAACACATATATATCCCTCTTACTCTCAGGGCAGTACTATGCTCCGGAAACACCTGGAATCCTCAGGGAAAGAGATCGCAGCGCTGCAGCTCCATCAGCAGCAGCTGGAGGATGATAAGTATGGAAAGCATGCCGCAGCCGGTGTGGACACTGCTGTGATCAGGTTACGGCGAAGACTCGTACTTCCCAGTCTGTCCGGCCTGCAACCAGTTAAAACTCTACTGACAGCAATCAGAACATAAAGATGGTACCTCACTTGCTAAAGTCTGAAATCTGGGTTCTTTCTAACTATTATACAAAGTTACCATGTGGTGTTTGCAAAATAAGCAATTGTTTGTCATTTAAATAATATTCAGGAAGTACACATGGCATAATGTATGACAGATGTGTGCATGTTTAAGATTGTCAGCAAACCGAATCCAGCATTATTCAAATACTGGTGGTACAATATTTGAATAATAAACTGATTTTAAGAGTTAATTTTATTTGACTTTTTGACTCATAATTTGTTGTATCACCATTCACCACCAAAGCCTTAAATAAAGATTTGTGGTACAGTTCTGATACACTTCACCACTAAGCAGAGATGGAGTCATGATCATCTTGAGACTATATAAACACAGTCCTGAGTCTCAGACAAGACTGCAGTCCATTTACATTGTACTACATGATGATGATTACCTCAACCAATTGTGGATGCATTATCATAATCATTACAAACAAACAACTCTGAAAAGCAAAATACATGCTGTTTTTTTCAGTTCTTTAAAATGAACAGCCTGGTTTTGGTCTTAAAGCATTGATCTTATCTCCAACTCTGCTAGTAAAACAGCAATTTCTCTTTAACACGAACACACATAAAAACTTTAACATAGACATTAATGCATATCATTTCTCCTGGGATATGATAGAAGGCAAGATGCCTTGACGGTGATTTGAATCATGTTGAATGATTCTTATCTGTGTCTCCAGACTATTCCTCTCTTTCTGCACTTTCCTCCCCTCTTCTTTCAATCTCGCTCTCTCTTCGTTCACTCTCTTCTCCTCCTCTCTCAGCGTCCTCATCTTCTCCTCAAACAGCCGCAGCTCCTCCTCAATCTGCTCTTTCTCTTTCGCCAGTCTGTCCGTCAGTTCAGCATGCTCTCTCTCTCTGCTCCAGTTCTTTCTGCTGCACAGCCTCAGTCCCGGCGACCACGCCACACTCAAAACTCTGAGACAGTGATACAGGAAGTGCAATAAATATGTCAAAAGCATTAAAGGAATAGTCGTCCAACAATGAAAACGTGCTGAAAATGTACTCACCCTCAGGCAATTCAAGATGTAAATTAGTTTGATTCTTCATCAGAACAAATGTATCATTATATCACTTGCTCACCATTGGATCCTTTGCAGTGAATGGGTGCCGTCAGAATGACAACAGCAATAAGAGCAATTTTAACTTCAAACCATTGCTCACTACAAAAAGTCCTCTATCCATACTTTTGCATTCTCCAGTGAAGTCATCATTTCTTCTGAATCAGGAGAGAAATACCAATCAACCAAAAACTGATAAATAAATGTGTCCGTGGATATCGATGTGAGAGGGGGAGGACAGGGGATGGACTTTTCACATGAGGAAGCGTTATTATAGATTATGGACTGGTATTTTTATGTTAATTGATGAACTGGAGTTATGTGGATAATTGTAATGGTTTTATCAGCAGTTTGGACTCTCATTCTGACGGCACCCATTCACTGCAGAGGATCCCCTGTTGAAGTGATGTAGTGCTAAATTCTCCAAATCTGTTCCAATGAAGCACCAAACTCATCTACATCTTGGATGGAGGGTGAGTAAAATTCTCAATTTTGGGTGAACAATTCCTTTAGGAGTCTGGAACATGCTTTAAAAAAACTCTACTTCTTTATATAATACCTACATATAGCTCTATCACATTCTATTCACACTCGCACACGGAGACAAATTGCCACACCCACCCTTTTGACATCATAATCACTTGTAAGAGTTTGGGGTGGAGCTTCTCCCTCGAGGAGGAGGAGATTTTGAACTTCAAAGCAGCTGTCTTGGATTATTATAGCAGCCTTCAAAATAACAGTATGATGTGTAGAAATTATACAAACAAGTAAACATTTAGATGTTATAAAAAGTGTATGAATGTCTCACACCTGCAGACTGTAGAGTATGTGGATTAAGTTGTGAACACCCCCCGCTACCTAGATTGGTAGAGAAAATGCAAATATACCATTTATAATAATCATAAATGCTGAACAGACAAAATAGACAATATTCATGATATACGAGCAGAATATCTAAATAAAATAATTTATAAATTCATCATTACCATAAACTGTTCCACCGAATTGAATAGGACAATTTGCATACAAATCTTTTACAAACATTTAACATAGAATATTATCTGCTTGTGTTTCAAGAATAAGCTCAAATTTATAGTAAATTGCTTGCAAAGGTGTTTACCTTTAAATAAGTCTGGTAGGCGGGGCTTATTGGGGCTATTGTGAGAGGCCCCACCCCTGTTCCCACCAACGCACTCCTCCTGCTCCGACTTGGCATTTTTTGTTCATTATCTGTACAGAAATATAGAATATAATAATATATGAATTTGGCAGCCACTGATCACTGGTTATTATAAATAACTTATCAGTAGTTAAGGGATAAGTTTAGGGGGAAAACATGAGTGTGAGTATATGACAGAATTGTATACATTTTTGTCAGAAATACTTCTGTAATGCAGTTACTTGTAATTACAGTAATGTTAACAACAATGAAATGGTTTTGTGTTGTACAACACTCTGACTGTTAGTCATGTGATTCCTCACAGTTTGCTCTCTCCTGGCCAAAGTTGTCATGGTTGCTTGGTGACCATATGCAAGGAAAAAGCCAAGTCAACAAAGTGATAGCCAGCTTCACCACTGGGAAAGAAAGAGACTTTGGTGAAGATCAGTAGAGCCAGACTGTGTGTCTACAGAGAGAAAGACAGATTGATTACCCTCTTCCTGTGCGTCAGACATTAATGTGACACCCTGAGGGATGTTTTCAGGGTGGGGTTGAATGAGAAGACGGCAGGTAGCCAGACTCCATCTCCCAGTCCCTCTACAGATCTTTAACTTCTCCTCAATAACAGAGCACAGCTGCAGATCCAGAGAGAACAGCGCCTCTACACACACACACACACACACACACACACACACACACACACACACACACACACACACACACACACACACACACACACACACACACACACAAGCAATCAGACGTAAGGAATGATAAAGTCATACACAGTTGGATGGATGGATGAATGTGTACCTTGTAATTTCTGTATCTTCTTGACTTTGATTTCCCCCTCATTCTTCTTGGTCTTATCATCAGGAAGGCTGAAACAAATACAAATATACACTGTTTAAATGTTTAGAGTGGGTAAGATTTATTAATGATTGTGAAAGAAATCTCTTATACTGCATTTATTTAATAAAAAATACAGTAAAAACAGTAATACTGTGAAATATTATTACATTTTTCAGCCATTACTTCAGAAATCATTCCAATATGCTGATTTGTTGCTCAAGAAACATTTCTTATTGTTATCAATACTGAAAACACTTGTGCTCCTTAAAGGGGAGGGGGTACAATGCTGTTTCATGCATTCATAGTTGTTTACACTGTTGAAGAGTTGGATTTTCATGCTAAGCGTGAACAAAGTTTCAAAAAACTATTTGGACGTATAACTATTTCTGTGGCAAAAATCTAACTTCCGGGTTCGTACAAGTTTCAGAGGGTTTTTTCGATTGTGGCTCTTGCTGACATAAACGACGTGGAATTACCATTTCTTCCAGAGAGAACAGATCAAGCGAGAGCGAGGGAGTCACATAATCTTCATCCGGCTGCAAATTAAATAATTAAAAGTGTGTTTGTAAGTTAACCTTTCAGCTTAAGAACCCAGTTGATCAGCAACAGAGTTTTGTTTTTTAATTACAAAGTGTTATTAATAATTTAATTAATGTGCACATCTTATACTGAAAGATGGTTTCATGAATATGTTACTGCAGATGTAAATGAAATGCATATTCGTTTTAAAAGTAACATTTAGTCATATTTAACTGATCAGCCTTTAACAGACATGCTTATATAAACAGTGTTACTCATCAGTGTGTTGAAGGAGTCTCTCACATGGCTATTTCTCTCACAATGAGCCTTCGCAAGGGCATCACAGATGCCTTCTGCTCCTGAAGACACAATTTATTTAGAACTGAATTCATATTCTGATTTCTGAAAGTGCACAAACACTTGCTCAGGGACAGAAAGAAAACACTATATAATGTATATATTTCTGTACCAGTGTAGCAAAGACAAACTTCTGCTCTTTCTCCTGAAGGAAAGCCAAAACATCTGTGAGGAGCAGTGCATGAACATCTGTAAAGAGAGAAAGAGACACTAGGAATGGAATTAAATACATTAATGACAAAGGAAATAGAAACACATGTCAGTAGGACCTCTCAGTCTGCCAGAGGTGGTTCTACAGGTCAGTGCTGAAGAGTGTGTGAGAGTCAGGTGTGCTTTCTGCAGGTCCTGCTTGCTGAAGATCTCTCCGTTCTTCAGGCGGGTGCAGCTCTTGTTGTCTAGGCGACTTATGATGTCTCGTAGTTTCTTAGCGCGCTCGTAATCTCCTACACACCGCTCCACCTCCTCTATCACCCCCCGAAGACCCTCCAGTGCCACTGCAATATCATAGCGCTCAGCACTGCCATCTACAGGAGCAACAGCACAGCACAGGATAAGAGTGATCACTCCGATCTCTCTCTGCGTAGTTATGAAATATATCAGTTTGCATATTATTTTATATTTTACATTCATTATATTTTACTTTACACAAATGGCAAGTTAAATATTTTTATACAGTTAATTCACATGAATAATTATAATTATTTATAATATATGTATTCATATTATTTATATATATATATATTATACTTGTATATTAATAATAATAATGTTAAATATAATATATTAAAACAAATGTTTATTTATTTATTTTATTATTTATTAACTGATCATTCAGTTTAATAAGTTATTGGATGGATTTACCATCAGTGTGCTGGAGTCATATATAATAATAATTATTGAATTATTACATAATTAATATGAATATATATTGATATGAAAATTATTAATAATTTATTATAATCAATATTTATACTTTTTATTAATTTAATTATATGAATTAATTGACATTAATAATACCAATTTAAATTATATTAATTCAAAAGTAATATTTTGTCATATTTAACTGATATTCAATAGCAGTTTACCAACTTACAAAAACAGCTTTACCATATACAATAATAATTATTATATTAAATAATTAATATTTATTGATATAATTACAATTATTAATAACTTATTATGATCAGTAATTTATTATTTAATTAATTACATTAATTTATTTAATAATTTAATTAATGTGCTAATTATATGAATTAATTTACATGAATATTACTAATGTAAATTATATTATATTCGTTTAAAAGTAACATTTAGTCATATTTAACTGATCTTCAACAGACAACTTCTATAAAAACAGATTTACCATCAGTGTGTTGAAGGAGTCTCTCGATCAGAACAGGGTACTTTGTGATTCTCTGGGTAACAAGCAACAGGAATTCTGGGATTTCACGTCGTTTTATGACAGAGTTCGTACTCTGCTGCTGTAGAGGCAACAAATATGGTTATCGCCATAAAAATCTAACTGTTTTGTATGTGTTTGCGTGTTAAATCAACTTACTCTGAGAAATAACTGTAGTTTCCTGTTACTCTGTAGTAGTTGCTTATACATTTTCAGTGCTTCTGGATGCCGACTGCAGAAATCCCCGTACAATTCTATCATCTGAGAAGCATTTCGGCCTGCAAACTACACACACAATGATGTAAATGAACCTAAGATAAGAGTTAAACTTTTCAGCCACAATATGTAAAGTGATCAACTTCAAGTCTTCAGATGTTTAGATTGTCACATGCCTGTTGACACAGAATATCACCAATCTGTCTTATGATGTAGTTCCTGTGCATTCTTGGGTGAATAGACAAGCGCTGTCTGGTCTCCATGTCTCTAAGAAAGTTTCTGTGCAAAGCTAAGAGCTCATCCAGCCTGGGGAAAATCTGAGCGATCACGTCCTGCTCCAGCTGTACTTCCTCCAACAGTCCCCGCCTCAAAACATCAGCCATAACAGAGAGAGTCTGGATGTGGTGAAATTCTGTCTGCATCAGCTCTGTGACAAACACATCACTAACCAATCATATTAGGCTTAACTAAAGCATCCTAACTTTTTTAAACAGTGTATCGTGAATGATCAAAAAACATATCAGCAATCTAAAACAGGCTTTGCAGTCGCTGACCATAGATGATCTCCTGTCTCTTGACCAGCTCTCTGTCCAGTGGCCTTCTGAATTCAGTGTCCACGACAGCGCTCCAAGATTCAGCAGAGTAGTCAAATGATATGTGAGCTGAAGAATCGGTAGAATCTGCCAAAGATATGGAAAAAGTGAATTAGGGTATGCATGATTTGGAAAAACTATAGTTCAGTCAAAAATCATGTTTTTTTTTATCAATGACAGCAAACATCACTGATTGACAAAAAATTCAGATTTTGGTACATGGTACTTTTTCGTAATTTTTTGAGCTCAACAGCAGGGTTATGATAGTTACTAAAACCCATTTAATTTCATTACATGAAATAAAATAAAATATAAAAACTAAAATAAATGTAATGCACATAATACAAATACATTTAACATACTATTTACACATTTATAATATTTACAATTTTTTTCAATTTAACAAATTTAATGTATTTAATATAATCATATACATTTCTTCATATATTTGATATCAGCTAAATTGAAATTGATATAATAAAATTAATAAAAAATAATACAGACATTTCAAAAACTATTTGCTAAAATATTACTAAAATATTAAAAGGGAAATATAAAACAACTTGGTCTTAAAAACTGTAATAGTATCTCACTGATACTCAATTCCCATTTAATCGGGCAGAACATTCTGAAGAAACAGAAGAAAGTAAGTCATACAATGACTGGGTGAACTCACTGGAGGTGGGGTTTCCAGAAGAACAACCAATAAAAGACTTGCTTTTTCGGAGAGTGAAATTATGGCCACACCCCTCACTGTTACTCCGCTTTCTGATACAGAAACATACAAACATCTCAAAATGTAAACATTAGTGACACACAGACAAATTCAGTTTATGGAAGAGATAAACAAACCTGTGTGACATGGTGTTGCAGTTGACCAGAGATGGAGAACTCTGACTTGACGAATCTGTTAATGAAATATACATCATCACATCAGCTCTACATGACATGATTGGTTTTAATTTAATGTCAGAATAACATGATTGTCTCTCTCACATAGTAATATTGAAGAGTCAGCGCTTTTTAGAAGTGCTTGATGAGGATTCTGTGGGTTTTGGACATAAATGTAATCATTTATCAGTTTCAAGCACACTTGTAAGTGAAGTGTCATGTGTTTAACACACAAACACAAAAAATCACCTTTACACACAGAGGTGCAGAATCACAGCAGGTCTTATGAATGATCATGGAGCAGTCTGGATAGGAAATGACATCATAAAGCCAGTATATTTACTATTATTTCACATTTTTATAAATGTAAAATGATATGTCTGTACAAGAAGCACACACTTACATGTGCACTGCTGTGGTTCATCACTGTCCGCTCCCTCACAGACTTCACAAGCTGCTTCAACAGGCTGCTGTGGTGAACAGAGCTGGTGCAAGGCTGAGGAAACCTCTGCATTTACCTGTGAACAAACACATATTACAGCATGTTTCCTCGGGATATTCATAGTGTGTCTGATTATAGAAATCGCCATCAATCATGCCATCTTTTGATGACAGTGGCTGACAGGGAGTTAAAAAAGACACATTTTACTGAATTACTGAATATTGTTTTTCACTGAGATATGCAAATTAAATTTAAATAAAATTGTTTTGTATTGTAAATACACGTTTTTCACAGCCAGGCTAAATGGAAACACTGAAAATACATACTGAATAAAACATATACATTTAAAATATATTTTGTTTAAACAAAACATGTACTATATATATATATATATATATATATATATATATATATATAGTTCATACACAATAAACATAATTCCTATATATTGTATATACACTTTACCCTATATTATCTATTTTTGATTGTTTCTTGTAATTTATTGATTTAAAAATACACAAGACAAATATGTCATTTTTTCACTACATTTTCCTGATATGTTGTTGCCATTTCTGCATATAAAATACATTAAAAACACATCAAAAGTTTTAATTTGAGACTATTTAACTTAAGTCTGATGCACAGGACATGAGGTATCTTTACTGTCTTTCTTACCTTGTGTTTTATTTTGGTGTTGACCATCCGGCTCCTGAGAAAGCTAAGTGTTCGACTCACTTTTTTCTCCGTCTCACTTTTAGATGTAGGGATGAATTTCTCTTTCTCTTCTTCCTCTGACTTGTTACACCACATACTAGGAATGTGGAAATAAACCGTTAAACAAGCATCTCATGCACAAATATCTGTAAGCATGGGTGTGAGAGATCACATACCGTCTGATCACTGTGGATGTTTCTTCATCACTGACGGGTAATGGCTCTAGAAACATAAAAAATAAACATTCTTCAAACTTGTATATCTTATTTTGCGCCCATCTCAATCTGTCTTGAACACACTGATGCAGATACACAGGGGGAAAAAATGTCAAACAAACCGTCCTCTGGACTACAGATGGGTAATTTGTCTCGGACTGGAGAGTCTTGTTCAGATGCCGTAGAGTCTGATTCAAACTCAAAAGATTCCTGAGGATAAATTGACCAATGAAAAAATGATTTTTCTTGTTACATATTGCATGACACATTTTGAATGCATAAGAATTCTAACTCACCTGACCCTCACCAGCCTGCAGAGTGTTGATGCTGTTTGTTACGGTAACACTGGAGTCGGTGAGTGAACTGGTTGTTGAATCAGTACAAGTTGTGAGTCTATCTACTAAAACACAATTATGAATTTTGAAATCAAGATACAGAAGCATGCAGCATTGGATATCAGATTAGATAGTCCCAATTTGAACAATTAATAGAGGTTTAGGGAGAAACCTAATACAATTTTTGTATGGTTTCTATTGGTTCACCAACTGTGTGAAATGTCAAGAACATTCTTAGTTATAAATCTAGCCATTTCATTTCCCCTTCAAACTCAAATAAGTGTAGAAACATTCAAAGTGTTTTATTGGGAGTCTTATGAATGGTTTAAAAGTTGCCCTATAGCACCTAATATACTTTTCTGACTGGCATTTTTCGACTTTTGTCAGTAGACAAAAGACATATAAATTTGGAAAATGTAATGTACTTTTGAAATCAGATTAACAATATAATTACAGAAGCCATACAATAACTGTGAATTGATGTAAAGATAAAAAATGACCAGAGTCGTCAGATGATATAAGTTCCTCATCTTCTTCTTGACTGGAATTGTTCAACCGCACCTAAAAAAGCAAGAATAAAAATGAGAAATGAAACAAGAATAAAATAATATCAGTAGCCTAATATTCAAATTTTACAACAAACAGTAAAGTTATCCATTTCCAGAAAGTGTTAGCGAAGCAGCAGGATTCGTTGACTCTTGCTACAACTTTATCTGACAATATTTCAGCCTCAGGTCGCGTGAAAAGCTCTTTCAGCTGTTTAGAACAATATATCGATTTGATAATGAATTAGTTGAATCACATGAACTCGGTTCTTTTTCATGAACTGTTCTTTCGTCTGAACGATTCGATTTGTTCACTTACACATGAATCGTTTGCAGCGGTTTCGCTATTCTGTCAGAATCATTTTTAAGTTCAGCAGAGTCACGACTCATTTAGTCTCGCGTAGCCAGTGAATACATGGCATCATTTATTGGTCAAGGCCCGCCCATGAATCAGTTTGACTGACATGTCAAACAACCAATCATAGTTCGTTTCGTCAACGTCACGTTTAGGGGCGTGGAAATGTCCCCACAACAACAGACCGGCGTGCAAAAAGTCAGTCATTGAAATAACCAGCATTGAATGTCAAAAAAGAAGAGGGAGAACAAGCAGTAAGTCAGTCATTTGTTCGCTGTATAACAACTGTATAACAACAATGACGCATCAGTTTAGCCAACGGTCCGTGGGCGTGACGTCTGAGGCTGAGACTACACTCATTGAACTTCAGTATCTCTTTTATGAGGGTCCTAATTTGTAAACGATTCTATCTGAATTATTCAGATCGTTCACTCATATTAATCGTCTGTGGCGGTTTCTCGCTCACTATTTGTTCCTGTGTGACTAGCTCATTTCCGAAAAGACTATCTGTCATATCTATTTTTTTCTGTAGACTGGAGTATTAGTACTTTTGTTAGCTATTTTTCAGTCTGTCACAGTCACTTACATTGTGAAGCAGAGAGTATGGTGATCCTTAATAAAAGGGGAAAAATGTGAGAGAAAAAAAGAAAGTTGCCATCACTACTATATGAATGTCATCAGGTACTTGAACTAGATAATATTTAGTCAGCCTTGTGACTGTAATTTTCATAATCAAATAATATACAACCTGAGTATGAATCCAGAGTGTTGCTTTCAGCTCTTCTCTCCGTATCCACTCTCAGATCTTTGATCTGGAATTACATAAAAAAATCTTTATTATCTTGCTTCTTCTTCAAAGCAAATTCCAATCCAAAGAATTTAAATTCATTCAATTTTATTTGAATGTGTAGTGATATAAATAAGTAATATCTGTGTAACCTTTAACCCAGGGGTGGGGAACATTGATCCTGGAGGGCCGGTGTCCCTGCAGAGTTTAGCTCCAACCCTAATCAAACACACCTGAAGCAGCTAATCAAGGTCTTCAGGATGCAGTTAGGTATTTATTTTCAGGGTTTTTCAGAGTTGGAGCTAAACTCTGCAGGAGAGTGGCCCTCCAGGATCAACGTTCCCCACCCCTGCTTTAACCTCTGTTATCTGACCTTGTTTAGCAGAGCAGAGTCCTTCACACACTCTCGCAGCAGTAATATGGATGACTGTAAGGTTTGTGTTGTAGGACAGGACTCGGATACACACACAGACAGAGACAGCATCCCAGAGGCGTGGCTAAACCTGAGGAGGTGGGATTTACCCGCCCACACTTGTGACACGCCTGCCAGGGGCGTGGATAATGGATTAGGAGGCCTGCAAGAGAAAATATAAAAGAGAAATAGTTACTTATGTTGCTCGTGAAATCTATGTTAAGGCTTTCGGATCCATTCAATAACTTTGTTTGTTCTGAATATTTTTATGTTTAAAATTAGATGCACAGATCCAAAATATCGTATTTTTTTTTTAGCTTTTTTGCATATTGAAGTGTAAAATAACTAAAACAAAGTGTAAACCGTATTCAATATTATTTGTACATGAATAAGGGATACTTTACTCCTTGAAGAGTTTTATCAGCGTGTGCTGATTGGTCTGTTGGGCTAGCTGAAGGGGTGTGTCCTCATCCTGATTGGCTGAGCGGATAGTCATCAGGGCAGGTTGACAGAGAAGAAACTCAGAGACGCTCACAAAGCCCAGACGCACACACACATGCAGGAGAGATTCTATATGCACGCACACACACACACACACACACACACACATTTACAAATAAGTTTTGCATGTATAGTTAATTCATTTCAAAAAATGCATTTAAATGACATATTTCAATTAGTCTGTCTCTGAAACTCCTTCAGTGACAGTACACTTTGGAAATCCTCATTAATGGTCACCACGGTGACCTCTAATCCAATTAGAACTCAGCATTTATAATTTCACTGCTCATCTCCGGACATTTGTGTCATCTGGATGTGAAGCAGGAACAGTGAAATCTGATTACGCACACACATCCATACAATACACGGAAGCAGGTGCTGCATTTTCCTTTGCTATCATGCACACACACACAAACACACACACAATCGTACAATAAACAACAAACACACCTTGTGATGGCTGTCCGAGAAGATTGTGAGGGGTGTGTAGGTTGGCTAAGGCAAGTGTGACCCTTTGATCCATATCTGCCCTTGCAGAGCTGTCATTCAAACCATATCGACCAATCAGATGTCTGTGCTCAGTGGTGCTGAGACAGTCGCTATGGGTAACCAGGTGTTCAGCCAGCTCCTGCGCGTCATCCTCCACGTATGTCAGATGAGACACACCCACACACATCACATCATCATCTGTAAATATATACGCTCGGACACGCACCATCTCTGGGTGGTTATGACCTAAACACAACAATGGAAACACAAAGAAAGCACTAAAGGCACATACATGATCTGTTTGAACATTATCTTGCAAACTGTTGGAGGAAGAGCAAAGTAAAAAAAAAAGTAATTTATTCATATTTACTATGATTTATGTTATTATATGTGACCCTGGACCACAAAACCAGTCATAAGTGTCAATTTTTCGAAATTGACATTTCTACATCATATGCAAGCTGAATAAATAAGCGTCCCATTGATGTATGGTTTGTTAGGATCTTACAAGATTTGGCCGAGGTACAACTATTTGAAAATCTGGAATCTGAGGATGCAAAAAAATCCAAATACTGAGAAAATCACCTTTAAACTTGTCCAAATTAAGTCCTTAGCTAAGTATTTATTAATCAAAAATTAAGTTTTTATTTGTTTACAGTAGGGAATTCACTAAATATCTTTATGGAACATGATCTTTACATAATATCCTAATGATTTTTGGCATAAAAGAAAAATGTATAATTTTGACCCACATAATGTATTTTTGGCTATTTTTACAAATATACCCCAGCGACTTAAGACTGGTCTTGTGGTCCAGGGTCACATATTATACTATATTATGCTAGGAGAAGAGATTAGGAAAATAGATTATAATATTTTATATTATATCTTTATTCTAGTTTTTCACCTGGAACAATGAAGTAGAGCATGTTGTGAACTCTAGTTTGCAGAACATGTAGTAGAGTTGAGCCCTCTAGAAGCACAAAAACCTCTTCCTCCTGAACCGATGGGATCAGTGCAAAAACCTTTGCTTGGCCCTTCAACACACATGCACAACATTTAGAACTTAAATAGCATACTTTTATATATTTCATTGTAGACCTGCATAGTAATTATTTTTCTTATAGCACATCAACAATATTTTCATCTTAAAAACACAGGTAGAGACAGAAATGTGTTACTCACATAAATAGGAACCTCTTTTCTGCTTAGCCTCATTGTTTCTTCAACCTTCAAGAAACAAGTAGAAATGTATCAATTTACCCAAAATATAAATTCATACTTGAAAAGTCATATGAAATGATGAAGTCACCTGAAAGACCAGGGAGGATCGAACTCTCTCATTCAAACGAGCGCTGAAATCCAAAAGAGACAGAGAATATAGGGGAGGAGTGAGTGAGGAGGAGGAACAAGGATGGGGAGGAGAAGAGTAATGAAACACAAAACAGGGACAAGAAAGAGGAATGACAGGCGGATAAGAGTGAGGGATCAGTAAATGATGAACAGGCTTAATAATTACTGTCCCATACCCTTTTGTCATAAAATTCAAATAAATTGTATTTATTTGTCTGTCTGTCTGTCTTTCTGTCTGTCTCTCTGTCTGTCTTTCTGTCTCTCTCTCTCTCTCTATCTCTCTGTCTCTCTCTCTCTCTCTCTCTCTCTCTCTCTCTCTCTGTCTGTCTGTCTGTCTGTCTGTCTCTCTCTCTATCTCTCTCTCTCTCTCTCTCTCTCTCTCTCTCTCTCTCTCTCTGCCTGTCTCTCTCTCTCTCTCTCTCTCTCTCTCTCTCTCTCTCTCTCTCTCTCTCTCTCTGTCTGTCTGTCTGTCGTAGTTGACAGAGTCTAAAATCTCAACACAGAGTTGTTTTAGTAAGAGAGTGTCTGCCAATATATATATATATTTATATATATATTTTTTCAATCAGCGCCATCTTTTGGACAGCACGATCCTTGGAAAACTTTGTTTTTCAATCAACGTTTGTCCACAAGAGGCCGCCAGTAAGTAAAAGTATCACTATTCCTCTTCGTCAGGCAAAGGCCGAGCGAGAAATGTAAGGTTTCAAAAGTATTTTATTATCTTTTTATTGTTCGCTTGCTTTGCACACTCATAAAACCTTAACGTATAAAAAAAGCGTTATTCAGTATTTCCATTGCATATGTAAAATACATAAAATATGAGCAGTAAAAAACGTTCGTCATCATGCATGGAAAGAAGTCAGAACTCGGAAAGAGCTTTTTTTTCTTACCAAGTATGTTGACACACAAGGAATTTTACTTGACTTCTAGTGCTGCAAGAAGCTGCAGAGTAGGTGCAAGACGTGAAAATAAATATGTAACAACAGTCTATGCATATAATAGGCATATAATATACATATAATAATATACACATACAAGTAAAATGTTCAACAGCTATGTTTAGCTTTTTTTCTCAGTGGACTGGAGAAGAAAGCTGTAACAGTGCAGTGCATGCTGGGACTGAAGAAAGAAGTCTTTGAGCTGTGAACTTTCCCCCACTTATCCAAACAACCAAGTCCCAGAAAACCCGCAGTCCAATACTGCTACATATGCTGACCCCTATACTGCACTCACTCACACTAATGCAAACAAACACAAGTATACACACATGCTCTGTTTCTGTTTGCTTCTATACCCTACACCAGCCCCATCACCCCCCTCTCACATTCTCTGTCTTCACGTCCTCCATATCTGAGTGTGCTGCAGGATTGTTTGGAAAAAAGTGAACAGAGGTTTGCAAAGATTCCTGAGGGTTTCTCTAATCTAAAATCACATGCAGGGGCTTAAACAATCCTGGCCTTTTATTCACAGAGAAATTAACCCTTGCTCTCTCTCTCTCTCTCTCTCTCTCTCTCTCTCTCTCTCTCTCTCTCTCTCTCTCTCTCTCTCTCTCTCTTTATAACCTACTGCATTCTCCTGCCAAACTCTATATCTTCTAGTTATATTCAGTAGTCAGAAAACTCCCTCTCAACCGCCTTCAGCTGTTGTGTTTAAGGAAGCCAGATTTCCATGAATTTTGCAGGCGTTCCCTGCTTGTTTTCAAAATCCTTGCTCAATCGTATCACTCACATAATTCCTAATCCTGTGACATGTTTAAAGAATCTAAATGAAAAGTTGTGTAAAATATTTACACTAAGCACTGGGATTAGGAACTGCGCTGTAAACATTCTGTGCCACATATGTGTATCCGTCCGGCTCTCCCTGGACGGTTCCCTCTGTAGCCATGGAATTTAGGACAGTCTCTGATCAATGGGTTTTTGAAGTGAATGTATTGTCTTTGTTATCACAAGAAGTGACCTTTCAAAAGTTGCTCTCAGCAGAAAACAGCAGTGTGTGCTCACTGAGGTAAACACACCATTCAGGGTCATTCTATGGGTGTCATATATAAAATACAAACCAAAAAAATTATAGATAAACAGAAAGACTGTCTATAAAGTGATCTTAGCGACATTAATCAAACATCAAAAGGGCAAATCACAGGTGCTCTAGGACACAAAAGAGTGAGAAACGGGAGGTGTTATATTTGATTGAGGAGTTTGATTTTGTATTTAAATGGATTTAGTTTGATTTAATCAAGCTTGTTTTTAGGTGTTGTCAAAGTAAGTTTACGCAAGGCTTTCACAGCTGAAATGCTTGTTTGACAGGCTCTCCCACTGTCTCTGTATCTAAACAAGTAATATGCAGGAAAGACTTACAGATCTTTCATCTGATAAAAAATACACTGATTCAGTCTTTCTGGGTGAGTACTGGAAAGTTAGGCCAACTTAACGGCTTAATATGGTTCACGTTCACATGCATATAGCTTTACAGTCAGTCATAACTTTGTGGAAATGTGCTTGGGTGGAATGGAAATGGGCTTCACAGCATGTGTCCTTTGGCAGCAAATGAACCATTGCTAGAAAACAGGCTGATACACACACTCACAAACACACAAAGGTGGCTTCCTAAACAGTCCTTCACAGAATAGAAGGAAATGGGTGGTAGTCCTACATCCGTTTTACAGCACTGCACACACGATACTGAGCATATCTGTATTACATAAAATTACTAAAATTGTCAAGCTATTTACATTAATGATAAACTTAGTCTGTGCATTGGTCATATAGTCTTCTATTCTGCGAAGGGCTGTTTAGGAAGCCACTGTGTGTGTTTGTGAGTGTGTGTATCAGCCTGTATTCTAGTAATGGATCATTTACTGCCAAAGTGAACAAACAAAGATGCAGCTATTTCAAAAAGTCTCAGATATAGATTTTTGTAGGGAATCTGAGCTTAAACTAAAGTGTAATTAAAGCTAAAACTATAGGGTAACACTTAACAATAACGTTCCATTCATAATAAAACCGAAAAAAAATCATTAAGAAATATATAGACATATTTAAAAATAAAGACAAAAAGACATGAAAATTACCAAAACTAACTAACATTAAAATAAAAATAGAACAATTAATTCAGAACATTAACAAAAACTATAATCGTATGTCAAATAACACTGGCATTTTCTGCAGATTTGTCTGTAAACAGATGTGTGTGTTGGGGTTGGGACAAACTCCACTGACATGATTTCTAAGTGTGTTGCATAAAACTAGATTGTCTCAGGAAGTTCAGACCAGCAACATTTAGCCATTGCTAGGATACAGTGTGACCTCACAGCTGATCAGTCCGCACTCTGATTGGCTGATTCTCTCTCTCTCCTGATGACATCACGTTGTTGCCGGGTCAAATTGAACTCTGGTGGCAGGGAAGAAAAAAGACAACTTGTCTGTTTGGGTTTCTTTTTCAACCAAGATCCATGCGGATTTTCTCGGCTTAAGGGTTTAATGTTTAAGGATCACCCCGGAATTCACTGACTAAATGCTGCAGCGCTGCTAACATGTCCTGTATGTTGTCCTGTCATGCTTTAAGAAGAGAAACTCCTTAACTTAAGGCACAAACTTGAAGTTGAGTGACATTTTGCAATCTATTTGAACAACAGAACATCACGGCATGAACAAGTTTATGTAGGCCGGCATTCATTTCATCTGAACTCTTCAACATCAGTCTGAGATCATAGGAATGTTTTTAGTAGCACCCTGTGGGCCGCCTTCGTGAACCCATGGACCAAAATCCTGCAGGGTTTGGCACCTGTCCACACCGTCTGATGGTCATTCCGCTCAGTCAGCAATTCCCAGCTCTATTCAGGGCTCCTGCTTGCATGCATTGTAAAAGACAATTGTCGAGTCGAGACAAGAGGGTTTGAACAGCCATGCTTATTTTACCTAGAAAATAAAGCAGTTAAAGCATATCAAAAGAGAGCAAATATATTTCAGAAGCTGTTTAGGAAAAATATAGAGATTGTGAAATCTAATCAGACGTCTTGGTGCAATACACTGTTTTATTAGAGGTTATATGAGCCATTGACCTCTGCAAAGCCATTTCATTGGGAGCTGTTAAGTCATAAAACATTCACCCCCTATCTGCATATATAAGAACTGAAAAGTTTAACACTGTACATGAACAATTATACAAGACCTTTCATAGACAGTCTTAAAATGTTTGATATGTAAGTGGGAGGAACATGTCTGGACAAGAGAGAAAATCTCGGAGGGGGAATGGCTCGTGAAGAGAACACCACTGATAAGTATGATTCTTTTAGCGAATTGGTTTTTTCAGACTGTTCAATGAACCGATTCTTTTGAGTCGCCTCTCAAAGTGTTTCTGTACGATTTCGTTTTTCATTTAGAATTGTCTAGTTAACTAACATTGAGCCATTTTAGACAAAACATTACCGAATTTGTGATATATTTGTGATATTTATATCTATAATGATGTGATAAATAATGTCAGTAGGCTACTAATGTTTTGCTGCTAATGTTATAGACCTTACGAAAATTAACCATGGTTTTACTACAACTTAAACTAAAAACAAACATGGTTACTATAGTATTACTATAGTTAGACCATGGTAACCACAAATGAACCATGGTTTAATGTAGTAACGATAGTTAAACCATGGTATGTGTTGTAATTGAATTTTATTGAATGTGTTGACATTCTGTTCATTAATAAAAAACTAACAAAAACAAGAGTCCAGCTGAGGGGCGTGTAGCGCACGTTCATGTTGAAGTTGGACAGAACACTTGCAGAGGTTTGCGTATAATATAATACTTTATGTTCTATTGTAAATAATAGAAATAGTAATATGATTAATTATTGGTAATGTTAATAGTAATTATGTTTGATATTGTTAACAATATTTTTCATCTCACTACCCCTAAACGAAGTCATCAGATGAGTGATTCACGAATCGGTTCCCAAGAGCGATTCACTCGGGAGTCCGATAGAAAGAGACCAGCTGAGGCTAAATTTCATATTCATAAATGTACATTTTCAGGACAAATCTATGTTTTATAGTATTTAAAAATTAAGTGAAGAATTATATGTTGAGTCCATATTGCCCTAAAAGAAACAAAAAGCTGTTCGAATTTGGCAAGTTTGTGCATTCTTTAATGTATACATTTGATATTGTTAAATAATAAATAAAAAAATCCCCCTAGCATTTTAAATTCTTTTGTATGTGTTGTAATTGAATTTTATTGAATGTGTTGACATTCTGTTCATTAATAAAAAAAACTAACAAAAACAAAAGAGTCCAGCTGAGGGGGCGTGTAGCGCACGTTCATGTTGAAGTTGGACAGAACACTTGCAGAGGTTTGCGCACTGCGAAGGGATACGGAGGAGTCTCAAGTCCTCCTTCAGGTCTTGATCGTCCTTAAAGGAGCTGGCAGCGGACATGCCCAGACCAGTACACCGTCACTGACACCGGGATTCAGCTCTTCGCCTGGTGTATGCTTGCCAGAATGAACGGAACCGGAGACATCTGCAACCACTGCCGGAACATGATCAGAGAAAAGGTAACGTGTGTTTGTGCATCCAGACTGTTATTCTGCATCAGTTTGGGCTTATTTCAGTCACACGTGTTCCTTAAATATGAATTTGATCCTGATGCTGATCTTTGTGCGTTTGGTTTGTAAAGTAGGCAGTATATTAAATGGGTTGTGCATAAGTGTCAAACATTTTTTATCTCTAGCGATCAAGAGAGGTTTATTTTGTCACCTATATTACTTTATTTTTTAAACTAATGCATATTTGTATGCTACCTTTAAAAAAACGGTTAGATAAGTGTATTAATACTTAAACCCTGACTACATAGCCTATATATATATCATACATAATTGTTTTCCAGCAAGTGGAAATTTAAACATATTTAATATATATATATATGTATTTGCAAAAAGAGATAAGCATATGTAGGTTATGTAGGGCTTATGAGTGTACATATGTATGTGAATAATCTATCTATCTATCTATCTATCTATCTATCTATCTATCTATCTATCTATCTATCTATCTATCTATCTATCTATCTATCTGACTCTTGTGAAATAATGACAGGTTTAAATTGTCTAATGGCAAGCATTTCATCACACTTTTGATTGTATCAGAGGCGGACTAACTTAGTGATCTACTCATCTCATCTGAAATCCTGCTATCATCCCTCTCTCTTTTCTTTGGCTGGAAGATGTTATTTTTAGCTGTCATTACTCATGTTGAACACATGTGACCTACTTCTGCTCTGCACATCTTCCTTTCACATACACCCTGCCAAAAGTTGTTGTAAATCAAACTGGACTTTAAAACTGAAACACGAGCTGGCATTTATCAGATCGAACTGTTGGCTGAAGGCTTGCAAGCTCTTTGTTTGATCTTCATGTCTGTAACAGCAGGCAGGAGCAAATACTGCGAGTTATCCCGTGGCTGTATGCAAACCTGTATTTTGAGTTCCTGACACAATATATGTGTGTTTGGATAAGGCCTGTTATATGAGAATGGTTTGGGGGATTTGTGGTCAGTTTGTCATGTCAACAGGGTTCTTTATTATAATTTCACTGGTTGTGATAGCTCTCATCAGCATGTAGCTAGTCTCTCCCTAGTTGTGATCATCCAGTTTAAACTCCTCTCTGTCCTGCCTTGACCTGCAGAAAAAGTCATGCTATTCATAATTAGAGTCAAATTATTTCCAATTAGAACACAAAGAACATTTTAGTCGCTAGTTTTATACCACTCATGCAGTTGTGCTTTAAAGGAATATTTAACCTAAAAATGAAACATATTATTGTTTCACTTACTGTTGATGCGATGAGCAGCCATTTTGGATTGTAAAGTCAGGGTTGTTGCAGTTCCTCGAAGTTTCCGAATCAGAACTCCGACTGGGAACTCAGAATTTCTGAATTGCATATAGGCCTATAAATGGAATACACTATTATCTGCCCAGAAGAAACTCTGTTTGGTGTCTCGATTAAACCCCAAGATGCATCCCCATTGCATAATTGTGCTCTAGTCTATGCCTTGTTGTAGTATACATAGTGTGAGTAGAGTGTTCACACTAAAAATTCCCAAAAGAAAAAGTACACTTAAACACTGCTGCTGCCGAATTGTTGCTGCTGTTGGTTATTGCTGTTGTTGTAGATTATCGCTGCTGCTGCAAAGAAAGAACAGGAACTTGCTACTGCCACTACATACACCGATACAGTGCTGTGAGTTAGGGGTGGGCGATATGACCAAAATCTTGTACCACGGTATGATACATTTTATATCACGATAACAATATATATCACGATATTGTGATTTTTTTCTTTTAGAAAGGTTTTTATTATATTCAAATCTTTGATACCATAGAATTGTGATCATCCTTGTCACCAATGTCAATATCAAACTAATACAAGCCTAACGAGAGAAAGAGAAAAACTCAACATCACTGAAGATAAAATATAAATAAATAGTCAGTGATGAAATAAGGATAAGAAAATAATTGCAAGCAATAGGACAAAAAACTACAATAAATAAAAAACGCTACATACATTGTGTAAATGAATTAGTCTTCACTGTGTTGATTATATATATATATACTGTATATGATACAGTATAATTAACATGTGTATTATGTATAGATTCTATACATATTATAAATATATCATTATTATAGTTATTTATTCTCATTAAAGTTACAAAAGGGATTTAGTCAAGAGCAGTGAGAGATTTTCGAGCAGTGTGCTATGATTAACATGAATGGCAGACAGAACGAATATTGGAACGCTTCCCCTTTAAGACCGAAGTCTAAGTTACTGTTACATATGTGTTTTCTCTTTCTGTCATTTACTCTCTCTTAAGACCTTAATCACTGTGTTTATGAGGACACTTGCAAAGACGGGGATTCTGATGCATATAAGTGTGTTTATGTATTTGTTCAAAGTCAGCAAAAAAGAAAAAACGCGCTCCTCTCACACAGAAAGAGACGGTGCATGCATATAGCTCTGTTCTTTGCGTTTCAATGGCTTAAAATCGGTTGGTTTAAAACTGCAGTGCTTAAAAACACGTGACCATGCTACAGATGTAACATAGTCTCTCGTCTAGGAACAAGTTCTTCGTTATGTCCTGGCAGTGTCTCCCCTTCATGCCCCGTGGTGGCGTATAAAGATCGCAGTCACTCAAATGATGAAAAGGTATTACCATAAACGATGTATTTTGCGACACCACGAAATAAACGATAACATAATATGAAACGATTGACTTTTTATTTCGTCCATCCGATATATATCGTCATTTCGCACAGCCCTACTGTGAGTATTTAAGACATACTGCAGCTGCACAAGTAGCATATATGATGACCTGTAATAGACCTTTATAGGTGGTACTGGGGAGGTGGAGGGTTTCAGAGGACCAGCCATTTCATCGTAAAGCAGGAAGCTCATTGGCTGCGTATGCAACATGAACCAATCAGCTTGTGCCAAGTAGTTTAACTAACGACCCTTCAGCCAGCGCCATCTAGAGTTTCATGGCAGAGCTTTGCATTTACACTTTTCTGGCATATAAACCCATGGCATAGGCTACATGGTAACCCATGATTCAATCTCAACTCAATCTTTTTTTTGACCTTATTATAAGCGACTCAATAGTCACATAGAACAAAAATGTTCTCTCTTATCACCCGATCCATGCCACCTGTGTTGGTTCATTTTTATTCCTGTTTGCTGTCACACGCTTCAGTGAAAAAGCAACAATGGCTCTTCTGTGGAATTTGAAAAGCAACAAAACTGTGACTTGCTTCGACGCAACCAGTTTTGTATCTCAATATTTTCTTGCTTGAAAGAGAGACTGATAGAAGCCCCATGTAAATTGTGCTGCTGAGTTTTGCTGATTCAGCAGCTGACACACTTCCTGTTCCTCCAGCTGCCGTGTGCACTGGTGTGACATAATTGACCAATGATTTGCACTGCATTACCACATAGTGACCTGTCGGGAACAGAACCAGTGCCTGTACACTGTGTAGTCGTGTTTGAGCAGAGATCTGTGGGCAGGTTTTGCCATGAGAACTACAAATACACCAAACCACTAATTGAGTGAGGACGCAAGAGCCGGCCGGGCACATTTGCCACGGTGCCACCAGGTGCCTGATCAAGCAAAACTAAAACCTGTGCATTCTGCCAGTGTTGCATAATCTTTTATGAGTTTAATGGCATCATTCAAGGGCCACAGACTTTGACGTAATCAAGTGATCACCAGGGGGAGGATCCTCATGAGAGAAACAGTAATGCTGTTGTGTAAGAAAATAAAAAAATGCATGTTTGTTTTTATATATATTTTTTTATTGATTTAGTTGATTTCATGCACAATACGTGGGTGTGCAATAATTTCCCAATAATGGAATTTATTTAATCTGGAATTAAGGTTTAATTTAAATGCTGTAGTTAGATGTTTTGACCCCCCCCTCCCAAAAAAACATCTTTGACAAACCCATGCCACACTTACAGTCATGACTGATATTAAATAATGCAGTGTATTCATGACAGTGTTAGTTATAGTATTATTTATATATTATTATAGTATGTTTTATATTTTATATTAGCCTATTTTTATATTTTCAGTTTTCATTTGAGTTTGAATTACTCTTTACACTTTACATAATTTCTATTAGTTTTGTTTCTAATTTATATTATTTATACAGTATTTAGTACAGTTTGTTTTAGTAATTGTAGTACTTAAACTTGTTTCATTTGAGTTTGTTGCCAAGGCAACATTTTCTAAAAAGTTTTTTCCATGTACAATTTATGTTTATTTTTATATTTGATTTCAGCTTCATATCCATTATTTAAATTGTTTAATTGGTTTATTGTAAAACACATTTTAAGTGCCCTGCTGTGAAAATATTAACATCAAGACCTGTCTTTCACTATAAATCATCCTAAATTTAACTGATCCTTATCCTTAAAGAACTCAAAAGAGTAATCCCGCTCCATAATAACCCTTCGTTCTCCCATTACATCCCATAAAAAACTTCACTGGAGATCAAACCTCATCCTAATCCTTACAGAGACGCTGAATATTTGTTAACATATCTGGATGGAGACGCATTAGTGGCCCAGTGTGCCAGAATGTTATATCACAACTCTCTCGCTCTCTTTCTCTCTCTCTGACACTTCCTCTTTCATATTTTATCCATGTAGTCATTTTCAGTCTCTTTCTGTCTCTCTTTCTTCAAACACAGTACAAGTAGGCCTGACTAAACAGACTCATTTGTTTAAACTGAGCACAAAGTGGACTTACGTCAGTACTGTAAAAGTGTACATGTGTGCTTTTTGTTCTACTCCTAACTTTGCTGTCAAATATTTCTGCACTTTCCCCCAGAACATAAGACACGATCAGTCCCAACAGACCCACCTTTTCACCCTTGTTTCTTTAAAACGCACTTACACTTCTGGTCTCTTTGGCTGAAGGCAGAGCGCCGGGTTCTGGAGGGGAAGGATGCATATAGGATTCCTGGACAGACGTTTGGAATCAAAAGCAGAGTGCTGGAACAATAGCATCCTTTAATACATAAAACCAGACGTGTCTAAAGGCGAGAGTACTGTTCAGACACCTCCGCTGTAATCCAGAGTCCATTTGAGCGATGAGAACAGATTTAAGAAGATCAAGGAGTGGCTGTTCAAGGATTAAAACCACAACCTTAACTTTTATGAAATGACATGTACATACAGTACAAGAATAAAACCACCCAACAGTGATAAACAAATGAAAAATGTTTGGGGGGTGGTAACCGTATATTTGCAGGTTTTTTTGTAATTATGAAACAAGTAGTTAAAACCATTAAATCATAGTTATAATACTATGCTTATTGTAGTATTTGTATGGCAAAAGTGGCAATACTCAAACTGTGGAAATAGAAATACCATATTATAAAATTAGGCTTTTCTGACAAAATACTATATATAGTTAATAAAATCATGGTTAGTTTTCCCGCAAAATATATATAATATGGAAAGACTTTGTAAGGCTTTTTTAATTAAAAATAAAACTAGTACAATCAGGTTATACATTTTTTTTTCAGTATGTGTGTTCCCAGGGAACCGAACCCACAACCTTTTGAAATGCTAACGCACGCAATGCTCTACCACTGAGCCACAGGAACATAAACTGTAATAAGAGAAAAATGAGCAGATCTGAGAAATAAAGAATTGATCAGAATTGTGATATAAACTCGTGAATAAAGTTCAATTCTGAGGATTTTTTTTTATCAGAATTGTGAGTTTATATCTCATATAATTCTTAGAAAAGAAGTCAGAATTGTGAAATATAAATTGATAATTGTGCGACAAAAGTCAGATCTGTGAGAAAAAAATAAAAATGTTCGTTATTATTCAGTATTTTTATGTTTATTCATATGCATAGATTAACAGTTATTCATATTCATAAACTACAGTTTTAAAAGTGTAATTGTTATTGAAACGAGCATCTTTAAATCTGGACACTGTCCCACTGCTTCTATCCATGGACACTCATACATGCTGCTGTCATGACAACAGAATCATTACCATGGTTCCGCAGAATGACAGTCTCAAGCATTATCAGTGCTGATAGTATGCCAAGTTTTGATTGGCCGGGAGCGGTGATGTGTTTTTAAGGTGCAGGTCACAGTGGTCACATGCCGTGCCAATGTTTCCGTGTGTGTCAAACAAGTCTGACTGGCAAATCATTGCTGCCTCATTGCAAATACACACAGACTTTACACGCGTTAAGCATAGAGAACAAACTAAACCGATTCAATTAGTCTCACACATCCCGTGATTCTCCCTCTGACTTATCCATATCTCTTCTCTGATGTTTTTTGTTTGACTTTGATTATGTAACAAGGCATCTTGTGATGAATAGTACTTTAGAAAAATACACAAAAATACAGAAGAAGTGGAAGACTTGTATAATAGATATGCCTTGTAAACACAATCACTACCATTCACAAATTGGGGTCAGTAAGATTTTGAGAAATTATTTTTATTCTGCAAGGATGCATTAAATTGGTCAAAAGTGACAGTTAAGACTTTTATAATGTTACAAAAGATTTATAATTCAATAAAGTGTCCTGTTAAACAATCTTTCACAGTTTCTACAAAAATATTAAGCAACACAACTGTTTTCAACATTGATGATATACAAACTGGGGGGAGTCGTGGCCTAATGGTTAGAGAGTCGGACTCGTAGTCGAAAGGTTGCGAGTTCGAGTCTTGGGCCGGCAGGAAATGTACAGCGCTCTCAATACCACGACTGATGTAGTCTTGAGCAAGGCACCGAACCCCCAACTGCTCCCCAGGCGCCGCAGCATGAAAGGCTGCCCACTTTAGTTTCGTGAAGTTTGTCCGTTCTTAGGCCGAGTTATAGCTGGTTAAAGTTTCAACATTGGGGCTATATCTCCGACCCTATCGACTCGGGGTTGGTCTCGTTGGATAGGGGCCCCGGAGTTCTAATATATCCCATATATCCCCGAGTTTGGTGAAGTTGTCCCCGCCAAAGGGGAGTTATAGCGGGGGGGCTATATCTCCACCCCCCGGGGTGGACCCTATCGACTCGGGGTTGGTCGCGTCCATAGGGGCCCCGGAGTTCTAATATATCCCATATACCCCCGAGTTTGGTAAAGTTTGTCCGTTACTAGGCCGAGTTATAGCCGGTCAAAGTTTCAACTTTCCATGCCCAGGAGAGAGGTGTGTGTTTCACTGTGTGTGTGTTCACGGTGTGTGTGTGCACTTTGGATGGGTTAAATGCAGAGCACAAATTCTGAGTATGGGTCACCTTACTTGGCTGTATTTCACGTCACTTTCTCTTTCACTTTCAATTGTTTCAATTCTGCAGCATCTTAGACTGATTTCTGAATGATCATGTGACACTGAAGACTGAAGAAATGTAGTCTTCAGTTCAGTGTTTATCATTAACTTTAAAGTAAGTTATCTGCGTATCTAATATTTATTCTATTTCATTAAGGAAAACTATTTTTTACTATTTTTAATTAAGTAGTATTAGTTAACAACAGTAACAACACAGCTGTACACACTACACTGTGAATGTGTTTCAGTTGAGTTGGTTAATGCTGGAGATCTCTCTTTCTGTATAGTTTTTCTCCTCTGTTTGCTGCGTGTCCTCTTTATTTGTGCAGTCTGTTTGCTCTCTTTATTTTATAGGTAAAGTCTTGTTCTCTTTCAATAGAGTAGTGGATGTAAGAAACCATCAAGTCAGAAACAAAACTCTCCTTGTCTCTGTGTTGCTCAATCTTTCCTTCCACGATTTATGCATCCTTACAAAAACAACTTGACTGTGTGAATAAAAAAACAAAAACTCATGTTTGGGAACTTGTGCACCAGATTTAATGTTAAAATGTGTGTCTGGCTGTGCAGACCCTTATTAGTTCTAGCTTAGTGTTTTATAAACAGCACAGGTTTTCAATGAGGCTACAGAGTGAAGGCAAAACATCTCTGACCGCAAATACAACACCGTCCTGAACAAACCCAGATCCTGAAGAGAAGGAAGGAAGGATAGATAAAGTGAAAGGGAGGGTGGGAATGACAGTGAGAGAGATTTGGTGTGTCCAGGTCTCGGATCACTGATCTGAAGTAACCCTCACACCCTTGCCATTATAGTTAGTGCAAATACACACACACACACACACACACACACACACACACAGACAGAGAGAGAGAGATACATAGATCAAACGCAAACACAGTTTTCGTGGAACTTCTTACCTTTCGCTGTAACAGGAACAACAAAGACTGGGAGGGACTTTTAAAATAAACCTCAGCAGGTAGACACCAAATCGACCTGAAAAACAACCTTGTGCTCTTTAAAATATATACATTAAACACACTAAGATACTTTTATTGAAATATCAACTGAATCTCCTTCACTTAATGTTTGGTACATTTTTTGAGGCATTAGTGTCTGTAAAATAATGACTGCTTTCAAACAGGTTTCTCCTGCCTTCCATTAGTTGAATAAACAAGTACCCCGCCCCCAAACTCACACTATTGGTTGAGCCACTGTTGCTGGGCAGAATCATGCTACAGATACTTGTATTTGTCCCTGCATATTAACCTGAAACTAGAGAAAGTATTATAACATAAAACACACACACACATCAGTAACTGAACGTTTTATTTGATTGTATTGTCAGGATATTTTCTTCATATTCTTCAGAAATGTTCTTCTTGTTTCTCAGGAAAAAGGAATGAAGAGGTCAAGACACATATCAACAGGACCAAGCTCATTTATTCCAGAAAATGAGGTAATACTTACATAACTTAAAAATACGTTCCCCAGAGATAGTACAGTTGTTACTCCATAATTATTTTGACATTTACCATGGTATTATCATCATATTCTTCTTGGAAATGTACTACCGTTCAAACGTCTGTTGAGATTTTTTAACATCTGAAAGAATCATCTTATGCTCAACAAAGCTGATTTTTTTTTAAAATAAAAAATACAGTAAAACAACAATATTGTTAAATATTATTACAAATAAAAATGATTCTATATTAATCATTTCTATATTAATATATTTTAAAATATGATTTATTCCTGTGATGGCAAAGCAATATTTTCAGTGTCACTTGATCCTTCAGAAACCATAATAATATGTTGATTTGCTGCTCAAGAAAAACTTATTCTTATCAGTGTTGAAAACTGCTGAACTGAAATCAGTGCTGCTTAATATTTTTGTGAAAATGTTATACCTGGACATTTTGTTCATCTGGATAAAAAAATGTTAAAAAGATCAGCATTTATGAAAATAAAAATTGCTTACAATTTATTTAGTTTTAGCAAAATAAAAGTACTTATTTCCCAAACTTTTGAACGGTGATGTATCTAGGAGTACCATGTAAATACCATGGTATTTATATAATTTAATCTGAGTTAACCCAGCTCAGAAACTGTTATCGTTCTTTCTCGGGTCAGTTGGTGTTCATTTCATTTTTGTTTTGAGTTCATCTGGTTCAGGAGATGATTTTCATTGAATCCAAGTTAAGCGTGCCGGGAGATCTAAGAAAGTGTATTTAGATTGTAAATTGAATTATAGCATCTGTCCTGACTTTGCTGAATTAAGATGAACCTGAACTAAAGTTCAAATCTTTCTTGGCTCTAATTCATAGCATCGCATGCTAGTGCTATCTCACATTACAAAATCTGACAGACCACGTTTAATTTGTATTACCATCTGACCATAATTCTTTTGTGTATGGAAAATATAGTCTGTTCATGTCTGGATATCTGATTCTCAATCCCAGATCATAGGAGCCATGCCTCTGAATGACTCCACAGTGATGTTCTTAGAAGAAGAGTTCAGCAGTCGTATGGACAACCTGACGCAGGTGATGGGGCTCCACCCGCATTATCTGCAAGCTTTCCTGCGCTGCCACTGTTATCTCTTGAGGATGGACGGCCCCCTACCACTCCACTACAGGCATTATATCGCTATAATGGTACAAACACACACAGAAACACTTTCAAGGGAGACTTTATTTAATTTGAATAGTGTTAAGAGTGATTTATTGTTTCTTCCAGGCTGCAGCGCGACATCAGTGTTCCACGCTGGTCTGTCAGCATGTGCAAGAGTTCGAGCAGATTGGCGTGTGTTCTGATTGGTTGAGAGGTCTGGAGTTCTGCCCACAACGACTTCGCAACCTCAACGAGATTAACAAGATCCTCGCACACAGACCTTGGCTTATTACCAAGCAACACATACAGGTAACACACTAGATTTCTTGTTTATTGCTCAATATGCACTAGGGCTACATGATATATCAATATAGGGTATATATAGGGTATAGGGATATAGGGTTTAGTTCGACTGTCAAATCATGCAGACTGTAATTTAATTATAAAAATATGTGCGTTAACTTAATGGCACTGCTCACAAATTATTATTTTATAGTCATATTATATTATATAACTTGACAAAAACAGCAGGAATGCGCCTTCTGAAAACTGAAGATGAAACTGAGATATTTTTACAAATATTTTTTATTTGAGTCGGTTCTTGTAAAGCATAAACACAAGTGTGAACCCATTTGGAAAAAACAACACATTTTTTAAATGTTTTTCCCCCTAACTGTTCAGGCCTTAAAAAGTGTTTCACACTCAAAAACATATTCGGAGTAAAAACAAATATTATTTTAAATTATTATTGTATATATTATTATTTTAATTTTGCACTCCACAACAAAATAACTCCACTCATTCTAGATTATTAACTCTTTCTAAACATAGCTATTTTTAAGCTATCTTAATATCATAGCTATCTTAATATTTTAGCATATAATGATATTCTATGGAATTGTGTGCTTCTAATTTTATAGCAACAGTTTGGACAGGACCCTTTTCTACTCTAACATGACAGTGTCTCTGTGTATAAGACACGGATCAAGGAGAAATGATGATTCAGTCAGTGTGGAAGAACTTGACTGGTCTGCAGAAAGACAAGTCCTGATCCCAGCTGAACACCTCTGGTGTGACTTTAAATGCAGACCTTGAGCCAAAAGCTCATCACCAAATAACATATATATTAACACATATACAGTGTCTTAAACTGGAGTCTTCATCAATGTTGTATTGCTCATTATAATTGTTGAAATCCTTTCTACACCAGATATGATCGATCTTACACTCTGTTTCTCAGGCTCTGGTGAAGACAGGAGAACACAGCTGGTCTCTGGCAGAGCTGGTTCATGCTGTCGTACTGTTGGCACATTTTCATGCCTTGGCTAGTTTTGTGTTTGGTAGCGGTGTCAACCCTGACCCTGGGGTCACAGAGGTCAACGGGGTCACAGATGACCTTTGCCCTCCAGCCATGGCAGGTTTATGCACTACCACCTAACAAACAGCAACCAAGCCAACGGGAATCTCCTCCATAACCCTGACACTGCGGTAGGAAAACATTGAACATTACAATGTGTCCATGTGTTGTTTTTGTATTTTTATCTCAGGAAAAAATGACCAGATCGCATTTCACCACCAAGTAAAAAAAAAAAAAAATGATACTATTATTACTATATACACTTATATATAGAAGAAGCATATAATTTGTTAAATTCCAGTTTTGTGTATTTTAGAGTGAGCTGGAAGCTCTGATGGAGAGAATGAAGCGATTGTTGGAGGAGAGAGAAGATGATGATGCCTCAGAGGAGGAGATGTTCACTCGCTTCGAGAAAGAAAAGAAAGAGAGTCTTCTAGTGGTGTCTGCAGGTATTACAACACAGATTCTTCCTACCCGACTGCTCGTCTTCAGTTCATAGTACATCTTTTCTTTCATAATAAGATTACATGCTAAAACTTCTAAATATGGTTTAACTAAAACAGTACTAGACTGTCTCTCGTCCAAATTTATTTTTTTCCTATTTTCCTTCACTTTTGGTTGTGGTAAATCGTGAATTAATGGGATAAATTACCAAAATAAATATTCTGCCATTGTTGGCAATTCTGCCATTGAGCCACATGTTGTTTTAAATCTGCATAAATCTTTTGGCCATTTTTCATAGATCACATCAAACTAAGCATAACAAGTCAACGTGCCGTATTTGAATCATTCCTTGAAAACGAGAAAGGATCTAGCTATCTTCAGTTTTCAGTGCATGTATTCAAATGTTGTGATTTTCATATGCAGGGTTTGATGAGGAAGTGGTGCCTCCTTCTCCCGTGGCTCGGTTTGTAGACGACCCGTCGTTTGGATACCAAGACTTTGCGCGACACGGAGAAGACAACCCACCCACTTTTAAAGCACAAGTACGAGAAACACCCTCAAATATACACATCCACAGCATTGTTATTCTTTTTTATACTGTTCATGATGAATGGTTGATCATTTGTCTTGTTCACGCTGTAGGACTACACATGGGAGGATCATGGCTTCTCTCTGGTGAACAGGTTGTACTCTGACATCGGTCACCTGTTGGATGATAAGTTCAGAACAGCATGTGATCTTACCTATTACAACATGGCCAGTCACGAGGGGGTGGACACCAGCATGCTGCGCAGGGCTCTCTTTAACTACGTCCACTGTATGTATGGAATAAGGTACGTCTTCGTGCACAGACGACACTCATGAAACAGCTAATGAAAAATAATTAGCAGTCTAACATCATGAGTCAAAAAAGGGTGTCAAAAATCATGGTGGACAATTCTGTCACACAGCAAATGAAAGGTCAAGTCAAGCACATTGCATTCTGGGATACAGCATTACACAGTGTGCTCTAGTTGATATATTTATATACTATCATTTATCATTAACTGATATACTATCAGTTATCTTGTATTTTCATCATTTTAATTTGAGTTAAAATTTTAGTATTTTTTTTATTTCCTTGTGTTATTTTTATTAGCTTTCGAGGTTTTCCTTTCTATTTAGATTGCGTTTATTTTATTTCAGTTTTTGTTTTAGTAATTCTACTTCTTCAGCGTAAACTTATTCCATTTCAGTTCGTTGTAAAAGCAGCATTTCCAATTCTAGTTTTAGAGGTATCTATTTCAATATTTTTATTTCAATATTTTATTTATGTTTTAGAATTAAATTTTCTATATTTCGATGAACAGAAACCCTTTTTAACAGTTTTATTTAACAATAACATCAATGGCCTGCTCGGTTGTATAGATACAATTTTGTCAAATGTTATCTGGGTCTTCCATGCATACAATAAGCCTTTTTCACAGTCCACGTTCGAAAAGCAGAAACTTCGATTAGTTGTGTAAAATAACTTCCGCTGTAGCCTGTATGAATGGCAATGCCCGTAGCACGGGGTTGTTGTGACTTATTAATGAACAATTCATCAGTGATGTTTTATTAAAACATGTTAACCACAGTTTTCAATCATTAATCGGGTAAAATTTTCTCATTATATTCCGACGCATATTTCATGATTTAAATGGGAGCGCATGTATGCACAATACTTCAGAGACAGACCAGCTTTTTACTTCAAAAATGCAAGAATAGCATACAAACATATAACATTAAAGAGCAATAAAATCAGACAAGCTTATACATCTTATAAAACATGAACCACGACTACAAATTAAACCGTAATATTGCTTTCGTGCATTTACTTTACTTTCCGATAGGCTATCATCATGTTTTGGATCAAATTGGAGTTGTTCAAATATATTCATATTTTTCATCCCAGAGTTATTTAAAAATAACTGGTTTTACCATCTTAAACGTGACATATCCTCCGGGTTTGAGCACAGTGATTGAATAGCATTATGTTGAAAAGATTGAGAAGAACCATAGCCGTTCATACAGGCTACAGTGGAAGTTTTACCTAACCAATCAAAGTTTCTGTTTTTTGAACGCAGACTGTAAAAAGGCCATTACTGTACACTGCGGAAATAGTAGTATGTGACTGTAGTACACAGTATGCACACCCATAGCACCCCCTAGTGTACTAGCACAGGACAACCAGAAGTACTGAAATCCAGTCTTTCCTGCCTTGTATTGAAAGATGAACATTCACATGTGTCTGCAGATATGACGATTATGACTACGGCGAGGTGAATCAGTTGTTGGAGTGCAGTCTGAAGGTTTACATTAAAACAGTGACGTGTTATCCAGAGAGAACCACGCGCCGCATGTACGAGGGCTACTGGCACCAGTTCAGACACTCCGAGAAGGTGAGTCATTTTATCATGTCAAATATATATTTGATCTAATTTAATACATTTTTGTATTATTCTTAATTTATCATTAATAGTATTTTTGATTCCGTAAAGAGCCATTGAATCCTGAAACAAGTCGGTATTGGTTTTCCTAAATATATAAGGTCTAAATATACTGATATTCTTTTTCTCTTTCTTTCCTTTATCCAGGTTCATGTGAATTTGCTTCTAATGGAGGCTCGAATGCAGGCGGAGCTCCTCTATGCTTTGAGAGCAATCACTCATTATATGACCTGACCAATCAGACTTCGCCATTTACATGACCTGACCAATCAGGCATCATCTTTTAGATGACCTGACCAATCAAAACTCACCCACAATATATGGACATCATTATTATACCTAAATTCAACTAAAATGTTATTAGCAATTACTTTTGCATATTGAATTCATATAATTGTGTCCAAAATTGTGTGTACTTTTTCACTGTTCTGATTGATAACTAAATGAAGGACACTGAATATGGAGTATAATCCCAAATATCAAAATGGGATCTAATGGCATGTTCAAATAAATAGTCATCAAGAATTGTGGGTGGGCCGTCGTGACTTAATCTTTCATGGTCAGATAAATCCCAACATTAAAACAGACTCCGATCCTTGGACTTGACCTGATCAATCATGACTTGACAAATCACGTTAACGTGCAATATTCGTTTCTCACTGAAATCTCACTTATACTGTAAGCCCAAATACTGGAGGACTGAGTCACATTTTGAAACAGAAAGTGGTCTTTTTCTTATTTTGCACATCTGAGAAGAACTGTATTTTGGAACGGAATATCATTTTCCTTTTGTAATATTAATAAGAGAATGTGAGACTCCTGTATGGAGAGAAAAGGTCTTTTCTTTCTTTTTAAATCCCTGTGCCTTTTTTCTTTCATGTCCCTTGTTTATTTCATATTGAATGTATTTGTTAGATTTTTTTTTGCAGTTTGTTTCTAGGCTTTTTCAGATCAATTTGGTTTGGGTCAGTTGTTTACCTGGAAGCTTTTGTAGCATTATTACTGTACTATCAGTCCTTTACTATTTTCCTTTGAGCCTCAGTGTTATACTTTAGATAGCAACATTCATTTTGAATATATATGTTGCTGCAATAGCTCTACTAATCACATCTCATGACTTCATTTCCGCGTGAGTGTGTGTGTGAGAGCTTTAACATGAAGCTGAATGTCTGTCTGCGTAGGACAATGTATTTGCACATCTTTTTCATTGGTGTGCCTCTGTGAAAGAAACCCATGCACAGGAGCATGAGAGAGTTCATGTGTGTGTAGGGAGCATCTGGAAACTAACTACTTTTGATACTATTGATGTGATCATAAGTGTCCATCAAACCCTTTCTCAAAGTTTATTTATATCTCTTTAAGAATCATTGCTTCGTATTTGCACAACTCTAATCGAGGTGCAGCATCAGTGTCCTTTAAAATAGATTGTGTCTGAAATGAAACATAGTGAAAAGATAAGCTTTATAGAATGAGACAGTGTTGCCCGGTTCAGTCTCAAGGACAGTGCATTATTAATGTTTAGAAACGCAGGTTAGATTAGTCATATATACACCAGAGATTGTTTTGTTTGTATCAATGAAGAAAAGTGCCTTTTAAACTTAGTAACAAGTGTTTCAAAGTGTATGCATATTTGTTGGCAAACATTTTTGAATACTAAGCATGTGTGTGTGTTGCATTTCCTACTTGTGTTGATTCCGATCAAGGTGGTGCTATGTAGCTTTCATGTTCTCCACTCGTAATAGATTTATAATTTTATTTCCAAAATGCCCATCACAGACCTGTATGTTTCAATAAAGTTTCTAAACAAACTTAGTTTATGAGTGATGCATTTTTTTTATATGCAGCAGGTGGAAAAAACTAAAATCATATTTGGCAAGTATGGAAAGGTCATATTTGACCTGCCATGTGACATGCTATATTTATATGCATTAATATATACATTACCATTAATATTATATTGCTACATGCAGTTCATTTTTTTGTATTGTATCATTATAATAATATTTTACGATGATTAAAAATTGTGAAACTTCTTTTGTTTACATTTAAACATATTTATAAAAATGGTAAATATATTTGAATTTGAATAAATAATATTAAAATATGTTTTATTACATGAACAACAGGACTGTGTAAGTGAACAGCAAATAAGAAAAATGACAAGAAATGGTGACTAGTTAAAAATTCCCAAAAATATATGCTTTCATACATTGATTTATATTTCAACCTATATGTAAACCTAGGTTTTATGACCCGTGTTATCTATTTTATTATTTCAATAATAATAATAATATAAAAATAGTAATCATTACATGCAATAACAACAGGGCTATGTAAGTGAACTGAAACAAAAATAGAAAAATTTAAAGAAGCTGTGACAAGTTTTATCCCCCAAAATATACACTTTCTTTTACAGATGAATCTAAATATCAACATGTTAAAAAGAAAATAAATTAAGAAATTTAGTTTGGACAAGTTTACTATTTTTTTTAACTTGCAGAATTTATTGTTTCCTCAACAAATCACTCCGAACTAATTTTCATGTCATTAATTGATAATAATGACAATGTTGGTCAAATACTATTGATATGTAACACACAAGAAATTCATCAAAATGTATCCAACTGTGTCTAATATTGGACCTTCAACAGGCCAACAGCAGGCCAACAGCAGGCCCATATTTAGCAATAATATTTCACAGAATTTGTCGTTTCATACACAAACAGACATCTCATCGTGCTCCTAAGCACTTGATTGGGATTGTTCAGACAGCAGGTTTGGCATAGTGATGTCCGGCAGCAGATGACAGCTGGTAATGATGTCGATCTTCTCAGACACTGACTTTAGGTCCTCTAGTATGAGTCTAATGCTGTGGGACGCGTTGATGATGCCTGTCTGAGAGTTATTGAGGTGAGCGGTGGCCTGTCTTATGTCCCGTGCAGCGTTCTGATACACCTGTTTCAGGTTTTGATTGACGTCTGTGCACAACCGCGCATTGCTCTCCAGCAGTTTCTGCTGGAGTAAGGTGTTAAACCTACCTGAGTCAGGTCTGGACACAGGCGACGATCGGTCCTCCTGTCCGGCAGTCGCAGGTGTGTTTCTGATCACGATGAGAGGAGGCAGGTCTTTGCTGAGCATCTGTTGATGGCTTTCCGAGGCTAGTCTACGAGCTCTCTCCTCCTCATCTTCGCTGTCGGTCTCGGACGCCTCTCCTGCCACCTTCATCCCTGATGATGATGATGATGAAGCATGGACAGGAGGAGCAGAGGTGATGTACACTTCATCATCCGAGTCCGTCTCAGATGCTTCTCCCTGCACCACGATCTGGAATTTGTTGCTTGCCATGATTGCACACCTGGAAGATACATTTCAATCAATTTATTACTAAATAAGTTAGACAAAAAAACTTTACCATGGTATAGTGATGATGATGTCAGACGGTAATAACATCGTATTTTAATGTATACCATTACAACAAATTATACTATTTTTATAGCATTTACACACGTATCTAAGGTACTTCAAGGAATATCATAGCACTACCTTGGTATATATCCATAGAAGCTAATTAACAGTTAAGTCACGAGGTATATACGTTTTGTTGTAACATTATCATTCTATTTTGACACTTTTTAGTTAAATTATGATAATATTGTTTGACGCGTCTATTTTTATATGAATTTGAACAGTAGCTGCATTAATAAAGCTATACAAGTCAAATGCGTGCATTTTCTAACCTGCTGCTGTTTTTATCCACAAACCATTAGTGTCACATGATTTGTCACGAGAAACCCGTTTGAAACAGGAAGCGTCACAAATACGTTGGAATTCAAAATAAAAGACCGACCGAAGAAAAGCCTGTGAGAATTCAAAATAAAAGTTCGTTAAAGTAAAACGTGTTTCAGGAAACCTCCCCTAACGTACTCCAAACCCAGAAGAAAATCAAAATAAAGTTCTACTAATAAAGAGTGAAGACACGACTGAACTACACGTTTGTCAAAGCAATGAATCTTAAACGCAAATTAATGAATGACATGAACAATGCATAGTATTAGAAAAATAAACAAGGTCTGATTAGTGAATCATAATATTGCTCAGAATGAAGGTGTGATTAGAATAATCTAAGAAGAACTTTGCTCACTGGTTGCTCATTTACAGCATACAGACACACAGAGACCCAGAGTGCTGATTATCTCAAGACAGGAGCAGTACTTCCATGAAAACATCTCACACACCTGCAAAGGTAAACACTGCATGCAAAACATAGTACTCTTTTGACAATAACATAGATTATATTATTATAGTGTTCAGTCTGATCAATTTACTGTATCATGCAACTCAAGGAATCACTGAATCTAAAAAGATGGAGACTCTGACGCATTGGATGAAGGACTGGAAGTATCCCACTTCTCTGTTATGCATCTATGGGTTCTTCAGCACAGTAAAGCCTTTAGAACCATTTCTCATTACATTCCTTACCGGACCTGACAAGAACCTAACCATTGAGCAGGTATAGTGACCTTTCAAGAAGTTTAATTATTAACATAATGTTTTTGGATTTCAGAATCTCATCATGATTCATGATGACTCATAGAAATCAATGTCAAATAATCTGAGCAGATCTTAAAGGGATAGTGCACCCAAAAAGTTCAATTCTGTCATAATTTACTCATGCGTATACTGTTCCAAACCAGTAGAATTTGAATACAAAGATATGTAAACCAAATTTTAATAACAAAAAGATGTCTCAGTGTTTTTTCCGTACTATAAAAGTCATTGGGGTCCATTGGTGGTTTGAACTCACTGACTTTAATTTTATGGACAAAAGCAGTCAAAAACAATTTAATGTTTTTAAACAATTTAAACATTTTAAAATATGTTTTGTGATCTACACAAGAAAATCATACAGATTTAGAATCATGGTGAGTAAATGATTGAATGAATTAAATGATTGATGCATTTATATAGCGCTTTGTGTATTGTCATAAAGCGCCATACAATCATGGGGGGGGTCTCTCCTCAACAGAATCCACTTGAATGATGACAAAATTGTTTTTAAAATTTGTAGGTGCTCTATCCCTTTAATTCTCTGTAAATTATAGAGAAAGAATAACCTTTCATGGCTTTCAGTTATTGTGATATTGTGAGTTAGTTTTGTGCAACAAATATATGATATACTGTTATACAATTGTGAATAGATAATACTTAAACATCTATAATTGGCAAGTTGACAACAATGTAAATAGTAACAGCTACATGACATGGTATAATTAATCTAAAATTATTATAATTAATTTAATTGAATATATTGTATTATTAGATTGTTATTATTATTTCAATAGTATTGTTTATACAATATATATATATATATATATATATATATATACACACATACATATATTTCTTGTTATTTAGTAATTTAACAAATTAATTATGGGCTTCATGCTGTTTTTTTGCACACTGTAAATTAGTTACACTGATTTTGGTATAGTTATTACTGAGTTAGATTTGTGCAATTAAAAATAAGTATCTATACTGCAGTGAAATATGCATTGGACAGAAAAAATATATTTTAAAAAATCAGTATTTGCCAAGTTACCATAACATGTCAAATAGTTACAGCAGTACATTTAATCTAAAATTATTTTAAATTATATTTTGTATATTATTATTTCTATATTAATGTGGTTATACTTCATTTTAAGGTGTCCTTGTTACAGTGTAATTATACATTTAAGTACTGAGTTATTCAATTAATTAATATTAATTAACTGCATGTATTAGTTACTATGTGGTTAGGGTTAGGATTAGGATACTTGCATGTAATTATGCATAGTTTATTGTTAGTATAATAGTAATATTATACTATTATATTATCCCAGGTAACCAATCAGATATTCCCGGTGTGGACGTACTCGTACCTGGCAGTGCTGGTTCCTGTCTTCCTCCTCACTGATTGGCTACGTTATAAACCTGTGGTGGTCTTCCAGTGTTTAGTCCTGTTCTCCACCACGGCGATGATACTGTGGTGTAATGGTGTCCCAGAGATGCAGGCCATGCAGTTTACATATGGAGTGGTGACGTCGTGTGACATTGCTTACTTCACGTATCTCTACAGCGTGGTGGAGTTGAAGCACTACATGAAAGCCACCTCGTACTGCCGGACCGCCCAGCTGCTGGGCTACACCGTTGGTTCAGTACTGGGCCAAATCCTAGTCTCTTTTGAACTGATGTCCTATAACTATATTCTAGTGTTTACACTGGTTCTCACTGGTATTGCTTTGATTGCCTCCATTCTTCTCCCAATGCCCAAGACAAGTATGTTCTTCCACCAAACGAGGAGTTCTAGAGGAGAGACTGACGGTGAAGGGCATGTTGGGACAGAGGAGGATCTTCAGAGCAGTGGCCAAACAGATGGCGTAGAGTTGGATGGAGTCAGACGGCAGCAGCAAATACCAGATGTTTCTGCTGAATGTGATAATACAAGTGCAAAAAGTTCCAAGACAGGTAATGAGTCGAATCTGTCATATTAGTAAAATCACTTGAGTGCTGCAGGAATGAGTCCTAAACCAACTAAAATAAGGGCCATTTCTGCACTTCTGCCTCCATCGCACCAAATCAATGGCTTTTTTGACTAAATGCTTTAAATAAGGTCTGTGGTTAACACAAGATATTTTTAGGTTTTATTTATGCCATAAAATACATAAGCTTTGCCCTATTTGTGATTTCAAAAAGGTGGTTTCTATCAAGTTGCTAAATGGGAACACAGAGGTTGTCAGTGGACGAAAAGAAAAATGCATCTCATTCTGCTTTTACAATCTGTCCAAGAATTTAAGACATGAAACCCACAGGAAATCCCAAAGTGAACCCATGCTAATTATCTTCCATGTTTAAAGCTGCAATGAAATGGAATTAGTGCCAGATCTTTTCTGGTTGTTGACTGGATGAAGCAGATCTGAATGTGAGCTTGTGGTCGATTATGAGAAAAGTGTAGTGTTTAAGACGTCTAAATGATTGAAGAAGTCTCCTTTTACTGGAATATGAAGACCTTTTGACTAAATATGATAAGGTCAGGTTGAAAAATACTGTAAATAATAGATTAAACTCTCTTGTATGAAGCTGATTCCATGCGCGTCATAACTAACAGATATTATCATAAATGAAATCCAGAAAATCTAAATGGAATGCACTCTGTTTGGCCTCGTGATATCTCAGACGGCTGCTGTGATGTTCTGCTCCGGTTGTGGAGGGATTTCCTGCAGTGTTTCTCCTCACGTACGCTGCTTATGTGGTCAGTGTGGTGGGCACTGGCTACCTGCGGCTACAACCAGACGGTGAACTACGTCCAGTCGCTGTGGGAGTACGTGGAGCCGTCGAGTAACTTCACGGTCTACAATGGAGGAGTGGAGGCCCTCTCAAACCTGATTGGTGAGTAGACGGGACACTTACTTATTGTGAACTTAGTTAAGTCTAGAAAATATGCCTGATATTAACTTTAGTCAGGGTAGCACCATTTTATATTTTTGACAAGAATGGAAATGAGACCTTGAGGGATAGAAGTACAGTGCATTCAATGAATAGTATTTTTGTTTTACAATACTACCGATTGTTCAGCTGAAACTTTCTGGGAAAAAAGCTTTCAGTAGTTAAAACTCTGTAAAAGTTTTGAAAATTGTGAGTTGTGAAAACGATTCTATCTATATTTAGGCCTGGTTTCACAGACAGGGCTTAGTTTAAGCCAGGATTAGGCAATAGTTCAACTAGGAAATGTAAGTACTTTTTATGAACATGCCTTGAAAAAAAAACAATACTGATGTGTATCTTGAGACAAAACAAAGGCACTGAGATATTTTAAGATCAGTTAGTGCAAGTTTCTTTAAATTGAAACAGCTCAGACTTGCATATTAATCTGGGATTAGGCCTAAACCTTGTCTGTGAAAACGGGGGTTACAGTGTTTACCATTGTAAGACTAATTAAGTCTATTGTTTTCATCCATGTTAAATTCAGTATGGCATCTAACCTCTATAAACTCCATTGTTGCATCAAACACTTATCTACTATAGCCTACAGAATGGAAAAACTGTATGCCTACCTACGTCAAAAGAGTAACTAGTGTGCACAGTATTTCGATAAAATGTAGGTTCAAAGTACCCAAATGAACTACTACTTCCGGTGAGATTCTGAAATGCACATTTGATGGACACTTTACTATCCCATGAGGCCACAGTAGAGGATTTGTGATTGGCAGAAAAGTGACACAAATTACACTGTAGGCCATATAACCATGGTGGATGTAGTAGGTCAGAATTTCATTTATAATATTCATACTACATAGAACATCATTAAGGGGTTCAAACTGATAGAACATGATAATTATAAAGAAAAATACAAATGTGAATGGGCGTTTAGACTGTATTTTAATGTTTCTTACTGTACAATACTACACCACAGGGGCCGCAGCGGCGTACGGTATCGGTTTTTCATCCACAGACTGGTCTCGCTGGGGAGAGGTGGCTCTGGGAGCGCTCTCGGCCCTGGAGGGCGGCGCTCTCTTCACAATGGTCTTCAGCAACAACATCTGGGTCTGCTACTGTGGCTACATCATCTTTAAGAGCCTGTACATGCTGCTCATCACCATTGCCATGCAAGTTCTGTTTAAAATACGTGACTTAATAGAAACAGATTATGTTGATGAATAATTAAGTTAAATGTTATCATGGTCTGAGTTTTGCTGAATGCATACTATACCCACTCCAAACTAACAGCATAATTGCACGATGAACTTTCAGAAAAGTGTACATTATCTTATCTGACCCCTTGCTGTTTCACCTTAATTGGTGCAAAGGTGAAGATTTTGCACCTGTAATGCTGACAAATTACAGGTCCACTTGTTTAAAGTGAGCTGACAATGCAAAGCATGCAAAGTTCATATACAGTAGATGCAATAAATAAATAATCTACACATTGCAAAGGATAAGACATTTTTTTTGGGGCTGAAAACCATTTCAGCTACATTATACATTTTCTCTTTTAAAATAAAATTAAAACTATATACATATATGAAGTTTATTTATTATTAATGTTCATAAATCACATTTTTTTATTGTGTTATGGTATTTTTATTGTGTTAGTTCATTTTTTTGTGATTATTATTTAGTAAAAACAGCCCAACTGCAGTTTGATTGATATTAATCTTAATTTGATTGATTATCGTCTTAATTTTCAAGCCTCTCCCAGGCCTGGAAATTACAAAATGTCCTAATATCTAATATTTTATTCACTGTGTACATTTATATTTAGCAGACGCTTTTATCCAAAGCAACTTACAAATGAAGACAATGGAAGTAATCAAAAGAGCAATGATATAAGTGCTATAACAAGTCTCAGTTAGCTTAACGCAGCACACATAACAATGTTTAAAAAATATAATAAAAGGAAAACAGATAGACCTAATGAATTTCCATGATTTTTCCAGTTGATCATCATTACTGATTAAGGATTTGAAACAGTAATTTAAAGAGATTTGCACTAAATTACTTTAATGACATTTTTTAACTGAGCAAAACAAGAACAATTTATTATAGATATTTTTATTAATTACATTAACTTTTCCAGGCCTGGAAATCACAATTTCCTGACATTTAATAAAGCAGCAGCAAGACAAATACACCCACACACTAATATCATATCTCCATTAACTCAATGAATGGCCTTGTTTCATAGGTTCCAGATAGCAGCTGGGCTGAACATGGAGCGCTACGCCCTTGTGTTCGGAGCCAACACCTTCTGTGCGCTGGTCCTCCAGACAATCATCACCTCAGTGGTGGTGGATAGCGGTGGGCTTGGGGTGGATATAGTCACACAGGTGAGGTTATCTGACACCTTCCATATAAATCAGAATTATTGGTTATGATCAGCACGACACTGATGCTAATTTTGCATTGGATCCAGAACATGTATTTACATTGTTCTTGTGTCCCTTGTCTTCCAGTTTACCGTCTATGGGACATATTTTGGTATAATTGCACTCATTTTCTTCTTGAGTGGTTTATATACCACGATGTGCCGAAAACCTGAGACAGAAACACAGAGAGAGAATCCAGAAGAAACGTTTACGGTAGAAGATGATGCACAAATCATCATTGGCACAAAGTTCTGAGCAAGGAACAGGAAGTACAGGAAGTTTAAGCCATCACTCTTGATTTAGGTAAAATTGATTTTAATATATATATTGTATATTATTTATATATATATATACACACACACATTAACTTAGATTTCTGTAACATAAGTGGTCTTGAGTCGGAGTCTCATGAGTTCAACGAGGAGTTGAGATCCAAAGAGTCTTGTAGTTTAAACTCCTCGTAACATTCTCAGAAACTCCAAAAGCACAAAAAGGCGACACTATGATGTCAAAAAATTCCACATTTTTGCTTAATGTTATTCACAGCATGGAGGACGTCACCGCCGTGTATGCAGCATGTGTGTGTGTGTGTGTTAAAGATACAAATACTGATATGCACAAAGACCTAAAATGTAGCAATTTCTATGAAATCATTTTATCAATTGCAGCATTACATGAACGGGAGGTTTGCAATAACTTCGTAATCCACCACGTCGTGCAGATGATGTCCAGGTCAGGCCAGTTCACAGGAAGGACAAAAGGAGCATAGCAAAGAAAACGTTCTTTTTCTCCAAACAACCCAGCAACATTGTTTTCTGTCATTATGGATGTGCCATAGACAGGATCATGTATATATTCCTTTGCTGTTTTTTTCCAGTCTTCTGCTCTTAAACTTCAATAAAAATATCTTTAAAGTCTGTGTAAAGTCAATATTAAATGCGCGTTCTGAGTTTGTCACACTACAGAAAAATGTGTTTTAACCACCCAGCCAAATTAGAATGCTAAAAAAACAAAGTAAATAAAATAAGGTATCAAATATTTGAAAAAAGAAGCAGTATTCTGCTCTCAAACGCTGGGGGCGTGTCCACTGGTGGCGCTGAAACCACGCCCACTCGCAGAAAACCTGCCGTCTCTCAACTGTCGTCCTCTAGCAGCTTATTTAATAAGGAGACCGAGCTTTTATGTAAATGATCGCAACCAGGTATTATACATTACGTGACGAAGGCATAGCTGGCAAGCACAATGTAGGCTTGTAGTAGCTAACGGTAATGACAGTAACTCACGATTGAGCCGTGAAGCACTGATGCTAACGTGCGCTAGTTATTAGGTGTGTTCGTCTTGAAGCAGCGCTGCAGAGTGATCAGTGAAGTACCGCGAGAGCGATTCGAAAGCATCAGGAGCGTCTTCTCTCTGTAGCTCTCTTAGATGACACTCTGATCGGTCTGCAGCGCTGCTTCAAGTCGAACACACCTAATCACTAGAGCGCGGTGTCATGATTTAGCCCCGCCCCAAACATCCTGATCATGAAAATGGTGAAAAACTGTTTAACGGTCTCACTTCACGATTAATTACTACATAGTTCAGTCTTTGTAACACGTTTCAGCAATGCATTTCTAACATTTATAATGTGTTTACAAACAATTCTCAGAATTGACTTTACACGGACTTTAAGAAATTGATGTGTGATTTTTAAAGCTACTTGAGAAACAAAACAGTGCAAGAGGTGCAAGCAAGTTGCATGCCGCCCACCGGAGGAGCGGAGGACAAAAGCGTGCTATAAGAAGGGGTTTGTGGATGAGCTTCCTGCAGGAAACTGTGCTGCTGGTGCCCCCCCCTGTAAGATGTGATGAGAAAACACAAAATCCATACAGAATTAACATCAAAATTACATTATTTTATAAATAAAATACGGGATTTAAATTAACATTTAGAATATAATGTAGGTATTAAATATAATACAATTTATAAAACATTAAAAATTTAAATAAGATACTCAAAGTAACATTTGGAATAATGTTAATTTTATCAATAAAATAAAATTTAAATAAAGACTTTCAAAACATATTTGGAATAAAATGTAGCCTTTGAAAATATTATAATACATAATTGAATAAATTAAAATATATACTGTATATCGCAATCATTTATAAAGATGTCATTTAACACCACCAGGCAGATGATGTCCAGGTCAGGCCAGTTCACAGGAAGGACCATGTTCTGTCCAAAGAAAACGTTCTTTTTCTCCAAACAACCCAGCAACATTGTTTTCTGTCATTATGGATGTGAGACAAAGATGAGAAGACAAAAAAAAGAAATGTGACCATGTAAAATAGTCTTTTTCGCTTAAGTACAGCTAAAACATTCAATAAAAATGACATTGAAATCAATTGAAAATCATTAATATAATGGTCGAGTTTGTCACACTACAGAAAATGTGTTGTTGGGGATACCCAGCCAAATTAGAATGCTAAAAACAAAGTAAATGGAAAATTTAGGTATCAAATATTTGAAAAAGAAGCAGTATTCTGCTCTCAAACGCATGCTCAGGCGGTGTCCACTGGTGGCTGTGAGAACCACGCCCACTGCAGAAATCTCAGTTTGACATCTCAACTGTTGTCCTCTAGCAGCTTATTTAATAAGGAGACACTGAGCTGTTATGTAAATGATCGCAACTTCAGGTATTATACAATCTTTAAACAACAGCTGAACTACCGAATAATTAGCACGATTCTTTATCAGTAGCTAAATTTCACTGACAGTAATCTCACGATTGTGAAAAGTAAAGTTATTTAACAGCAAAGACTATTCCATTTTAAATTCTTGGAAGCAGCACCTCAGAGTGATCAGTGAACTGACAAATCAAATCATAGTAAGCCTAGAAAAGGGTCATGTTGACTCTAAGGAAGCTCTCTTAGATGACACTCTGATCGGTACAGAAAGCTGCTTCAATCGAACACACCTAATCACTAGAAGCGGTGTCATGATTTAACCCACAGCAAAAAGAGATCATGAAAATGGTGAAAAACTGTTTAACAGTCTCACTACTATTAATTACTAATAGTTATATATATATATACGTTTCAGCATGGGCATTTCTAACATTTATAATGTGTTTACAAACAATTCTCAGAATTGACTATACGGACTTTAAGAAATTGATGTGTGATTTTTAAAGCTACTTGAGAAACAAAACAGTGCAAGAGGTGCAAGCTGCATGCCGCCCACATCGGAGGAGCGGAGGACACACACACACACACAAGAGAGAGGTGGATGAGACCATCCTGCTTTCAATCTGTATGATAACAAACTGTTTAGTTAATGTGATGAGAAAACACTTAACCCAAGAAAATTAATGGTTGTAAAGTATGATTATTTGAAACAGATTAATATAACATAAACGATTTAAATTAACATTTATTAATATAATGTAGGATTATAAAAATTAAATATATTACAATTTATTTTAAAATGAACATGAACATCCATCCATTATTAAAAAGAAAATCTTAAGATTAATGCAATTCTTTTGTAAAGTAAATTTATAAAAATAAGAGACTCAAATAAACATTTAGAGTAAAATGTAAGCTATAACATATATAATATATTAATAGTAAATTAATAACAGATCTAACTTAAATACAAATAAAAATAATACATAATAAATACAAAAATAATTAAATAAGATACAAATATATTAAATTTGAACATGTTCACATGCTCAATTATATCAATAAAATACAATTTTCAAAACATATTTGGAATAAAATGTAGCCTTTTAAAATATTATAATATGTAAATGAATAAATTAAAATATATACTGTATATTGCAATCATTTATAAAGATGTCATTTAACACACCAGGAAGGGATTGTTGGTTACTCCAAATTGGTCATTATGTTCTGTCTTTATTAATTTAATTTGAGAAAAGCAGCAAAATCCTTTGTTTGTTAAAGAGAGACAAAGATGAGAATACAAGAAATGTTGACCAGTTTATCTTTCTCAAATAAATTACAGCTAAATACATTAACGTCATGAATATTTTAAGAATCAATTGAAAATCATTAATATCATTAAAATCACAGCAGCAAGTCTTCCCTACCGTTGGGTTGTTAAAATTACACCTGTATAGCCTACTCTGCCAGGAAACGCTTGCTGGAAGTTTCCACTGAAGCTGGTAATTCTTCCATTTCCAAACCCATCATGCTCATGGACGGTGGACAACAACTGTGAGACACAAAGAATAATATTAACATCTCAGTTTGACATACATACACGTGCTGTTCTTGGCCAATACGTGAGATGCACTGACAATGTTGAATTCAACTTCACACGGCTTCATTAATGGGAAACAGGATGTGAAACGACAGCTGAATCTACCGAATAAAGTTAACTTTATTCTTTATCAGTGGATTTGAAATTTCACTTTTTAAGGAATCCAACACTCCACTGTGAAAAGTAAAGTTATTTAAGAAGCAAAGATTATTCCATTTTAAATTTGGAAGACAAACCTCAAGTAATATGAACTGACAAATCAAATCATAGTAAGCCTAGAAAAAAGGGTCATGTTGACTTTAAGGAAGTGCTATTTTTATCCTGAGTACAGAAATCTGTGGCAATGAGTCTGTACAGAAGACAAAACAACTCCACAGCAAAAGAGGAAAGACAATACAGAACAAAGAACCATCGACAGTCTTTATACTAAGCCCTGTTACACCTTAAATATATATATATATATATATATATATATATATATATATATATATATATATATATATATATATATATATATACACACATCCATATATATACATATATACATATATACATACACACAATGTTTGGGTCAGATTCGTTTTGGAAATAATAAATGTATCTAATGTGACTAAGCATTTCAGTATGAATAATAAGAAGAAGCAAATCAGCATAATAGAATGATTTCTGAAGGATCATGTGACACTGAAAACTGGAGTAATGATGCTGCAAATCCAGCTTTGTCATCACAGGAATGAACACATTAAAAAAATATATTAAAATAATAAAAACCATAAATTGTAATAATATTTTACAACAGCTCTGCTTTTATTGCATTTCTGATCACATACCCCTGGTGATCAAAATATACTTCTTCCAAAACATATAAATCTTACCCCAAAACATTTGAACGGTAGCATTACATAAAACCTCAAAACAAGTGGCTGAGAAAATCTCTTGCATTTCATTTATTTGCAGATGCCACTTGACTTCACACATTTTTAAGTGGCTATTGAACATGTGCTTTTGGTCAAATTTCACTTTCAATGACAGCTGGAGACCACTGATGTGAACATGGGATATCGATATTCATCAAACTCAGATGAAAGACAACACAAGCACAGCTTTCTTTAATGGGGTCAAAAGGTCAGGATGACCACAGAATTGCAGTCAGTGTAGTTTATAAAAAACAACTAGTCTACAGTCAAGGCCAAGCCCCAGAAAAGGAAGAGAGAATAGGGAGAAAATGAGAGAAAGAGAGAGAGAGACGGACATACCAAAGTGGGCCGCAGGGTAAGCCTGACCCAGCAGGGGTCCTAACATGTCTGATCAGCATGTCAAGAACACAACCAGACAAAACCATCAGTCTCAGCTCATTCCATTTTAGCTCCGCACTTTTGGCTTATATACAAATTTCAGGGGACAAAAAAAACCTTCTTCTAATTCACATGTAACTAAAGATGCCTCCCCTTCCTGCCTTTTTTCTTTCTCTCTCTGGAACACGAACACCGCAGGGATGTAGAGACCCACAAATCTCTGCAGCTCTTCTGCGGTGCCTTTGTATCTTGTATGTGTAAACGCGATCTCAAGCTGTTAGCTCCTAGCATGGATACCGGGAGTATCTGACCCACTTAAAATTCTTCACAAAGCCCTCTGGCGTGTTAAATAAATAATGAGACACAAAACAAGAGCTGCTTAAACTCTTTTAAAACAGAGGACAAAGCCTGCTGTGAATTCTGAGAGGATTCTCTGTGAAGAGGAGATCGATCGATCTCATTTAGCAGGTAGACCTAAGCTCCGCCCATACCTGCTGCGGCGACACCCACTCCTGGTACCGATGCTCTTCCATTGGTCTGAAACGGGTTAATGGGAGCAGCCTGTGGAGCCCCGGGAGCGACGAATGGATTTGTCGAAGGCCCTGTAAAAAAAAAAACATGAGAGATGTAAGAAATGCAGTGAACAGATATCTCAAATAGATCTTAAAGATGTCTACCTCCAAAACCCTGAGGCATGCTGGGTAAAACCTGTTGTGCTTGAACTGGAGGAGCAGCTGTCGAGGATCCAAACACAGACCTGAATGTGAGAGCGTAAAGAGAACTTAACATGATAGATCAAAAAGACATTAAAAAGAAAAGGGCCATGTCTCTTTATAGTCTCACCCTTGTGCTGTGGTGGCAGTGTTGTAGCCGCTCACGTTTGGAGCTGAGGAGCTAAAGACGTTGTTTAGTTCAGATAGAGCAGAGTAGCGATCGCCGCCCAACAGAGCCGCCTGTGGAGGTTGAGGACCCACACCTGCTGACGGAGGGGCTGAACTCGTACCTGTGGAGAGAGACAGAAAGTGGTTCTTTTTAGCCATTTTTTGTTATTGTATTAATACTAAAGATTATGAAAACATGTGTTGTGCTTTGTATGTAGCTTCACATAGAATGAGGACAGAAAACGAGTCAATGCTCAACAATTGTTGTTCTAAGCCCAGACAGGATGAGCTGTAAGAGTGTGAGGAAAAAGTACCTTGCTCAGGTTTGCTGCCGAACATGTTGCCGAGGTCGGTGAAGGCTGCGTATCGGTCTGCAGAGACGCTGACTGCTTCCACTTTGTGCCCCTCTCCCACCGAGTTACTCTGAGTGGAGCTAAATGAGGCGAAATCAGCACGGCACGATTTGGGGAAGTTATCGAAGTTCGCAAAGTTTGCATTAACTAGTCCTGATGAGCTACCTGTGGAAAGGAGAGAAAGGATGAGCAAATATGAAATTATTAAAGCACAATGTTCCCTCTAATTATGCGATTTACCACATTTTGGATAATTTATAATAACTAATCTAAAAACATTTTAGTATTTATATATATATATATATATATATAGCATTTTAAAGGGGTTCATCTGATGCAATTTCTTGTTTTCCTTTGTCTTTGGAGTGTCACAAGCTGTTTGTGCATATACAATCTGTAAAGTTAAAATGATTAAGTCTCTAACGAAACTACTTTGCTTGGGCTTCCAAAAGAGGACACAACTAGAAATCAGTGGTTAAGTTGTATTTATAACACTGTTCCTGAACAGTTCAACCCAAATATTAGAGTGTGTGCAGCACATTTAACGGAGGACTATTTCCTGAACCTGGAAGAGTAGCCTACAATGCTGGCTTGCACAAAGGCTGTTTCTATAAAGTGGGGTAATTCCAACTTTGCAAGGAATGATAAGGTTTGTAAAAGCGTTTCAGAAAGGCGGGGCATAGATGAGCAACAGTAATTTACAATATGTGGAAAGTCATGTGTTTTTTAACCTTAAACCGTAAACACATTACACCAAATACACAAAATAATGTTATTTTTAGCAACATCACATGACCCCTTTAATATATATATATATATATATATATATATATATACATACATACATATAATTAATTAATTTTGCTTATATTTCTAAATTATGTTAACTTACATTCCATCAATTTTTTTATTATTCTTTTTTTTTACTATTTTTAAATCTATAAATCTATAACAAATACATAAAATGCATGTTAAAATAAAAATATATTTTAGAATTATACATAGTATTAATAAAATAATATATTTATTACAGAATTATAAATATAACAAATTATAAACAAAAAGAATGATGTGTTATATTCCCAGTATAGCTCAATGTGACCCAAAACGCCTTTTCCCTCTGTGCAGGAACAGCATCAGAAGTGTGTAGCTTAGAGGGAACATAGACTATGACTATGAGTGTCCTTCAAATCAGAGAGACATCCCAGGAGAATTCCTGAGGAGCTATATAAGAACAACTGGATTTGACACCACTGCATGAACGTGTCACGAGTAGGAAACTGGAAAACAGCATCAAATTAATTGGAGGGTAAGCGCGTGTACGAAAGATACAGACAGGCACACAAGCTGTGACTTACTGTGCATGGCTAGTGGAGGCAGCGATGACGTAAACTCGCCCACACTGCGACTAAATGGGAGACTGTTGTATACTGACGTATGCACAGGAAATGAGTGAATGACAGCGCAGGAATTATAAGAAAAGCAGAAAAGAACAAATGTCAAAGTAATAGAAATTAGAAAACTATAAATAAATAAGAAAAAATACGTTTTTAATGTTTTTGAAAGAGGTCGTTTGTGCTTGTCAAGGCTGCATATATTTGATCAAAAATATGGTAGAAACAGTAATATTGTGATATATCACAATATGTAATTTATTCCTGTGATAAAGCTGAATTTTCAGCATCATTACTCCAGTCTTCAGAGTGACATGATCCTTCAGAAATCCCCAGTTGCTTAATGTTTTTGTGAAAACTGATTTTCTTTAAGGATTCTTTGATTGATGGAAGGTTCAAAAGAACAGCATTTATTTGAAATAGAAATATTTGTAACATCATAAATGCTTTAATTGTCACTTTTTATCAAAATGGCTTAGAGTTGCACTTGCACATTTAGAAAATTAAGTAAAAGAAGAATAAAAATAAGTCAAGCTGATATAGTAAGGAACTGAAATAACAATAAAATCAAGCAGATATTTCTGCACCCACCACATCAAGTGATTTATTACTTTTTTTTTAGAGAATGTTAACCAAAGCACCACTGAAAAAAGAAGTGATAATGTAAATAAACAGCAATAAATAAACGACACACAAACAAAACAACTATTATGTGACATTTCTAACAACACGACTGGGACAAGGAGCCATTATTCTAACAGGAGGCTGGAGGTAAGTGGATGTACCTGGTTGTGCGGGTTGAAATGGGGCTTGTGGAACTGATGGAAATGCCGCTGTGGTTTGAGCAGCAGAACTATTGAACGCATCAAAATTCGCAAAGTCTGCATTAGAAATTGCATTCTGCGCTGCTGGGGTCCAACACAAACAAACAAACAAACACAAACAGAAAATGGAATGAGGAATGACAGTGAAACAAGAATGAAACTATGGGATGAACGTGTCCAGCATTTAGGTCAATTTGATTTCTTTCCACTCAGGAGATTATGAAAATGTATCTCAAAAATGTAATTAATAAAAAATTATATCCTTGTACATTTTAGCAAATCTAAACAGTATTGGTTCTGACTTAAAGGTAGGGGGTAATGCATTACAAGTGACGAGTTACGTAATAATACTACTTTTTTTCAAGTAACTAGTAGAGTAACGCATTACTTTTTAATTTACAAGAACATTTCCGAGTTACTTTTTTTCCCCATTTATTGATTGACAAGTCTCCTGTCCCCACGTTGAGAGAAATCAGAAGTACAGAGGCGTTGTGAGCGCTGTGTAAACATGTTACTGTAGTTCTAGACTAAATGTGAATGTGCATTAATTCATTCCAATCGCAAAAAACTGATTCAGTATTCATCAAAATGAATTAAAACAGTGAAATACAAACTCAGAATATGACGCAAACCAACAGTAAATAAATATGTTATACAACACAAATATATCTGATCTCATTTTATTAACCAATGTGTTTGCTGCTGATCTTTGATGATCCAGGTCAATCATACTAATAAGCAAAAATGACTTTAGATAAACTAACAATTGTGCTTCATTGTTATTTTATTGCTGAAGAGTGTTGAACTTCTTCTCCTGCGTTCGGTACAGACGTGATTTACTCTTCCTTCAGCCTGAGGTTCATTCATTACACTTTTTGGTGTGAAAGAGCTTTACATTTGCTATAAATAGAACTTCTTGTATTATTAATCATTAATCATGCCTTGCTCATGTTTAAAAAGTAACGCGAAAGTAACGTGACGTTACTTTCCATAAAAAGTAGCCAAGTAACGTAATTAATTACTTTTTAGACAGTAATGCAATATTGTAATGCATTCATTTTAAAAGTAACTTTCCCCAACACTGGTTGTGATACTCTCTAAAATGGTGGAAGACGTAACTCGGGGGAGGAGAATGGTTAAGTAAATTGTTATTTTTGTTTTCTTTGCACAAAAATAACAAAAAAGGATTCTCATAGCATCGTAAAACTGAAGATGAGCCACTGATGTCACATGGACTGTTTTACCGATGTATTTACTACGTTTCTGGACCTGGGAACATTTCAGTAGCATTGCTGTCTATGGAGTGTCTGAGAGCTCTCCGATTTATAAAAAAACATCTTAATTTGTGTTCCAAAGATGAACGAAGGTCTTACGGGTCTGGAACGACATGAGGGGGAGTAATTAATGACAGAATCTTCATTTTGGGTGAACTAACCCTTAAATAACACAAACCAACTAAAACCCCACAAATAAAACTACACACAGACACAAAAGATGAAATGAACAGAAAGCTCTACCTAGAACGCAAAAAACAAGCACAATCATTATCCTCTAGAGATGCCTGTAAACATTAGTGGTTTTATATTTCATGAGGGATTCTGTGGCAGTGGCTGTCAATAAGTCTAGTGCAGCATGATGAGAAAGTGACCACACTAATTGTTGTCCTGAACCTTTAATGGATGGTCTAGTTTGTTAGTGTAGTGCGAGTGTGTTCTTACCCGAATGACTATTGAAATGTGCAAAGTTGGCAAAGTTTGCGTTGCCAGTGGACTGCGAGTGTGGAGCCGCAAAAATGTCGCCACCTAGATCGCTGAGCAGATTGAACTTCCTGTCCTGATGCTGCTGGGTCAGCTGAGTGCGTGACACTACCGGAGACTGAGAGAGCAAGCCAAAAAAATACATGAAACAAATTACTATTATCAACATTGAAAATGGTTGTGCGGTTTAATAATTTTATGTAAACCATTATACATTTTCTTTATGTATAATTAGAAATTGTATAATTTAAAGAAATTGAAATAACTGTTTTTACTGACACTGATCAATGTAATGCATCCTTCTATTCACAGTATTGTATATTTTAGTTGTTTTACCTGGCTGGGTGTGTTTTTGTTGAGGTGTAAACTGGGTACTGGATTCCCCAGTAATGTTTTGAGAGGTCGGACCTCTGGAGTGCTGCTGGTGCTGCTAGCAGATGAACCCGAGACAGATGCGTGAATCGACGCCACCGTCTTAGCCTGTTCTGGAGGAACATACCTGAGAGAAAAACATTTAAATGAGAAGAGAACACATACACAACAATGGGTTTATTTTATCCTTATCATACTGAGAAAAATATTTGGTCAAACTTTATATTAGGTGGCCTTAACTACTATGTACTTAGATCAAAACATAAGTACAATGTACTTATTGTGCTCATATTGTAGTTCAAATAACTTATGCTGCTATTGAGGTGGGATATGGTTAAGATTAGTGACAAGTTTGGTGGTATGGGTAGGCTAAGGTGTAAGGGATAGGTCAACAGTGTAATTATAAATGTAATTACATGTAGGAATTTTTAAATATACAAGTACAATGTAAAAGATGCATGTACACAATAAGTGCATAGTATCAAATTATTAATTTCAATGTAAGTACATAGTAGTTAAGGCCACCTAATATAAAGTGGGACCAAATATTGCCTATACAAATATAATCTTAGAGGTGGATAGTGAACACTGGGAATGATTCAGGAAATACTAGGACATAATTAATCCATTTGACACCACAAATAATAATTAATAATAAAGTGCAAATCAAGACTATGAGAACTACTTACATGTGTATTTCAGTTTATATTCATATTTTACTCCCACAACTCATGCCCATTTATTTATTTGTTTTGTAATAATTGGGACAATGTACAGCTCAGTTAGCATAGTGGTTTACTGTGTGATAATGATGACTGAATTTACATGATTCCTCTGTTAAATCTCAAATATAATAAAGAACATTTCAGCCCATGTTGTCTCTTACCATCGCTTCTTTTCGTATTTGTCCTGAAGAAACTCTTTGAGTTTCTGAAGTTCTCTGAAGTCTGGGATGACCAAGTTTCTGTCATCATAAAGGCCAAGCCATATCGGTTTACATACCTGCATATACATGAAAGCACAAACACGAAGAAAGATAAAGAGAGAGATCATCAGATATTCAAATATACCATAAACATGTGAAACAGATTCATATGTCAGAAAACAAGAACATTTTAACAGCACCTCGGTCACTTTAATCCTCAGTTCATTAGAGAATATAGAAAAACAGAAATATCCTTCAGACAGACAGCATCTCTTTCACACTGCCTCATGTGTGTGCATTTTGTTTTGTAAAAAATGCAGGCATTCATACAAATGAAAGTCACACTTTGAATACACACACACACACACACACACACACACACACACACACACACACACACACACACACTCTTAAAAAGGAAACCAACATCTCAAGATGACATTTGAGAAAACATTTAAATAAACTCTTCTTGTTGAGTCAAACACACATGCACTCAGATAACTAGCAGTGAAGACACTAACTCCATTTAGATATAATCAATGCAGATACACATTTGTGTGTAAACACAAACACACCCTTTGGAAACAGTGGTAGCAGTTTATTAATAATGAATAGCAACAGCAGAGTGAAGACACACAACACAATCACTTGACTCTGATGAGGAGCCGTACAGACACTCAAGGAAGGGCTCTATGAACCTCAAACATTAACGTATTAAAGGTCCCATATTATACAAAATACTAAATCTTGGCTTTTTTCTTGATAACTGAGGTCTAGGGGCTATGTAACTACCATATACGTTTCAAAACATTCAGTCCACAGTAAAATTCACACAGCCTGCATAAAGTAGCTGTGCTTTTTCATGAGCCCTTGTGACTTCTGTAAAAATGGGACATCAGAACTACTCCATCACCGCCTTTATTCACCATCCCGAGCACTGCCCACCGTCCCATCCATCCTCCAGCCACAGTTAATCACAACAATGTATTAACAATGACAAATTATTATAAACCGTCAGTTTGTTGTTTTACACACATGCACACAGACATTATTTCATACACATCACAGTCGTGAGATACAAGAAATCTTCAGATGCACTCATAACAACAAAAGACAATATTGAACCTTTTGTGATATGTGTGCGCGCTGCCTGCAAACGCAACGCAAGCATTTTTGATGATCGTTTCTGTCCAGTTTTATCGTATTTAACCACAGCTGTTGTCGGATTTTTGTCTGGCAGTGGCAGCAGGTATGCGATCACATTTCTAATTTGAGGCTACATATTATGTAGATTCTGGCACCCAACATCACAAAGATGATGATATTTTAAGCTATAGTAGCCGAATCTGCACTGGTTTGAATGGGCCGCCAGTTTTCCCCAGACTGTATGGTGTTCCCTTTGTTTTGCCTCCAGCTAGCGCTGTGATGTAAATGTGACGTCGGCCCTAACTAGTTATCTGTGATTGGCCTAGCCGTACGTCACTCAGAAAACAACAGGCCAATCAGAAGAGAGGTCCATGAATATTAATTAGACAGGCCAAAATCGACCTGTTTTTAGCAGAGATCCTTAAAGAGGAGCTGTAAAAATATATATTGAGATGGCTTTTGGTACTTATACCGCAAATATATATTCTTAACATCAAAACCTAAAATAAAACTCCAGAAAAGCGTACAATATGGGACCTTTAACACTTTGTGTGAACTAGTCTTGCTGGTCCTAGAGAGGCCAGGTTGGGCTCATTCATGAAATAAAACTGACCCAGAAATCAGTGCATCTGCCTTCAACAGTTCAGAATGGCATACTAACCAAATCAGAAGTTCAGACTGACAGATGCTGTGAGATCTTAATACACCAAACCTGCTGTGTGTTCAAGCCGGTTTGAATTGGACCCACATAAAACAAAATGTCCACAAACGTCCACACACATGCGCGCACACACACACACACACACACACACACACACACACACACACACACACACACACACACACACACACTTCTGAAGTTCATCATGGTTTAAACAGGAGATTACAGCATGTGCGTAATGAAACGCAGAGCGCTCAAATAAGCATCTTCTCGGCACGCAACATCATTTCCAGATCATCCTCGTAAATCAAGCCTCACGAGACCTGGGAAAAATCCCAGGAATGTTTAAGCAGAGACAGAGAAAGGGAAGGGGGAGATGAAAGTGGTCTCATAAGTGGTCGCCTAGCTCTTAGAGAAACCTAGACTTTAGAAGAAATCACACCAGCCTTAAAAAATAAAAATGAAAAAATATTTGTAATAAATAAATAAAAAAGTCTAGAACTACATTTTTTTAAGACAAATAACAATTGTATAGCTGTTATTCGCTGTTCAAGCTATGCATGTGTTCAAAAAAAAATAGTAAAATTGCTACAATTCCTGTTACCCTGTAATTCATCAACTCATTGGTATCCAGATATCAGCACAGATGACGACACATTTGCCATGTCAATACAAACAACACTGCACTTTCGACTATGCTATCATCTATTACCTCATTTCCATGCTTCTGTAGAAATTCTATTTCCTGTAGCGTGAAAGTCGTCATGGAGATGGACTTCACTCTGTGGGGGGGATTCAGGCCTCGTCTAAAGAGAAGAGAAAAAGAGATATGAGATAAAATGATAACATGTTAATTAAATCAAGTGTTGTAAATCGCTTGCAGTGCGAATTCAATTTTCTGCTCGCTGTCGTTGTAACTCTTCATTACAACCCTGCTTATTACACACAGATCTAGGACAAGGACAAAGTCAGGCTGCTCGGAATCTCGCCAAGTCTGTGTGCGGAGAAAACGCTAGCGTATGTGTGTATGAGGGGGCGGAAGAGAGCGGTGCGCTAATGCTGCCTACAAATAATGATGGAACGATTGGATTTAAGAGATGAGAGCACATAAACAGCACTAGGAAGTCATAATTAACTAAAGGAAACTGGATTTTCTTCATACCCAGACTGAGTTAAAAGGCATGTCAATTAAATAATCATGGTGGAATATGGGTCATAATTAAGCCATTTTATGAGGCAAAAGGCTTTCTATCATTCTTTACCAGAACAAGAATGATAAAATATTTAAAGCATAATTACACACACAAGGACTTAATGATGAACCTGTGTAAACATCGTAAAACTGTTCTTACGTAAATTGCCTCACTGAAAGGAATGCAATAATTTAGAAGGGTGGTTTATAAAAGGTATAATATTTTTTGGTGAATAACAATTTCATCTTTACCTCTTATTTCGATAATACTGTTAAAAAAGAAAAATGAGAAAAAAAAGTGTAAAAGAGAGAAAAGAATATGCACAAATCCAAAGTTTGAGGCCAGGGAGACTTTTCTTTTTTTAAAGAAGTCTCTTCTACTCCCAAGGCTGCATTTATTTGATGAACATACAGCAATATGAAATATTACATCTTAAAAACTCAGATTTTAATACAATTTTAAAATATTTTTTTCCTACGATTTCAATCGAGAAATCCTTCTAATATGTTGATTTGGTGTTCAATAAAATGTTTTTCTTATTGTTAATGTTGTTACTATTAATTATTGTTGCTTAATATTTTTGTGGAAACTGACAATGGCTTGTGGAAATCATTACTTTTTTGAGATTCTATGATGAATATGAAGTTCAAAAGAACAATATATTTGAAATGGTAATATTCAAACCCCTTTGACACTGCACGTTGGTCCTGGAAAATTGCCGGATCTATCCCGGGTTGGGGACCTAGTAACATTGCCGGGTTCAGTCCCGGAACCAGCGCTGTGTGAACAAAAGTGATTACGCACTTTATCGTGCGACTGTTTTAATGGTTGTTTTGAAGGCAGGTCAACGTTCACATGACGAAAAATTTGCAAACTGGAATGAAGCAGATATCGAGGAGCTTCTCGCTATTCGCGCCGAAGCTGAAATTGTTCGCTGGTTTAGTGAAATGGTGCGCGCCGCATTATACACGTCACATGAAATGTCCCGTGTCTTTATGGGATATTTACGGGTTGTGTGACTGTGAACGTATGCACAGATTCCGGAAAATCACTGGCAGTGTGAAATCAGACCATCCCGGGACAAATCACGGGACACATTTTCCATGTATTTTCCAGAATGGCTGAGTGAAAGAGGCTCTAGTCACTTAACACATGTCTTTGCATTGTCTTCATTTCTTCAACAAAAAACTTTCTGAACAGTGCTATAATTGTCCAATGACTTTATTAAAATTGAATTACAAAACATAAGAACCCCCCATGAAGAACTAGATGAGAAACAGAAGACAACCAGAGGAGCATCTGATGATTCAATGTGTTTTTGAAAGTGCATGTGTGTTTATTCCACATCCTCATGATCTTTGAACACTTGATCTCTGAATGCCCAAGAGCAACGTAAACATGTGTAAGGTCTGCCCATTAGAAAGCCTGTTTCCTTCCTGTATTTACCCTGTTAGCGTGCTCAGATTTGCTCTCTAGGGATCAGAGTCTGTGTACTACAGGACACGTCGCCTCTGCTTCTCTTACACATCCGTTTTGTTATTTCCATCCCCTGATCTCTTCCTTTTTCTTTCATCTAATAATGCAGCTAATAACTAACAGGAAGTTCATTTAGGTAGTTAAAGGAACAATTTACCCAATACTACAAATTAATCTCTTCCTCTCATTTGTGGAACATAAAATTCATTTTTGGCTGAACTATTCCTTTAAGAAACACTCCCATGCACCTGTTTCTATGCCAGAGCGATGGGATGGAGCATTTAGCACATGTGTAAGTATGGAAAAGACATTTAACTCTACCCCACTGTCCTTCAGTGCTGAAACGGGTTACCGTTTATCTGACATCTGAGCCGCAACAGATGTTCAAAGCACCATTCACACAAACACACCCCCTTGAAACCCCTAAAAGGCACATACACATATCAACACACCACTTCTGCACAAACATTCGCTGCCTGCTTGCAAGTGCGCTGGTTATTTCCCCCTCTGGTTAATTTTCCACCTCTAGAGACATCACCTGTTACTTCCTCTACATTATATTATGAATGTGTGTGTGTGTCTATGGACGCATGAGGCATTCAGTGATAAATTCTGAAGGGCATGAACAGCAAGGCCTTGGTAAGATTAGACCAGGTGCTAAATTATTCACACAACCTGCTGCGGGCCTTTGGCACAGGGTTGGGTCTCTGTAGCCCTGACCCCCCAAGAAATGCTCGGCAAAACGTCCTCAAGCTGAACTTCTAACTCAACAAGTCCCAAAAACTGCCTGAAACCAATAGCACCAGAAATAATTATTCAGCAGTCTCATAGTATAATCTTTGATAATTATGTAAATGTGCTATGCATATGTATTATTTACATTAATTCATTTGGCAGCTGCTTAAATTCAAGGTGACTTACAGTGCATCTTACTGCAGAGGAAGTCCCTTGAAGTAACCTGAAGTGCCTTGCTCAGAAACACAATTATAACATTTGTGCATATGTATGAAAGTAGTTCTTTCAAAACTAAAAATGGTCAGCCTCATGTCGTGTCAAACCTGTATGACTTTTATCTGTGAACACAAGAGGAGAAGTTTCGCAGAATGTCCCAGGTGCTCTTTTTCATCCAAAAGAAGTGAATGGGGATGAATGTGGTCAAGCTCAAAAAGGACAAGAACAGCTTCATAAATGTAATCCATACACATGGATATTATACACTAGCTTTGTGTGAGAATCAGACTGAAATGTTATGCATTTATTTATCTTGTACAGTGTTTCTGAACCTTTTGTCTTTAAAGGGACAGTTCACCCAAAAAGGAAAATGTGATGTTTATCTGCTTACGCCAAGGGCATTCAAGATAGATCCACCGATCTCTCAGATGCACCATTGACACTCCCAATTGAGATTATAGATATCGAGTGTTAATGGTCCATTTGAGAGATAGGTGGTGGTAATGTGAAGTCTGCGATCCACCATAAAGCAAGAAGACGCGTCGCCGGCTGTTGTGTGAACGTGCTCAGGATAGTTGGACCGTGTGGCAGATCAGAGGTAAACAAATGATATAAATACTGTTCAGTTTCTTGCACAGACCGATCGTTTTGTGTCTTTAGACCTCAATGTATCGTCACGAGCCGCAGGGTTTAATTTGGTTTTGTCTCTGCATGTTTTTTCTGTATGTCCCATTGACTGACATTATATGACGGACAGACTGCAACGGTTTGATTTAAAAATCTTTGTTTGTGTTCTACTGAAGAAACTAAGTCACCTTCATCTTGGATGCCCTTGGGGTAAGCAAACATAAAAATGTTCATTTTTTTGAGTGAACTATCCCTTTAAGGTCCTGCTTTGTCAAAAACAATATTTGAAGGCCTCACATCATATTTCTGACATTTCTGTCAAATTCATGGCAATGTTAAAATCATCCCTGATTTGGCTGTACTGAAATGGGATCGATCTCGGAGCGAACGGTCTCTTGTCATCCGGCCTGCATTCTAAAAAAGGGAGCTCCTCACTTCATCAGGCAAAAGGATGACACACATTGCCCATGACATGGACAAGAAGCATCAGAGACTGCGACCGGCTAAACACAAGAGCATAATAATGATGACATCTTAGGGGCAGGGCTTGAAGAGACTGTATAATGACATTTATGAATCACAGCCTGACAAGTCATTGAGAAATGACAAAAAAAGAGACTTAATCCGAGTCACCAGGACAACTGAACATTATTTAGATCAGGATTCAGGACACAGCTAGATATATTTTACACCTATCTCGGGCGGCATTGTCATATAAATGACCCTGAGGCTGACACATACTACACAAACATGAAGTGTAACCCAGGCCTGATCCCACGTGTACAGTGTTACTTGCATTTGTTCAGAGGGTTTTTATTTGACTAAAGTGTTGCCGCTCAGAGCAGCGTTCAAAAGAGCACCGGTGTTTTGTTTTAATGTTTGAGATGGAAAGTTAGCTAACACTGCCTAAGGCCAATGCTTATCCTTTAAGAGTAGCGTGCGAGAAAGCCATTTTAGCTGGTGGTGAGAAGCTCTGGTAGCGACTTCACACTCTGGGTGAGCCTGCAGATGCCACATCTGGTTTCATTAATGAGAAAAGCCACGAGTGTGAGGTGTGCTTGTGCGATTGCTGGTTGTATTGGGGTTGTGTGTGTGTGTGTGTGTGTGATGATGCTCTGAGCAGGTGGATGATGGGCTCGGGGGAAAATGGGTCAGAAGCTGGGCGAGTGGCCAGTCTCCACATAGTAATAATGTATGGCAAACAGAGAGAGAAATACATAGTTTTGTAAGGGCTGTAAGAGTGTGGGTGTGTCAGAGTTTACTCAATACTCTAGTTCCTCTGAAGAAATCACTGCCAGCAAAAAATGCTCAAACTTCCTCTGAACACATCAGTGCAAGTCATCAACAAACCCACAACACACACACAGACACAGACAGACACAGTAATACTACTAATAACATTTAAAAAATAAATACTAATATTAATCAATCAATCCTGAAAAAGATGCATCACTACTTCCACAAAAATATTTTTAAAGCATCATGTGACAGTTAAAAAATACATTTGAAAATATATTCAAATAGAAAGCAGATTGTGTGTCTGTGTGTGTATATGTATAAGCATATTTTATAGTGCACAATTCACTACATATTAACCTTTTATAAATAATATTTACATGTGGCATACCAAATAACGCCCTTTAGCCATGATATCACAATACAACATGGCCTTGAGTGCCTTATTGTGTTTGTAAAACATTTACTGCTTAATATAAAAAATTACAACATTTTTTGAAGCATAGATAAAAAGCTAAAGAGGCTAATAGTTAAAGGATAAATGCAATGTAGATGTATAAAGATTATGTATACAGAGTAAAGTGTAAAGACTAGTAAACTACAATTTGTAACAAATTGACGATTTCTCAATAGGCAAAGTGCCTAACAGGAAATGCCACATGCCTAAACAGTAGCGTGGGGCACGAGGTGATGATCAAAATCAAGACAAGACCTGCGGTGTCTGATATATCAGAGACTACGGAAACAAAGGTGAACTAGATAGAGAGAACAGGAAAGAAAGAAACAAGAGTATGTGGGTAAATGATTGAGTGTGAGAAAGGAGAAAGAAAGATAAAGCAAGACGGTAAAAGTGAGTGATGAGAAGAGAGAGAGAGAGAAATGGACCCACCCTGCGCTGGAATGTGTTTAACCAGTAACTGACCCCTCCATAAAACTAACAGGGAAGTGTTTGTGGGTAGCTTGCCATAACCAAATTTCTCCTCAGGTAATGCTCCTCTTTCTCAGGCCAAAGATCTGCTCCTGCTCAGAGTCATGGACGGGAATCACAGTTGAGATCAGTGGTCAGCTGATAGGGCTTCTCCTAATGATATCTTATAAGCAATGTGATCAATGGCCAATATTATACTGATAACATACAGTATAGGGTGAATTAAGGTAAAATAAGTCTATTTTGGACACCGAAAAGGGTATTTTTGTTAAATTTACTGTAATTTTCCCTATATAAACAACTAAACTTTAGCACTTATGATGAAATAAATATTTCACAATAAACAATCATAGCATAAACTTCTGTCCTACTGTGATTTCATCCATAAAATGAAGTGAATGTGAAAAGTGTGAGTGTAACAATGGCCTTTCACACAAACATTGACACAACTCTAAAAGTGAGAGGACAATGTGTACTTCCTGTCCAACTGTTTCCACTTCCTGTGCACATGCAGACCACATGCTGCTGATGCTGCAAATACTCGACATACACTTCCTGTTCAAGAAACATACATTTTCACTGATGGTCATATGTACAAGCCAGAGAATGATCAGAAGGATTATTATCAGAATCAGAATGAGCTTTATTGGCCAGGTATGTTCACACATACGAGGATTTTGTTATAGTGACAAAAGCTCCACAGTGCAACAGAATGACAGCAACAGGACAGGACACAGACAACAAAAGAACAATATACAAATGCGATGTACAAATAGCAAAAACACTATATACAATAGTGACAATTTTGTGTGAGGTCTGACGTGTAAATTTGAAATGGAAAAAATAAGTATGTGTGGTGAATAAATAATGTAATAGTGTTGTGTGTTCCACGTTTAAAGTTCAGGTCCGGTGAGAAGAGATGCAGCAAAATCACTAACAGGATATTAGTCTCTAACACAGAACTGAAGACATCAAATCGATTTGATAAAGTGCTGAGGCCGAGGATGTAGAACATACAATATGGGATTAATTAGATCAAAATGTAATACTTTAGGGTTAGGATATAGAATAAAATAATGTCCACAATTAAAATTAGCCAATAATAATTCTCATGTTATTATAGCCGATAACAGATAAACGAGATGACAGATAAATAAATAAAATACTACAATTAATCACTTTAAATTTAAAAGTATGAAAAATAAATAAAATAAGATTTATTTATTTTGAGATTTTCTAAATATTATATTTAACTGTGTTTTTACATTATAAGTGTAAGATTAACTAAATTAAGCGCTAGATGATGGTTACCTAAATATGAAAAAATGAAATATGCATAAATACAAATCTGCATTAGCATGCACAATTAAAATCCGATATCAATGGATACATTTTTTTTTAATCAGCAATGTAACACCATAATACAGTACATCCCTAATTTCTGACAAAATTCAATCTAATTCATTTAATCTCACTTCAGCTCATAGCTGAAAAGACTTGAAAATCACGGTGTAAAAGCAGCATGGAAAAATCTTTGAGTTCTTCTGGATTAAAATTGGGAATCACTGGCACACTTGTGAATCCAACAAAGCCAGAGGATCATCTCCCCATGCAAATGCCCTAATTAAAATCCAACACCTAATAACTCATACATTAATAGCTCAGCACGTTAATCATTAACTTCTCCATAACCCACAGAGAAAAGTGCATACACTATGCTTTTGACTACTATGTCCTTTTAGCAAAACATAAGTGTAATAAGGTTGAAACGGCTAAACACAGAAGTGCAAAGAAACGGTATTAAATAGTACAAAAAAAGTCAAATATTTGCCGACTAGTTGTAATGAGACTCCCATGCTTTGGCTGTCTGACATCTGGTGCATGCGCTTCAGTGCAGCGAGCAGACGTCTCTCTGGTGATACTGAAGTCATTTTAGAAGCTGGTGCTTAGAAAAGGACCCAATTATCTCCCCTGATGGAGTTTACTAGGACGGTCATTGTTCACAGACACCGTCAGCAATGGAGGGATAACTATAGAAAATTAGGATACTTACAAATACATAGAAATAATAGAACACTGCAGGATTGAACCCTAAAAGCCAGAAACAAGCATTTTTGCACTTTCGGTTCCATTGCCCAGAAGTCAATTGGGTTTTTGGTTCAATGCCTGAAATGAGGTCTGTGGTTAACACAAAATCAACATTTTCACTATAACACCCCACTCATGATTTTGCTTTAATTTTACATGACATAGAAAAAATGGCTTAATAAGTGGTTAAAAGAGACTACGGAGGCTGTCAAGGATATGAAACGTTTTCAAAAGCTTAATGGTGGTGGTGGCATTGAAGTCATGTTACCAATGACCATGGTGTAAAGTTTACAGCCTCACTATAGCTTTTTACTTCTAATGATTACATTTAAGGCTTCATAATTAATCAGTGTTCATTTGGGAAGATTATCTCAATGAACAAAACGTGTAAGAAGCACAAACTTGTATTGGTCACAGAGCTTACATTCTCCAACAATCCAAAAGTCAATGGAAAAATCTTGATGGTTTTTTGTTAACAGAACCAGTGTGAAAACGTCACCCCTTATTAACTCTTTAGTTAGTATAGTTTTATGTCTACCAGATTGATACACCTAGACAATTAACTATCAGCCCTCGCAGCTGGGCTCGGGCTTGTTCAAATACACCTGACACCACTTCCAAATGAACTAACATGATTCGTCTGTCAGAAACACAGATTTAAAGAACTAACACAACCAATTTAGATTCTTCATCAAGACTTTCAGCTAATGAATGTGTGCATATTAGGACTATGAATACAAAAATGCTTTAAAATGTACTATTCCATTCAGATTCAACATTCAGGTACATTTCAAATTCGGAAATCAATGTGAATATGTGAAAAAAGGGGAAAAGTGGGTCCGTTTTCATCTGATTGCAAACCAAGCATAAAATTAGGATTGAATTACACAGCAGGAATGCACACATTCATGCAAACATGACATTGAGCCCCCCCCATCTGCAACGGTAGTACTGTACCAGTGTTCTCTACAAACAAATGAGAAAGCCACTTAATGCATTTTATAATATGAATTGATTTTATAAACCATTGAAGAACATATTTAAATACTTTGACTGACTCTGATGTTCTAAAACTCGAATATCCATAAAATGTAGAGCTCCAAGGGGGTCATTCATCTCAAGTGATCCAAAAATTATAAATTAACATCATAAAAAATGTAATATAAATAATACAAATATAAAGCATAAAGAACTGGTGGTTTTGTATTAGCAATAAATTGTGGTAATCACTCAGAATCCAAAGTGTAAGAAAGTTGCGCACATCCCACAAACCCAAATAGAACTCAGGTGCAGGACAAGAAAAATCCAATTACAGCAAAAGAACAAACGTAATGTGCGCACACTGAATTGACTGCTCCATAAAAAATACTTTATTGCACCATTTCAACCATCACTCAGAATAACTCAACCTCCTCTGACCAACTAAGACATACCGGCCCATGTGCAAAAAAGGTGAGTCCTATCAATTTAGGGAAGCATGTCTGTCAGCTTCATACAGGTGCATCTCAATAAATTAGAATGTTGTAGAAAAGCTCATTTATTTCAGTTATTCAACTCAAATTGTAAACCTCGTGTATTAAATACATTCGATTTATAGCTAATTTATTGAGATGCATCTGTAGATGCAATGAAAGAATGAGGTCTGCTTATTTACTTAAATTCAAGAAACTCTGCATCAAATAGTTTGCAGGATGACTAGCGATTTAAATTAAAAAGGCATTATTTTAGGAATATTTCCAACTCTAATCCAAAATCCCTTGCAGACGCCAGTTACACAACAAGGCTGAAATGCTGATACAGGACACAACTCATCATCATAACAGGTACATTTATAAATGATCTATATGTATCTATACACAACGGCACTTTTAAATGCATCTTTCAATAGAGATTATAACAATGACATGGTTCAGCATTCATTCCTGTGCTGATGCTTATCAACTAACAAGGGAGGATAAATTACAAGGAAATGGACTTCCGTGTAAAACTCTAAACTACATCTGATATCAAAAAGCATAACTGAACAAAGCAACCATAGATCAGGAATAAATAAAATAACTCAAATAATATGAATAAAATAAATTAATATATTTACAGATACATAAATTATGTCAGAATGTCTCCGTATACAAACTACATTTAGTACTACTGTGCTTTAATGTTTTATTTAAATCATTTTTATTTATTTAATTTTTACAATTATTTTTTCTACTGATTTTTTCAGATCCCCAAGCACTCCTCTTATCCACACCATACAAGTAAAGTATAAATTCAGCTTTATTTAGGGATTGTCAAGCCCTCCGCTATCAGGACAAGACTGCAGGGGTGCACACCCTTTGCCACATGTCACCATGTGTCTCTATGACTATCCAGCTCTTCCACACGCTGTAAAGAGGGTTATCTGAACCACAAGGGCCTGTCCTTACCACTAGATAAGACAATGCCGGTGAGGAGTATGAAAAGACCAGTGATATGCCTACAGGTAGCTTACTCAAGTGGATTGAGAGCAAGACACAGTGTTACTGAATCAGCCACAACCACCCACCCTAAATACAATTTTACTGACATATGACCAACACCCAATAAGACAACAAACCATTTACCCACCTTTATTTACATTTTAACCCCCCTAACAATAACATTTATATTAATGGATCAACAGCTGGGTTGAAACAATCAGTTTCAAAACCTATAAAGCCGCCTAAGTAACGTTAGACCTGTTATGGCATCACGGGCGTTAGATAATGTGATGTCTACTGGCTAGGCAGCTCACTAGGCTTTGAGACGCAGCCAGTGTGTGAAATAATGAGGCTCAGACAGAGATAGACAGAAGGGTGGCTCACAGGATGCCTGAGCAGGACGTGCAGACGAACGAGCCCACGGTCATGTTGGCGTAGGTCGGGCCGCGTTGATCGCAGTCGAAGCACTTTCGGTTGGGCGCCAAACTCGTCATTTCCCGCAGCATCTTCAGGTGTTTTTCCTCCTGCTTTCGCTTCGCGCTGGCTGCCATGGCCGGAGCCGTTAATATAGCGTCGGTCAGTTAAAAAAAAAATAATGTAATACAAATCCAATATGTGTTCCTGGGTATATATTAGACAGGAACTTCCTTTAAAACGTATCACCGGGAAACGGGAAGGTAACACGGACCGGAGCTCTTCAGAAGGGCCTCACGTTTCGCGAACAACGGGCGAAAAGCGCCGTAGTGAAGAGAGGAGGGTCCTGAGGCGCAAGCACATTCTTTAACGGCCAGCCCTCCCACTCTACTTTCCCTGCCAGTGTAAGCGATTCCTCCAAGAACGGCCAGCCCTTCCACTCTGTTTTCACTTCCAGTTTAACATAGCGACCAACAGGGGGCGACTACTAATAGTACTCAACGGAGGGCTCGATGATAAAACTGTCCATAAGTCTTGTTGGGTGGTGTATATCTATATGGAAATATAATAAATAAAAACTAGTTTTGCTCAGTATTCGTATGTATAAGTTTGAGCAAAAAATTTATATTTTGTATAACAGGGTGAGAACTCTGGAACGACAAAGCGAGTAACCAATCACAAGCGCCACCTAGGATAACGTGACCACATTCGAGCCCCTCCCACAAGACATCTCGAGCGCTCCTTCTCGCCTTCATTTGAATGTTCTTAACCAGCAGCGCCCTCTAGAGGAACACATGGATGCAACATAATAACAACCGGCTCCAATTCTCTGCAAGAGTGACCTAATTCAGAGGATTTGGCTCGCTGGGGACATAAATCGACTTTATTAATCACCTTTTGCTTTTAGGATGGCCATGAATATGTATAATGATAGTGATACATGTAGCTGTCTAAAATAAATAAATAATTGGCCAAATGCAGTGTGGGAAAGACAGGCTAGTTGTCCCCTTTTACTTTAGTGAATATTTTTTCACGTTTTGTAAAGGCATATGCCTTGAAGTCTTGACTACCCACACTCATTACCTCATGTGACAGGAGAGTAGCAGTGTTGTATGTTTTCAGATAATATGGGTCTCAGATTATATGGAATTGCCACATACCTAATAATACATACACTACACTCTAAAAAAGTATAAGCAATAAATCAAACCAAGATTATTGGAGAATGCTTGTGTTCCTGATTTTTCTTTGCAATTATTGCTGCTAACAATATGTATGTTAAAACACTTGGTAAAAATATTTCAAATTAATTCCTACACTGAAAGAAATGTAGAAACAACTTTCACTTAAAAATTAACTTAAAAAAAGTCAATTTCACAAATAATTACAAAGAACTGTCACACAACACTGAATCAAGTGTGACATTTTCAAGTAGAAATACTGAAATGTTTTTTTCTTGTAAATCATATTCCAATAATGTTTTTATATACCTTAAAAAAAATTGTTTTTTTTCAGCATACACCGGATTGTTTTGAGTTTGTCAAATTTAGACATTAAAATAATTATGAACCACAAGACAATTCATCGCTTTATACAGTGCAAATACAATATTTTCTGTGTTAAAGAAATCAATGGAAGAATGAAAGATGATGCAACCGAAGGTAAACCTACTGAAACTTTTTATAAGACTATTCATTTAAACTCCAAGTGACAGACTGGTTTATAGTACAAGATTATTTTATTAAAGGGGTCATATAATGCCTATTTTGCACAAGTTGATATTATTCTTTATGGTCTTAATGAAAAGTCTGTAACATCGTTTGGGTAAAATGTTTCATAAGCAGTGCAATTTTTTTTTTTAGCCTGTCAAAAACAGCTCTTGTCAGAGCAAGCGGTAATTGTGTAGGAGACCGTGAGAGAAAAAGAAAATCGATCCATCGGTGCACCGCGATCCTCTCTCCAACGATTCTGAGCTCAGTTAACCAGATGTGTGATGACGCGGAGTTTACTTTAGAAACACCCGTATTCTGCTCGCTTCCAACAACTTGTAAAAGTGTATGTATCATTATATGATCCCTGTAAGTTTGACTGGCTTTTAAAACATGAATATGCTGGTCTGCTCATCTGGGTTCATTAAGATTATAGACATAGCAAGATTTAAAAAATGGTAGGTTGAATACTGTAAGATAAAAAACATTCAAAAATAATATAAAGATATTTTAACAACAGAAGAGCAGTTATCTGCATTTCTAATCACCACTCGTGCTGGCCAACTAAGAATCTGGCCAACATCTTTAGGTGACCAACTTAGAACCACTGAGCAAAACCAGTATCCATGACAACACAAAAAGTTCTATCCAAACTGAACTTCAAATGGAACATTTTGTTCAAACTTTTATAAGCAATGAAGCTTACCATTTATATACATCAGCAATATGGAGCAATAGACGAAAGAACATGCACCTGAAAAACAGATGAATACCCTCAAGGTATATGTATATTATGTTTTTAATTATCCTAATATGTGGTGCATCAAGAGTTTCAGTCTTTCTGGGATATTAAGTTGGACTCCAGTGACCCGACGGACACATTTCAGCAAATTAAATCAAGTTTCAACCTACATAAAGCAGATGATGATACATGTACATATTGTGGCTCCCACTGGAATCTGCTCTTCAAGCCACAGTACAAAACATTGACCGCAGGAGTCGGTCATTTATCCGCTGGTGAGAGCCTGTGTGCTGGGCTTCTGAAGCTGCTCACGGGGGGCAGTGAAGTCCCACGGTCTGCAGTTCTCCGTGAAGCCGTAGACTTTCCTCAGAGCCACGCGCGCTGCCTCCTCTTCGGCTGCCAGGACAGTCTCTCCTGGACCCTGAGCCAGCAGCTTACGGTCACTGACACAAAACAAATATTTGGCATTTAAAAACATCTATCAAAAGCCTAAACTGTGAAGAGTATTGATTATTTGCCACAGCAGTGTCTGAAAACGTTTCCTGGAGTAAAGACCAGAATAAATATGACTCAACCCTGAAATCACACTTCAGATAAATCAACTAGAGCTGTGGAGAATATAGATCAGGTTTAGATACATAGCAGTGTGACATTACACAATGATTTGTAAATGTTAATTTTCTGTGTCTAACTTAACAGTGAAATTAACAATGACCTCATGCAGCTTATTAACCCTTGTGTCATACCTGTAAAGCCCGACGAAATACAGAGGGAGGACGGTACTGGCGCCAGCAGACCAGATGAGGCGGGGCTCGGGTAGAGCTATACCTTTACAGGTCAGTTCTTTAACCAGCAGCCCCATGGGATCAACCACTTTCCACATGTCAAACAGATCTTTCCCTATTAGCTGAGTCACCAGGAAATCCTGCCAAATCACACACCCAACAGATAGAGCAACAAGTGCACAAAGATTAGGCCCTGTAACATGTAATATACAATTACAAATATAAAACTTATATAATTAGACATTTGATTTTTTATTTAATTTTAAATTCTCTCACACACACAAAATATAATATTAAAATGATATCAATATAGATACAGATATATAAATATAGATATCTGATAAACATGTATACATTTAAAAAAATAAATATATATACATTTGTAATATATATATACACACAATTATTCAAAATTTTAAATAAGCTAAACATGTCATTTTATAATTAAACATTTACAAAATTTATGTTTTCATTCATGTTAAAGTATTTCACACCCACACATAATTATATATATATATATATATAATTAAACAATTTAATATAAATTAAATATGTTGTTTTAAATTGTTATATTTCACCATATAACGGTTTCCCTGTATATCTGGCCAAATAAATTCTGTCTTCGTAAAAATCTTACGTATTATTCAAAACTTTTGACCAGTAGTGCATTTTATATATATATATATATATAATAATTTGTTACACTTATATAGCGCTTTTCTGGGTACTCAAAATATATATAATATAACAGTATATATATATAATTTTCATAAAAAAACTAACATGAAGAGTTAACGTTAAGAGGACTCTTGTCTTACTCTAAGGAAAAGCCCGGCTCGCACAGGCCCGCTGCTCTGCTCCAGAGCACCAATCACAGCGAAGAACGTTCCTTGCAGGGTTTCATCCGGAACAGGAAACTCTGCACTCATCGTCAAGTCCTCCACCGCGAGGTTCCGTGCGACGTAACACATGACCTCTGACCCTGTCAGGTGGCCTACAACAGCTGCCACACCCTCCTCAGGCAATCTGGGAAAGCTGCCCTTGCACCAGTCACTTAGGAAACCCTGTTCAAAACAACAGAAGGAGAGGAATATGAATATCACACCAATTATTTGAGCAGAAGACTCAGTGTTCTCACCTTTGTGAACTGTTGACCGTGCACACACAGATCGCCGTTGTCTTTCAGGTTGAGGGCAGCCGTCTCCAAATCAAGGCCCAGCGCTCGCCTCCTGTCCTCCTCAGATCGCAGGTAACACGTGCTCACAAACGCCGTCTTCAGAAGCTCCAGAGAGAAACTCTCCTGCAGTCGGGCACTGAAAGCCTCCACTTCAGCATGATAATCAAAGTTTGGCTGCGTGGAGCTGACGGGAAGAGACAAGAGGGTTAAAGAGGTGCACGTAAAATAACAACGTGTGTGTGTGTTTATGTGAATTTGTGGGGATTTCCATAGACTTCTATTACTTTTATACTGACCAAACAATATTTTCTATCCCTTTACGAAAACCTGTTTGCATTGTTACACTTTCAGATAATTTTTATTAATTTTTTTTATAATTCCCATCATGGGGACCGCAGGCCAGTCCCCACAATGTCAAATATTTCAGGTTTTACTATTTGGTGCCCACAATGTAGCATTAACAAAATACACACACACACACAAGTGTGTAATTTGATGTCATTAAAGTTTTGTTTATACATTAAAATAAAAAAGTAAAAATTAAATGAGTAAATGACAATTTTCATTTTTGGGTGAAAATATCTCTTTAAGAAGGATTATCAATACCACTCATTTCAAAATGGCCTAAGATAAGTTATTTATTATATTCCACAAACCAATTGGTAGTATTAATAATAGTACTGTATGTACTTCCATCTTTAAAAAAACAACATGCTCCTAGTCTAAAACGTAAAAATATAAATTATTATTCCTGTATCGGTCATGCATTTTCATTACCGCAGTGTAACGTTATACTTTATTAAAGTGTATTAAATGAAAAGTCTTTAATTGTTAGGTAATTATAATACCCGAACAGATGACAGGATAAAGTAACGACTAGAATGCATGGGGTAACACATCTGCAGGTTTAGTGGTCACAACACAAACAAATGAAGAGAAGAAAAGTCACAAATATCACCAACAATCTCATTTATCCGTGAACTGCTCAATACATAACGCGTTTACATTGATATTTACCGGTTGTTACTCAAAACCTAGTGTGTTGTCTACCTAGACAGCATTTCGTTGGGATCACAGACATACTCTAAAACGTCTATGACGCCCAAATATAATGTCTAGGTAGGCAGCTCACTATGATTTGAGACAGAGAGAGTGGCCTTGAGATGTTCTACTGACCGTGGCTTTGGAGGTGGCGGTCCCTCCATCTTTCTCTTCCTCTCCATGATCAGCGTGTAAGCCTTCATCCATCTCTTCTTCTCTCTGATGTGTGTGAGCATCACTCCTCTGCACACATGATGGAAATGCAGAGGTAATACAGCGCGACTCACGAGCACCCTGCACGCCGCCATGACAGTCGCGAACAGTCCGAGAAAGAGCGACGGAAAGCGGGAGGGAAACCGTCCACAGCGCCACCACGTTTCCGGAGCACTGAGTTTGAGCTGTTTGTCAAGGTGGACTCCATTAATAAGAAATGAACAAGTCGCACTGGCTACAAGTGATTAAAAAACTACCAAAAGTTATGTAATACATTTATTTTTTAATGATAATCAATATCGCAATTATTTATTAGTACACTATACAAAGTACGAATGGTTCTTAATAAAGTTTTTTTTCCCGGTAAATGAATTAAATAATACATAAATATTATATTAAATACATAAATAAAAATAGACAAAAATATATAAATATTCGATGAAAAACTGAAACGTAAAACAAAATACTGCCTTGGCAACTAACTGAAATAAGCCAAGTTAAGATATTACAATTAGGACAAGTAAACTCAAATTAATATAGTTAAATCTATATAGTTAAAACTTAAAAAAATAAATATAAACGTTTTTTTAAATATTAATAAATATTATAACAGCATAATAATAAATACACTAATAAGTACATATTTTCCAGCCTTGCTCAGATTTTTTAAAAACTTTTAATCCGTCATGCTTAAGACCAAAAATTACATCATCTTCAGAATTTAAACAAACAAGCAAATCCAGAAGATTAAAAGCAGACAAGTTAGAGTGTAGTTCACTACTGTTGTCATTTATTCAAATAAAAGCATTTGTAATACAATGTTCATGGCTATGTGAGAGGAAAACTGAATGTGTATCATTTCAGTAATATCCTGCATACAGAAATAACAACATCAGCATATTACGATAATGTACATAAATAATGACCAGGACTAAACTCTCACTCAACAAGTATGGTTTCTATGTCGATGCAAGTAACACAAAGATGTACATAACGCACCTAAAATCACAACAGTCTGTAATATTCTTATTATATGCTTTTCTTTTGACTATGCCATATCAGTGCATTCCATTCCATTGGTCTTTGTAAAAGTTGACATAATATTTTACTAATTTATGTATTAAATCTATGGAAAAATAAATGATTACAGCCAAAGCTCAAAGACAGGTAATATATACATCTGGTTCATGCTTGACTTACACAAAAAGAAACAAATCAAACATGTACAAAACCAAGAAAAAGAACAATTGTAAAAAAAAAAGTATAAATACATATTTATAATAATAAAATGAAACCTGATCCAAACCCAAAGAACAACGTGAAAGCTATCTCTGACTTTACTTCTCTTAATGTGAAGAAAATAAAACATTTAGCCATTAAAAAATACAGCTAAAGTTTGACACATAGAACAGAGGGGCGGAGTTTTGATTTTGCCCCACCCACAATGCAGAGTCAATGTAGCTTCAGCGACGGAACAAAACCCAGCTGTTGATAAGCCAGAAAGCTACAGTGAGAGAATACATGATCATTTCTCGCTTGACTCTCTCTTTGTTCTCCTCCTCCAAGAGCTGCAAACGCCGGTTCAGCTTGACGATCTGTAATGACAAGAAATCAAAGGAATGAATAAACCCGACATCAATCAGATCAAGTCATTTTTCTGAAATAAATTAATACTTTTATTCAGCAGGGATGCATTCAATTGAGTAAAGTCATTTATAAAATGTTAAATAAATAAACAATGTTCTTTGAATTTTTACGTTAATCAAAGAATCCTGGAAATAAAACGTATCACGGTTTCCGCACAAATATTCATCCGCACTACTGTTTTTAACATTGATAATAATACAAATGTTTCTTAAGGCACCAAATCAGCATATTAGAATGATTTCTGAAGGATCACGTGACTCTGAAGACCGGAGTAATGATGCTGAAAATTCAACTTTGCCATCACAGGAACTGTTTTCTACCGTTTTGTATCAAATAAATGCTTTCTTGGTGAGCCTAAGAGACTTCTTTCAAAACATTTGAAAGGTAGTGTTTATAAAATGCGTCTTAATTCTACTTTTACATGTATTTTTTAAACTCTGTACAATATGAAAGAGCAGAATAATACCTGTCTGCGTAGAGAGGTGGCGTCCACAACAGCCATGTCGTCTGCTCCTCCCTCCAGAGTCGAGTCCAGTGTGGCCAGGGCATGCCTGTCAAAAACATTATTTCATTCATAAGATTCTGAGATTGAATTGAGAGGATAGAGAGAAAAACAGATGAGAGGGAAGAGAGGAGAGGAAGTTACCTGTTGTCATGCTGGGGGTTAGAGAGGGTCGAACCCCCTCTAAGAGATGGCTTGCTGAGAAGCGGATAAGGAGAAAGTGAGAGAGGGAAAGGACAAAAGAAGACATAGACAGACAGACAGACAACTTTAATAACATGCACCTCAACTGGTATATAATATGTATATACTGCAGGTGGTCTTTGTCTTATAAACCATGTCAACATTTTCTAATAAAAAAAACCTTGCAAAAGAAATTATGATTTTATGGTAAACCAGCCAAACACAAAATACTCATTTTAGTCTCATTCTCAGACAGTGGTTTTACACAAACCTACAGTTGAGTTTAGTGTCTGTCAGTGGAATTGAAGTTAATGCCATTCTGAAAGCTACTAATGAGAAGCCAAGCAGGTCACAGGGCACAGGAAATGAGCTCATGAATACCAACTGTGCAGGTATTCACAGAAACCAATATTAAAGGAATGTTCTGTATTCAATTTAAGGCTGTTTCAAGTCACAGCATCTGTGGCATAATACCGCTTACCAAAGAGAAAACAAAACAACCGTTTTAAACAATGATAATAAATGTTTCTATAGCAGTTAAAATAATTTCTGAAGGATCACATGGCACTGAAGACTGGAGTAATGATGCAAGAAATTCAGCTTAAATTACATTTGCAAATTAATTACATCACAGCAATAGATTACATTTTAAAATATGTTACAAAAACAGTTACTTCAAATTGTAATAATATTTCAAATTTGACTGTTTACTGTATTTTTTATCAAATAAATGTGTGTGTCTGTATATATTTTAAGGAATAATATAGTAGTATAATATAATAAGTTTTCATGTAACCACAATACAGCTGTTATTTTTTCTTAATTTAAATAAAATGATAAAAAGTATATTTTTAAAGGCAATCATGCCACAAATGCTGTCAATACAGATTAAACTTGTAAAGAACACAAAGATTTCTTTATAAACTATACAGCAATGCCACAAACTACTTTAACTAAATTTAACTGAAATCTAAAAGCTCAGGGGAAAAAACTAAGGAATCCAACAAAAGAGAGAGAAATACAATCTTGTGCACATTTCTACTCATGCTAAACATAAAACCCCAAACCGAGAGTCTGAGAAAGCAGTGTGTCCACATCCAACAGCAAACAACACAGAGATAAAGCGGCCGTTTAATGAACTTCCTCATCACACTTTAATATGTAGGGTTTTGTGTTTTGCAGTTGAAAAGAGAATTGTTTGTCTGTCAGTGCATTTTCTCTCCATATCAGTTTGTTATCAGTATGACACGTCAGTCGTAGAGGACTTTGTTACTGGATTAATTTGATTAGTTAATCGGTGAAGCAACAGCTAATTTAAGTCAGTCTATCAGGGCAGATTCAGGGGTCTGATGTCAAAGGTCACCTGCGCTGGTTCTCATCCAGGACCTCCAGGACCTGCTGGTAGGCCCGACGTGTGGTGGACTGGATGAAGGTAAGGACGCCGCGGGTGCTGAAGAGGTTATAGCCATCGTCGGCACCACCGAAAGGAGCCATAGTGCGCAATGCAGCAGCGGGGGAGGAAGTTATACTGACCGAACCACAAAGAGAGAGAGAGAGAGAGAGAGAGAGAGAGAGAGAGAAAGAGAGAGAGAGAATGAGAGAGAAAGAGGGGCAACGAAAGAACAAGAGAGGAAAAGTAGAAGATACAAGTGAGAGAGAAAGTCAAACAAATTTTAGGTTTCAGAAAGAAGGAAATAAAGGGAGAAAGAATGAAATAGAAGTCGGAGGAAGAAAATAAAAGACTGCAGCAGATGGGCACAAGCCTCACCGTATACACAAAAGGTTCACAAGCCCAATACAAGCCCTTCAACAAGCAAACTCTCATGGTTTAACAACACAAACACACAAAGCAGATCTGAAACGTCTGAACTCACATCAGACTAACGATGAGGCTGTTTACTGAACCATAGGATCCATCTATTCTACACTAATCCAGACGGACACAACGTAAAAAGATCTGCTTTAAAAACAGTGCACATCAAAAACAGCTCAGGTATTTGTCAGGTGAATCTCATGTCCAGGTCACATTTCACCAAGCCCAGAAAAATAGTTTATTATTAATTAAGCACAATCGTTCATACTGCATGCATGCTTACTTTTTTGTTATATAATCTCTATAAAATAAAGGTTTTATACTGCAATAATATCAATTGTTTTATTAAAAAAATATTGATCATATATACATTTTGTTATTGTATAGTACAATAATATTTTTATATTATATCCTTGAATAGTTTAGCATAATGTTTTAGCATCACAGTAATGAGAGTAAGATGTATTTATTAAATTAATTAGGTCATGAAAAAAAACTATAAAATTATAATGGTTTAAAAAATAAGCTTCATTTTTCTTTAAGCTAATTTTAATGAGTTCTTCCGTGTAAGGTAAAATAAGACTTGAACATGTTCTTGACGGGTTTTTTGTAATAAACAAGTTTATTGATAATGTTGTGTACTTTTAATTAATATAATACATTTTGTTTATTGTTATTGTTTTAGTTAATATCGTTAAATAATTAAATACACTACAATTCAAAAGTTCAGGGTTGGGGATTTTATGTTTGAGTCTCTTATATACATGCTCTCCAAATTCAGTAATGAAATATTTTTACAATTTAAAACAGCTATTGTCACATGATCCTTAAGAAATCATTTTAATATGCTGATTATTATCAATGTTGTAAACACTTGTACTGCCTAATATTATCCTAGAAACTGTGATACTTTTGTTTGAGGATTCTTTGATAAATAGAACATAGTTTTTTCAAAATAAAAATCTTTTGTATCAAATATTTTTTACAGTCACTTTTGATAAATTCAATGCATCATTTCTTAATAAAATGATTCATCTCTTATGTACTGATCCTAAACTTCTAAAACGTTAGAGTGCATATGTTATCTTATCTAAATTAAGAGTAAAATTTGATAAAACAGTTTGGCTGATGGACGTGACGCAATAAGATTAGTAGCAGAAGCTGTGCTATTCTTCTTTTTATTGGGGTCTAGAAAAGAAAAAGAGATGCTGGTCAACGCTGGGTTTACATACTTTTACTGACAGCCCAGCCAATCAGAAAACACCATGTCAAAGAATGACTGATCTGTTTTTTTAAGTACAAACCCTCCGTGTGAACAGCTTCTCATTGCCAGGAGTGGCCATTCATTAGAATAGAATAGAGAACAATAGAGTAGAATAGAGCTGTCAAGCAGTCATGAGAAATTGACTGACAAAGCAACTCTAAACTACATTGAGCAATATCACAAGTTGTGATAAAATTGGTCTCGACCATGACTGACAATTGTGATCGCTCCACTCCTGTACATGCAATAACATGCACTGAGGTAAAAAAAAAGAAGAAGCACAAAAGCCAAACTGAAAGGGCTTGAAACTAAACAATATACATGCATGGTTCTAACTCACCCCCTTTGAGTCAGCATCATGGAGGGAGAAAGAGACACCAGGGAGGAGGAAAAAACATATAACGGAGTGAGAGGGACAGAGGTGAAACGAAAGTACGTATGCGTGTGTATTCGTGGCTTAGCACTCACATGGAGTCGTTTCTGGCGAGCTGGCTGTTGTGAAGCGGACCGGTGTTCTCGCTGACCGAGCGCTCTCTACGTGTCCTGGATTGCGTTCGCACCTGTGTGAAGAAGAGAGAACAAAAGTGAACAGGTGTTCCTCATTTTACTAAACCCAAGCTGACACACTGTTGTACTTTTTTAGTGACGTTCATTACCGGACACATTTACACAGTTTCCTTCATGCTAAATTTGGTCTGTCCCACTTACTTCTTCACTGGGCTGACTGGTGGAGCGCAGATGCTCCATTTCGAGGAAGTCGATGGGCCTTTCGTTGAGTGTCAGGACCCGAGGTGGTGTCTTGAGGGACAGTGTTGACTCCAGTGTGGTGGATTGGATGAGGTCTAGATCTCTGGGAAACTGCATGTCATCACGGTCTCCTAAAAAGGAAGATTGAGCAAATGATCAGTTATTCAACTCTTTGACAAATGGTCAGCAAAAGAAATTGACAAAACATGACTTTTGTTTTTATGTAAAACCCAAAAGAAGATATTCTGAAGAACTGTTTTTTGTATTTATTTATACAATTATTAATTATGTATTTTTGGGTCGAAGACAACATTTGATTGTCTAGACAAAAAAAAACACAAGGAATATTTTTTTAAAATATATATATATATTTTTCGTATCTCAGGAAAAAAGTCATACAGGTTTGGAACGACATGAGGGAGAGTAAATAAATACAGAATTAATATTTTTTGGGTGTTATTTGATTGTGTGTAATATAGTGTAATATAATGCTGCAAGGATGACATTTCTGTAGGCCATATCCAGTTCGTTCGTTTACAGCCATTTATATGTTTATCTTTTTATTTCTGGTGTTTGTATTTAGATTTCAAAAGTCATATAAGTTGTGCCAGGGCTGAGTTTCCCAAAAGCATCGTAAGCCTAAATTGACCATAGAACTAGTTGTCACCAATGGAGTTATGATCAATTTATGATTATGATGCTTTTGGGAAACGCAGCCCAGACCTGGCCTACAAAAATACATCATCACTGCACTATATCCCACTGTAAAGTGCAAACAAAGATCTTCCCATCTCGTACCCATCACCATGATTCTCTCGGGAACCTGCATCATCGCCGTGTGGTGCGTCTCATGCTCTGGAAGTTCCTGGTCTTCAGTCTCATACGGAGCCACTTTGAGCTGCTCAGGAATACGCATTCTCTGACTGATGCCCTCTGTGTACTCCAGCTCATAGTGGATCCGGTTCATCTCCGCCATGTCAGCTGCGGGAGAGGGGAACGCCGCTCCATTCATCTACAGGGAAAGAGGAGGAGGGCTGAGATGTGATGATGATTAGGACCTAAACAAGTCAATCTAAAAGGAATGTGCACATAATTCCTATTGGAATTGTATCATATATTGAAATCAATCGAATGGGATCACATAGAAGTCCTCTAAGAATCAAATACAATTTTAATGGATGCACAAAATGTTTTGATATTTTCTTCATTTAATTCCTTCTTGTACTGTAATGAAACAGTTTCATGTCAGGACAGCTGAAAGAAACCAGGGCTGCGCATCACAAAAGCTTCGTAGATCGTAGATCGCCACTAATTGTCTCTACCATAGACTTTAAAAAAGATGGACGACGCTTCCTTCCACTATAGAAAAGTGAAGCGAATACATCTCAGTATGGCTGCTGCCATCTTGAGTAAATGACCTGCCCTGCTTTTCTATGACAAAAGCGATGCAATTCACACTATTTACTTTAATACATTTGAATGAATGAGAAACAGGTGAATAAAGACTGACAATCATTGTTTAATGTTCAGAGATTATTATTTCAAGACACGTACACGTTTTGTTGAACCATTTTGGCTCGGTTATGTGGGCCATCCCAGGCATGGTTACAATATGTTCAGTCAAATTCAAAAATCAGATTACTTTTAATTACTAAAAAACACCATTTTATTTAAAATAAATAATGTTATTTTATTGAGAAAATATTTTAGTTTGTCTTGTATATTTTTTTCATAAGATCAGATCACATTTTAAGCAGTCATATGGTCATGTTACAACGTGCCCCTCAGCAGTTACAATGTACCTCACCTACGGGGCATGTTGTCACATTTCACTTCCAATTTTTGAAGGTAAATACAGAAACACATATACACTGTATTTATGAAACAAAGCAACATATTTGTACCAGACAAGTGTGAAATTGCTGTGGATAAAAAATATATACTCTGAACACGAAGTGGAGTTGCACTGTAAGCTTGGTTGTGTGGTAGCTAAATAATACAATTTATGTAATATTGATAAATAACCAATAACTATCCTGCCCAGATCCTCAAGCTAAAATGAAGCACAGAAAGGAAAGCAGCCGTCATCTGTATCTTGTGGTTGGATCATGAGATCAACTATTTCAGGAAGCAAAATCACACTAAATACACTGGCTGCTCCAATGTGTAATCTCTTAGTAAGCACGCCGACTGAATGCTATTGTGGATTGTGTTTTAGAAAGTCAGCCAACAAAAACAACAACAATATGGGCGGGTTTGGTTTCATTGATGCTGGATACAAGGCAGCATTGACAGCAGCTGTAACGCTACTACAGTAGAAGCACTTGTAATATTTTGTTTTGAATATTTGTGTGGATCAATTCAAAACAAGCAGAAAATACATAAGGTTAAGTACTTTAATGCGTCATATTTAGCCCGTAAACACTGTGGAAATAGATGATGAGCACATCAGGGCCCCAGAGTACATCAATGACAGCTGATAAAGGGCCAAAGCATGACCGAAAACCACATCACAAATCTTTCAGACATACCTTCACCGAGATCAGATCCGCCGACCGATTAGACACGGTAAAGTGAAATGCTGTCGTAAACCGATTACTATGTGCTTTTTTTAGAAATAGGGAATCATCCCGCAGTACAGCACACAGACCAGATCAACCCAGACCTGCGTGAAGCTGGCGGACGCTGTTTGAATCGGAAGAGCGTAGGTTTGATTTCAAAATAAAAGTCTTTCAGTGTGTAATTTACTGTAAAACTCTTCTGGAGAAAGTTTGTTAATTATCAGTCTATAAATCATTTTCAGTTTGAGTTCATTTTGGGTTGCATTCCCTCAGTCAAAAAAACAAAACAAGGAAATACACAAATTACAACTGTGACGAAAACGTCTCGAAACAATTATTTAATAAGTATTTATGTTAAAGTTGACTTTTTGATTAACTGTTGCATTAAAAATCATGATCCACCAACTGATTAGACGCGTTAAGTTGTGGCAGGCTATATTTTCTGTTACTTCACATGCAATAATGTCTTAAGAATAAAACCTAATTGTTTTTTTATTGTGGTAGTACAAAAGCAAAAGGATATTCACAAATGTAAAACAGAATTTGAGAGAAACAACAGCAATGTTATGGGCGTCGTGTTTCCATCGTGGCCCCTAGCGGTTGCGCGCGCTGCAGTGTGCTTGGAAGAGCGCTGAGCGATTGTCCAGTCTGTCTCAACGAGCTCCCAGTTGAGGATACTAGCTCCAGGACTATAGGATGCTCGATGCAAGGAGACAATCTTTAGTGCTTTCATAAAGTTATATTATCTACAGCACCTTGCTCGTGTATAATGAAGTGATCGGACACTGTAAGTGGACGGTGGGCCCCTGAAACCTGCTGACCACAAGCCCTGAATAGTGTTTGCTGCATGTGGATGCTGTGAACGATGTGCTGCTCCGTGGCGCTTCTGCTCTGCTGTGTGATCATGTCTCTGAACGGCGCAGCATCACTGAACCTGCAGCCAGACATGTGAGTCATATTATAGTTTTTTTGTCATGTTTTTTTGGTCGCAAAAGTCGTATACGGGAAATTCTTATCTGAAACGTAATTACAACATGTGTAGGCTACAACAAAACGGTGTTTTATCTAAAAGAAAACACTTTAGAATGACTTTAATTAATAACATTGATGTTGTTATAGGCTATAATAACGACAATTAATGTGCATTCAAATTACAAGAAATGTCTTGACGTTTTAATTAGCCTAATATAAATGTTCATTTTCACATATAACATGCATGATATTTTTCAGTGATTAAAGTTGTTGTTAGTTATTAAAGTACTTACTACTGGTTAAATAGTAGCCTAAATGTGTCACCAGTGTTTCTAAGAAAATGTAACATCAACTGAAAGCATTTCTCTTATGAAATGTTTATCTGCGAGGCGTTTTAAAAACAATAATAGTTAATTCAGTTTCTTACCGTTAGATCTTTATTATAGCACAATAAATGGGAAGGTTCACCTATAGGTCTAATGAATGAAATAAGGCGTTATTTCTGTAGTTATTTAATTGCTCTCTAGGTGTCGCCAAAAGCGCCATTGAGTCCATTTGAATTATATTCAAACATACAGGTAAATGATCATTAAATAAATGAATTTATTCCGTTATACTCTTGATAATCATATTTTTAACTTGTATGTATCACCTAAACATCAAATTCACTTAAACTTTGCCCTGTAAGAGTTTGTAAATATGTAAAGCGTGACTGAGGCCAGTGAATCTACGCATCCCTGAGTCTCTGACCCACTGGCTCCAGGGCTGATCCGGTGTGTGACTGTGCCGTTTATCTGCAAGCCCCCTAATTAACTCAGGTCAGGATGTGTTGTATTAAGCCCAGATGGTCATAGGAAGCAACCTGAGAGAACATGACCCTGTGATACACAGCCCAGACTCACCAAACTCAATTCAAGAATTTAAGAAGCAGACTATATCACAGATGGATTATAACAAATCATTCTACAATATCCTGATTTATTTATGAAGGTGAAACACATTCCCAGTGATTTTCCATACTCTGAGCTGTGGATAGGTGCTCTAACCTCTGGACAACCATAAGGTTTAAATCAACGAACAGCTTAATTCTGACAGATATGGATGTATGTAGAAGTGAAGGAAAGTTGAGTGTGTATGTACTTATACTTTAGAACCAAAATGATCCCCAAAATGGTCTGATTGTCAGAAAACCTCCCTTTGGAAATATTCAGGTATATTTTAAATTGGAAATTGTGTTTATAAATTAAAGCATATCTTGTTTGAATTCTAAAAAATACAATCTTTTGGCAGTAGGATTTGGCTTAATCTATAGCACTCTTATTTGATTATTTATCAGTATTCAATACTTTGAATGTCACTAGTTAAATGTGTGTGTTGGTGCAAATGATCATTTGGATCCTGAACATGTGGTTCAGCGTGTTCTTGGAGCATCAGACTTTACAAGCTGTGAGAACATTGTGTCAACATCCTAAAACGAGTTCTTTCCGCAGCCACAAGAGCAGACTGTTGATTATTTTCTCAATGGCTCATAGTGCCATTGCATGATCAGAGCCCAACTCATTAAAGTTTTTCTACATATCAGTGACATAATAAACAAATTCAGAACATCAAGACCCAGCACAGATATAAATGCTCCTTTTACTCTAACTCAACTTTCCCTTTGTCCTCACTGTTTAGGCATACTCTCAGCTGACAACTAAAGGGTGCACATATGTTGAGTCCAAGGCTCTGTCTTAAATAAGGCTTTTTTTCATGTTGCTGCATGCTTAGTTCATGATGTTACTCACGACCGTCACCTATGTGCAATTCATTTATCCTTGATTTGCCCCATTGGTCTGGATTTCACAGGAAACTGCTATCCAACAATCCATGCAACATTACATAACCAAACGGAGAAGACCGAAATATGACCCATTTGAGACAGAAATATAAAATGTGATCCATTTGAGACAGAAGACTATGATGGGTCTTAAAGAAAATTCAACCAACAGTGAAAATTAGATGAAAATGTACTTATTCTCAGCCATCCAATATGTAAATGGGTTTGGTTCTTGATTAGAACATATTTGGAGAAATGTAGCATTCACCAACGAATCGTCTGTAGTGAATGGGTGCCAAATCTGTTCCAATGAAGAAACAAACTCATCTACATCTGATGGTCTAAGGGTGAGTAAACTGTCAGCAAATTTGTATTTTTGGGTGAACTATTCTTTTAAGTTGTCTGGGCATAGTATAATGTTCACTCTTTCTCAGGCTGAATGTGTGTGAGGAGCAGGAGATGTCTATGCTGGGGGTGAAGCTACCTTGCGTTCAGGCGTTTACACGTATGGTGAAGGTGTGGAAACAGGGCTGCTCTTCTCAGCGCTGGTGCATGGGCTACGAGAGGAGGTGAGACACTCAAACAACAACTGTTGACTTTGTTTCCCTGTTTAAACTATTGGCCCTTAAACCATTGCCTCTTATGATTATTTTCCCCTAAGCAATTATCTTTTAGGTCAGAATCAGTGGCTTTTAGGAGATTTACTCTGCTTCCATTTAGTAGAGTCAAATTTGGCAACTACAACAGCAGATGCTTTCCAATGACTTAAATACACCGATTTCTAGGAACACTTTTCTGAAAATCTTAAGAGACTAGCAGACATTAGGGATTTGATAGGAGGTCTAATAACCAACCATTGGCCCTCTGAAAACAGAACACTTTTGCTTTCATCTGGCATACTAAAATACTGACCATGTTATGACCTAGCTATGAAAATGTGGCCAAGCATAGTAACTATAACAACACTGAAACTGAAGAAAAATAGCTTAAAAGTTGCATTTTTTAAATCTGAGCACAGGTAACATCTGTCACAGGAAAGAGACCATTCTGAAAGAGATGTTTCACAGCTGAACTAACAATGTCAAAATTGTAAAAAGATTAAATAAGAAAATTAAACCAACTAATTACATAAATGTGATTACAATGATAAATAAAAAAATGATTTGATTAATACATAAATACTAAATAAGTACAATACTGAGTAGAAAAAAACATACGGTAATGCAATAGAAACTAAATATTTTCCAAACAATAGCTCTTTTAAAAACATTTATAATATTACCTTTTCGGTGTCAGTGAACATTTCAAATATCATCAAATTTGACGGTTCCTATCTGGACCAGAGCTGATAGCACAGTGAAAAATCTTGGATCTTGTGAACTCGTTTAACAACAGATTCATCGAATAGATTCGCCTCAAACAAACGACTCGTTCACGAATCGCGCATGTTCAAACTGAACGCAATATTGTGTCCCATTACGCTATTTTTAAATGCGTAGGACTGAAGTCTGACTATTTTTCCTCGTTTTGCTGCTCTTCAGTGTTTTTGCGCATTATGAACACGGTTTTATAACGTCTTACCAGAAGTTCAGAAATCTGAAGAGTCAGAAAAGCATCACGAGCGTTTACAGTAACAACTGTATCATTTGTCAGGTATTCCTATTATTACGTTATTTCCGGAGCATAAAATAAAAGCCTAAATATCTTCTGCTTTCAAATATTTTTGGTCCATATTGTGTTCATGTAATATTTTCAGTGATATGCAGGTCTCATTTTTCATCATCTTTTTAGGTCAATGGGCCTATATCAGTATCTTCATAGTTCTCTCTTTCTCCCCCTCTCTGTCCCAGGACAGGGTATTATACAGTGTATAAGCAGGCATACAGTATGGAGATGCAAACTGTCTACAGGTGCTGCCCAGGGTGGATGCAGAGAGGGGAAGAGAGAGGCTGTCTACATAGTGAGTATCATGACACTACTGTACGTGTGTGTTGTGGATCAAGGTTTCTGAATAGTTTGTGTTATCCACAGGAGTGTGTTCCTCTGGCACATGCTTTAACGGAGGGAAGTGCTCTGAGACGGGTGATCAGCTTTGCCAGTGTCCGGAAGGGTTCGAGGGAATGCGCTGCCAATATGGTGAGTGTTTAGTGCATGGTTGAATGGGTTGACGTTTCTGATATCTTAAATGAAAGGGTTCTGTTTTAGATTTGTTGCTTCTTGGATCAGGCTATGTGCATTAATGCATACACACTCTGTCCACCACCTGTGAGTGCAGAGGGAGTTCTCACAGGCAAACATCACTTTGGTTTCTCACTTATCTCTCCCTCTCTCAGTTTGTTTTGACAGTACATGTGAGGTTTTCACACTGTGAGGTGTCGAATGAGGCAGAATGTGTTCATCTAAACATATCAAATGTCTGGTGTCAGTATTTTGGTGTTCTTTTTTTAAAGAAACTAAAAAAAAAAATTCAGCAAGGCCGCATTAAATTGATTAAAACTGACAGTAAATACATATATAATGTTACAAATGAATGCTACTCTTTTAAACCTTCTATTAATCAAAGAATCCTCAAATAAATGTCTCACTGTTTCCACAAAAAATATGAAGCAGCACAACTGTTTTCAACGTTGTTAATAATAAGAAATGTTTCTTGAGCAGCAAAGCAGCATGTTAGAAGGATTTCTGAATGATCACGTGACACTGATGAGTTATGACTGCTGAAAATTGCCATCACAGGAATAAATTCACTTTTAAAATATATTAAAACAGAAAACAGCTGTTTTAAATAGTAATCATATTTCACAATGATAAGCCTATTTTACCTTGCTAAACATAAAATAATTTTTTCAGAAATATTTAAAAATCTTACTGACCCCCATGTTAGTGTATTTGTAAAGAAAAAGACTCTATTTTGCTTGTATAACAGCAGAGCCTTTGAAAACTGAAGCCACCTCACACACAGTAGTATGTGAATGAGATTTCGTGTTCTTGTCTTAACAGTAAACCTTAAAGTTTAGTCAGTGAGTTTTTTGTGTGCTCTGTCTAAAGCAGCTTTCCTCCTACGGTTTTATGCTGAGATGGCAGTTTGCGCTCCTAAAATGCTCTCTCAGAATTTCTAAAATTAAAATGTTCTACTTCAAGTCCGTAACGCAGAAGGCTGATGGCTAAACAGTGCGGAGGGGAAATGACTGTGATGAAAAATGTATTTTCCATGTTGGACTGGTAAACCTATTAAGCTCATTTGACTGTGAGACTGTGTTTATATGCATGTGGAAGAATGTTTTTACAGTGCTCTCTTTCAGGAGACATATCACTACCACTGTAGCTCAGGACGTGCTGCAGCTCAGCTCACTATTCAAAGAATAAGAAAAATGTAAGATATCTAGTTTACCCTCATTTTACTCCAAACCTGTATGACTTACTTTCTTCCATGGAGCAAAAAAGGAGAAGTTAGGCAGAATGTTCATGATGCTCTTAAAAGTGGATTGTAACCAGGAGCTGTTAAACTCAAAAAAAGATATGTATAGATTACTTTTATGGTCCTTTCATTGTGCTCTTTTATCATATTTGGAGCTTGACAGCTATTGATGTTTTCAATGTATAGGAACGAGCAATGTGAACATTGTTTAATATAAATCCTTTTATGTTCCACATAAGAAAAAATGGCATATGAGTATATAATAACATAATTTTACTAGGAAAGCATAAACATTTTGGATAAAAGTGTCTGTCAAATACAAAAATTTAATTACTAGTCATAGACCTCATTGATCTAAGCCTATGCTCCTCTATAGCCTATGTTTATGAGTGAAAAAAGCCTTATTTGTGGATAATTTTGGCAATGTTCACTCAAAAATTTAGGTCCGTAAGCTCAGATCATTGAAGCCAATGATCAGTCAGTTCCAAAAATAAATGCAAAAGACAATATTTGGAAATAATATAGCATAATTAGGCATTTCCAATATTTGTTTTTTGCAAAAAAATAACAAGTGTAACAAGGTGAGGAAAAAAAATCCACAAATATTATAAAAATTTATTGTTATATCCTAAGTGAGCAAAATCAGTAAATATTAGTCCAATGCAAAAACATTAACTAGCATTTTGGTAAAAAGAAAATCCTCTCCAGGTCAAAATGACACAACTTGAGGGTGAAGAACATGTTTTTCATCCTTAAAAGTATTAACATTGCAAATGTAAACACTCACACCTGTGCCTTAGAGGTATATATTTTCACTTATGCTGTTTTTTTGCACTTCAATAGTTCATGAAATGAATGGCAAACCACAGCGTGAGGTGTGATTGAGATCTGAAACTCTAAAGGACACACATGTGAAATGACTGGGCTCTGAGCCGACAGTGTCATTCCACTGTTTAGTATACGTGTCGTTCTACTAAACAACAGTGTCTTCCTGATGGAGAGTCGTGGGAAACAAGCTCTTCACTGTCCATTACTGTCCAGGTTTACAACATGTGCTGAGCAGACAGTGTTTAAAGATGTGTCTGTTTGAGTTTGAGGGTTTCCTGTCCCCCCCCTCATCTTGTTTGCCCTGTAGTGGAGTTAAGAGTTACAACCCCATGGAGCGTCCTGACTCTACACACTTTCTTTGAATACTTCAGCAGACTGAGGAGTTCAAGAGGTCCTGATCCCCAAACAGCTTATTTAGGCACCCCGTTAAACTGGGTCACATTTCTTACATTCTTTGTATGAAGACACACAGACATCTATATATTATATTTTTCTATTTCTTTCTACTTTTTTACCATTCCAGTAGACCCAACCTCACTGTATTTAATGCAAAACGACATTTTCAACACATTTAAAAATCCTGTCATCATTTACTCAGCCTTATTTTGCTCCAGACCTTTATGACTTTATTTCGTCTGTGGAGCACAGAATAATATGTTGTTGTTTTGGACCCCATTGACTTTAATTCTATGGACAAAAGAAATGCAAACATTCCTCAAAATATCTTCTTTTGTTTTCCACTGGATTTAACTATGATAATGTCCATAATGTTACAAATGGTTCTTGAACTGAAACGTTCTTTGGGGAACCCAAAATTATTCTTCTATGCAACTATAATTACAAAACCCCCTTTTGGAACTTGTTAGCCAATATTGTTTTTCCCCATATGCATGGCTTTGATTATGTCAGCAGAAAAGAAAAGTCATTTCAGAGCTGGAAAAGATTTTTCTTCAGAGTAAGATGTCCTGATCAATCATGCACAACGAGACCAACATTTACAGTATTTACAGTATTAAGAAAGAGTCGATTGTTTTTCCATTCTGGTCTTTATCCTTCAGTGCAGTCATCTACTCTAAACTAAGACATGAAATGTTCTGATCCAGCACAAATATGTGTATGCAAACTTTGACTGAGCGGAATGTAAATTATGATTGAGGTCCTCGGATAAATGTACAGGCTGTTCAAAAGCTTGCTTATCCAGGACAGCTATCCCTTTTAGTTTAATGAACTCGTACTGACATGCTGGTTTGGTGAGAAACTCAAATTTGAACACAGGCTTCACTGCTGCAGGACGCTCTGGCAGACACGGGCTGTTGAAACGGAAATTCGGTTTGAAGGATTATTGAAAAGCAAAACACTGGCAATGAAATCACTGGCATTGAAAACAGAGACCTTGTGAGTGAGGAGTGAGTTTCCCGATCTACAGTAGGTGACATCTTCTTGTTGTTGAGATGGGTTCGATAATGCAGCGAGTCTGGCATCTTTCAAACGTTTTTCCAGTGAGAAGTTGAGAAAATGAACCTAGCGTCTCCACTCAGCAGGTGATCCCAGCTGAGAGACAGAGAAACCAAATCCTGCTGTGGAGAAACAGGAACCTGTTGTGTGTGTGCTGGAAACACAAAACCCTTTGGACTTCTAAGATCTGTTTTTATACAGTATCAGCTTTCAATATTCAGTGTTGTAAAATATGAGTTATTAAAGGAAAATTATGTTGCTGTTTAATGGTTCATGACTAAATTGGACTTTCAATATAATCTTTGTCTTAGATGTTTCTACTAAATTCCTTGGAGACATAAATATATATAAAAATGAGACACAAATTGTTGACATACAAAAAGAGCGGAGAGCTATAAAATGGATCGTGGGTGCATATAGTGCAGATACTATATTGAGAAAGTTTGCATTTATGTTGAAATTGACTGAGCCCAGTTTGAGATATTATTTAAATTTCTTTTGAAAATCTAGAGGTCTGCTGGATATTATTTGTTTATGATATTATATTCTACAATTCCAGTTTTTTGTAATTAATCAAAGGTTACAGTAAACACATTAATAATATTTCAAATCTATTGTGTTCTTTCAAACTTTTCTATCATCAAAAAAATCCTGAAATAAAATGTATCATGATTTCCACAAAGAATATAAAGCTGCACAACTGTTTTCAACATTAATAATAATGAGATGAAGAGTTCAGATGCAAAAGCCTCTAAGTGCCGTCTGAAATTTTCTTCTAAAATGAGCATTTTTATCAGGCTCCTATATTTGTTTAGTTATTTCACTTCAATTGCATAGAAAAGGACCTATACGTTGCTATAAGAGAAAAATACTGAACCATAGGAGCCATATAAAAGTGCTAATTTTAGAAGAAAATCTCAGATGCCATTTAGAGGATTTTGCATCTGAAGTCTTCAGATATGTTTCTTCATATCAGCATATTAAAATGATTTCATGAAGGATAGTGTGTCACTGAAGACTGGAGTAATGGCTGCAGTTAATTGTAATACTATTTCACAATATTACTGTTGTTACTGTATTTTGATCAGATAAATGCAGGCTTGGTGAGCATAAGAGACTTACTGACCCCACATATTGAATGGCATTTGAAATAATGGTATTTGAAACAAATATGATTCCCAGAAATGCTGTCGTCTGTAAAGTAGACACTTGCAATTTAATATTTGATAGAATACAGAAACATCCTGTTGGTAGCTGTATACTGACCATCTGTTAATTGCGGAAACATGTAATTAATGTGCAAATGCTTGCCAGATGTTTTACAGTCTATTGCTGGATGAAAAGAAGTCATGCTTGAATGTGAGGCCTGGATTGAATATGTGTGTTTATGTAGGATAATACAGGGCCAAGTGCAGTGATCTGTGCGATCTCTGTACAACAGAAGACACGTGCCTCTACATGCTGAGACAAAGCGGCTGGATAACCAAAACTATCTTCTCTGATAGGGCACACAGTTAGCTTCAAGTTTCTAAGGTTTGTAACTACTCTGTCTAAACCATTAAAGAGGATCTCCCAATGAAAGGACAGGGGATATTCCTGAGATACTGCTGCTTTTCCTTGAAGCATTTATAACCCTGAGAGATAACCAAACGACTTTACCATACATTGAGAAAAAGTAGAGAAAAGTAATGCAAGCGTATGAACATACTTTATAAGATTACGTTTCCTTTGAGACTCATTAGTGTATTTAAAATCCAGGACCTAGTGAGCAGCTAGAGTTTATGCCTTAAATGAAAAGGTCGAATAGTGGCAATAATCCTCTTTTCCACATCTGAAAAGAAAATGACACTATGTAGGGACCTTGTGAGGTCTTGTCAGCTGTCGTCTGTTGAACGCATTTGGTGTGCTTCGGCCAAACTGAGATCTCAGGAAAGATAGCTATGGTCATTAGATTTACGCTTCGCTCTGAGCCAGAGTTTATGGCCATCAGTTAATATGTAACACTTCTTAATATTTAAATGGAAATACGTGAATGAATGAATGAATGTATATATATAGTAAAAAATGAAATACATTGAGGGACTCATGGGAAGGGTCTTGAATGGTGGGCCATTTTGACTTGAGGCAATACTAACTGCTTAGAAACATGCTGGTGAGTTTGTGACTGAAAATGTGACTCTCCAGTCACCCCCATGGACACCCCATGTCATCTCAAATGTTCATGTCTTCTTCAGTCGAAAAGAAATTAAGGTTTTTGAGGAAAACATTCCAGGAATTTTATCCATATAGTGGACTTCAATGGCGATCAACGGGTTGAAAGTCCAAATTTCAGATTAATTGCAGCTTCAAAGGACTCCACACGATCCCAGCTTAGGAATAAGAGTCTTATCTAGTGAAACGATCTGTCATTTTCTTAAAAAATAATAATTAAAGAAAAATTGATGTACTTTTAAACCATAAATGCACGTCTTGCACTAGCTCTGCGATGCGCATGCGCAACTTCATGCATTACGTAATCATGTTGGAAAGGTCACGCGTGGTTAGTTTTTCATCTGTGTACTCCAGTTTAAATAGGTACGGTGAAAAACTCCATCTCCTCCAACTTCAAAATCGTCCAACATCACTGGTATTACCTTTTTTTGTAAAGAGTGTTTGATTTAGTCTTTCACGTTTGCTTTGTAAACACTGGGTCGGTACTTCCGCCTATGTCACGTGAAGTTGATCTATCTAATTCCTTGTTATTATTATTATTATTATTATTATTTTCAATGTCTATTTCACTGCCTTTTATGTAAAGCACTTTGAATTACCACTGTGTATGAAAAGTGCTTTATAAATAAACTTGCCTTGCCAAGTGCAAGAAGTGCATTTTTGGTTCAAAAGAATACAAATGTGTTTTTTTTTTAGAAAAATGGTTTCGCTAGATGTTTCCCTTATTCCTTGGCTGAGATCATATAGAGCCCTTTTGAAGCTGCATGGAATTTGAAATTTGGACCTTAAACCCGATGATCGCCATTGAAGTCCACTATATGGAGAAAAATCCTGGAGTGTTTTTCTCAAAACCCCTTAATAAATATAACTTGTTTTAAACTTAAATGTAGCATTTTTATAACACAGTTTATACGCAAGATGCTGTAAAAGACTCAAGATGCAAGTCCATCAGTAAAAACGTCCATTTATTGCATGTTTACATAGAAAATAATGGAAAAACAGTACAGTGCTAAAACTCATTCAACTTCAACAACATTCTTTATGGCATACAATATACAGAAGTTCAGAAAGCTCTTAAAATGACATGAATAATGGCAGAATGTTTACACATTACACAACACAAACTCACAAATTAGTTCAATAATGTTTTAAAATAGTCTTTCCATTTGCTGTTCATTTCCTGTTGTTTGTTATTGATGTTTTTCATCGTTCTATCCTGTTCCTGTTCCTTGTTGCCAGAGCAAGATTAATGACAGAGGTCTGGATACAGAACAAGTCTAGATGTAGAAAGATTTAAATGACAAAGAGAATGATCCCCAGGCGTGAAACATGGAGAACAGAGGCCTAAAGAAGCTAAACAGATGCTTCATGGATGTTTATTCTCAGATGTATTTGTGTCTGTATTTCAGAGTCGGTCCTTATCAAGATGCATTTCAGCCAGTGCAGGCACGTTCTAGTTCTATGAAATTACTTAAAGAGAAAGTTCACCCAAAAAAGACAATTCTTCCATCTTTTACTTACTCTCATGATGCTGCACATCCTCTGTGTAGAGCATCTGTTTACTTCAGACTACAGTACAGATGTTAGACTCAAAGACATCAGACACCTTGATCTGTTTTTGCGGTTGTAAATGCTTTTGCACTATGATTTTGTCTATTTCTCAATCAAGTCTGTTTTAAACACTTAGACACACTTAGATACTGAAAGACATTTAAAGTACTTCCTCTGTCTCTTAAGTCAGATTAAAAGAAACGTGCTGTTCAGAGTAACCCAGGAAAATAATGTCTGTTAAAAAACGAATAATAATAAATGATCTTGCTTTGACTTCCTGTTTGAGCTCTCTAATGGAATAACCAGAGATAGAGCGCGTAACTTCTCAGTACATCTGTAAATCTGTTCTTGTCTTTCCACAGGAAAGATGTTGTCAGTGCTCTATTATGGGATGTTTGCTCAAGGTCAGTGCTGAGCCGTAGAGTCAAATAGGGAGACATGACTCCACAACATCAGAAAGATAGAAAAGCTATGTGTCAAATGAGTCCTGAATCTGAGAATGTATTATAGTGTTTATAATATTAAAGAGTCAGATGTGGAGTTCATCTGGTGATGCTGTGTTGCCTTAGAAACCAAGTGTGGGTGTGGCCTGGATCTTTGTTATGGCGACCCATCCTTGGTTTCTGAGGCTTCACAGAAAAACACATTTTTATTTTAATATGTATTTTTGTATTTTCTTTTTAATATTTTTTAGGCATTTGTGCTTTCACTGTTTCAAACCCATCTCGTGTGTCCTCGATGAGAAGCGGTTAAGTAGAAGGCAGTTGTTTGGAGCAGCTTGGACTTATTACCTGAGTCTGAGTGCTGGTGTGTGTTTGTTTGTGTGCTTCATTTGTTTATGTCTGTTTGATGAGATTTTTTTTAAATGACCGTAAAAGGGGTGAATTTTTAATCAAAATGATCTAACAGCTTGGGTACATAAGCATCTACATTGTTTTCAGTGGAAAAATGACTCAATTTAATGAGTTTGTTGTTGTTGTTGTTTGCATGTTTCCAACAACATGCTCAGTGTTTCTTTCTTTCTTTCTTTTCAGATATAAACGAGTGTGCGGACAGTAACGGAGGATGTGAAGACACGTGCTGTAACACTATTGGCAGTTTTTACTGCAGGTGTCCTGATGGCATGAAACCCGGAGCTGATGGGAAATCCTGCCAAGGTGATTGAACACATCTAGGGCTGAACGAATTTGGAAAATAATCTAATTGCGATTTGTTTTACCAATATTGCGATTGCGATTTAATATGCAATACTTTTTTTAAAGCTCTTTATATTCTGTATTATTCAACAAAGACAAGCAATAAATCATTGCACGTTACTTTAAAAAAAATAATTAGTTATGTTACTTCTCACAAATACTATTAGTTACATCATTATAAAAGAAACTAATTACCAGGGAAAGTAACTATTGTAATATGTCAGATAACTTGAATGCCCCCAATATTAAATATGTTGAATAAAATGGTCACTAAATAGAATAAATTATTATTATAAAACATTGTACACTAATCTACACTATTTAATGTTTATGTGGGACAATTGGTGGTGGATGAGGAGATACCGGCAGTTCTTATAAGCTGAAGAATTCCAAATGAACTCCGTCAGATCAGATCAGACAGATCGCTGTGTCATTGAAGAACTGCGAGAGCTATAAGAGAGAGAACGTCTCCATGCTTTCTCTCATCGTACTTTGATGTCATTCGATCGTAATGCATTACTCTTGCGTGTCACGTGACAGAGTGTAATCAAACTTTTTCATATCGCGATATTATCGCAAATGCAATTAATCGTTCAGCCCTACTCCCATCCATTGAGTTTATTTCATCTTTCTAAAAACACCATTTGAGAAAAGAGCTCGAAGTATTAATATCTACGAGCAGCAGTAAATTAAACCATAAGCTGTATGAATTTTGTCTATTCACCATAAAAAACTCAGACACATTTATGACCAGATCATTAATGCATTAAACTGCCACGATCATAAGTGAGAGTAGTTTTTAAAGCTCTCTGTTAATGATATCCTGGATTCACTTTTTAATCCATCCTGTGATTGTTATTGAACCGGGAGCTTGTGTTTGGCCAGGTTTCATCATGAGGTGAAGAAGGATGTATGATGGGCTTTGTGTGGGCTGTAGTTCCTGAACGTGCTGACAGAGATGCTTTTACATCTGTGTTCATCTCAGCTGTTAGTGTGTAGGTGTGGGAATGATGATCTGGCCTTCTGTGTCAGGTCCTGCTGGACAGGTGTATGAGAGGGACGAAGCGAACACAGAAATACAGTTGCTTTGTTATTATGTAGATCAACTTTGTCAAAACATTTTATGAGAGAAATGAAGAGATATTAAAGACAGGATCCTGTATAATAGATTTAACAGTAATTCGGATGAAGAAATACTAAAGAATGCTAAAATCAGGTTAAATTACTGGAAATAATTTAGCACGTGAATAATTAGTATTGACAAAATGGTGCTTTTGTGAAAGTATGAATAATTCTAGTTCAAATATGTTATTTGAATGATTTCCTCTAGTATCCAGTAAGTTGTTATAAATTAATTACTGGGTAATGAAGTTAGATAGTGTGTGTGTTATGTTTCTTGTAACATGACGTGAGTAAATCTCTCTCTGATGTGGCTGCTCTAGATTTGTGGGGAATTGTCAGATGGCTGTAATTGATTTATTTTGGGTCAAAAGGGTTAATTAGTGCTAATGAACTACATTCAGTAATCCATTCATGGGGCAGGCTGTATGTTAAAGCACTTGACCCACATGACTGCATGCATGTAGGAATCTGTAGGAATTCATCCTGAATTCCTGAAAAAACATTTGCAATCGATCCCAACAATATTGTGCTGTGTGGATTTTGGACAGAGTTCTTTGACAAAGAAGAATGAATATGGATATTATTTGAACATTCACACATGAGTATGTTCAGCAGATGTAATATATTTAATTATGAATGACGGATCAGACATCATTCATCAGCTCTTTGGTTCTAAAACATTTCAGATTTTCTTCTGAAGAAATTTTAGAATCTAGAATTTTCATTTGAACAAAGTTATATTTTTCTTGTGATCTGAAAGGTCAGTTCTGTTCTGACATTATTTGAACATTCACACATGAGTATGTTCAGCAGATGTAATATATCTATTTATGAATGACGGATCAGACATCATTCATCAGCTCTTTGGTTCTACAACATTTCAGATTTTTTTCTGAGAATTTTAGAATCTAGAATTTTCATTTGAACAAAGTTATATTTTTCTTAAAAACCAAAGTAACATCTGAAAGGTCAGTTCTGTTCTGACATCAGCATTAATACGAAATTTACAATAACATCATGTCTGTGTTTTAACAGATAAAGTTCCGGATGCAGTGAAACATGGTTGGTCACCGTTAATCTCCTGCATTTAAGCACATTCCTCACAGTGACAGCTTGACATTTTCTATTTACAACTTATATGTTCTGAACATAGTGCTTTTTTGTGCCTGTTAAAACAGTCAAGAGCCGGATGCAGTGAAACATGGTTGGTCACCGTTAATCTCCTGCAGTACTTATTCCATTCCCACAGTGACAGCTTGACATTTTCTATTTACAACTTATATGTTCTGAACATAGTGCTTTTTGCCAGCTCTAACAAAATGACCATATAATGCTGTAGTATGGTACTTTTTTCTGATTTTATATTAGTACCATGGTATTGCTGTAGTATGGTACTTTTTGGAAGGGCATTGACAAAAGATAAAGGAATTCTCTTACTAGCAGAAAAACAGTAATTTAAATATTCAGAACTATTCTCAGAACCGCATTTGCATTGTTTTTATTAAATATAATATTTATTTACATAATTTTTTGCTTCTTTTTTCTTTATATTTTTAATTTTACAAATAAATAAATGCATTAAAAATATAATTTTAAAGACATAAATGCATTAAAAGACAAACAAGCAAATAAATAAATAAATAGATAAATAAAACAAAGATAAATAAATATAGTCAAAGAAAGAAAGGGTGCCGACCAAACTCGTCAGCCTAATTTAGTACATTTCTTTAGGTGAAGGCTGACCATGTCTCAATTGTTGCATGCTATCCCAACAGATACAGATGAGTGTGAAGAGCTGAATGGTGGTTGTCAGCAGACATGTGTGAACACACTCGGTTCGTACCATTGTGAGTGCAGCGAGGGTTTCCGTATACATGCTGATGCTCACACATGCATAGGTAAGATCATGCATACATGCTCACAAACACACATACATGATGGAGAATCTCTCTCAGTCTTGAATGGCATCTGTTTATCATCTGTAGTGATGCATTCAACAGCAGGCTGCCTAAAACTCCATTAATTCTGCTAGCTCAACAAACAGTGTCAACACAGCAAGAGATCTGGATCTGCCGATCTCATCACCCTAAAACAGCCTTTATCCTGTTTTACTGGAGTCTGGATGTGTCATCACTCTGTGACAGGCCTGGCGATGTCATCACAGTGAGACAACAGCTCTGACCTGTCCCCTAAGACTCCGTAAATCTGCCAACTCAGACACGACATGGAGACATCATCAGTCAGAGAGAGGGAGAGAAGGAATGAGAACCTTCCAAAGCTCTCAATATATATACAAACTCCAAACTGGATTTGATTCAGAGATGTTTTCCCTTTATAATAAAAGTTTTCCAAAAAGAAAATCTGAGTTTGTCATTACAAGATTGCAGATTTTGATGTGCTCTAACTGGGATTTTTATGGTTAGCTAAAACTAAAAGCATAAAAAACATACATGTTACTTAAAATAAAATCAATGTTAACTGTAATCAAATAAAATACCAAACCTAAAAAAAAAAAAAACTTATTTTATTTCAGCTTGTTGCAAAGACAATATTTCTTATTTTTTTCAAGTTGCAGTACTAAAATAAATTAAAAGTAATTAATACAATTTATAAATACTATATAGACATATTAAACAACTAATACAAAAACACAACTAAAATACTAAAACTTTAACTAAAAGTAAAATGAAAATATAAAATTCAATTCAAAATATTTACCAAAACTATAAAAGTATATCAATGATACTAAAATAACACTGGATGGTTCTAGGAGTGTTAGCAAAGCTGTGGTTACTACAACGGGATTGGCCTTGTAGTATATGTGTGTAGATACTTATTTTTGGTCATTACATGCATTGTGTGTGTGTGTGTGTGTGTGTGTGTGTATGTGTGTGTGTGTGTGGGATCTTTTCCAGTGGTGAACTCTTGCTCCGTGAAGAACGGCGGCTGTGAGCACAGGTGTGTGGATTTGGGGAACGAGAAGTACAAGTGTGAATGTCGCAGCAACTACCAGCTCAAAAGAGACGGCAAACACTGTGAATGTGAGTTCACATTTATATGTCGTCTTTGACTTACTGTTTACTGTAGTAATATTGTGATGATTATGTAAACACTTGTGTGTGTGTGTGTGTGTGTGTGTGTGTGTGTGTGTGTGTGTGTGTGTGTGTGTGTGTGTGTGTGTGTGTGTGTGTGTGTGTGTGTGTGTGTGTGTGTGTGTGTGTGTGTGTGTGTGTGTGTGTGTGTGTGTGTGTGTGTTATTCTCTCAGTGAAGGACCCCTGTAAGGATCATAACGGCGGATGTGATCATATCTGCAGTAATGTGAATGGACAGGCGCAGTGCAGCTGCAGATCAGGATTCAAAATGAGAGCTGACTTCAAGAGATGTGAAGGTTCGTGTGCATGACATGTACCCATGTATATGTAGACTTATTTATAGATAAATATTTATGTTACTTTTTAATTTGCGCCAGCTGATACATTAACAACTGTTATCTCATCTATCATACCCCTTATGTCAATTTCAAAAACGACCAATAGAATAGTCATTAGCCAATAATATTGTGTAGTTTTCTTCCCCAGAAATGTAATGTCACATTTTCTGAAACTAAATAAAAAAAAAAAAATTAAATATAATTATATACAAAAGTAGAATTAAAATAAAATCATATAACCCCAGTAAGTGTCATTTTTAAAACCAAAAAATAAAGCTTTGATAGTTCACTTAGCTTCCCTTTTTTGAATGTTAAAAACAACAAAAAGTTTACATAGTCCTGAAGTTTGAAAGTTTTTTGGGCCTCACAGACAGAGAAATGTATTATTTCATTTTATTTTATTTTGACCTCTTAGTCCAATTGACCACAGCAAATCTCTCTCCAGCTGTGCCATAAAACCGACCTCCGCTACCCATCTTTGTCCTGCTCACACACACACACACACACACACACACACACACACACACACACACACACACACACACACACACACACACACACACACACACACACACACACACACACACACACACACAGACACAGACACAGACACACACACACACACACGGCAGATTACTGGTATAACGACCTGCTGTTAGTTACTATGTGTGCAGGCCAGTGTAAAGACATTGATCTGAGTCACGGGTAGACATGTTTGTCTGGACCTCATTTATGTCCAGACTTTATGAGACAACCTCAGCTGACCCCATGAAGAGGTTCTTACCCCTGCTGTGCACACACATACATTGCCATGCTTGCGCACAGACACGCACATACACACACTCATATTGCAGGTATCCTAACTGAATACATTGTGTTTATTTATTTATTGTAAAATACAAACTAGTAATGAGTTTACACTGACATATCTTCTATCTATCCAAACATTTCCTCTTCCAGACATAGATGAATGTGTGTCTGGTCAGACTAAATGTGCTCACGGCTGTGTAAACGTGCCGGGATCCTTCCGTTGTGTGTGTAACCCAGGATTCGAGCTGGGTGCTGATGGGAAACAGTGCTACCGTGAGTACAAATACACACTCTAACATGTGCTTTGGGATTCTTTAAATGTAATGTAATGTGGAAAACTTAAAACACTTTATTAAATGGTTATTAGATTATCTCAGTAGTTCACTGACATGTGGATTTGGTTTACTGGAGCCAAACAGACTGTGACCGGTCAGTGTTTTGACATGCACTAATCAGTGAAGTCTTAATAATGTGGAGTGATGTATCCTGCAGGTATAGAGATGGAGATCGTGAACGGCTGTGAGAAAAACAACGGGGGCTGCTCCCATCACTGTGAGCACACCACCAGCGGGCCCCTGTGCTCCTGTAACCAAGGTTACCACCTCGCTGATGACCTCAAGACGTGTATAGGTATGGACCCCACTTGATGGTTGTCTTTACAAATATGTAAAATATAGTCATTTTTAGAGTATTAGTTATATGTATATTAGCTACAATTAAAAAGTTTGGGGTTGTTAAGATTTTAATGCTTTTGAAGGAAGTCACTTATACTCACTAAAGCTGCAATTATTTAAAATACAGTAAAAATAGTAAACATGTAATATTATTACAACAAATAACAACTGTTTTCTATTTGAATATTTTTTTTAATGTGCATTCCTTTGCAAAAGTCTTGGGCCACTAGTAATTTCAACAAAAATGGTTTCAAGTCAGTTCTTTTTATCTTTTGCGGTAGTGTGTCAATTTGCATTTCCAAACATTAATTTTTCCATTAATTTTATTAATACAATTAGATAATTTTATGCACCTTCCTACAAAGCTACCTGACAAACTGTGCAAGTGTACCTGGGACAAAAGCTGTTTTAAATGCAGAGGGTGATCACACCCAAAAATTGATTTGATTTATTTAATACAATTATCTGTTTATAACATTATTTTTTGAAAGCTTCTTTACTTTACTTTTTTAGCACTTGAATAAAAATGCTGTACAGTACTGTAGCTGTGCAGGTAGGTTCTCTTGAAGCGTCTCGGAGACGTTGCCACAGTTCTTCTGGATTTATTCTGTCTCAGTTTCTTCTGTTTCTTCATGTCATTCCAGACAGACGGATGATGATGAGATCAGATCTCTGTGTGGAGCACTGGCTGTTGTGCAAACACAAATCTCACTGGATTCTAACAATTAATGGCAAAATGAATGTTTGGAAATATAAACAGATATTTCCTATTGACACATTACTGCAAAAGATAGTAATAACTGACTTTAAACCATTTTTTGCTAGTGAAAATACTTTCTATATTATAAAGTAAAATGAATGGGATTCTGAAATGAATGGTAAAATATTAATTTAAATAATTCAGTTTAACCTAATTAACCACTAGACATACTAATCACAGCAAAATAACCACCATTGCTATTATTCAATGACAAAAAATGGGATATGATATAAAAATGGGATAAAAAAGATGAATCATACTTATTGGTTTGTGTTGTCTAAACACTGTAAATATTTACCTGTTATTTAGTGTTAATGTTACAGTGTTTTTTTCAATGAGAAAATGCTTCTGTATTTGTGTGCCGTTCACAGATGTCGATGAGTGTGAAAACGGGGAGGCGTGCTGTAGTCACTACTGTAAGAATTACCCAGGAGGCTATGAGTGCGGCTGTAGACCTGGATACACACCCAACGGCTGCACATGTGATGGTGTGTGTGTAGTTTCATGTCTTCCTTGTTTGATCCTCTCTTAACCAAACCCTTTTAAATCCTTTTATACTGGAAAATTAATATATTTTTCCCAGTTTTTTTCATAAATTGGCTATTTAATGTTTACTTCAGCTCATTTAGTTTAATATTTTTTGTCATGTACTGACAAAAAATATGCATAGCCTGTAAGTCGCTTTGGATAAAAGCATCTGCTCAATGCATAAATGTAAATATATATGAATCTCTCTGTTCAGACATTGATGAGTGTGTGTCCGAGACGTCAGGATGTTCTCAGTACTGTGTGAACACGCTGGGCTCCTATGAGTGTTTCTGTCAGGTGGGCTTCAGACTGGACCATGACCAGAAATCATGCTTACGTGAGTACAAGTTCAATTGGCTTTATGTAGTGTTGACTTCATAGTCAGGAAGTGATGCACAGACTTCATAATGACGTTATAAACCAGAGTATTATTAACACCCAGAAGACATGTTTTTGGTATATATATCAGTTTGTTTGTCATATGTAAAATGTTATATATATTATATTTTCTGTTTTCATTATAAAATAAAATAAAAATATTTTTTTTGTCTCTGTATGTCTCTATTTGTCTCTTTCGTTCTTTCCCATTTTGTGTGTTTAGCTCTCTATGAGAGGGAATTGGAGGAGGAGGAAGAGGAAGAGGTCGGCAGTGAAGATGAGCCGGAGGTTCTACGTTTGCCGGACTTGCTGTTCCGTCGCCCCCCTCAACTGCTGCATTACACCGCTGCTTTAAGTAGACCGTATGATGACGACACATACACTTACGACCCTGAACACCCGCCGAACTTTGAACAGAGAGAGGAGCTGACCATCATCAGCAAGATCAGTAAGAGAAACCCAGAATGTTCACATCAACTGTGACATAAACATACAGAGATAAGGACATGTGAGTATGTTAATCTCTCTGTATCAGTGTGTGAGGAGGGTTCATTCGGTGACGACTGCGGTGTGAGCTGTGAGGACTGTGCTAATGGAGGAGTGTGTGCGTCAGAGAGGGATCGCTGTGTGTGTGCACCTGGCTGGACGGGGGTCACCTGTAATGACAGTGAGTTTCTTTATTCTCTACTATCACTGACCTCTGACCTGAACAGAAGCCTTGAGGAAATATAGCTACATTCTTAAGGTTTATTTACACTAGCAAGACATTTTTACACAAAACATGCCAAGATTATTTATTAGAGGCTACGTTACCTTATTTATTATTATATTTTTTAGATGGAAAAAAACTAAATTATTCACAGCAGGGTTATTATAGTTAACTAAAACTAAAACCATAAAAATATTGTCATTATTTAAAATAAACATTCAATATATAAAATAAAAACTTACTTCAGGTAGTCGCCGAGGCAAATTGTATCATTTTAATTTAGATTGACTTGATGTACTTAAATAACTAAAACTAAAACAGAAATAAAAATAATAAAAAACATATAGACTTTAAAAAATATCTACTAAAAATGACAAAATCACAACACAAAAAAATGAAGATTTTCTTTTAATGAAATTAAAATAAAACATGAAAAAAATAAATGTAAAAATATTAATAACAGCTATCTCAGGAATACTTAAAGTGAATTTAGATGTTTCCACAAAAAGCACATTTTGATGACTGAATATTGGAATATCATGAAATGCGTGTTCCATTTTTCCTTCTTCTTTTTACCTTATCTAGCTCTAGCTGTAGTCCTCCTCTAATTAGTCCTCCTCAAGAGCACCTCCACACCCATCATTGTGAATTCACATGAGCGTAGTTTGAGTTTTCCATACGTCTCGTTTTTAATCCATCCTAGAATCAACAGAAAGTACAGTGGCTGCTGTATTTCTCTCTCCCTGGTTCCTCGGAGAACCCTAAACATGTATTTACTTTTGCATTCTCTCTCTCTTAGCTTGTGCTGAGGGCACATATGGCGTTCAGTGTAACAGTCTGTGTGTTTGTGAGAACGGGGGCCGCTGTGACCCTGTGACGGGGAAGTGCTTGTGTCCTCCAGGGTCCATGGTCTGCACTGTGAAAACGGTACAGCACACATGCTTTATGTATCGTCTTCTCTTTTAACTGCGTTTTAACATCTTGACATTTTCTCTTTCTTCTCTATTTACTGTATGTCATATTTCAATATTCATAACATGTTTCTTACTTTTGTAATGTTCCCCCTTTCCATCTTCTCATGTTGTCTCATGAGGAAATAAGAGAGGAATATGAGAAGAGGTATTTCTTTTTCTCTCCCCACTTCTAGTCTTTTCTATGCTTGTTTGCTACTCTAAGTGTTTCATTCCCATTACAGCACAATATATTTCATTTTTAGAAGTAAAGAAGCGTTGTGTATTTTAGGTCTGTAACTGTTGATTCTTTCTATATTTTATTTTGAATGTTGTTCATTAAGGACTGTTTCCTGTGGTGTGAATAAAAACGAAATAAAAAATAAAAAGTATGAAAATTATACTTTTATTCAGCAAAGATGCATTAAATTGATCAAACGCTACAGTAAAGGGATTTATAATATTACAAAATAAATATATTTCCTATAAATGCTGTTCTTTTGAACCTTCTATTCAATTCAGTTTCCACAAAAATATTAAACAGCACAACCGTTGTCATTTATAATAATAAGTGATGTTTTATGAGCAACGAATGATCATATTAGAATGATTTCTGAGGGATCATGTGACACTGAAGACAGACGTAATGGCTGCTGCAAATTCAGATTTGACATCAGAGGAATAAATGACATTAAATTAACTAAAATATATTATTTTAAAATGTCATTTTATATATTGTAATAATATTTTGCGATATTGATATTTTTTCTGTAAGATTTAAAAACGCCAAACTTTAGAATTTGTATGTGCTTTAAAATTCCAAATATTCCATGTAGTGTTTAAATGAGAATACATTATTACTAGACCGTTTTTATCCATTTAGTTTGTGATGCATATGGTCCACACATACAAAAGATAAACTCACAAAAGTGCTAAATGATTAAATGTAGAAATAGATGCAAAGCATCCATCAGTTTACTAACTGGAGCTCTTGGGTTAAAGTTTCTCCTTCCTGTCCACTTCCTCTCTGTCTGCCCTGGGCTTTTCCTTGTCTTCATCACATCATCCATCATCATCTCTCCCAGCTGTCATCTGTTACCCGTTTCTGAAATTCCTCTCAGATTAGACCTGCTAATTCTGTCTTGACAAGAGCATGTGATGTAATGTACCTTATGGAATTCCAGAAGAACATTGTGGAAGTTCACTGATGTTCCCTGTGATGTCATCAGGTTGTCCGCAGGGTTTCTATGGGAGGTTCTGTCGGAGGAGGTGTAACTGCCCCAATAATGGACGCTGCCATCGTCTGTATGGAGGGTGTCTTTGCACACCTGGCCTCTACGGCAAATTCTGCCACCTGCGTAAGTACGCTAAGATAGAGCCAAAATGGTAACTTTAATTAATTTGAGGTGTAGTAAATTAGTGTTTCTCCACATTAGCATGTCCCAAATGGACCCACGGTGCGGGTTGCTCGGAGGAATGCCCGTGTGTGCAGGAAAACTCACTTTCTTGTGATCCACAAAAAGGCACCTGCATTTGTAAACCTGGTTACAGTGGTGACCGCTGTCAGGAAGGTTGGTGATGGTTCTACAGCCATTTGAAACTGTTGTGTCAGACGGGTACATGGAGATATATGTTGTGTTCCTGTGTAGAATGTGATGATGGATACTACGGCCTTGGCTGCCACGAGCGATGTAACTGCTCTGATGGTGAGCCATGCAACCCTAAAAGTGGAGAGTGCCAGAAGACGTGCCCAGCCGGATACCACGGAGAGAAATGCCTGCTGGGTAATACTCACAATCATACACAAAGTCTGAGAAGGGAATACTCGTCTACTACTTTTTTATTTAAATCAGAAAGGATGCATTAAACTGATCAAATGTGACAGTAATGGCATTTATGTTACAAAGGATTTATATTTAAAATAGTATATTTTAGAAAATAGTTGGCAATATGCAGTGCATACTGTGCAGTATTTGGTAAAGCTTTCAAGGGCTGCTCACTTTTCAAATGGGACAATAACGGCTTTGCATCGCCCTCTAGTGACTGTTAGATGTCAGTACACACAACTGCTTTAATGGCTCAGTTATTTTAATAGCACAATAACATTTGCATCAGAAACCAACTGTGACCTGTCAATCATCAGGCAATATGTCCTTTTTAAAATTCAAAGGAGCAGATGCACTAAACATTCACACATGACAACATGCTGACAGAAGGAAGTTGCAGTCATTTCATTGTGTCAGTCAGTTGAGCTCATAGCTTTGTGTTGAAAGAGAGTCACAGAATAAATGTTTTATGTGTTAGATTTATGCTGGACTTCTCTGTTATGTTATGAAAATGATATATTATCACACACTATGTGTGAGTGTGTTTATAAATGGGTTTTCCTTCTGTTCGCTGAATGAATGAATTTAAGAGGAGCATCATGTTTTAATAATATTTGAAGTGTCTGTTTTAGTTATTAATTTCTTGATCACTTACATGCATTTTTAGTCTTAATGGCTTAAACAGATCGTGGTTTGTTCTTGCTAAAACTGGCCCTTTTATCCCATCCTCGGGGGGTTGTGGGTAATTGAAGAGAGCGCTTTAAAAGAAAAAGAAGGAGTGAGTGTATTCAGACAGGATAGACAGAACCGCATTACTTCTGTTAGCTCGTCTGTTACCCGTCACCTCATTTTCACCTAACAGATTTTTTCACCTCGTTTTCACTGAACAAACAACATTGTGGTTTCTGCCTCTTTCTATGTGAAGCTGGCTAGTACTGTAATAGTATAAAATATTGATATTAATGACAAAAACAGAAATATCATAAAACATAATAAAAAATAATAATACAAATATACATTAATAAACATATAAATAGTAGTCTTTGCATTCTCAAATGTCACATCTGTATGATTTGATTCGTTGTATGAATTCAAATGAATAAGAAACATCCTCTGTAGTGTGTGAGGCAGGTTTTTGGGGCGTAGGCTGTGCCAGTGTGTGCCAGTGTGGCAGTAATGCAGTAAGCTGTGAGGCCAGCAGCGGGCGCTGTGTGTGTGAGGCTGGACACACTGGAGAACAATGTGACAAGAGTGAGTCTGTTCTGTTTCTATATCATTCCTTCTTGTTTAAATGATTTATTATTTTCAGTTATGCACTATTTAATTGGTACAACATGTAAAAGGTCAAGTTCAAAAGTTAAATCTGATGCTAATTAACAGGAAAATGCAGCCCCCTTGTGTCAACATACGACAACTACAGGCAGAACTAACTGAGCATTGTACCAATACCATACTAATATACTACTCTTATTAGTTCTTAAGTATATAGTATGCATAATATGCACGGTATGCTAAATTAGGAAATAATAGGTATTACATACAAACCTACAACATTAGACCAAAGTAAACAAGAGAGTGCAATGTGTGAGATACTGTATCCCATAATGCAGTGCAGTTGATTTGACCTTCCATTTTCACTGTGAAAGCAATTACAGATATCACTTTCAAAAAAAATGTTATGTTTTTTACTCATTTGATCTGACATTGACATTTCTACTTAAAATTAGAAAAAATTTGAATATAAATTTGAATATTTGAAAATGATTGTTATGACCAAATTGATGACTGGACCACCCACATTTCAACATGAGGTCGTATGACCACAGTGTTGCAAAGTACTATCTGAAATGTTTATCAAAATATATATAAAAAACATGCATGCATTTCAGTGTTATTTATATTGCTATTTTAATATTTATTCATATTTTAATTAGATTTTATTTAAATATTCACAGTTTTCATTTTAGCTTTAGTTTGCTTTAGTCATTTTAATAAGTGATTTTGTCAATTTTTATTTGTTTTTTATATTTCTATTTAGTTTTAATTTTTATTTAACTTTTATTTCAGATTTAATTTTAGTACTTAAACATCAATTTCAGGTAGCTGAAATTATTTCTAAGTTTTTTAAAGTTTTCATATTATTATTATTTCAAACGTATTTTAATTACCAAAATCAAGTTTTAATATTTTTAGTTTTAGTTAACAATAACAAGACTGAAGTATTGAGCTAATATTTTATTCTGAACACAGCGGTCTTGCATACTTCATTTCCAATCATTTCTGTACATGCATACTAAATGTAAATATCTAAATCTGATGCTTTGTGTCAGAGTGTGCTGAGGGCCGTTATGGAGCAGAGTGTAAACTAGTGTGTGAGTGTGAGAACGGAGCCGAATGTGACCACGTCAGCGGAGCTTGTACCTGTACCGTCGGCTGGGTGGGATCACACTGTGAAAAGAGTGAGTTACAAACAAATGCATCCAAATTCAAAAATGAAAACATTTGTTTAAATGCATATTGTATCTTATTTTCCTGAACATCTCTCTTTTTCCTCATAAGTACTGTTTTCATGCCTCTAATGCACTGGGGCCTCTTCTTCACCAGAGAAACAGGAAGTCTCAATCAGTCTGAGAGGGCAACCCTCCCATCATGCAATCTGAGTGTGTGTCTGTGTTTAAAACAGAATGCTTTTGATTCCCATCTGCTCATTGAAACACTCACTCATCACACACAGTCAAGCAACTTGAAAACATACAAAAGATTTTTGTTTAGTTTGTCATAATGACATCAGCGCAGGAAACTAAGATCATATGTTTAAAAAAACATTAATAAGAACTAGAAGCAGGTACGAGGTTTTGCACCCAATGACCTTTAGGTACATATCTGCCTTCTAGTGGTTAATCTGAGCCACTGACTAAACATCTCACAAACATACACACACAGACACACCCTGCTGGATCCATGACAGCATCCTCTGCTTAATGAGACAGCCACATCCAGCTGCTGCACTTTATTGGAAAACCACAATGCACAGACATACACACAGGACCAAACATAGAAGCCGAGTCCTATCTTAGCTAAAAAAAAACACCACATGTAAACACACACACATACAAGATGCACAGACAGGCAAACTGGCTCATACTTGAACAGATTTCATGCATGTGTTGTTTGCACTGTTTTTAGCACCACACACCAATTATTAGTCTACAGCCACATTTGACCAGTTTGCAGTCTGAATCTAAAATGATGAGATATTAGCACAAAATAATAGCAATAAAACAACTATTGAGTTGTCCTCAAGGGGTAAAAGAAATTACACACTTACAGTGCAACCAGTGTAGCCAATTCCACAAACAAATGGCTCTTTTAAGCCTGTTCTTCTTAGTGAATCACAAATATAGAGTGAATCCAGCGTTATTTGATTCACAAACAAATGAATCTTATGATCTGATCCTTATTAGTGAATCAAAAACATACTGCACATACAGTGTTGTCTAATTCACAAACAAGTGATTCTGAAGAGCTGATCCGTTTGTAGTGAGTCAGAAATATACAGCTCAACCAGTGTAGTTTGATTCAAACAAATGACTCCTATGAACTGATCCTTTATTACTGAGTCAAAAACATACAGCACCATTTTACCTAATTGCTAGATGTTTTTAAACGTATCATTTATGTTTCCTGCACTGATGCCATTATGACACATTCAAAAAACTGTTTGTGTTTTTGTGTTGCTCAGATGTGTGTGATGAGCGAGTGTTTCAATGAGCGAACAGCAATCAAAAACATTATTTTTTTCCAAACATACAACCAGTGTAGTTTCACGAATGAGCGACTCTTTTGAACTGATCTTAAATGAGAGAATTAAAAACATACAGTCTGTGATCTGATTCACAAAGAAATCATGAGATGATCTTTTTTAAACCAGTTCTTTTGTAGTGAATCAGAAACTTACAGCATAACCAGTGTAGTCCCAATCACAACAAATTTAGCAGAAAAGAAGATAAAGGAAGTAAGCCAAAATAACTTCCTGTACCCATGTGATGTGGTTGAGGGAGTAGTGAACTATCATTCATATGATAACCAGGGCCGACAGAATGGATTCAGATTCTGCCCAACAGGGGAACTGTCCAAAATCAACTGAAATCCAACAACGAGAATTTGGACGGGGCAAAATCAGGTCTTCAGGGACCATTAGCGATCCGTCTCCATCTGTATCAACTCCACTGCCATTGATTTAGACACATAAAAGCAGATTGTTTTGGTTTATATTGGACTTTTACATTCACAGATTTCATCTTTAATAAATCAGGCTGTGACTACAGAGATCAGGTCTCCGCAGGCCCACAATTCCACCCTGCCCGTTTTGGGACGTTTTCAACTCAGTAGTTCATCTGGATGTAGCCAGCAGTTCCAGCAGTTCCACTCATGTTCCATAGGCTCAGATGTCTTCCATGCTTCTTAATCATACAAACCGACTGAATAACAGCACGCACACACACACACACATGTGGCGGGTCTTTAGCGAGCTCTTGAGTGCTATCATCGGTCTCCATCTCTGAAGGCCTCAGCCGTGAAACACATTTTACCGGCTGCAGCCGATCACAACCATCCGCTGCCGTTACACGCTCACGCACACGCGCTTTACAAGATCTTATCAGGCTGATGGAACATAAGACCGATCTCCTGTGATCGCGTGCATCTGCGTGCCATATGCGTGATTGTATAGATGTCTGTCTACACTTGAGCTCATACAGAGAGACTCCGATTTCATTTGCGTGTGTGTGTGTGTGTGTGTGTGTGTGTGTGTGTGTGTGTGTGTGTGAATGAAAGGCAGTAGCCGTGTAAGTGGAGTCTGTACAAAGTGTACTGTAGGTTCATATTATTCGCTATGCTAACAAAGGCAATGTTTCTAAACAAAAGCAAACAAAATCACATATGTGTTTCAAAGAAGCAAACTTCTAAAGTTTTGATTTGTTCAAGCTTTTCGTAAAATCTCACGAATCTTCTTAGAAATATTGCTATTACATATTAAAACATATTCATTATATTTATTTTTTGTTTATTTAATGTTAATGTATGTTTTGTGGTCCTATTGTGCATGGATTATCATGCATGCTTTCCAAAGAAAATAATAGTTATATTATATATAATTACTTTGTCTTTGTTCATCTGGCTTTATTATGGTATGCAGCACTTACTTTTCACAATTAAATCAATTTTATTTATTTATTTTTGTTTAAAATTGGTATTTTATGCATATTTCTCTTACTGGACAATGAATCTTTGGGCTAGTTGCTTTACTAATGTTTTTTTTTATTTTTTATAAGCAATCATTTAAAGCAATAAAAAATATTTTTAGTCTCTGGATTTTGTGCATGAAGTGTGATTCGAAAAGCAGGGCTTTAGATGAAAAAAATATATCCGATATTCATAAACCAAACATTACATTTTATTTTATTTTAATGTTTTTTCTAAGCAATAAGAAAACACCATTTTGGCCAAGTTTACTACATTTTTATGTGAGTATTGCATAAATGAGTTGAAAGCGCAGGGATTTAAGTGAAAAAATGTGAGTTCAGGGAATATTTGCACGAGGCATATTTCTGTATCCAGACAGTGGACCTGTGGACTCAGCAGGTGTTCTAGTTTCCTAGAAATGTCTGTCTGTCTGTCTTACTCACACACACGTTGGCTTTGTTGTGGTGAGGATGTGCCGCACATGTGGCGAATGAGATCACACAATTAATGCTGATGAGAGCAATTCACAAGCTGAGCATTCGGTAGGTAATGAGACATGAAAATGAAAGATGAGCAGGACGAAGGGATGAAAGATGGATACGTCCACACAGACACTAGTAAAACACTAACCTAATTATATTCGAATTGGAATACTGACATCCTGTTGGCTCTTGTGAGCATGACTTTTCCAGTGATGTACTTCTCATAACGCACACACAGACGCTGCTGACTCAAATCTCCTCTCCTTCGTAGGATGTCCTGTTGGGTTTTACGGGCAGGACTGTGTGCAGATGTGCCAGTGCAGGAACGAGGCCCTGTGTCACCACATCACAGGCGCCTGCCGCTGCACCCCCGGCTGGGCACCGCCGCAATGCATCCTGGGTAAGCCGCCCACATAATTAAAACGGGGTGTGATTGGAGGCTCATCTCCTGCTGAACGCCGCATCCTCGCACAGAAATAACCCAGCGATCTCTCAAACCAGCTCACCCAAACACAGGCCCCCTAGAGAATTATCACCTCACAGACACGGCCGATGCATTTCTTAAAGCATGTGTTTGTGCATATAAGCCCCCCGGTGGGCTGAGAAAGGTTAAATGCACCCATGTTTTTAAATGGCATATCTCATCTGTGTATGTTTGTGTTTACTGTGGATGGATGATTTTTAGGAGCGTTCCGTTTGTGCGTCTGTCAGTATTTTATTAGGCTAAGATGCTTTTTAAAGAGAGCTCTGCGGCACATTGGTTTAGTACCATCTGTCTTCTCATGCAATCTCCCATCAGTAGTTTCATAGATCAGGGGCCCAATAAAGATTTATCTCTCTTTCTGTTTCACTCTCCCTCTCTTTTTAATGAAGTGAGGTTTGTGTTAAAGATCCCTCTCTCAGAAGTTGTATTTTTACGTCTGGCTTTCCCATGACATTTTTTGCAGGGTAATCTCGACCGTGATGAAACCTCTCCGGAGTCAACTGATGTTTTAAGTTTTGTGGCCCTCTTTTTTTTTTGTAACGAGTGCAAATCATAAATCATTATTTTGATTTGCGTCTTCTTTTTCTCGTTTATTATTTTATAGTTTTGCAGTAGCGTGTGTCTACTAAATCTAATGCAGTCAGGCTAAGTCCAAATCACGTACAGGCATCACGTAAACACATTTTTGGCTCAAGAATGATTTTTGTATATGGTGTAGATATGTTATCTGGACACATAAAGCTCATATACTGGGTTTTTTATGTCACACTGTTTATACTGTAGCTTGGGTGCTTGGGGAGCTTTATATATTTTTTATATTTAGAAAACACTTTGAACACTACAGTTCAATGGTTTGAAGTCAGCAATATTTTTTCTTTTATGAAGCAAGGAAGCATTAATTTGATTAAAAGGCTGTTTTTCAAGAGGCTTTCAAAACCTTAAAAAGTCCTACCAACCCCAAACTTTTGAACAACAGTGTTATATAACAGATCAGTATTAGATTTACAATGAAATGTGAGTATGAATAAAAATAAACAAATTACATTTCTACTTACTAATATACTGTTAAACATAAGATAGGCGTTTGGAACATCTAGAATAGAACATGTGACGTCACATCAATTTTGCATTGCACAAAGTGCTACATATTTAGATCTTTAAAAGTTTGATTCAAATATGTGTTTGTGTTCTAGCTTGTCCAGCAGGTACATTTGGTCCCAACTGCAGTCAATCATGTGACTGCCACAACGGAGGGTCATGTGACCCGGTGAGTGGCCAGTGCAGGTGCACACCTGGGTGGACAGGAACCAGCTGCCAACAGAGTGAGCTAAAACACACACACACGCACACACACACACGCACAAACATGTGTGTCACCATCCAAAGACCTTATATACTCATAAACACATCCGTCTCTCTCTCAAAGACTCACTCCGAGAGCTTTATTTGGCTGTAGTTAGTAAGATGTAAGTGATTATGGTGATTTATAGTGAGGAGTTTGTAAGCACTGATAGCAGCGATTCACATGTCATCACACAAATTACTGTATTCTGTCTCCATTACACACTGGAATGTTCACATGGGTGAACGCGGGCCACTCTGCGATCCATCTGCTTTCTCTCACTGTCTGTATGGTTTGTGTATAGCCTGTGCATCTGGATGGTTCGGTATGAACTGTGAGCAAAGATGCATCTGTTCAGGGGGCGTGGCTTGTGATCATGTGATGGGCAGCTGTGACTGCCCTGCAGGGTACACTGGGAACAGCTGTGAGACGAGTATGATCTCTCTCATTTCATTCATCCTACTTATTCATAAGACAGTTTTTAAAATACAAAGAACTACCTCTAAAACCACCTGTAAGGCCATAACACAGTACTTCATATAGACAATATAAATATTTTTCTATACACTGTTACTTACCTATGAAAGAAGTCTCTTATGCTCACCAAGGCTGCATATATTTAATCAAAAAACAGTATAAACAGTAATTCTGTGAAATATTATTACAATGTAAAATATTTATTTCTGTTTTCTGTTTTAATATATTATAGAATGTTATTTATTCCTGTCATGGCGAAGCTGAATTTTTAGCAGCCATTACTCAGTCACATGATCCTTCATAAATCTTGCCAATACTCTCATTTGGCGCTCCAGAAAGATTTTTTTTAACTATCTGCTTCATAATTTTGTGTGAACTGAAATAAATTTCAAAATAGAATACATGAATAGAAAGTTCAAAAGAAGAGTATTTATTCGAAATAGATAAAACATAATATACCATAATATATTACATAATATAAGAAATGTCTTTACTATCTATCTATCTATCTATCTATCTATCTATCTATCTATCTATCTATCTATCTATCTATCTATCTATCTATCTATCTATCTATCTATCTATCTATCTATCTATCTATCTATCTATCTATCTATCTATCTATCTAATCTATCTATCTACCTAATTTTTTGTTTAATACAATTCTTTCAATTTAAGTAAGACTTATTACTGTACCAACACCAGAAGGAACCCAAAATTACTGCTTTATTTAATAGATGTATGATATAAACATTTTGGATGATTGCAGTGAATTTTTGAGATTAAAATAAGTTGAAAAATCATGTTGCATTCTCTGTTAATTCACTAATTGTGTACTACATTTTCCACTATTTATAATAACAAACATTTTACAAGTTAAAAATCCTATAATGTTGCCTGTTTTGTCAGAGTACACAAGAACCAATGATCATTTACACATCTATTCAACTGAGCAGCTTAATCAAGACGAAGGGAGAGAAAGACTAACATCCGTTTTTAATTGAAAATGTAATTTTTTAATTTACAGCAAAATTTCATTCCATTCATCATGCCAAAAAGATGTACAAACAGCCCTATGCACACTTCTATCGCTTGTATTTCACATCTCCCTGTGTCTCTCTATCATTTTTACATTACACACGCTGTGGTTTTGCTCCGCGACTCTCTTTCAACACCCGCCCACCCCTCTCACTCTCTCTTTCTCTCTCTGTGGATGTGAGACATCTGATAAAGGTTAGCGCTGAGCGGCCAACTCAAACAACAGGCTTTGATTTTGTCTGTGTAAGGATAAGAAGTCTGGAACAGACACACACACACACACACACTGCAGTAGACACGGCTAATGACAACAGTCTAATTATTCTCTTTAGTCTGGAGTCTGAACTTATCTCTTACACATGCCGGTGGGGTGAATACACAAACACACACACACACACACATTTATACATGAACATACACCGATCTGTGTTAGTTTCAACAATAAGGATTACACTGAGTCCAGATGACATCCCTACCTATTGTTCAGAAGGGCTACTTCTTTTTCACTACATGGTAGTTTGTTGATTTGTTGTATATGTGTTTTTATGTCTTGGAAACTTACACATATCATGACAACTCTCAAATGATGACAATGTTAATGTAATTGGTCTTGGCGGAATAGATTTGCTATGCTGCTGTTGGTTATGGCAGTTATAGATTATTGCTACTGCAAAGCAAGTACATAAACTTGCTACTGCCAGTACATACACCGATACAGAGCTGTGAGTATTTAAGACATACTGCAGCTGCACAAATAGCATATATGATGACCTGTAGCAGATCTATACAAGAGGAACTGGGGAGGTGGAGGATTTCAGAGGAACTATGAAAGCGTGCTGCAAACTGCTCTAGTGAATGCTAAACAGTCATTTAAATGTAAATCGGGAAGCTCATTGGCTGCATATGCAACATGAACCAATAAGCTTGTGTTAAGTATACTGACCAAAATTAAAAATGCAACACTTTTGTTTTTGCCCCATTTTTCATGAGCTGAACTCAAAGATCTAAGACTTTTTTTATGTAAACGAAAGGCCTATTTCTCTCAAATATTGTTCACAAATCTGTCTAAATCTGTGTTAGTGAGCGCTTCTCCTGATTAGAGCACCATTTGCCTCATGCAGTGCAACACATCTCCTTCGCATAGAGTTGATCAGGTTGTTGATTGTGGCCTGTGGAATGTTGGTCCAATCTGCTTCAATGGCTGTGCGAAGTTGCTGGATATTGGCAGGAACTGGAACACGTTGTCGTATACGCTGATCCAGAGCATCCCAAACATGCTCAATGGGTGACATGTCCGGTGAGTATGCTGGCCTGTTGTTGAACTGGGATGTTTTCAGTTTCCAGGAATTGTGTACAGATCCTTGCAACATGGGGCCGTGCGTTATCATGTTGCAACATGAGGTGATGGTTGTGGATGAATGGCACAGCAACGGGCCTCAGGATCTCGTCACGGTATCTCTGTGCGATCAAAATGCCATCAATAAAATGCACCTGTGTTCGTTGTCCATAACATATGCCTGGCCATACCATAACCCCACCGTCACCATGGGCCACTCGATGCAGCAAACCGCTCACCCACGACGTCATACACGCTGTCTGCCATCTACCCTGTACAGTGAAAACCGGGATTGATCCATGAAGAGAACACCTCTCCAAAGTACCAGACGCCATCGAATGTGAGCATTTGCCCACTCAAGTCGGTTACGATGACAAACTGCAGTCAGGTCGAGACCCCGATGAGGACGACGAGCATGCAGATGAGCTTCCCTGAGACGGTTTCTGATAGTTTGTACAGAAATTCTTTGGTTATGCAAACCGATTGTTGCAGCAGCAGGGTGGCTGTTCTCAGACGATCTTGAAGGGGAAGTTGCTGGATGTGGAGGTCCTGGGCTGGTGTGGTTACACGTGGTCTGCAGTTGTGAGACCGGTTGGATGTACTGCCAAATTCTCTGAAACGCCTTTGGAGATGGCTTATAAATAGGCATTTTGTGTACATAGAAAATGTCTTAGATCTTTGAGTGTTGCGTTTATAATTTTGGTCAGTGTAATTTAACACTGTGAATATCATCAGTTTGCATTAACGACCCATCAGCCTGCGCTATCTAGAGTTTCAAGACAGAACTTTTTGTGATAAAATTGAAAGTTAGTGTTGTAGAGTTGTATATGCATGTATATACACTATATTATGCAAATATGTAGAATAATATAATATACTTTGTCTGCATATTTTATATGTAAAAAATTATTTAAATTTTTAATAATGAATAATTATAATATTGTTTTACACATACAAAAGCAAGCTTGTCAAACTACAAAACAACTATAAAATAACCAATATATAAATAACTATAAAAGCCTAGCCTGAAAGTTTTCCTCATATATAACCACTGATCCAACTAGGTCAGTACAAAAATCCTTATTGTTGAGCCCTAAATACACGCACATCTCATGTATTTCCTTATAATCGTGTTTCAGTGTGTGTGATATGCATTTGTGCTATGTAATGGTCTCATACAGCCTGGCTTCTGTCAGACACTCCAGACATATGTGAAAATGTATGAAAGTAAGCATGTCTGAATGACGTTAAATGAAATGTCTAGCCTCCCCTTCATATCGTATCATATCATATCTCCTTCCTGTCTGAGGCCGATGTCTTTTCAGGAATGTGTCTAGACTTATGGAAAACCCACATACATTTGTAAAGCCATCTCTGCATGTATTGTGTCACTTTCTAATGTTTTCTCTCTCTCAGTGTGTCCTCAGGGCAGGTTCGGCCTGAACTGTTCTCAGATGTGCACATGTTCTGGAGATCAGTACAGCTGTCACCACGTCACTGGGAAATGCACATGTCTACCTGGATACTATGGCAACCGCTGTCATCTGAGTAAGACATTTACATTAACATTTACATTTATGCATTTAGCAGACGCTTTTATCCAAAGCGACTTACAGTGCATTCAGGTTATACATTTTTTTGTCAGTATGTGTGTTCCCTGGGAATCGAACCCACAACCTTTGCGCTGCTAACGCAATGCTCTACCACTGAGCCACAGGAACATACAGTATTCTGCAGATATAGGTTTTAGATTGATATCTACGGATCTATACTTAGGTTGTATTTACAACTATGCAACCAACCTAATAAACTTGTTTTCATAGTTGTTCAATCAGACCAAAAGATAATCTACAATTGAGCTAACAGACAATGGTTATATAATCATACACACTACCATTCAAAAGTTTGAGGTCAGAACGATTATTTTTAATAAGAAATAAATACTTTTATTTATGAAGGTCACATTGAATGAGTGAAAAGTGAGAGTAAAGACATTTATAATAAAAAAAAGTTATTTTGAACGTTCTATTCATCAAAGAATCCTGAAATAAATCATCATATTGGAATGATTTCTGAATTAATGATGCTCAAAATTAAGCTTTGAATCGCACGAATAAATTAGGTTTTAAAATATATTCAGATAGAAAACAGCTAATTTAAATTGTAATAATATTTCACAATATTACTGTTTTTACTGTATTGTTGATACAAGAATATTTTTTAAACATTACACATTTTACCGACATCAAACTTTTGAACAGTAGCGTATCTCTGATATACATGATGTTAGTTCTATATGATTACAATTTATATTTTTAATCATTGTTTTATAAATGTGCTAAAATAAAATAAAAATGATCACAGGATGTCGAGAGGGCACTTTCGGCCCGTACTGTAAGAAGAGGTGTAGATGTGCCAATGGAGGCCGATGTGACTTCAGGACTGGCTCTTGCATCTGTCAGCCGGGATACTTGGGACCCGACTGCAGCACCAGTAAGATCCTGATAATCAATCACCTGAGTGGGTGTGGACAATGTTAATTGTCAGCCTATGTAAACACACATCAGACAAACATTTTTGTCCATGGTTATCATCTTGCTGCTTTTCAGCATCTCAGGAAAGTGTAAAGTTAAAGGGATAGTTCACCCAAAAATGAAAATAACTCACCCGCACGTCGTTCCAAACCCATAATACATTCGTTCATCTTCGGAACACAAATTATGAAATTATATATCTTGATTTGTGTTTCAAAGATGAACAAAGGTCTTACGGGTTTGGAACGACATGAGGATGAGTAATTAGTGACAGAATTTTTACGTTTGGGAGAGCTATCCCTTTAAATGTAATTAGTTTATTTTAAGTGCATATTGAGACTGCTGTTGCATTCTGTTTTTGTAGCTAATAACATTGTTTTTTTTTCTGTCTTTTTCTCTCAGGTTGTCCTACAGGTCGCTACGGGAGAGACTGTGCTCAGGTGTGTTTGTGTGGAGAGGGAGGACAGTGCCACCTAGAGACTGGGAGGTGTAACTGCGCCCCTGGTAGAACGGGACCTTCCTGCGAACAAGGTTTATATCTCTGTGGATAGTCACTGTTATTTTAGTATAATTTTATTAGTGGTGGGCCGTTATCGGCGTTAACGTGCTGCGTTAACGTGAGACTCTTATCGGCGATAAAAAAAAATATCGCCGTTAATCTATTCTCAAAGTTGGGTTGGGAGCTGGGTCTATACTACGCAAGCTATGATGACTTTCACCCTGATATTTTAGCGGATGTATACCTAGCCGAATTGCACTGTAGGGGTGAGCGAGTCTTGAACTAGAGGCTCGCAGTCCGTGATGGACAGATTGTTAACGGCTGGTCTATGTGGTAATACAATCGGGCAGGACATCCAAACACTCACCTATCATTCATCAACCTCAAACATGGCTTTTCATCTGAAAGATGTATGTAGCAACTTTACATGGCCGCTCAATATGATGTTAACCTAGAGAAATGCGCTATTGAAGTGTTTGTGTGGAAGCGTTTGCTGCAGGACAGGCTCGGTGCGCTCACTTGCTCTTAAAATCGCCGTCATTTTGGTCATACAGATAAAAGTAGCCTGATACATCTTTCGAATCTGTAAAGACTCTACGTTTATTTGTGTGCACTCAGAATAACAACGAAACGTTGCGCTTTTAAGCAAACAGGATGCGCTTTAGGTCTCGTGAACTTGAGCGAGAAACTTCGAAACTCGAATATATCTAAAAATACAGTACATAGAAAAATATATCTATAGAGAGTGAAATGTCAAAAAAAAAAAATATAGAAGACGTGTGTGTTAGCATGGATGATTTACATGAAATTTAATATGTGCAACACTGTGCATAATAAGATGGCTTTCAGTTCAATATAATAACAAAAAACGACATTTTGGGTTTTTATTCAACTAATAAGGTGGGCACGCTGTGATCTGTACTATATTTTTACTGTAATTGACAGTTATCGGCAAAAAAAAAAAAAAAAACACGGGAGTGGGAGGGAATGGGAGTCATTCTTCCGGGAGTGGAACGGGATTTTCCCTCAGTTTTTTCGTGGGATTGGGACGGGAAGAGATTAAAGTTTGTGATGCATTTTGGAAACAGGAGATGAGCCCCTGGTCTAATGCGCCACCTGGCTTGAGAAACCCGTTCTCAAAGACTTACTTTAATCATTATTTGGGTAGCACACATATTCTGAATGCCTTCGGCAGAATTCAAATGAGCCATTTAATCTAGATTAATCTAGATTAATTCCAAAATTAATCTAGATTAATCTAGATTAAAAAAAATTAATCTATGCCCACCTCTAAATTTTATATTGTAGCATTTATCAAGATTTAAATGAGTTTGTTTTCAGTTTAAATTTCAGTTTAAGTTTTAGTAGCTTTATGTATTCAATACATGAGGCACACTAATTGTATTGACGTAAAGAAGACGACACGCCATACAGCAATATACTATTATTTCACTTACCTGGCCTATCACTTGAAGCAAACATCCATCCTTTCTTAAAAGTCTGTGTTAAAAGAGAGCTGCCTGTTTAGAAGTTTAACTAAGCTGACTGCTGTAGCCTATATCCAGTTTTTGTATATATCCAGAATTGTTGGTACCTTGGTAAATATGAAAGAAGGCTGTGAAAATAAACCTGCATGATTAATCCTTTTGATGTTTAATTCAGTCACAAATCACAAAAAATTTAACCTTTCATTGAACTAAAATTATTGAAAATGGGGGAAAATCTAATTATGAAATAAATGTTTTCAAATACACGTTGGACACAATTACTGGTACCCCTAGAAATTCTTATAAGTAAAATATCTGTGAAGTATAGTCCTCTTCATATTTGCAATTTTGAGCACACCAGGGTGATTATGAACATGAAATTAATTTTCCAGCCATGGCTTCCTGTTTCACATGAATATAAATAGGAGGGAAAACAAAGCCCAAATTCCTTTAATCATCCATCACAATGAGAAAAAACGAAGAATATATTTCCGATGTGCAGCAAAAGATAGTTTACCTTCACAAATTAGAAAATGACTTTAAGATAAAAGCTAGAGCAGTGAAAATTCCCATTTCCACAATCAGGGCAATAATTAAGCATTTCCAATCAAAATAAAATGTTGCAAATCTTCCTGGAAGAGGACGTGTGTCTATATCGTCCTATTGCACGGTGAGAAGAGTGGCTTTGAGTGGCTCTCCAAAGATCACAGCTGGAAAATTGCAGAAAACAGTTGAGTCTCAGGGTCAGAAAACCTTAAAAAAAATCAAACAGCACCTACATCACCACATGCTGTTTGGAAGGGTTTCAAGAAAAAGAAAGATCAAGAAAAGAAAATGCTCTCATCCAAACACAATCCTCAGTATATTCAGTTGTCAGACACGACTGGAACTACAAATGGGACTGGCTTCTATGGTCAGATAGAGTAAACACTCAAGATGTTTTTGGTGAACACAGGTATAAAACATACCCCATGTGTACAATGAAATATACTGCTGTATTTAGGTATTGGTTAATATCTTATTTGAGGTATATAGGTATTGTGGGCCTATATTTCAGCTGGAGGTCCTGGACATCTTGTAGACACATGGCATCATGGATTCTATCAAATACCAACAGATAAAAAATCAACAAGTGACGGCCTCTGTTAGAAATCTTATAATGGGCCATGTCTGGATCTTCCAACCGTACAATAATCCAAAAACAATCCTCAAAAACAACTGAGCACTAAACCAAGCTTCTGCTATGGCCATTAGAGAAAAAAAATCAAAATTATTTCCCCCCATTTTAAATTCTTATTTTCCAATGAAAGGTAACATTTTTGTGAATTTTTTTAATTAAAGTTCAAAAGGAGGAACAATGTCGATTAATTTTCACAGCCTTCTTTGATCATATTTACCAAGGGTACCAACAATTCTGACCACGCATGTACTGTTTGAATGTTCAAACAGACTGTTCATCTGTTGGTGATCAAATATTCAATATTGCTACTCATCATACCTGCCTCCCCGATGAGCCGCCACTGCTTGACAATGACAACACTTGTGGGTAGCCTTGCTATACAACTATTTTTTTATACTTCTTGTTATTTGCCTTTTTTCCCACTTATTTTGCCAACTTTTCCAACCTCTGCCATTCATTTATTTTTTTTGTGCTTTCACTCATCCATGGTCCCTCCCTCCCAAATGCACAACGTTCACATATTCATCTTGTTAGGATGTGAAACCCATAAGTGTTATGATGACTTCATAAGCAAAACAACATCGAAATACTTTGCGTCTCACAGTCCTGCACTTGAAGGGACAATTTTCCCTCCTCCTCCTGATTCTCTCACAGGCCTTATTTACAATATTTAGTTAACAAATTTCTCCAGTTTCCTGCGTGAGGGAATTTGATCGCAGCGGCCCTTTTCCTGAAGAACAGAAGCGAGAGATCAGATTCCTAATCTTCATGTTTCATCACTCATCACCAGTGGGAATGGAACGGGACTTTCCAGGAGGGATTTTCTTAGCCTCCTTGAAAACGCCGGCTCGGCGCGTCTCGCTGCTTACATTCCCTGTGTTTAATGTTTACAGACGACTATAAGTAGCTGGTTCTCGATGTTCCATGTCGGCGGATCAGCTAGGGAGGAAACAAATAAATAAGCAAGCGAATCAAAGCGATTGACTTATTGTTTTCCCGATCTAAATTACCCAAAGTAACATGATTGCTCTTTTGCTGCGCTGCCAAATCAGACCCACTTTGCCATTGCACTAATGATCTAAAGCTTAAGTAAACTTGTGTGTGGCATGTGTGTGTTTGTGCACGTGTGTGTGGCTGTTTGGGATCGTGCGATCGCATGTGTGGCTAGCTCTTTAAATGCATTTTGAGGGATGAGAGGGCCTGTGCTAATTGTAGTAATTGAGGAATTCAGAGTTTATTTGAAAATAATGCCATCTGCGCTCTTGTTGTTACTGGAAGTTTCCGTCTGGAGCAGGACATAGTTAATAGATTAAACAATGAGGTGTTTTGCTTGAGGGAAAGTCTGCTGAATGTTTGTCCTGGTACAGTGTAACATCGAACACACTTCCTGATATAAAAAAACAGTACCATCTTAATGACTATTTAGATAGAGTTGTTATTATTAGCATAGAATTATCATGTGATTTTGTGCACTGATTTGGATGGGATTTAGGATGTCTGTAGAGTTTCTGTTGTCTAGATGTAGAATATATGATATTATGATATGTATATGACTAAAGCAATACATAATCATATCTGTAAGGATCATATTTGAGGCTGCTTTGCTGCAATTGACACAGAATGTAGGCAAAAGGCATAAATCTATAACAAAGGTGCACCAAGCAGTGATGAATTTAACGGTAGTTATAATATTTGACACAATTAAAATTATTATATAATTATATTATATTATTATATAATATTTGACAATATTAGTATTTAGTAGAGCTGTTTTCAACATAATAATGCTTCTGAAAATTCAGTTTTTAAAATATATATAAAATTAAATTAAAACAGTTACATACATATATATGTGTGTGTATATATATATATATATATATATAGACACATCACAACGGTTACTTTAAATTGTAATAATGTTTTGCAATATTACACTTTTTACTTTTTTTGATCAAATAAATGCAGCCTTGGTGAGCATAACAGATGCCATTCAAAAACATGAATAAATCTCTATACCCCAAACTTTTTCAAATAGGGCTTTTCTTTACTTATGAACAAGAACTGTTGCTGATGTGAATTTTTCGGTCATGCACTGTAGCTCGGGATAAAAATAAATAAATTCACTAAGCTCACCAGGCCACAACTCTTTTTTCTGTACGAAACAAGTATGGTTTCAGGCTAAAATGAGATATCCAGTGGAAATTAAGTGTTGACAGTATAATTTAGTGTTGGATGAGGATTAATCAGTGCTTGGTAAACCATGCTCATGTGGTCCAAATTGAAGACAGATCCATGCGCATTGCTGAAACAAGAGCGTACAGATACAGCCAAGACATCCAGTTGTTTCAACAACCTGCGTGAATGTCTACATGATGAAACAAAACGACTCTTCTTATATTTATGCACGGATATTAATCATTTTTGTTGTATTATGACACATTTTTGCTGTTAAATGTGACATTGTCCTCTGTGCAGTATGTCCTAGGGGGCGCTATGGAGCGCAGTGTCGGAGTTTCTGTACGTGTGCGAACGGAGGCGTGTGTGACCCTGTGAATGGGACATGTAGATGTGGCCTGGGCTGGACCGGGCAGCACTGTGAAAAAGGTAAACAAATACACAGTAAACAGTTTGGTTAGTTAGTATCCATGGTATTGAATCCTAACGTAACCACGAATAAAATTAACTTTAAACTGTTTGAGTACTTTTAATTCTTTTTATGCATGAAATATAAGTCAAATGATGATTAATTCACCCGAATACTTTTTTTGTGCATGCGCTAGTTTGTGTCCCGGGTCAGTATGGTGTGAACTGTGAGCAGGAGTGTGTGTGTCAGAATAACGGTACATGTGATCGCTTTACGGGATGCTGCTCTTGTCCGTCTGGATACTACGGTCCCGCCTGCCAACACCGTGAGTGGCAGACTTATCATATTAACTGTTAGAATTATTTTTGCTGCACTTGCTGAAATCTGCTATTATATGATGTGATATGAAATGATTCCATATCTCAGGATGCCCCACTGGCTTTTTCGGCGAGCTCTGTGCTCAATCGTGTGACTGTAAACACGGGCACCTGTGTGATCACGTGACCGGACAGTGCGTGTGTCCTCCAGGTTATCAGGGTGACAAGTGTGAAAAACGTAAGTAATCTTACATTTGAAAACCACATCTACGTCATCAGCATGAAATGATAGTGTGTATTTTAAAGCAGAATTATAGCAGTAATTCATGATTTACGGACTTAAGCGGAACACACAGGTTAATTTTTGTTCCGATCACTTTTCCCAATATTATGGAAATGAAAAGTATCATACAACTATATTCCAAGATGCCTGAGCTCATACAACATAGATGGCAGACTGCAGTTGTCATTATTCAGTGAAAATCTTGACATGATTCATTCTAACTCTCATTCTTGGATGTTCACGAGTCTCTTTTGTGAACAAATCATTCTTTTGTGTCAAATCATTTAAATGAATCAGTTGATCACAAGTTCACAAAGCCAGCCTGTGGTGATTCATTTACAAATTGTCTTACTGATTCACTTAAGTCATTGATTTTGACTGAATTGATATTTCATATTACATTGATATTTCATGAATTAAGGTATGTTTATCATTCAGAGCTACTTTATGACTTAAGAAGATGTATGATGGAGTCATACAGGTGTGTGATGTGTGTCATGACGTGTGTGTGTGTGTGTGTGTGTGTGTGTGTGTGTGTGTGCGTGTGCGTGTGCGTGTGCGTGCGTGTGTGACAGGTTGTGATGAGGGACGTTTTGGACGTGATTGTGCTGAACTCTGTGAGTGTCATGGGGCGCTCTGTGATCCGATCACTGGATGGTGTCTCTGTCCATCTGGAAAGACAGGAGAACGCTGCGAGAAAGGTGCGCACACACACACACACACACACACATCTTATGCAAACTCTCATAAACCTTGCTTCAAACTTTCAAAGCTTCGTCTTCTCTCTCAGTTTGTGACCGCAGGTTTTACGGTCCAGGCTGTTCTTTCCAGTGTCAGTGTGCACACGGAGGCCAGTGTGACCAGCGCACCGGGCACTGCTCGTGTCCTCTCACCTGGATGGGACCCACCTGTGAGGAAGGTGAGGGTCTGTGTGTGTGTGTGGACTTACAAAACTGTCCCCAGAAGCTAAACGTGATGAAATATAATTCATTCTAAAAATGATGGTTGTTGAATTGACATATTCATTTAATAATTAAAGGATCACAAATAATAATAATACAAATAATAATATTTCATACATACATATTATTACATAATGAATTGCATACATAAATATTATATAATTTAATACAATTAACCATGTCCCTAAGTCCACATTTAATTTCTCATCATGTAATTGATAGAAATATTGAAATAAAACAAAAATATTTGTATTCTTAAATTTTCCCCAAAAGTTAGTTAAATCTCATGTCAAAAAAGAACAGGGCTCTTAATTTAATATGTAAATTAATGAAAATAAATAAATAAGGTGTGTGTGTATAAATAATATTAATAATTGTAATAATGATTATTGTTATTATATAAATTAATTAAATTAATTAGGACCCTGAGTTCATATGTAAATTGATCATTTCAAATCATGCATTCGATTAAAATGAAAACAAATTATATTTTTATTCTCAGAAATGTCTCCAGAAGTTAGTTAAATCTGATAAAATATCCTCCAATATAAAAATGAGTGCTGTTAATTTAACATGTTAATTGAATAAATAGGTTAAACAAACAAATAATAATAATAATATATATTAATATATAATTGATTAATGCAGATAATCATGCCGGTTGGCCCATATTTAACTTCATAATTTTTCATCATGTATTTAAATATTTAAATAAAGTACATACTATTTCTTGACTAAAAAGACAAAAAAAATGAGTTTATGGTTTGGTTTAATCAGTAGTACTGATACATGTGACCCTGGACCACAAAACCAGTCATAAGGGTCGATTTATTTAATTGAAATGTAATTGACATTTTATTGAAATACATTTACATTTTTATTGAAATACATTTTATTGATATGTCATCTGGAAGCTGAATACATAAGCTTTCCATTGATGTATGGTTTGTTATGAGAGGATCATGTCTGGCTGTAATACAAGTATTTCAATATTGTGAATCTGAGGGTGCAAAAAATCTAAATATTGAGAAAATCACCTTTAAAGTTGTCCAAAGGAAATTCTTACCAATGCATATTACTAATCAAATATCAAGTTGTGATATATTTACTGTAGAAAATGTACTAAATATCTTCATGGAACATCTTTACTTAATATCCTAATGATTTTTGGCATAAAAGAAAAATCAATAATTTTGACCCATAAAATGTATTGTTGGCTATTGCTACAAATATACATGTGCTACTTATGACTGGCTTCGTGGTCCAGGGTCACAATATAATAATTAACTGTAAATAAAGACAGTAGAAGTGTACGGTATGTCTTTGTTTAGCTAAGTAAGTGTGTGAGAGTCAGCTGTACGTCTCAAACTGCTCACGCTGCTCTTTCACTTTCTTTAATCTCTTCTTCTCTTTTATTCGTATCAGTCACGACACAGACCCGAGCGCGGGAGCTCAAAGCGTTAGTGAGAGAGTGTGTGATGGACCCCTGAGCTGTTAAGGGCCTGTTACGGCGCCTCTCTCTGACAGTTATTTTAAGTGAATCACAGCAGGACACTTCACGATGTGTGTGTGAGCTTTGTGAATGAGTGCATGACAGTGTGTGTGTGTGAGCTTTGTGAATGAGTGCATGACAGTGTGTGTGTGTGAGCTTTGTGAATGAGTGCACGACGGTGTGTGTGTGTGTGTGTGTGTGTGTGTGAGAGCTTTGTGAATGAGTGCACGATGGTGTGTATGTGTGTGTGTGTGTGTGTGTGTGTGTGTGTGTGTGTGTGTGTGTGTGTGAATGAGTGCACGACGTGTGTGTGTGTGTGTGTGTGTGTGTGTGTGTGTGTGTGTGTGTGTGTGTGTGTGTGTGTGTGTGAATGAGTGCACGACGGTGTGTGTGTGTGTGTGTGTGTGAGTGTGTCACATTGGACTTACTGTACACGGCCCATCCACGCAATCTCTAAACCTGCACATCCCCTAAAATTACAAAGTTCTTTCACATTTCACATCTAATTTTGTTCTCATCTTAACTTCCTCATTACTTTTCTTTTTAATTGCACTTATTTTGTATTATAAAACATATTTCATGGAGGAGTTTTGTTGAACTGCACAATCTGTGATCGTTCAGTCACCCTCACTTTGTTGGAGGAGGAAATATCAGTGAAAAATACAGGATGAATAAATATGGAATATATTATTATTATTACTGATTTAATGAATACATTAGCAAATTAATAAAATACATTTATGATTAAATTGTATGGAAATTAAAATACCGTTTATTGATTCACGTGTTTATCATTTATTTTTCATTCACATTTATTTATTTATTGTATTTATTTCTCAATTCTTCATTTAATTCAGTATACAGATTTATCATTCACATTTCCTCGTTTATTTTCTTCATTCGCATTTGTGACCCTGGACCATAATTTATACATACATAATAAGCAAGCTTTCAATTGATGTATGTTTGATAGAACAATATTTGGCTGAGATACAACTGTTTGAAAATCTGGAATCTGAGAGTGCAAAAAAATCTAAATATTGACAAAATCAGCTTTAAACTTGTCCAATTTAATTTATTAGCAATGCATATTACCAAAAAAAATTACATTTTGATATATTTACGGTGGGAAATGTACTAAATATCTTCATCGAACATGCTACTTATGACTGGTTTTGTGCTCCAGGGTCACATTTATTTATTAATTTATTAATGTAAAACAAACATTTATTTATTATAAACATATCCTTAACATATTTTTGTATTCACATTTTTTTATTTAGTGCAATAAACATATTTATTAATTTATAATTCACATTTCTCATTTCAACTACGATGTAAGAAACGGGGGTCGTCGTTGATCGTCTAATCAACAGAATTCATACGAAAACTTCATTTGATTAATTGATGAATTAATATATTTGACAATAAAAGGGCCCTGTGTTTTTTCAGAAATCCTGTGTGGTATATTTATTTTTCTAAAGGAAAGATAAAACATTAAAGTTAAAATTAAACAAATCCTTTCATTTTTAGCAAACATTAAGGTGGTTTACTGTTAAAAAGAAAATTGATTATTTCTTAAAAAATACAACTTTATTATATAATTATTACATCGAGAGGTACATTCTATTGCACAAAATGAGTATATTTCTGTCACAACTTCAAATTGAACAGAATATTTTCTTGCCGGGTTGCCGTGAAGACCTCTCAGCTTTAGTAAAATGCTCATGAAGTGCCTCTCAGAAGCTTTGGGATGATGTTCATGTGTTCATCTCTTATAATGAGACAGCAGAGGCTGAGAACACCGCGAACGCTTCAGTGTGTGTAGTAAACTAAACCATTCATTCTGCTTCGCCGAAATCGACTTAATGTTTTTGAAAATTTGTTCTGTATATATTATATTGTTGTTTTATTATCTACAATAATTTTAATGTGCAAAAATAATCATGGCTGAAGGGTTTGCAGGGACTCTTGCATTCAGTGCCTTTTGCCATGACTATATTCACAATAGAAATAGTAAAAGAAATCAAAGCCAGATACAATAATCTCTCTATCTCTGTCTTTCTCTCAGGTGTTTCTGTAAATCATGTGTCTTCCAAATTACAGAAGAGGCGACGGCGTATTTCTCCTTCCTAGTCCTGATACAGAGCCCCAAACACACACACACACACACACACACACACGCACACGCACACACTCACACACTCGCACACACACACACACACACACACACACACACACACACACACACACACACACACACACACACACACACACACACACGCACACTCCTGACATCCCAGCAGAAAGCGAATGGCAAGGGTGACTGAGTATGTGAGGATGTATGTGACTTGTTATTATGGGTTTTTCCCCCAGACGAGCAAGCCACAGGAGAATTAGTATGAGGAAGCAATGTCGAAAAACACAGACACACACAGACATCCCCTCTGGATGCACACAAGACCACTGACAGGCTGTCACTGAGAGTGTGAGTATAAAGGTATCTTTAGTGGCTATGAACGAGTGTTTAACGTGAATATCACACACAATATGGTGGATGAGTTTGATGCGACTTAAAAACGCTTGTTTTGTGTACATGCTTGTGCATAAACTCACTGTTTCTTATAAGTCCCACATCAGACAGACAAACCAAACCATCCGATCGGCCAAAGCCAGACCGAACTTCTCTATTACAGGATCAGAGTGAAGCCTCAACCGCTCATTTCTATAATACATACCACAAATACACCACTAAAGTGAATACAGCAACACTCGGTGGAGTTTCTGCCTTCCATACATGCCATACACAGTCTAAAATGTACCTTGTAAACATACACCAACACTAAATTTAACATTTTTATGACTCTGTCTATAAAGTGCTCTTTTATGTTTTTTTAAGTTATATGTAGCATGAATCTGGAGAGCTTGTGCTATAGATATCCTATTTAGATCATCTGGTTGGCTCGTGTGAGTGTGATGTATGTCCTGCGATGCGATTCCCGTGACAGCCTGACTGTAAATATTCACAGTATTGTTACCCATCATCGTGTCATCGGAGGTAAATAGTTAAAGTTGAGCTGTCTGACAGGATTTAGAAACAATCTGACGATTGTAAACTGAACAGACAGTTCCTCCAAAAGACGTCTAACATCTCAAACAATCCGAATCTTTATAAATGACGGTGCTTAGCACTCCTCAACAGTCTTTTACTGTAAAAGTGTTTTGTTCCTCTGTTCTTCTTTTGTTCCTCTCAGGATGTTATCAAAGTAACTTTTAATTTCACTGTACAGTGAAAATATGTATTGGTGCTTAATTTGTATTAAATATGTTTGTACAGAAAACATTGTTTTTGTTTTGTTTTAACTGTACTGTAAAGCTTTACACTGCTGATTATTTTTAGTATGTTTGTTTTATTTCCCAGTAAAAATATCTCAACATTCTTAAATCTAGATATACTTGAGAAGTATAATGACTAAGATATTGTTTTCTTGTATTTTTCCTGTTCATTGAAAAAATATACATTTAAAAACTTTAAATCCAGAAGAAAAATCTTTATATATTTTTCCTTTAATGTTATTTTTTTAATTGTAAAAATGTATCAAATTTTTGCTTAAATAGGAACAAATCTTTAAATAAGGTGACACAATAGTCTTGATTTTCCACATTAAGATTATTAATAAAAAAGAAACAGTATTTGTAATGTTTCTGAAAAAATTAGGAGAAATTTTGCTTAAAACAATTAAAAACTGCCAATAGGGTGAGGAAAAAAATATTGTTTTTCCCTTTGCATTTTTTTATGAATTCAAATTATTTTTTGTAATTTTTTTTTAAATGTATTAAAATTAAGAGATTTTGCTTAAAACAAGTAAAAAAAAAGTCAGGTTGGTGAGAAAATTATCTTATTTCTTAGAATTTTTTATAATTAATGTTTTATGAAAAAAATTATAAAAATTAAGATTTTTTTTAAAGAAAAATAATCTTTCCCCTTTGGAAAAATGAAGAACAGTATTTTTTATTATGAATTTAAATGAAAGGAAAATGTTCTTACCCATTAGCAGATATTGTTTCTTGTTTTAAGCATCCTTGTTTTTGTTTTCCTTTTTTAAGTTAATTTATCTTGTATAGATATTTGTACTGGAAAACAAGACAAAATATTTTTACAAACTACAAAAATCATTTTTGACAGTTTAAAGATTTTTCATTTAAAGATCTAAACAGTGTACAGCACACAAGTGCTATTCTTTTTGATCACCCGAGTGAAACGTGTTGTTTGTAGGACACAGATATGTAGGTAGAGGGTAGTGGGACATTGTGGATAGCATGTTCCTCTGCTCCTCTCAGATGGGAGGGTCAAACGTATCAGCGGTCACCTGCCTACACCTGTCAGCGCACCTGAGTGGAACAGGCCCTCTACATGCATGTGTGTGTAAGTGTTTGTCTCTGTCACCGGCGCCATCGCTGTAGCATTTCTCAAGTGCAGTGGACCATCACTGCAGGTGGGAGAGCCAGGCTGGGACCCCTGCACCCTGACGCGTGCTGCCCGGCGTGAGTGATGGAAGCTTGGGGGCTGTCGGTGGACGGAGCCCTTGAGTCTGATGGATGGGAAGGGGCTTCGCTGGCCGCACCGTGTTGTGACAGCCTACAGATGTTCTCCAATAATGTTTATCAGCCCGAGCCTGCAGCAGTGGATGACACACACCTGTTTCCAGTCAAACAGGGCTCTAGAGGCCATCCATCCACACACACACACACCTGAGTCCAGTCAAACAGACCGCCGTAGCCCATCCATTCAGTACGGTCTGGGTGGCCGTGATACTGTACACCAGCTTTGATCAGCGGATGGGTGCAGAGACAATCAACTGGACAAAGGTCCATCTTGTCTCTCAAGGTCTCGAGGGCTATTAGCCATATCACCATACCATATATATGTAACCTTGGACCACAAAACCAGTCTTAAGTCGCTTGGGTATATTTGTAGCAATAGCCAAAAATAGATTGTATGGGTCAAAATTATCAATTTTTCTTTTATGCCAAAAATCATTAGGATAAGTAAAGATCATGATCCATTTTAAATTTAAAGGGGATTTTCTCAATATTTAGATTTTTTTGCACCCTCAGATTCCAGATTTTCAAATAGTTTTATCTCAGCCAAATACTGTCCTATCTAACCATACATCAATGGAAAGCTTATTTTTTTCAGATGATGTATAAATCTCAATTTCGAAAAATTGACACTTAAGACTGGTTTTGTGGTCCAGGGTCACACATATATATATATATATATATATATATATATATATATGATGCAGAAATAAGAAAGTTTCTGTAAATGTGCGAGACTTCCAATTCATTAGCCAGTATCAGTAAATAACTATAAAAATTGTATTTTTATTGTTTATTATTACAAAAATAAAAAATGTACAACAAATAACAGTTAAAATAGAAAGCCTGTTCTCACCACAGAATAAAACATTTTAATTAATAGCGACATAACTTTTTGTTCTTGCAATTGTAACTTTACACCTCATAATTCGGGCTTTGTTTCGTGCAATTCTGAGAAAAGAACTGAGATATAAACGAAGAATTGCAAATTGTACACACAATTATGACTGTGAGATTGGCTTCTATAAGTTTGCAATGTCAAGCAGCATAATGGAAGTTTTTGTAAATTAACTGGAAGTTAATACCTGTGTTCTGACGATTTGTGCTACCCGCTCAGATTGTGGGTACTCATAGGTAGTTCAAATCGATAGTGAAAAATGCTACCTATCAGATAGTGCTACCAGCATCTCATTCATGTGTTTTGAGGCTTTTTTTAAATGTCTATACCAACCCCTACTCTAAACCTACCCCTTCACACCTACCCTTACCCTTAAAACAATGCAAACATATTATTGGTAGCACTATCTGATAGGAAGCATGTTTCAACGGTACACCGGAAGTGTCGCACAAGTTACATATGGCCAGGCTGCTCTTTAATTACAAATAAAGTGGATAAGGCATGAAGCCAACAGATTTCTTATTTAGCTGTTGCTTATTGTATCTTCACAGTTCTTTCGTCTTGGGCAAAATGTCAAGGAGGCGAATGTAATTTTGCTGGGACTGCGTTAAGACAGATTTAGATTTACTACCCTGCCCTTGGTGCCTGCAGTCACCAATCTGTGCATTCAATAAAAAGTATAATTAAACTGAGGCATGCAGATAAATATGAACTGTATTTAAAATATCTTCTTAAAATGACTGTCTTGCAAAGCAAAGGATTGGCACAGATGGTTTGTTAAACACGAGCAGGCATAAAACATGCCCTATACGTGTCAGTTTATCTTTGTTTACTTTAAAGGGATAGTTCACCCGAAAATGAAAATGCTGTCATTTTTACTCACCCTCAAGTAGTTCCAAACCTGTATGAATGTCTTTGCTCTGCCGAACACAAACAAAGATATTTTGAAGTAAGTTTGTAACCAGGCTGTTTTGGGGCATCATAGACTTCCATAGTAGGAAATAAAAATACTATGGAAGTCAATGATGCCCCAGAACTGCTCTTTTTCCCACATTCTTCAGAATATCTTCCTTTGTGTTCGCAGAACAAAGACATTCATACAGGTTTGGAACTACTTGAGGGTGAGTAAATGATGACAGCATTTTCATTTTCGGGTGAATTATCCCTTTAATGAATATGTTTTTGTGCATGAACGTTACACAACCCAGGCTTGTATGACACATAGGTTTAATAAGCCATATCAGTGGTTTGTGATGAAAGAACCCATTGGAGAGGTCAGATCAGAGTCAATCTGACGGGAACTTTGGTGTGGAAATTACGCGTACAGCGCCAGCGAAGCGACGCTATCACTGCGCTGTCTTTTCGCACCATAGAGATTACGCTCTTCTCTCTCGGCGCTTGCCCTGTTCCCATAGGACCGTGACTTTTTGAACCGGCGATGAAATTGAAGAGAGACCGAGGGAAATCAACTCAATGGGGTCTCGCACTATTTGGGCCACTTCTTGGACAGAAACAACAAACCCTTAAATGCCAAAGAGCTGCTCTGGAGATGAGTATCAGCAAACTCCCACACTTACCCGTCTGTGAACGCATCTCGGAGGGTGTAAAAACCTCATCTGTTTGTGTACTTGTTGCACTTTAGTTTGAATAGATGTTTAGATGAATCTGTGCAGCACTTGGGGAATGGACCTTATTCAGGTTTTTGCGAATGAAAACAAGGATGTGATGGATTCAAAAAAGAAAATGTCTTGGAAAATTTGACTTAACACAGCTACTTAATAGACAACAAGAAAGTTTATGGGACTGAAAAACGCTGTCGCTGTCGTTTCACTGTCGAAAATGAAAAGACAGAACTGGCCGTTATGTTTGGAGATGCAGAGTAATTTACATCATGTTCAGTTCCTTTAAATGTGAAGTGGGGCCCATACTCAGATTTTGTGCTCTGCATTTAACCCATCCAAAGTGCACACACACAATAGTGAACACCCACACACCCACCGTGAACACCCACCCAGAGCAGTGGGCAGCCATATTGCTGCGGCGCCCGGGGAGTAGTTGGAGGTCCGGTGCCTTGTTAAGGGTCTCACCTCAGTCGTGGTATTGAGGGTGGAAGAGAGCATGGATTATTCACTCCCCGCACCTACAATCCTGCCGTACATGAGACTCGAACCCGCAACCTTCGGGTTACAAGTCTGACTCGCTAAACATCAGGCCACGACTGCCCCAGGGTACATTAAAAGGGTTCAACGGATGCTAAATTCACTTTTACATGGTGTTTGAACTTATATGTGTCTTGGCGGTGTGTACACAACCACCCTATAATGACAATAAAACTGAAAATCCCCACAAATCATAAGCACTTTCTCAGATCAAGCCATCACAGACGTAACTTTGCCCAGGCCCCTCCCACGACTGTTGACGAACACTGCCGTTTTATCAGACAAGCCTGAGTGAGCTGTTAACAGTCCGCCATTGTTTCGATGCCGGAGGAAGTGTAGATAAGATTGTCTCCTACAAGCGATTGGGGTGTTTTGTTGTTGGATGTAATAATGAACTTCGCAGTCATCGTTTACTCTCGACATTTGAGCTGCTGAAGATGCAGTGGATTACTTTAGTTTTTTAAGGGAATGCACCAAATCTCCAACAGTATCTACTGCCTCGTTCTATTTATGAAATACTGACACAAAGTTCACATGATTTGCAACAGTCGCTTTGTTGTGTCCACTACACTACGTTAAGGTTGCCTTTGTAGAGGGATTTAAATCCTTTCTGAGCAGTTATAACTGCGTGAATAAGAATGGTGACTTTAACAGAAGAGAGGAGGCGGGGAGCAGTAGCTCAGTATCATTGAAAAGGACATGCACCTAAACGGGTCGCTGTGAACAGAGCTGTTTTTGACAAGGTAAAAGGGGTAATTTTACACCACCATTGAGTAATTTTAATCCAAGTATGTTATGGACTTTTCATGAAGCTCTAAAGAATCATACCTGCTTGTTAAAAATGGGCATCCGATGTTCGAACGCTTTTCAAACTCTGAATTCACCAATGTGAATCGACTGAATCTTACGAACAAACCGGTTGTTTTAGTGAATCAAATACATAGTACAACTGTAGGCTATTTATAATCTGAACCCCGCAAAAATGACTAAGGAATCGGTTATTTTTTGTTAATCAAAATCTGACTCGCTCACTGAGCCGAGATTTTGCTTTTGTCATGCCTAAATTAACAAGATGGAATGAATGATGATCCCAATTTATTATTTAATATTTATTCAATATTTTAAAGTACTCCGAAGAACCAATTTTTGGCTGCAAATTTATGCGGCCTCTAAAAGTATATGAAAGTCAGTGTGAACACACCTTAAGAAATGTACTACGTGTATGTTATTTTTTTCCGTTAAGGATCCAGAATCGTTAAATAACGATTTGATCCCTATTTGACATTCTAGACCCAACTCAACATACAGAGATGTGACACATGTGCAACCAGACCAACAAACGCCCCTGTGTGAACGCCACATTAGACACTGGAAATCCCCTCGTTTCAGTGAAGGAACAAATCAACACACAGCATCTCTGTGTATACGTAAAGAGCACTATCATACTTTTTCTTTCAACAGGACCCCGTCATTAATCTAAATTATTCAGGGATCATTTAGCAGGTTCTGGGTGAATGTCAATGAGTGCTTCGTGCAGTGTCAGCATGGCTCAGTGTCGAGGAGGGCCACTAGGTGGTGCCCGATGCAGTATTGTGGTGTGCTGGTGGTCAATCCAGACCTTGGACACACTCTGCACGCCTGACGAGCCACAAAACCATTCCTGTGGTGGACTGGGGAGAGCGGGGCTAGTTGTCACAATGTTTTCAAGTCAATTTCAGTAATAGCCTACCTATTTACATTTTAGACCGTTACTGAGCATGAAAAAAAGATAATTGATCGTGTTGACAGGTACACTGTCATTAAAGAACTAATTAAACAGTTTCCTTTTCAGCTAATTTAATCAGTAAAACAATTATGAAACACAAAATAATGACAGAGCAGTACGTAAAAGTTATTAGGCTAGCTAAAAATAACACCATTATTTTGGCCAACAAATTATATAAAAAAAATATGTAACACTTAAAATACATGGCAACTTTTTCCAATAAAAATGTGCCCAAACCACCAACAAAAAGAAAGTAAACTACTCTATCCAGAATTCTGTATTTTAGATATGTATGATGTTTAGTTTGATTTCATTGTGTTCATGTGTGTACCCTGCAGCTTTACAAAATGAAGCTACTGCATTTTAGTTTGGCCTGAATAATTGACTAAAACTATTTTTTTTATTCTGACATTTTTAGGTAGGCCGTGTTTGAAACAAACACAAATTGCTAGTGAAAACACTTCATGAGATGATTCAAACCAGTGTCATGAGACACAAACCTTGTGACAACTAGCCCCCCGGCCTGCCCTAAATGCACAGACCGGTTAGACGAAGTACTTGATAGTAGTGTTCAGACTGTGCTCTTAAAAAAGAGCATTTAAATACTTCGCTGCTGCTCAATCAGACAAGACTCTGATTGTGTTTTAGATTGTTGTGGCACTAAGTGGAGGGTGTATCAGCGCATTAATGAAAGGAAATGTGGCAGGCAGCATTTTCCACAAACCAGTGAAAATATCTTGAGGGTCCAAATTATAGTAATAAAGCTCTAACTATAGTCGATGAGCAACCTTTAATTTCAGTGCGTCATGCACGATATCTAAGGAAAGTGCGTTTCCAAGTACACAATTGACTTTGTATCCAATTCCAGCGTAAACGGCCCTTTACGTCAGGTCCACGGACCTCTGAGGCATTTTAAACAGTAAGCCGTTCCCCTAGCACATCTTGTCATATTAAAACCATATGCATGGCGGCATCCACCGCTCGCACTGAGTGCCCATCAATAACGCTAATGACCCGTTTCCCGGGGGATCACAACAAATACCCGAATGAAACCGCCAGTCTTTAACGGAGCCGCCGCTCCTTCCGCGGCTTACGAGCTGTCACGTATCCAGCCACAGCTGCCACCGGCCAGACTTTATCAAAAACAGCGAGGGAGGAAAAGAGTGTGCGATTAGCGAGAGATGTAAGGAGAAACCTCACTGACGGGCATATATACAACTTCTCATCTGGTTCTCCGCTCTGTGCCAACTGTAAGACAATCTGAGCTATTACAACACAACACTCATTCACTAAAGTAAAACCATCTCTTTATATCTGATCTCTAGATCTACACATGCTGTGCAGTGAAGAACAGTAAGCCTTATGCAGTAGAGCTATTGTTTAGTCCTAAAACCATTAGACAATAAACGTTTTGGTACCCTGAAAACTGGTTTGCCCGCTCTTTATTGGGGCTGAAAGAGATACCGCTAGGGCCAGTCTGGGCATGCATGCGCACATTATTGTCATTTTTGTCATGCTGAACAACAATTAATTACTGTAGGCCTGTTTGAATTATTGTAAGGTTAGGTTTAGGGTTAGGGGCAGATTTTGTGAATTGGGGGCCCCGGGTAAGTATAGGAATGGGGCCCTATACATTTGCACTCATTTACCTAAAGATCAACCTTGAGGTTCCTTTATGGTCGTGATGCTTGCTGCTGCACAATGGTGCCTCGTAGTTGAGTCCAACGTTTCTAAATGTTTCATGAACATGTTACAATGGGATTCTTTCATTTACATTTACAGTACGTTTATTAATTTAGCAGACACTTTTATTCTTTCATGTTGTAAACCACAAAATAGCAATTGATTTACCATTGAGACAAAAAAACTAAATACATTATAACATTTATATTTATGCATTTAGCAGACGCTTTTATCCAAAGCGACTTACATGATTCAGGCTATACATGTTTTTGTCAGTGAGTATAAAGTATAAAGTAAGTATAAAAATGACAACCTTTGAACCTTTAAACCCTTTTTTAAGAAAAGGGATGAGTGAGAAGTATAAATGATTATGTTATTTAAAATGGGTTTATGTGGGTGGATTTTCGCACTGCAGACTGGATTATTGAAAATGCACATTCATTCTCTGCCAGTAGGAGGCGCTTTTGGAACATCAGAAATATATCAGTTTCCCCGGAAACGGCTGTAAACAAACAAAGAAGCGCTAGCTCATAAATGATACTTTATCAGGTAAAATGGAAATGCCATGGAACATTTTCTGAAGACAATCGGTTCCCTTCAGAGGTTCATTCATATAAAAACTTGAATTAGCGAGAATGAGAAAAGTGTGAAAATTTTGCCTAGATTGACGAGGAAAGTCCACTGATGAGTTCCCAGCATAAACATTTAATTTTAGTCATTTTTAACAGGGCTGTCAATCGATTAAAATATTTAATTGCATGATTCTCATGAGTTAACTTGCGAATAATCGCAACTTAATCACATTTAATTTGTTCTAAATGTACCTTAAATTATACTTTTCATGTTTTTAATACTCCAATAAACACGGGGATGGACAAATATCGATTCTTTAAGCAATATATGTTTATTATTATTAAAACCATAGTTAACATAGAGCATGAAGACTAGACACGTTTCATAGGTCATAGATGTTTTTCAAATAACTTGTTCATGTCTATTAGACACATGAAAAAAGAAATACAAGGTTCCCATTACTTCTCTTTCTTTGCACTGAGCAATTTACTGACACAAACCTGTTTACATTTCTGCACACAGGGCAGCTCACTTCTTCTGAACATGCAAAATGTACATTTATTATGTATTATTGCATTTGTTTGCCTCTCTGTGCCCACATACTGTATTTTGATGTAGCTAAATTCTCAATAAATTGTTTTCATTGACAGTTTACTGTTTCTGTTATCAGACAACGAAATGAATATGAAATAGTGACTGAAACGCAACCCAATAAAAGACTACATAACCAGCTCCTTCCAATATGTTAATCTGCACAAAAAGCATAATTTATAATCGTGCAGTCATCTGATAAAATCAAATAAGCTAGACATAAGATAAAAACACTAGCTGTAATTGCATGTAAAATTAGAGAAGCAACATATCAGTGTTTTATCTGAAAGCGCAGCTCCTTTGAGTGTTGAACAGAGCAGACGCAGAGAGAGAGAGAGAGAGAGAGAGGTGTTGGAAAAGAGAGACCTTGTGCTCGTGTGGCAGTCAGCTTCAGGTGCATAATATTTTAATTTGCTACAAGCAGGATAAACAAGAAGCACGTTCAACTCGGACACGCACACGGTTGTCGTGGTAATAAACACTGTAAACAGCAACCTTTCGCATGTCCGCACTTAATGCGCATCTCGTTTGTGATACGCATTTTAGGGGGCCCTTGGATTTTGGGCGCCCAAGGCAGTCGCCTAGTTTTGCCTAATGGTAAGTCCGCCCAAGGGTTAGGGTGAAGACATTAATAAAACACAATCTAATAGGTAGCAAATTAAATTTCTCATTATTTTACGGCTGTAGCTATATCCCTTCAAGCTACAACCTGGAAAAATAAGGTGTATGAATATGCACATTTGGGAAAAAGGTGAAGTCATGCGAATACGAATTAAAAGTTTAATTTTTAGGCAAGTGCAGTTTATTTACAAAAAACAACTTCTGTCATGGAATGCGTAGTTGTTTTCACGAAAACGTCTTAAGTTTTCTATACATCGCTGTCGTGTAAACGTACCCTTAAAAGCCTTCCTTTGGCTTATGAACTGACTTCCTGACTGAGAAGCATTATAACATTATAAAACTAATAATTCAAGTAATTTAATATAATTCATGGAATTATTTATCAGTGGTGTTTTATCACGGGATTTGCTGCCATTTTAGAAGACTTCAGCCTTTTAAAGTCCAGTGGACTCTGATTGGCTGTCAATTGTTAAAATCGTTCTTAAAGTGATAGCAACAGTGTTGTTTTTCTGTGATGTGGACTTCACTGTTCTAGTATATAATTCAACTTTATAGTTAATGTTCTTATTATAGCTGTCATCCTTACTGTAAACAGCCTTTAAGAATAAGCTGTGGTAAAACCAGGTAATGATTAGCCATGTTTTGTTGTAGTAGAAATCACTTTAAAGATGCCCATCATGTATGAAAGGCCTGCAGTGCCTTCTGTACCAACCATTAAGCACAGCGGGTGCTGTTTCGTCTGGCAAGGGGGCACGAAACGGTGCCAAGTTAATCAGGCAGAGAGTGCCAGCAGTGTCACACCCTGCACTCAGGGCCATGATAGATGTCCCGACCAGGGCTGCGGTGCCACTGTGGGGCGGTGGCAGAGTGTACGGGCATGTTTCAGTCGACATGAAAGAGAGGGGCCTGTGTTTGAACACACATATGAGAGTGGGATGTCGTGTGTTTTGTATCCATGCCAAAAGACTCATTAGTTCATTAGATAGATCCATACACTCTGATGAGAGCGATGGGAAATTCCACCGTCAAACACAACTACTCCCTTGAGAGGGACGAATGTTACTGTGTGTGCAGGAGGGGCTCACACACACACACACACACACACACACACACACACACACACACACACACACACACACACTTGACAGTATGTGAGGGTCGAGAGATGCTGCCCTGTAGCCGCGGCCTGTGATTTTTCAAGCACATGACAGATGTACACTGCAAACAGCTGGTCAGTAATGGTCCATGTTGGCCTCTTTTCCTCCTCTGTAGACCCATTATCACCTTCACCCGACTACAGCACCCATAAACCCCTCTCCAGCCGACCTCCTCAAAGTGGGACGACCTGCTGTGACCTCATCAGAGCTGGCTGACCCATGATGACCTCATCAAAGCAGGACGCCCCGCTGAGCTCAGAGACTGACAGCTTGCGCTGACCAAAAGCGGGCCATCAATTATCAGTGAGTGTGACACTGCTTTTACTCTGTACCTTACATTTCAGTTTCCGCTTAAATAATGGACAACTTTGGTCTCTGTAACACTTTACTGTACAATAATGTCCTGTTAGTTAACGTCAGTTGACAAAAAATAGTGCAAAAATACAAACTGGGCTCAGGTGCAAGACAAAAATAATAAAAACAATAGATTTCCGCACACTGAAATTGCATTGTTTCGAGCAGTTCGACACAACTTTGGTAGTTCCTTTTTCCACTAAATAGTATTAACAGATACAACTTTTGGTTTTAATGTATTAAATGTTGAAATTAAATTAAGATTAAAAAATGCTTTAGGTGTGTTTATCATTGTTAGTTTATGTTAACTGATTTAGTTAAATTGTGTTAATAAATGGAACCTTATTGTAAATACTCAAATAAAGTTTTAGTTTATCTGTTAGTTTTAACAGGTCACATCCTACTGTTTTAGCACACTTATAAAGTGCAGAATAATGGAGAAAAATATGTATATATTTTTTTATTATCATTGTGAAGCCACAGAGCCCATAATAGGACATTGTGATGAAAAAAAAGTCAGATGGGGCTTTAACAAAACTATTGCCACCTCATATTTTCATCACATAAATGTTGTGAGTGTACGTAAAGATACATAAAGCACAGTTTCTCAGGGGATTGCAAACGTTTTTCTTGAGAATGCAATACAACTGAAATATAATTTTCCTCTCATAAATGTTTTAGACCATCATCATGTCCTTTTAGAGGCTCTGTACAAACAAGCTTTGAAGGGATAATTAACGTAAATAATTATAATTCTGTAATTTACTCACAATCATGTCGTTCCAAACCTGTATGACTTTTTCTCCAGAACACAAAATGAGATACATTTAAGAACAGTCAATACAAATGAAAATCAGTGGGGTTACAATGAACTCTGGACCCTATTGACCACTTACACACACCGCGTGCACACACACACACACAGACATGTCTGGTTTGTTACCCTTGTGGAGACTCTCCATAGGCATAATTTTTTTTTCTACTGTACAGACCAGACCGTATATTATATTGCCCTTCACTAACCCTACACCTAAACTTAGCCCTCACAGGAAACTTTCTGCACTTTTATATTTTCAAAAAACTTCATTTTGTGTGATTTATTACCTCAATTTATGTCCCCACCGTGAAATGAGTCCCCATGATTCTGTGTGTTTTCAGGTTTAAGTCCCCACACACATACATACACACACACACACTCCAAAATATCAGCTTTTGTGTCCTGCAGAAGAAGGAAAATCTTAGAGGTTTGTAACAATACAATGGTGAGTAAATGATGACAGAACATTCATTTGTTTGGGTTGTAGTGACCGTGTTTTGTCTTTGCGCGGCAGTGTCGTCTAACCCTCGTAATGCAGACAGGGACAACAAAATTGAGTTTATGTTGAGTGAAAATGGCAGGAAACACAAAGAGGTCTTAACTAATTTCCCAAGCAAATCCCACCCTGCCTCTCATCACACACAAAGCCTCGATCCCAGACAAGCAGTCATCACCCCTCTGTCCACAATGGCATGCACCCACTACAAATCAGAGAGAGAAAGAGAATAAGAGGGTGAGGAAAGGACAGAAGGAGAAGAATAGATGGACTGGAAGAGAGAGTGATAAAAATGCATCCCTCTGGAAAAAAAGAAAGACAATGGGGAATATGATTAGGAAAGAAGGAGGAGAATTATGAGGGTGAGAACGAGGGATTCTGACCGGGTTGGCACGAGAAGTTGGAGCCCGTTTAAACAATGAGAGAGAGACGTCAGTCGAATGTTGTTTCTCATTGAGAGTTTGAGCGATGAGCCAGGTCATCACATCTCTCCACCTCATCCATCATTTCCCTCAAACAAACGAGTGCTGCGTGCATTCTTGCCTCCCTCCTCTGCCTTTCAGCCGCTTTTCTCTCTCTCTCTCTCGCTGACTCTCTCTGGCCGTGGGACAGTGGATCTGTGTGAGAGCGATGACCGGGGATCAGACTCGCGCTGTGTCCGTCTGGCAGTGTGTGTGAACGAGATTTTTATGTGTCTCGGTGTGAAATAATACGAGTGGGTGTGTGAGAGAGCAGCTATCAAAAGAGTTGTATTCTGTCTTTCTTTCAGAAACATGTGTGTCAGCGGCACACTGAGTGTCTGTGTGAGAACATCTTCTTTGCACCAGCATATTTTGGTGGCTAATTCAGAGACAGAACTATGGAAAAAGCACTAAATATATAAAATGAAGGAAAACTACAAACAAATTCTAGGAGAAAATTAAGTATTTTTTTTACATTATTCAATATCCTAATGTATTGCAAATAAAAAATAAATAAAATAATTACTGTAACTTGTGATAGTATTTTTTGCACCAACAAAATTTATTTAACACAGATTGTGCCTGCACAGTTGTAATTATTAAAATAAGGGGAATTTGAGACATTTTTCATGAAAATGAATATATTGTCAATGATTTTTATACATTAAAATCAGCATAAAGTCAATTTAGTACAATAAATACTAATGTAAAATATACTATGTTAATATAATAATATTTAATATACTATTTAAATACTATAAATATATTTTTCATTATTTAAAAAAAATCGTATTAAAGTATAAAAAACAACAACATCGCACCTGCACAATATAATCATAATTATGGAAACAATGAGAATTTAAGAATTTTAATTATAATAATTATGGTCAAATACTGTGTGGACATTAGAACCAGCATAAATAAAATTTAGTACAATAATAATAATTCTTAGTAATAATAATAAATAAATCTTAGTCCTTGTTTTCTGTATGCAAAATACAATTTGTATATAAATATATTCTTTCACTTTTGGGGTGAAATATGACCTTAAAATGTATTTAGTCCGAGTCCCCCTAAACAGAGATAAAGAGACAAACAGAGACAGAGCCGGTGTGAGAGTGCACAGTCCGCCCACATAGGAGTTTTTTTTTTATTTCTCAGTAACTCCTCCCACAGTATTGAATTATAATGCAATACAGTTACATTGTAGAAAGCATTAAAACAGAAGTACCTCAACTCACTGATTACTTTAAAAATGGGATTATAAACATCGACAAAAAACAAACAAAGTGAAATAGGAAAGATCTGGTCCTTCAACTCGTGAGGATAAAGAAGATTTCTCCTAGGTTTGGCACAAGAAATCAACATGGACCCAAACGTCACACAAGCTTGCAGACAACCATAGAAAATGTCAGGTACAGCTTGAACCGATCATGCGTTTTATGAAGAAATAATATCAGCTGTTTTTATTCTTTCCTTTTTTTCTCTATTTTCTTGTTTTTTTATATTTTACAGTTGAATCAATAAATTGTCATACAAAAAAAACTAAGTAATATCTATATCATTTACCAGTTTTATTAGAAGTATAAGCTGTGATGGTACGTTTAATACTATCTGGCATTCAGACGATTCTACAAACCCCAGTAGAGTCTCTTCCCCCAAAATGTTCAGTGAGCAATTCTTCATTTCAACACAAGGGGGGCTTAAGAGCAGTGCTATTCAGTAAACAAACTACAGTTTGCAGAGAAATAAATACAACTTTCAAGATACACAGCAATAACATTGACGACATCAAAAAAGAAATTAAAGAGAGACAAAAACAAAGCGACAAACGACAAGGGGGAAAAATAAACACAAGGAACCCATGATTGTCTATAAATGAAAGACACGTTTAGTGGTATCGTTCGCCAACTAATGGAAGAAGTTACCGTGGAAATTATAAAATGCCCTTTACGCGAGTTCTACAGATTCAATTCTTACACTAGTTTTTCAATTTAGAAAAAAAAATGTATAGTATTTTTTACAACCACTCTTCCAACTTAAGAAAGAAACTAACTAAAAAGAGCATGTTTTCGCACAAACTGGCGGGAAAGTGGGTTGAAGGTAATGCAGTGCTTTACTTAGACAGAACTTGAAAATAGTCACTGTCTCGCTCCTAACACCTTTTTTTTTTTACAAGCAGCGTCAGTAAGAGGTCAAAAGGTCACACCTTTTATGTGTATCTGTTTACGTTTTCAAATTCACAAACTCCTGGAGAATATCTTAAGAGAAACACTAACCCCACGACCCCTCGCATACGTTTGTAAACTTGTACGTTTCTGTACAAGACCAAAAAGAATGTTTGAAAAACACATGGTTGTTTTGCGTGTCTGTGTTTGCGTGTGTGATGGCGGTAATTCTAAAGATATTTACAGGCCGGTAAGCGGTTGTGCCTGAATAGTCTGCGATCACATTTGTCTTGTGGAAGACTCTTATTTGTTACTCTTAGTAACCATCGGTTTTAGCAGACAAAACTCACAAATATGACACTGATGTTTCATTAGCAATCTCAAAAACGGTTCACCAGCTGCCACTGCTGTGCTAAACATTGGAACTTGACAGAATAAATACAATTATTATCACGTCTTACTACTATTGTCATCATGGTCTTCATCATCACCATCAAAATTACTGACACTATTGTCATTCCTACTAATCAATAAGTCAATCAAACAGTCAGTCAATGATTTGTTGATGTATGTGGGACAGTGAGCTGCTATGCACAGGATCTGGGTGTGTGTGGTGCAAGTGATTGAGGATTTGGGCACTTGTGCAGGCGTGAGTGTGGACCAGGGACTCTGGCGGTAGTCTAACACAATGTTTAGTTAGGTCACATGGTACATGGGGGTGTCATACGTGACTGAGAGACTGAATGGCGCTGGGTTCTGCAGCGCGGGCCATGCTGTGCCACATCGGGGCATTATGGGTCGACGAATGGAGTGGATCCTTATCAGCTAGGGACAGCATCATAGCATATGCCTAGAAAAGGAGAGATATACAGTTACAAATACACCAACTAACTGAATAGAAAATGTATTTTATAAAAAAAAAATTATATTCAATATATTTAAGAAATAAACATTTAATAATAATATTAATGATAATGTTATTATTGTTATTAATAATAATTAATAATGCAATAAAATAATGTTAGTTTTAGTACACAAATTGCATTAATAAAAAAGTGTTACTTGTTATGATTAATTATTATTAATAAGAATGTATTTAATAATAAGAGCAATATTAATAATGAAACACTTAAACAACAACAATAACAACACTAAAATAAAATATTAATAATTATATAAGTAATTTATTTAAAGTTTTTTCATATTCATGGAAAATTGTATACGTATTATTAATGACTAAATTCATTATTGTTAATTAATTATTATTAGTTGATATTAATAATAACACAAAATAAAATATTAGTAATTAAATAAGTAATTTATTTAACGTTTTTTTAAATATTTATTTAAAATTTAAAAATGTTTAAAATATTTTCCATTAATAATATTGTCATTAATATAAATTAATAATACAATTAATAAAAGAATAATATTTTTTTATTATAAAACACAAACTATCATAGACATTTTGATAACTGTTATTATTAAAAATACTTTATATGCTACTACTACTGATTGTTGTTTTTTAATTATTAACACTGAAATAATATATTAGTATTTAAATAAGTAATTTATTTTAAAATAATATTGTAAAAATGAATATTTTTCTGAATTCATATTATTTTGAAAAAGTAGTTTTAAATGAGTTTTAATTTGGTGCTCTATAAGGTTATACCTGTGATTTAGATTTCCTGTATAGAGGCTGCTTGATGCCCTCTTGCAGGTGGGCGGGGCCAAAGCTGGTGACATCACTGTCGCTGAGGTCTCCGTCCTCCATACTAAAGTGACGGATGTGATCCAGCGTAGAGAAACTGCTGTGATCTTCATCGTCCTCATCCTCATTAAACCTGCAGTCGATGCAGAGATTGTTTTTAGAAGATTCATTTACAGTCATAAAATAAATGCGTATAAACAAGTTTTTATCCGCATACCTGTGTGGCGAGGATTTGCTTTTCATCTCCAGATCATCTGGTCCCTCGAAATCGATATCATCGTTTATGTCGTGATCCAAACTGCTGGGCACGCCGTCCTCGCTGGGTTTCCTGGCACTGTCGCTGTGCTCCGCCTCCTCTTCCTCTGCTCCGAGCTCCTCCCCTTCTTCTTCATCCAGGTCACGTGACCCCTGACCAGGCAGGGCTTTGTCGCCATCAAAATGACTGCCGTTCAGCCTACAGAGAACAGAGAGAATCATATGTAATGACATTATGCAGGCATGAATTTTTGACTGATATGCCGATCCTTGATTACTGAAAGAAAATCATTTAGCGCTGAAACCAAGTTCTGTTTGCCTCGAAAAAATAAACCACCTTAAAAAGCAGAACCACATGCCCACGCTTCCTAAATGAGAGGAAATGCTCAAAGAAAGAAGGCGAGTGTGTTAGAAAGAGACTGTTTGTCATCAGTTATGAGGGCCCCTGGTTGGCAGAAACGGGCCGCCCATCGGCAGGGCACTTAGACAGCAGGCCTCTACACTTCCTCTCACTTATATTCAACTCTCTCGCTCACTCAAACAGCTCACATCTCCTCTTTCCCTAGTTTATTTTCTTCTTTATCTCCAATTCATCTAATGGGCCAAATATTTAGCTGACAGCCCATTTGGTGAGTGGAGAGAAGGAGCTGCCAAAGCAGACATTTCCCCTCAGAGACAGAGGCCAGCTATCCAAACTCTCTCTCTCTCTCACACACACACACACACACACACACACACACACACACACACACACACACACACACACACACACACACACACATTCAACTTCCCATCTAAAGTTTAAAAACAGAAAACAGAGACGGAAACAAAGTCTGTCTGTCTGTCTGTCTATCTATCCATCCATACATCGTTGAGGGTAACTGGTTACATGTAATGGAATTATGGAATTTAATTACAAGATAAATGGGTTAGACTTTATTTTAAGGTGTCATTGTTACAGTGTAATTATACATTTAAGTACTGTGTAATATTAATGAAGTAGAAGTACATTCTGTAGGCTTAGGATTAGGTTTAGACTTACTTGAATGTAATTATGCATAATTTATTGTTATTATAATAGTAAGTACATGTAACATGTAACAAGGTCACCTTAAAATAAAGTGTTACCAATACATTTAAATGTAATCTGTCACAGTTACTGAGAAATATGTGTAATTAAATAATAGTTACTTCTGAAAATGATAACGGTTCCAAAGGGGGTTACATCTGAATATTTGTACACACATTTGATTGATTTCTTTCCAAAATGGCATTGACTGCTCTAAAACCAATGTTTCAGGAGTTTAGGACACAGAATAGGTTTTATTTGATAACTGTTTTATTTGTTTGGGTTTGCGTATTCTTTACATTTTAAATTAGGATATTGTTGGATGCCAGTGTTTCCTGTCGTAGCCATGCAAAGATTTGATTTCAAAAACAGTAGCATAGCTATTAAACTATCATACTTATGATTGGAAATCTGTATTTATGTAATCAAATGTAATCCGTTACATTGCTTTACGTAATTAAAATAGGTAAACTACTCATTACATTTTAAATATTGTAACTTGTTATCTGTAACTTATTACATTTCCAGAGTAACCTTCCCAACACTGCATATATCAATTAATCTATCCATGTTCTTATTGTATATCAACAGTCTTCATGAGAAACATAACTTGAGAACTCCATTATGTCTTTGAGCAATTACATGTTTCCTCTAGGTTTCATCTCTCACCACCATCTATTTCATTTACATCTACATCTCCGTTCTTCTCTCAGATTAGTGTAAAGTCGCAGGGTTAACCATATAAAGCCCTTTTCACATCTCTGATAATCCCCGAATCACCTTCTTTCATCACTCCGCACCCTGCTAATACCTCGAGAAAGGGTACGAGAGAACGAAAGAAGCAGCGATGGCGTGATGATTAAAACAGATCGGCTAATTAGAGAGAGCTGTGGTAATTTGTGGAGGATAAAGTATCTATCAGGAGCAGTCACTTTGACAGGAAACATTCAGCGACCTCTGACCTCCTCTCCCACACCTACTTCCTGTTCACAAACACATGTTGGGACCAGATGTGGGACGCGTGCAAACACACACACACACACACACACACACACACACACAGCCGATGTTGTAATGACTCTAGGATCTTTTTAATGAAACAATGAAGAAATCAGAAAACAAAGGCATGTAAGATCTTTATCTGTCACACACACACACGGATGACCAGGTCAAACATTTAAACCGTCATCCAACCTGATGATCACTGCTGGGAAATGATCAGTGATAATTATCATATGCAGATGGCAAATTCATGTACGCGCATGCAGCCAAAAGTCAACAGTGCTCTGCACGCGCTCACAATCGGCCAATCAGTAATCACGTCCTACTGGAGACCTGCCCTAATCTTTGCTCTTAAAAACCGCAGGCGACAGGCTAATGATTAACAACCGTACAGAATATATGTACGCACACAAATACGTTCACATGTGCTGAGATACCCGTCCGCTCCTTTCATGTGATTCTATTCACTCAGAGGTGAGGGTTAATGAATAAGGCATGAGAAGTGTTGTGTTCAGTAATGTTTGTGTATAATAACCTCCAATGAGCCTGGGGCAACGAGCGCCAACTGATGACTGACAGCCTAATGGACACTCCGTTTACGTGTGAGTTTGCGTGTGTGCGTGAGCCCACACATGACTGGGAGTAATATCTAAAATTTTACATAGAATCTCAGTCTGTGGACTTTGCACATACACTGATTTGACAGACGGACAGAACATATGCGTCAACCACTAAGCCAAGGCTCTGATGGTGAGTGAGCTGTTTTACCCCAAAAACGTTGGATTTTGTGTATGAACTGTGTATTTATTAGTGCAAATGAGGAAGAAGATGGTGTTTACCCTTCCTCGGAGTGTGACGGAGAAGTGGCATTCCGTGCTGTGTTACTGATGAAGTTTCGTATTTCGTTAAAATACGAGTCTTCCTTGTCCTCCAAGATGGCACTGCCACTGTCCAGCTCCGAACGGGGCGACGACATTGCCGTGCCTTCGTGTAAAACAACACATATTAGTATATTCAGGTGTTTTAATGTAAATATTAAATAAACAACATCTGCTTTTATTTACAAAGGCTAAACATTAAAATGGGTGTTTTATTTATGAATTGTATACATATTTTATACTTGTATATATGTATATGGATACCTGATAAATTACCGTTCTCGTGTTTTTTGAGGTGCCGGTCCAGGTTGGTTTGTTGCCCAAAGCATCGGTCACAAAGATGGCATTTGAAGGGTTTCTCTTTATTATGGATGTTACGGATGTGACGCTGAAGATTTGACGAAATACTGAACGAACGATCGCAGTACTTGCATCTGTGGACACACAGACACATATGAACATAATTAGACCATATAGTATTTACAATATACAGACACAAGGAATCAAACTCTCTCGTGTTATCCGTCTCGCACACACGCAGGGTCCTAAACACATGATTGAGTGGTCATGAACTCTTTGTCTCTAATCTTTGGCCAACTCAGTAACACTCAAACTCTCTCGTCCACATCCTCCCTCTGCTCTGAAAACGACTGCATGTGCCAAGTCTCTTCACGCAGAATTATCCGTATGATTACGTGATCATATCTTCCACTCCACCATAGAGTTGTGCGCTAAACTGCGTCTCCCAGGAACCTGTTATCTCTCCCTCTCTCTCCGTCTTACCCCCTCCGAATGCAACAGAAAAAAACTGAAATTAAATTGCAGTTAAAGGCTGATCACCGGTTCGTTTAAAGCGCTGCCAGCACGAGGAGATTGAGGCTATCTGGAAAGTAACACAGCCCTGTACAAACCTCCCCTGTGGTCAGACGGACCACAAACGCAGTGTGTGCGCACGCCTGTTTCTGTGCAGTATTTTCAAACTCCCTGAAATAGTCTGAGTCCCAAACACAGGCCTAATTACCCAGCTGCCTTTGCTGGCCTGCAGCTGTACGGCACTCATCACCTCCATTATTCATACACACTTCCTTCAGTCTCTCTTGTCTGTCTGTCCTTTTCTCTTTTGGACTTCACTTTACCTCACTCTTACCCAGTGACAATAACTGTGTAATATCAAATATGAAAAAGAAAAAAAAACCTTTTATCGTAGATTCATTACAAATGAAACTGAAAACATTTGAAAAGTTTTTTATTTTGTTTTAATTTTGATGATTAGAGCTTACAGCTCATGAAAGTAAAAAATCCAGTATCTCATAATATTAGAATATTTACATTTGAGTTTCAATAAATGACCATCCATACTGTAAAAATTGTGGGTCTCTTGTTCTTTGAAATCACAATAATGGGGAACACTGCTGACTTGGCAATGGTCCAGAAGACGATCATTGACACCCTTCACAAAGAGGGTAAGTCACAGAGGGTCATTACTGAAAGGGGTGGCTGTTCAAGGAGTGCTGTATCAAAGCATTTTAAATGCAAAGTTGACCGGAAGGAAGAAATTGGGTAGGAAAATGTGAACAAGCAACATGGATGACCGCAAGCTTGAGAATACTGTCAAGCAAACTGATTCAAACACTTAGGAGAGCTACACAAGGAGTGAACTGAAGCTGGAGTCAGTGCATCAAGAGTCACCACGCTCAGACGACTTCAGGAAAAGGGCTACCAAGCCACTTCTGAAACAGAAACATCGTCAGAAGCATCTTACCTGGGCTAAGGAGAAAAAGAACTGGACTGTTGCTCAGTGTTACAAAGTCCTCTTTTCAGATGAAAGTTAATTTTGCATTTAATTTGGAAATCAAGGACCCAGAGTCTGGAGAAAGAGTGGAGAGGCACAGAATCCAAGCTGCTTGAAGTCCAGTGTGAAGTTTCTGAAGTCAGAGATGATTTGGGCTGCTGTGACGTCTGCTGGTGTTGGTCCATTGTGTTTTATCAAGTCCAAAGTCAACGCAGCCGTCTACCAGGAGATTTTGGAGCACTATATGCTTCCATCTGCTGACAAGTTTTATGGAGATACTGATTTCCTTTTCCAGCAGGACTTTAGCACCTGCCCACACTACCAAAACCACTTCCAAGAGCTTTTCTGACCATTATATTGATTGGCCAGCCAACATGCCTGACCTGAACCCCATATGGAATCTATGGGATATTTTCAAGAGAAAGATGATAAACAGTGGATCTAACAATCCAGACGAGCTGAAGGCTCAATAGTGCCTCAGCAGTGCCACAGACTGATCGCTTCCACGCCACACCTCACTGATGCTGGAGTTTGTGGTAAAGGAGTCACGACCAAGTATTGGGTGCATAAATTAACATACTTTAAAGAACTTTTCAATTTTGCTAATCCTTTTTTTGATTGATCTTAGGAAATATTCTAATAGTTTGAGATACTGGATTTTTTACTTTCATGAGCTGTAAGCTCTAATCATAAATGTTTTTAAAAACTTCTAAAATGTTTTACTTTACATGTAATGAATCTAGAATATATGCAAGTTTCATAAATTAATAAATCAGCTGATGTCCTACAATGCTATTTGCTGAGTATATGAATAACTGATTACATCAAACAGTATATATTAGTGTGTGTGTGTGTGTGAGAGAGAGAGAGAGAGAGAGTCACCTGTAAGGCTGCTCTCCTGTGTGTGTCCGTAGATGTCTTGTAAGGTTGGCTGAGCGTGGGAATAGCTTGCCACAGTATCTATAGGGGAAGGAAACAGATCTCCAGGAACAATACTCAGCAATACACACACACACACTTCCCAAAAACACCCTGCATTCCACGTTCAGTGCTGTCATCACTCATTAAACTTCAAACAAATGTTTACTTAAACATCTTATTAATGAAACAACAAGAAAACAAACAAAAGCTATTATAAATATTAGATATTATACTCTAGTTAATCTGAATTATAGTCTCAATATATATATATATATATATATATATATGTATATATATACTGATAGCATTGAATTGTTAAATTCTTTGTGTTATCAAAGATTGTTTGTTATTATATAATTTGTTATTTTTGTTATATAATTTGTTTGATTAGTTACGATACTAACTTTTCACTCACTACATTATTATTATTTCAGATTTGTTTGTTTAATTACTAAAAAATTCCTTAGTTTTGGTTTACTTATTATATCATCTTTTTTAGATTTATATATTTAGATACTTTAGTTTGCTTAGTTTTGGTTGCATTCTTACTATTTGTTTAGATACTATACAAATTGGCTTAGTTTTGTTTGTTTACTTACAGGAGGAACTGAGTGTTCATCGGCATTGTTACCTGCAGGTGTAGCGCTCTTTGCCTTTGCGTAACAGTGTCTCAGGAAGGGTGGTGGGCGGAGCCCGGAAGTTGAACATGGAGGGAACGGAACGCATGATGTCACCGCCGTCTGGCTTCAAAGAGCCGTAGGATTCCAGCTTTTCGGCCATGTTTTCAATCGCCGACATCTGCGAGAGATAGAGAAAAGTTTTATTACCTTGCTGTGAGGTCTTTAAGGACACACATCCCCACTGTGTTACTCGCATTTATTGACGTGGAGTTGCATTCTACCACAGATGTGCGGGGCAAAACGCCGACCGTGAACTTTCACTCTCGGATAACAGTGTGAAATGCTTTCGCTGATCTGTAATGTCCAATTTTGGCTCACAAACTCAACTAACAATGCTTGTTATAAGATGGACCACACATGTGCACACACACAGAGATTCATGTGGATAAGAACCGCTGCCAATTTACTAATTAAGCCTAACAGTTGCTTTCATCAGAAATGGACACACTCTCAAAGGGAATAGAGCTACATGTGTGTGTCAGCCAGAGAATGAGAACAACATAAGGCCTGAATGTGTGTGTGTGTGTGTGTGTATGTGTGTGTGTGTGAGGCATGCTGAAGAGCAGGAGTGATTCATGTCCTATGTTGGCCATAAAGCATTCAGTGCACAATATGAGCAGACAGCACATTTGTCAATATGAAAGATGTTGACATTACTGATCAAGGCTGAGACAGCAGTAATAATGATATCATAGGAAGGAGAGGGAGGGAGGGGACGGAGCTGGGGGAGGGCGGGCCGGGGGGTCCCTGTAGGCGAGCGGGCCTATCAACTGCAGCGCAACAGTGAGGATTTGCATTATTTCATGTGTGTATTGAATTTTCCCCTTTACTTATTTCGAGTTTTGGTGACAAATCAATCCTGCTTCACAGTGAAGGACATACACGATACACACACATGGACATGCATACATAAACACCCAAATAAATATCTGTTTCCTTCTGCAGAAGATATTAGAGAAGTTTTAAGAAAAAAAGACAGCAATGGAGAGTCAATGGGAATTTGTGCTGAAGTCTCAAACTGCGCTCTTACTTTCTGTATCCTGATCCAAAGTCAAAGATCTCAATATAAACTCAAATATTTCTCATCATGTTCCTCCTAGACCAAGTAATCTGTTCTGTTATGTAAGAATGAAGTTGGTTGAACAAATGGTTCATGACATACACGTAAACTGAATGTGGATGGCTTAGGATGAATCTTGGAAGAATTTGATGAGAAATATTGATGAGAGTTCATAGAGAGATCTTTGCAGATATTAGATGTTTTGATTTTTTCTTAGAAGAAATATCAAAGAAAGAAAGAAAGAAAGAAAGAAAGAAAGAAAGAAAGAAAGAAAGAGAAAGAAAGAAATGGGATACATATTAGGTGAAAGGAGAGGACAAAGAAAGGGGTACCGAAAGAGAGACAGAAAGATCGACACGCGATAATTCAGACATTTGATGAGGAATGACAGCTGGGAGTTAAAGTTCTCCATTGGAACGCCAGGCTCACATCCTCTGGGAGGATGTGAAGTGTCAGAGCTGTTTGATTAGGGATACCCCAAACTCTCTCTCCAAATCTCCATAAATCACAGACAGAGACAGAGAGAAGGGGGGAGAGATGGACAGATAGAAGTGTTTATAATCAACTACTGTCATATCTAGATGATGTGCTGTCTCTAATGCTAGGCTAACACTATTAGCATTTCCAATTAAACAAAACAGTCATTTTTCACTTATCTGCCTGACCACTAAACCACAGCACTCATCGGCCTTGAGTGAACATGTTTATCTAGTTATCTCATTAATCTCTAAATGAGAACACAAAATACTATCTCTCTCTCTCTATATATATGCAGTCATATGTATTTGTTGCCACAGGAATATCTCTTCAGTATCTCTACTGTTTCTTCTGCACAATGAGATTGAATGCAGACCAAATGGAGACTTTTGCTCACATTTCCTACTTCTATGATTTAGCTCCAGAGAAAAATACACCAGTAATTTCATGTGACTACAATATCTCAAACTGTCCTCGGATTTGCCGAAATAGCAAAGCGTGCAATTAAAATTCAGTTTTAATGAGCTCAAATTTTCTCATCACATACGTCCAAGACCAAATGATCTGTAATATGCTATCGAAATTAGTTTTATAGCTCTATGATCTTACTGCATGTCAACAATCGGCTCATTTGTGTCTATTTTTATTCCTCCCAAGGAATTTTAGGAGAAACATCAGAGAAACGAAGTTACATGAATCATAACTCATTAAGTCTTCCAAGCTATAAAAGCGCAATAAAACATTGACCCAGGCCAGAGGTTTTGTCCACAAAGTATGTCTAGGTCAAAAAACTACACACACACACACACACAAACACACACACACACACACACACACACACACACACACACACACACAGACACACATTTTATAGCCAGTTTGATTTGGTACTTGAAGTCTAAACATATTACCATAGATTAGTATCTCTATGATTGCTGTAACAACTAAGTCCAAAGAAATCTGCGATCGGCAGCGATTGGACTTCCTGGATTGCTAAGTAGCCTTCACCCTCTCTGTGGTAGGGCAACTGTTGAGTTGCCCATTCTCAGTAGTGTGTGTCTGAGAGGGCCTTCATTAGCAAGAGCTTTTTCAATTGTTGATCTTATCAGGGTACCAGATGTCTTGGGTTTGGAAACCCCCCTTTTGCTATCACACACACACTCAGAGCGGGTCCCAGAGAGACTGTTACCCTTCCAGTGATGCGATGCCGTACGGGAGTGTCGCCACCCCAAATCAGAGCTGTGGTCTTTTACTCTCTCTGTGTAAATAATCACGTTCACTCACACTGACTGCATTATCAGGGGTAGCCATCAGAAATAACAACTGTTCTGTCTGGTTAACACACACACTGGCACACAAGAGTGGAGACATGCGTGCACCAAATGACACATGAACTCAAAAGACATTTCTTCAATGTTTAACCAGAGAGTGTTTCATTTGAAAGCTAGTTGTGTGTTTTTATATTCTTTGGAAAATCAAATGTGATGTTTTATGGTACTAAAATCCAAAAAATGAATCAATCAGTCATCATGCATTGAAAAGATCACGCGAAAAGGGTAAAAGGGTGGGTGTTTACTGACTAAACATGGATCTTCTCTGAATGGAAATGACTTTGGACCAGATTTAGCTGTTTTAGGTGCGATTTGGTCCATGCATTGGTTTGTTTGAGCCATGCATTTCATCTAGCATGTCATGCTAATAGTGAACTGCATTGTGGGTACATGTGTATTGCAGAAGTTAGGGGTGTGTGTTTGAGTAGCATGGAAGTAAAAATAAATAAATAAATAAGTATTAAGCGTGTGTGTGTGTGTGTGTGTGTGTGTGTGTGTGTGTGTGTGTGTGTGTGTGTGTGTGTGTGTGTGTGTGTGTGTGTGTGTGTGTGTGGTGAAAGCACATGAATGACTTGGTTTGGAGTAACTTACCCATGTTCTCTGATCAGGCATGCGAAACTGGGGGCAGGACAGAAGGGAAACAGCAAATCAAAATCAAGAATCAGACTGATCATGTGTGATTATAAAATGTGATATTTAGTCAAGGTTAACGTCCCATACTTGATTGAATGAATTTATTTTATTTAGTTTTTTATTTTATGCAGTATTTATAAATGTTTTTGTACTACCATTTTTCTATGGTAATGGAAGAGAAATGTGATTAGGAAAATCAACTGTATTTTTTATTAATCAGTTATTATACAGATTAAAATATATATATTTTTTTATATAATAAAATATAATAAATATAACTAAATTAAATTAACTATTTTACATTTTTTCCTCCACAATCCACTTGATCTCCCAATGTCTGACTTGTTCTCTACTGCTCAGCATCGCACTAATACAGAAGATTTAAAACGGCATTTCCCATAATACATCTGTGCTGTCAATAGCATCCCTGGTGCTGATTAGAGAGTCCAGTGAGCATAGAGCAACAAAGTGGATGCTGATAGGTCACCTCGTTAGTCAGTGAGTCAGGGACATGTGGATATTATCTTGCGCAGACACAAAGCATACACAGGGAATAAATCAGGCCAATGAAACAGCCCATAAAACACTGTCTTGAAACAGCCAATAAAACACTACACCAGTGAGCGTCTATGAGTGTGTTTCAGTGTCTATATGTGTACCAGACATATGTGTGTGGGTTTATATGAGAATTATGTATTATTTTTACAGAACACTGATAGCGAACACACAATGACACAAAGCAGACAGGGTACTTAATACACACTAATGAGACACTCAGTCACAAAACCCCACACTTACACTGGCAAAATCACTCATTGCGCACACACACACACACGCACGCACGCGCACGCGCACACACACACACTTATACAAAGTCTCCATCCAGGGATATGGGTCAGTGTCTGGCTCTGGCAGTTTAACTGGGTATCATATTGTGACATCATAATCAAAGACGCCCTCACAAAGACATGTCACAAAACTCCCACCCTTTCTGAATCTTTAGTTTATCTATAAGTTTAATAATCATATGTTATTGTGTGAGTAAAGTAAGATGTGTAACAATTCTGCACACCACCTTTTTGTACCAATGGTGGGAACCACAAAAGAAAGCTTTCAAACTGGTCATGCAGTACTTTTTATTTGCATTTGAGTCTGGAACAGCTTGTATGAACACTGACTGCAGAAGCACAGAAAGAGGCAATTCAAAGTAGGCTAATGATTTGTGCAGGACTGTAGGGACAAGGTGATAAAATTAAATGGAGTTAGCAGTGGGAAAATATTCTGGCAAATCTCACCTGTGGGTGGAAGAGAAATCCAGGAGCGGGCCGCATATACTTGTCCTTGAGGACTTCGAAAGGATCGTTCATCTTTCTCTTCTCAACCCTGCTGATGTTAAACTTCTATCAGTTCTCATAGTAAGTTTAACCAAACCAAGTCAATTTCACTATGGTAAGAGTGTAGGAAGGCCATGTGATTGACAGTACCTGTAAATGGGATCCATGAAGAAAGGCGTAGGTCTTGCGTGTTGGAGGGACGGGTCAGCCTTGGGTGGCTCCGGATCCACCCTCTCCTCTCCAAAGTTCTTTTTTAACTCTTCCGCTTTTACACTCTTTCTTCGACCACCGAGACTCAGGTCCAGCGGTTGATCCGGGTTGTCTGATTGTACATGTGAGGCTTCCGGTTTCAAAGGGGCACAGGTTGCGGCAAGACGTTCTTTCTTCCGTTTGGTGGTGAGGTCAAAAGGTGATTGTGCATTTCTGCCATGACATTTTTTACCCTCAACCGGAGGGCTTTCCGGCTCCCCTTTGTTGCCTGGAGGTCTAAGTTGCTCCCTTTCTGGGAAAGGATAGACTGATGGAGAGAAGGCAGGAAAGAAAGACAGAGGGAACATGGAAGGGTATGGCAATGCCCCAACTTTTTTATCTTGCAGGCCAGCAAGTCCAGTAGAACCAAAGTATTTCTCAGCAATAGAGGCAATTGCCTTGATCGAGTCATTAACGGCACCGGAAACAGCTGTTTGCTCATCCAAAGATGGTGGGAGGAGCCCCGGCACAGGGAAGTCTTTTCCGTTATTGGTGTTGCTACTAATACTGGAGCTGACAAGAGTTGGGCTTTGGACATCGTTGAACCCACTGGACTTCCTTTTTGGGCCTTTCCCGTTCTCACGCACTCGCACCCGTTCCCGTTCGCTTTCTGCTTCACTGTCCAACTCTGAACTTGAAGTGCTTTCCAGCTCACTCCCGCTCGGAGTGCTGACGTCGTCCAGATCGCTACTCTCTGACTGGTCGCTCATCTTCCCGCCGTGCCTTGGTTTGGAGATGGATCCTTCCCGTTGATGCTCCACACTTTCGCTCTCCCCGTTGAACGAATTCTTGCGTAAACTCTTCAAGAGGTCATGTGACCCAGAGATCGGTGAAGACAGCAGCGGACTTTTAAGTTCACCACTCGGAGGGCCGTTAATGGGTGACGTAGATGGCATTAGAGGGGGCCGGTGGTAAAGTCCTGATGGGAAAAGTCCTGGAAAACTGAATGGGAAGGTCGGAGGGGCTGCTGGGAATGTCAGCCCACCATGGTGCCGGTTCGTCCCAAAATAGTCTGCTAAACCAGGACTCCCATGGCTCATTCCAGCCAGTGTGGATTTGTCCAGGCCAGGGGTGCCAGGGAGGGCCATGCCCTGGGCAAACAACCCTCCCGCAGCAGCAGCAAAATGGTTTTTACCCTCGCAGAAGCGCCGATGCTTGTTTAGGGATGACGTGGTACTAAACATCTGGCCGCAGTCTTTGCACTTGATCTGAGTGCGACAGTCCGCATGCATGCGCTTGTGGCGGCACAGATTGGAGAACTGCGTGTAAGATTTGTGGCAGACCTCACCTAGAGACAGTGAGACATGGACATATGCCGTAAATCAATGGTCAGGTTAGGCATGCCACACATACATTCATTCACAAAACCAACAAAAATACAGGATAAGCAATGATGGCAGACAAAAGAATGCAATGTCACACGCAGGTGCACACACACACACACACACACACACACACACACACATAAACACACATACACACACACACACACAGACAAAGACATCACAATGGCTCTATTTTAAGCGTGAGAAGGAAACAGAGTTGACTGAATCCTCTCCCGCAGGTCCGTTCCCATGGACCAAGCGACGTCTCTGTCTATCATTCACACACACACAGACATCTCACATTATTACACACCGTTCAGTCGTCAAACAATATTCTTAAAACTCATGATGAATCCTAAACTCTTGCTGTCAATGTCACTGCACACACACTCCGTCCTCACGGCAGTGTATATAGTTAAATCCCTAACGCACACTCTGAAAGAGATAAAAACACCCTATATATTACCAGTCTAACACCTCTAGTGTGAAACAGAGCCTTTTAACCACTCGCATTTCTCATCATAATCAAATATCCTATTGCAAATGGGATGTTTTCCAAATTTATGGAATCTAGCGGGTGGTTTTGCTAATCCCTGTCGGATTGCATGAGGTGTGAGGTGTAGAATTAGAGGATGTTCTACCATGATGTGTGTTTATAGAGTCGGTCACTGAAACAGACTAATCAAGAGATGGGATGTAAATATTAGTGCAGGGTAAAATAATGACTTAAAGACAGGATAGACAGGAAAGATAATTCCATCATTATTACTTACACTCATGTTGTTACAAACATAAATTACTTATTTCTTCTGTGGAACACAATTAAGATATTCTGAAGAACTCTTTTTGTCAGTGGGGTTTAAATCCCACTGACCACACTGACTTTTATTGTATGGACACTGTATATTTAACTTTTTATTTTGAAATGCTTTGGAACAACACAAGTGTGAATAAATTATGGAATTTTCATTTTTGGTGAACTATCCCTTTAAGAGTTCATGGTGGGTTTTTCTGCGCACACACACACACACACACACACACACACACACACACACACACACACACACACACACACACACACACACACACACACACTGCTTGGATATCTTACATTCAGGAAGCACAGCAGACATACGCACACACATCGCTTGTATAATTGTGAGCAACTGGACACACTTGGATGAACAGGTGTGAAATTTGGGCGTGTGTGAGGGAAGATCTGTGGGCACTTCAGAGTGCTGTGTTTTGTCAGGTCTTAATAAACTATAAAGAAATATTATAAACACATTCCTCTGTGGTGAACAGCCAGTAGTAAAATTAATGTGTATGAGTGTTTGTGTAAAAGGGAGATTTTCTCTTTTAGTTTAGAATAATTAACAATATTTTTGTCAATGTTTTGTTTCAGAAATAAGAATGAAGTATATGAACACATACATGCAAACAAAGACACGAGTGAGTTTATGGCTCTGTTTTAAACCCTAATGAGCTACCTCACTGTATACTGCCTTCTAAGTGCTCATTCTAACTGAGATGAAACCTCATAAGCAACTACTTTTGAATGATGAAACAGTACAATTTGACAAATTATATTGTATCATTACTTTTCAGTACCGAATTGAATTGTATGTTAACAAATGATAAAAATAAGACTCAATAAGACTCACTTGGTAACAGAGCGTATATATTTGCCTGTGTATGCATCAAAGTGCATGTGTGTGGTGTAGTTCGGTGTGTGTGTTGTTGCGAGGTCATTAAGTGCTGTTAGCTGTGCTTGTTCAAATGCTGATTGCTGTAAATGGCTGTGTGTTAGTCACTATATGAGTCGGCCTGCATGTGGTAGTGATTTTCCTGGAATGGCCAGAGTTAGCAAGCTAGTTACTGTCTGATATGTGGTGGCGGTGGGGGGAACGTCTACACGAGCTGTGTGGGATCAGCACTTGGAGTTTCAATGCATGAAGTTCAATCGTGCAAAGTTCAGAGGGTGCAGTACGTTTTTAGACGTTTAAATCGTTACGAGGGGCAAGTGAGCTCTTTATGCAGGATGAGATTAAGAATTGAGGTCATTCTCGGATGAAGTTAGAGGTCAGAGGTCATGCATTGAAACTGAGAGTGCAGAGGTGGTGTACAGACATGCACTGTAAGGAAATGTAAGGTAAAGTGAGCGTTCCAAAATACTGATAGGATTATTAGAACATGATAATGCTGGTATGTACCTTATAATATTGTCAGTAACATTTACTCAAGAATTGACCGAGAATCATATGTTGGATATCATCACACACCACAGCACAAATGAAGTGTACTCATGGACAGAAACAGCACACTTACAACCACAAAAACATGCCAAGTCAATAAATACAGTATGTCAAACAAACAGCCTGCAAAAAAAGCAGTTTTAGGTTATAGAACATAAACACAGAATAACAATTTTTAAAAAATAAAGTATTAATATATTAATTAAAGATTGATGCAGAATAGATGCAAATAATAATAATAAACAATTACACACTAATAATAATAATACTACTACTAATATCATATTGATCAGAACTCTGTTTTCTTTTCTTTTTTTGTCCAAAACCCTGTCCACACTGGATGCGCCGTGCCACAACAGCTAAATCCATCTACACTGGACGCGACCATTAAAAATAATTTGAACTTTGTGTCATAAATAGAATGCAGCATTAGTTTACTGTCAGGGATTTGTCGCGTTGCACCGCATCCAGTGTAGACTGTATCGCTTATTATAATGGATTCTATTTTTTTTGTCGCGTCCGGTGCAAACACGGTTTAAAGACTTGCCAAGTCACAGGGCTCAAGTCTAAGTCAAGTCTCGAGTTATTGTTGTCAAAGTCTAAGTCGAGTCGCAAGTCTTTTTTGATTATGTCGAGTCAAGTCACAAGTCCTCAAATTTGGGACACGAGTCCGAGTCAAGTCTCGAGTTATGTGGCTCGAGTCCACAACTCTGCTAATATCATATCATTTTCAGTTATTGCTCTTCAGTACCTCATGTTAAAGACAACATGAAATCAAACATGACCCTATTTTATTTCTCAATACATATTCCTGTTCTTATTGTGCATGATTTATTAGTGCACGTTTTTATAAAAAATAACAATTTCTAAAACAACAATTCTTCTCTGACTGCCACCTTTGCCAAACCAATAAATTCCAAGTCAATATCAAAGTATTTTTACTTCCTGAAAATTCAGTTTTTCAGTGAAATGTGGCACATTTTAGAAGTAAAATGGGTTGCAAATGCGGTTTCATGTTGACTTTAAAACGTGCAAGATAGGGATTATTGACCGATTTGAAATGAACATAAGTGCTGGATAACCCAGGCCAGCTGGAGAGCGCCACCAATCTTTTAAAAACAGATTTTAAAAAACTTACATCTATTTATGTTTATTCATTTGGTGGATCCAAAGCAAGTTACATTGCATTGGAGGTCTTTAAATACCAGTTGAGGCATCCAATCTAGAGTAAAAAATGCAAAATTTGGTGGGAATTTCAAAAGGATGCTGGAGCTCTCCAGCTCTGGTGTGGTGTTCAGAGTAGAAAGCATGCGGACTTACATATGAAGGGTCTGAGTGACTTACATATGAAGGGCTTGACGGAAGAGTGGATGTGTTTGTGTTGTTTAAGGCCCGAGGAGGTGGCGAAGGTCTTGCCGCAGTCGGGGCAGGCGTGAGATCTCGCCCCCACATGCTGAGAGCGAATGTGCCTCTGCAAGTTACTGGGGTCTGTGAAAACCTGCTGGGTAAAGAGAGAGATACAGGGACAAAGTTTACATACACACCCTATAGATAGCAGGAATCATATTGGAGTGGATCTCAAGTGGTTTTGATTGGATATCAAAGTGGGAATCCGAAAGTACCAAAACTGATTATTGTACAAAAGTAAACAAAAACGTTATTGTAAACAAAGACTGACATCTATAGGTTCATGCTTATGAATTAGCTCTAACTGGACATAAAACTTTTTTAAGTCAACAACAAAAAACATTTATCAATTTGTATGATAAGGCTATTTATTTTTCTATCCTAACTATATATGATTAAATAGTTAGTTGCTTTTTATTAATTGCATGTAAAACATGTTTTCCATGGTGGAATTATTGTTGAATTTGAGGTAACAGAAGGTGTTACAGGAAGAGACGCCTGTTTTTTTTCACACATCTTTTCTAATGCCTGGACTCTACCTTTGAGCAGTTTTCACATTCATAATGCTTGCCACTGTCATGTGACATCTGGTGGCGAATCAGGTTTGATTTCCAGTTGAAGGCCTTCGGACATTGATCACATTTATAGTCCCTCTCATCGGAGTGAGACAGAGAGTGAGTGTCCAGACTGAGACAGACAGAAAAGACAGAATTATCAGATTTGATTGTGTTTTGGTCTAAAATAAAATAAAAAAAATAATAAAATAAAACAGCAGAGTTTTAAAATAATACAAAATATAACAGCAGAGTTTTAAAAGAAAAAAAATGAAATAAAACAAAATAAAACAGCAGTGTTTTAAAATAAAATAAAATACTAAAAAATAAAAACAGTTTTAAAATAAAATAAAATAAAATAATACAAAACAGCAGTGTTTTAAAATAAAATAAAACAAACCAGCAGTGTTTTAAAATAAAATAAAACAGCAGTGTTAAAAAAAACAGTGTTTTAAAATAAAATAAAATAAATCAGCAGTTTCAAAATAAAATAATACAAAATAAAACATCAGTGTTTTAAAATGAAACAAAATAAAACAGCACTGTTCTAACCTCTGGGCATCAGGAAAGACCTGCTCACACTCCTTACACTCCTGCGGGGAGCGGGGTAAGTTCAGGGGGTGAGTGTGTAAGTGCAGCGGGTCAAGATCAGGATCGTCCGCGCGCTGGGCAGACCCTGCTTAGACAGCTTGAAGCCGGGGAAGGCGGGGTACCGCACGCATGCTTCTGATGGTCCAACAGCTCTGAACCAGACTCAAAGTTCAGGTCACAGTCCTCACAACGGTATTGATGCTCCTCTACAGGACAACAGAATGAGTGCGTGAGTTAGCAAGCGAGCGAGTTTGTGTTTATGTGCGTATGAGTGCAAACTCACCGTGTATGTCTGGAGCCATGGTCTCACATGAAAAATCCTCAGCCTTCATGAACAGTAAGAGTTCCTCACCCGGCTGGACCTCTCGGACCACACGGTAAAAGATCTAGAGAGAGAGACAGATGTTTAACATGGGACAGAATACTAATACACTACTGTTTAATGTTTATTTATTTTAAAGAAAAGATATTCAGCAAGGACACTTTAAATTGATCAGTAAATTCATTTATAATGCTATCAAAGTTTCTATAAAAAAATATAATATAAATAAGTTAATATTAATGAGCCAAGTTGTTCGAAAACATACGTTCAAAATAAACTTTCTTATAAACTAATCTTATAAATAATCAAAATTGATAAACTTTAGATTACTAACAAATCAGATTTTAGTGTCAGTTCAGTATTTTATTTGATCACAATTACTTTTTATTTTATTTTACAGATCCTCAGGATTTTCCAAATGGTGGAGAGGTCTGTATTTTCAGGAGCATGTGAAATAAAAATAAATGATTTCAAATGACAATACATTTTGATGGACAAACAATGATGGGAACCTGAGCTTGAGCGTGTGTGTGTTTGAAAGAGACGGTGGTAAAGAATCCGAATGGAGACCTATCTGTTTGACACACACACTTCCTGCGTGAACACAATAGGTAGTGCGAGAAACAGTTGTGTTATTCGGATGGTGTTATTTTTGGCAAGCCTTGAAGGCATTAGACGGCTCACTTCCTGTTCAGTCTGGTGGTGACATCTGAGCATTCTTATTAGAGATGTCACACAATCAGACAGACATGCACTGAAAACTGAACATGCACTGAAAAACTCCTGATTATATGATAAAGGCAACAGAGAGGTGGAAACCCCTTGGAAACGCCATGGTCGTTATGTGTGTGTGTGTATAAGACCCAGCAGGCCACGGGGGACAGAGGCACCGAGTCCAGCTCTATTGTTTAACAGGAGAATACAGGGAACTAGCAGGACCCTCAAGACAACACGAGAACGGAGTCTCTCTCACACACTTTCACGGCCCGTCTACCCCTTCTGGTGCCTTCCTGCAGATCTCTGATATCTTGTACTTGTAATGTCACAGCCGACCCTCCGTCTGTGAATGTGTGTGTGTGTGTTTATCGCACACACTCATGCACAAAGACAGGGAGCAAAGGGCCACAATAATATTGTTAGTACGAGACAAAGGCAGAGCTGTTCAAACGCGGTGTGAGGGGCCGTGGGGTGAATGATATGGGCACACACACTCATACAACTTGTTGGCCGGGGATGCAGCAGGCCAGCCAATGCTCAGAGATCGGGGCAGTTTACTGGGCATCACTCCTGGCAACCCATCCTGGGCTGTGCTCTGCTTCTTCAGTGCCAAGGGTGAGTGCCAACCTGTGAGTCTTTTCAGATGCCACAGAAGTGTGTGTGTTTGAATGCATGCACACGCTCACACACAGTGTTCTGAGGATGAATGCTTATTATCGGGAGGACTTTTGAGTGGTAACTACAACAGAGCGTAATATATCAGGACGAGTAAGACAATGTTACTACAGCTAGACAATATTGACCACAGAAGTTAGCTAGATCTGAAAATTTTTATCTGGATGTTTAAAAAAGCTAAATAAAATTATACAAATATTAATATCTACCTACAGAGTTAAAGAATATAAAAATGAATACAAAATATATAGTAAATGTACTACAACTAGCTACTAAATAAATCAATGGACATTCCCAAAGGTAAAAAATAGAAAACATTATAAATGTGTTCTAAAATAAAATAAAATAATAAAATAATAAAAATATAGCAGAGTTCTAAAGTAAAATACAATAATAAAATTAAATAACAGAGTTCTAAAATAAAAAAAAAAAACTCATTCATTTGCTGGATGCTCCCAAAGGTAAAATTAAGTATATGCATATAAATACATATATAGAAATTATAAATGTAATATAATGTAATAAAATACAAAATAATATAATATACAGTAAATATACTAAGCAAATAAATAAATTACAAACACACACACACACACACAACTCGGAAGTCTCCAAAATAAATTAATAAAAATAAATAAATAATAATTTTTACAGTATGTCCTCATTGGATAGCTAGGGAAACGTGTGTGTGTGTCTGGGTTAGGATGTCTGGCAGTTTCAGGTTAACTGGTAAGTGAAAGTTGTAAACTTGTAAACTTTCAGTGCTTATAGTAACAGATTGAGTCAACTGAGTCTACCTTAAACACACAGTCAATAAAGCAGGCCATACCATCTACCATAACTAGACCTCAATGTACATGGAGAATTCATATGACACTAATATGAACTATTTTGACCCATACTGAACCACAGAAGACAAATCCTTAAACATTTATCATCAGGGCTGATCTTTCCAAGACTTTAAGATGCACAGGCACTTGCACTTGACTGAGGGCACTGAGAAGTGCACTAGATAATCGTTACCTTGACTTCAGCGATTACTGAAGCAAACAGCGCAACACTTTCCTCTCCAAGTAAGAGAGGTCACTTCATCTACAAGCACACACACATAGCTCGGCTCTATTGTGTAAATGTCTATGAGAAACGGATGTTAGTCGACTGATGTCCTGATAAACAGGTCCATTAGATCCTTCGTTCAGCACTGTAGGGATGAAAAACACTCTCACACTGAAACCCCCCTTTCCCCTTCCCCAGGTCCAGTGAAAAGGTGACGAGTGATAAACTGGAATAATCGGACAATTAGCGTTTCTTGTGTCCAAGTCGATCAATATCTGTCCAGCCATGGATTTTCTTCCTGTTAATTGTTCTAGGTAACACTATAACTAAGAATATTTAAGCGTTAAATAGCTTAACTGAAATGACGAATCTAGTGTTTTGTTTCACGCTAATTTTCCACTTTTCAATTATACATAACTATTTAAACATTAAATAGTAACATGATTAAAATTCATCCTACAATTGTATTAATTTTTCTAGATAACATCTTAAAGAATAAAGGAAAGCTGTAGGTTAAAAAAGAGTGGGATCGGAAAATGAAGAGCACATTCCTTCACCTCCACGCAGCCAAAATCTATTCTTTATGAAAACTGATAACGGCCAGTCTTTTGTATCTCTCTCTCCAGGTTTTGTCGCTATTAGGAGGTATAGTGTGATTATAAAAACATGTGGGATGCCGGAAGCCATAAAGTCTAAGCCCAACTCTTTGTTATGACAAGGTGTCATAGTTTAACAATTATGGCCCATATCACAATGCTGTGTCTGAACAGGTTCTATTCCTCTCTTTCTCTCTCTCTCTTCTAGTTTCTCTTTATGTAAACCTTTAGAAAAGTAAAATATTTGGAAAATCTAGACCTCCCAACCACCACATTGTCCTGCTTTCTCATCATTCACGTACTGGTCAAACATCAAAAACACACTTTAGATCGAGAAACGTTTTGATTTGATTCTTCTAGTGGATCTCACTTTGCAAAGTTGAATATGGAAAATACAATTGGCCTGTTTAACATGTGAATGAAGTCATTTCACTTGAAAAGGTCGACTGGTGCAATTACTGGATATCTCAATGTGTGATTTGGATGTTCAGAAGGGTGTGATATCTCCAAAATAATCCTGACAGCATTAACTGATGGCATGATTAATGTTTTGTTAGATATATCTTGCTGTGCTGTGTAGTGGTTCAAGAAAGCACAACAAAACTTCAAATCCACCCAATCCAACCCTGCAGCTAAACTCCATTTAAATCCACTTGTCTCCAGTCCAGATCAATGCAGTCTGGATTAAATCCAGTCCATCTATGCTAATCTCAGTTTACTCTAGTCCGGTCTAGTTTAACTCAGTTTGCACCATCTTGATTTATTTCAGTCCAACTCAAGTTTAATCCTAAACTCATTTTAATTAAATCCAGCTCAATTTGACTTAACTTTATTTAACTCAGTTTAATCCAGTACAACTCAACTCAATTTAATCTCAGTTCAACTCAAATCAGTTTACAATTGAACTTAATCTAGTCAAACTCAGTTCAGTTTAACTCTGTGAATCCAGTTTATTTTAATCCAATACTCAGTTTCTCTTCAAATATGGACTTGCAACTTTAAAAGTCGCCTTTTAAACACAAAAATGACAAACTAACCTCACAGAATTGGTTTAACGTTTTAAGGAAGAAAATAAAAAGTAAACAGTCAAATTTTGTGGTGTGTAAAATACTGTGAATAAAAGCTGTGAATTTATGGAAGTGACTCATTCTCTTTGTCTCTCTCTCTTTTCGAGTCTCTTTCTAACCGTCTTTCACTCCATAAGGATTCAGGAATTTGTTGTCCCTCTTATCCGAGTGCAAAGATACAAAATGTGTGATTATCATCACGCTTGACCGAGAGAGTGCGTGTGGATGTGTGTGATCCTGGCCTGTGGTCCTTCACGCTGCAGCCAAGATACAAAAGACCAAAACACCAAAACACAGCGACGCACACATTGAACGAGAACGAGAATGCAGAAGGAATCTGCTATTAAAGATAGCAGAAACACCTTTAAACACTTCATTATGTCGGCCATGCAGGTGCTTTGAGTGTGTGTGAGTGTGTGTGTGTGTTCTCCACATACCTGCTCATGTATCTGGCAGGCTGTGAGGTTGTGTTGGTGGGTGGATGGAGAGATCTGGACGTGCCTTAGCCAGCTCCTGCTATCACACACGCTCCCATCCAAACCTGTCTGCTCGCTCTGAGAGAGAAAGAGAAGAGAAAGAAAGATCAGTCTTTGATCTTGAACTTTTACAGATTACTGTGCAGTGAATAAAATCTCATGCCACCCACTGAGGCTTAGAAAACGGCGATAACTTATGACACACACACACACACACACACACACACTTTCTCTAGGACACTCACACACGCTGACATCATCTTCACACACTTCACTTCTCTCCCTCTCTCACAGACTCTTCACCTTTGCTTTTTAGTCATCGAGCAAATGTAAAAAACACACATTCTTAACTCAATCTTAAACATCATCTAGGCTCAGCTCGCTGGCATCTGTTCAAGTAAGTTTTACACATCAACACCACAGTGATTTTTTTTGCATTTGGTGAAGTATTGTTTTGTGAAACAGGCCTAAAAATTTATATAATTTATACATTGTAATACCTAGTTGGTTCTCTAGTTTTTCAGCATATATTCATAGAAAACAATGTAAAGGTTTTACAATACATTTAAAATATAAATTTGAATGTAAAATGGAAATGCTTTTAAATGTTCTAAAATTGCAGATTTGCATGCAAACCAAATGATTTAGCAAAGACAAAACTATTTACCAAAGACAGACTTCCACGTCTGCCCAGTAACAGTCTTCACATCGCTGCATTTTCTGCCCAAAGTCATGAAACACAAATAACGGGATTGTATCTTTCACAGAGCTGCCTGCCGTTACAATCCGTACAAACTTTCCGTGAGGTGAAACAAATATCAACACGTTATTAACGGATAAAAACGGGACAGCTGCATTTAAGTGCAAACTAAACATTGTATTTTATATTTAGGCTTTGAGTTTATATCGCCTAGTTAGAAGCCAAACAAATCCACCGCGCGCAACCCCTCCAAAACAACACTGACCCTCTCACCATCCCTCTCTTTCTAAAATAAATATAAAAACAAATCATCGCTGCTAAAATAAACAGATAAAAACAAAATGTACAGGACATGTAGCAAAAAAGTGTATTCCAATGGCCTAGAAAGACATTGTTAAAACAATGTGTTTTTATAGATTTTTTTTAATTAATAAAAATGATAAAAAAAATGATTCTACTACAAACTAAACTCGTAAAACTAGAAACATTTGTCTGCTGTAATAACTTTCAGTTTTATTTCCTATTGTTGTGTGATGAGAACCCATCTGCTACTTTTATTGAACAAAACTCGTTTCATTTGAAAAACGATGCACACAATTGTTTAAACCAAAAATAAAACGTGAAATATCGCTCAGGAAATAAGTTTCAACGAAAAAGTAAATAAAAGGCAATAAAATGTTACTCAGGAAAACCCCCCTAAAATACTACAAAAGTACAAAATCTATAGACAAATAAATAAATAATAAATAAAAAGCTAGAGATGTTAGCGACGCACAATGCATTTCAGAGCAAAGAACCAAAGCCCTTCGTTCGATACAATTAAACGAGTTCAAAGGTGAAGGATGAATGGACTTTTATTTGACCATTAATTCACGGCTTGTCAGAGAGAAACGTTGATATAAGAACATAAACCGCCTACCTTAAGAACTCCACGGAAATCTCACCGGGAAGAATGAATCAATGAAACGGCACCAAAATCTCACACCAGCCCCGAATGAAGCTCGTACGCGACCGCTGTGTTTTGCGGCATGTATCCCGTGTCTCTGAAGAAAAAACAAATCGCTGTCTCTCTCCTCTCGGTTTGCTCTTATCAAGGGGACACACGCTAAACTTTGTCCAACTTCAGTTCGTTCCTCCGCGAGTCGTGCGGCTGAAAGTCCCCAGGTGCCGCTCTGTGTGCTCTGCGGGTTTATTCACTGTCCCTCTTCCTGGCGTCGGGTCGCGAGTGAAAGAGTGTGGAAAGAAACAGAAGTACGAGGATCGTCCACCTTCACTGATCTGAACGTGTAGGAGTGTCTCTGTCTGTCCCGTTCCCGTGGATCCTCTCCTGTCCCATGCGAGGGAGATGCGCTGAGGAGGAGGAGGGTGAGGAGGAGGGGGGACCTGTCTCGCGTGTCCACCGGTCGGAAGTTGCGCGAGGCTCCCCACGCTCGCGGAGAGGCGAGGTCAGCGCGAGGTCGGGACGGGGCTGCTCGTGGATAGACCCGAGTTTCCCCGCTTTGATGAAGCCATCCAGTAATCACGAAATCAGCGGCGTTTTCCCTCCCCGCTTGCTTCGCTCGCGAAAACGAGAGAGGCTAGTGCAAGTGAAAGTGCACTGAGGTGCAACTCTGTTAGATTGTTTTCTTTAAGACTAAATTATGTGCAATTAACATTACCACTAATTTAAGAACTAACATTTACGTTTCGCTTTAGTAAAACACCAATAGAGCTACTTTGACTTTTCAAATAAATCTTTTTTTCTTATTTTGTTCCCCTTCATGCACGATACACCTGCTCCTAGCCCACGACTGAACACGATAGAAAAATGACATTCACTCCTATCTCTTCACACACACACTCACACAAATCAAAATGCATTATTTCACCAAACAGATATTTTTTTTTAAATCGCAAACATCAAGTTTTTTATGAGAAGGAAAACTTTAACAACATCTCTATAAAATTAAATGTTTTTTTTTCATGCAATATAGAAATTAAGCGGTTATTTTGTATTCACGTTTTGTTTTGCATTAGCCTATGGCCTATTTTTTTATCTAGCGAATAATATTTAAAATAAAGATTATTCAAGTGGTTTAGCTCTTAACACTCTTTTTGATTTTCTAAATAACTTTAGAACTTGAACGATCTCTAATATTGCATTAGTCCTTAATTTTTAAAAGTGAGACTTTTGGAGTCCAGCGCATGTAAGAAGCGCAATCCATTGACGGGGCTCTAATGACTCTGATTAAGATGAATTTGTCTCCCTGGCCTATCTTTGACATTGAACTCAAGGTCTAGATAATGTCCATTGTTTAATGAAATCACAGGGCAGAAGCGGAGGAAGGACAGGAAAAATCATGTGTAAATACGGCGGCCCTCGCCAAAGATTCCCATACACCGCGCTCCTTGAGAACCGCAAAGAGACCCCGGTCCGCCGCGCATCGATTTCCTGCCATTCCTCGACTTGTCCATTGTTGGAAGCCTTTTTAATTTAGCCATAAATTGGGAAAGCTCAAGCTATGAGCTGTTCTATTTTCTCCCTGTCAGGATGAGGGATTTGGTTTATGATGCATTGTGTATTAAATACAAGTAATCTGGGAAAGTGATTGCCTGGCCTCGCGGGGTCTGATGGAGGCTGGTGATAGAGGCTCCTCAGCTGAATTGTTCTGAAAAGGAGGAAGCGATAGCAGATAAACAAAAGGGCCGGTGGTATCTGTACCAAGCCAGGGGTAAGACGGGGTAAGAGAGCCCACGGGGCAGGGGTAACTCACAGAGCGTTACCTCGCTTCTCTCCGGTAGATGGCGTAGTGAGCCGGGTTTGGAAACGGGAGGAAAACTTTCCGCAGGAACGAAGTTGCATTTTTTTGCATTGTTGACACGTTATTTAATGTCATATGTGTAGGGAAAACCTGCAGGCAGTATTTGAATGGGCACAAATGTTTAATTCGATAGATTCGAGGAGTCTGGAGACTGTATTATTGAGAGAGCTGCCCGCCTCTCTCTCTCCATCTTTCTCTCTCTCTCTCTCTCTCTCCATCTTTCTCTCTCTCTGGAGGGATGCGCATCAGTCAAGCGCGGAGCTGTGGAGCTACCGAGACCGGGAGTCATTTCTTTTCACGGCTGCGAAATTGCTGCACACAACGCCGTACACATTAAGGCGTCAAATTGCTAGATGGAACATGAAAGATTCAGTTGTATTGCCTCCAAATAGAAAATCGCCCGAACGACCTACAATGCAACTCGACGCTTAACCATGATTGAACTCAATAAAACTGAATTTGATCCGACTCTATAATGAATTTAGTAAATAAAATCACTATTATTTAGATAGTAGATTTTTTTTGTTTGGGTGTTTGTTTAAAATACACGTTAGCCTACAGCTGACTGCACATGGATCAATTGAGACATTGCTAAAATATTAAAATTCCTTTAAAACAATCAAGTTTAAAACACGTGCCATGTTTGTAATCCTGTAGTCTTTGACTCTGAAAATGTGGTGGTGTAACAAGTAAAAAAATACTAAAATAGACCTACAATATTTTCAAGATTATTAGGCTTCAAAAAGTTTTCTAAGTTTTCTGTTAAAAATAGCCTAGCTATTGATTAGCCTACAAATATAGATGATTTTTTAAGGTCATGATATATTTTCTCAATTTCTTTGAACAAAACTTTCATGTTTCCTAAAAAGGATATAGATATTGCCTAGACACTACAAATGACTTAACGTGCTTGACAGAGGTTGAGGGTGCAAAGAGGTCCTCTCTATTTTATGGTTTTCATGTCACATGATAAAAATGGCTTCCTGCACGTTTGATACGCCACATTATTAGCCTTGTTTTGTTTTATTGAAATGGATTAAATAAATAATAAAGTATTAAACCAAGCTATACTTATGCCAACATTTAATTACATTTTTTTATATTCGATTTTTAAATGAATCGGACAGTTACACCACCTAACATGTTTTTACTTTAAGTAGGCCTGTATACAACATTAATATTAAAATCACATTTAATATAGAAGTGAATCAAATAAAAGTTGTATTGACGCCATTGAATTGCTTCGTTTTGATGTGTTTTTAATTAACCTCATAGATTAGGAAAGCACGAGTCACTTCATTGACTCATATAGACTGAGAATCAATAACTACAAAACGTGATCGAAGCATTTCGTAGGATTTTAAATGTTTGGCGTTTTATAAACTCTTTGAAAAGAATAACAAACTAAAAATACATTTTTATTTATGTATTTTCTGAGAAAGCGCTTTAAAGTTGTTTCAAACTGTTCTTGGTCACACTTGTTTTATTTTATTGTTTGTTTTTGAGCGCTTTAAAGCTGCATCTTGTATTTTGTTTCATTAAGTGCGTATGCTAACGTTTGGATGCAGCTACGCGTTCACCGTTCCCTCTTCAGGACGCAATAGTTGGGCAGGACGCCGCAGCTCGGATTTGTTTATTTGCAGTGAACGAGCGCTGCACCGCGCGCATTAAGCCGTTAGCTAAAGTAGTGCGGAGGGGAATCCCAGATGGGCGAGAAACTGACGCCGGGATGGAGCTGCTCCCCGCGGTCTCCCTCGGCCCTGGAGTCGCACTCTAATGGAAACACTGTGTACGAGATGCATTCCAGCACATCCTAACGGGAAGGGGGAGAGAAATATCGCAGCCAAATCCACATGAAATAGTTCAACCATTCATCGAGATAGACCTCCCATTGACAGGAGCGAAAAGCTGCATTAAGCTTGCACCGCGCCTCCCTGCAGACGCTGGACTCCACAACCAGCTATTAATTTAAAGTGCGGGGCCACTCAATCAATGGACTCAACCAAAACTCATTTAAAACTGCTCCAACCGACCAATTTAGAGCCCGGGGCTGAGACTCCTTGCCACTTAGTCATCTTTTGTTTGCCTCTAATAGCTTGAAAATCTAATGCAAATAGCTATATAATGTTTTTAAACGTGGCTTTACATTTGAAAAAATATGAGAACAACGTCATCATCAACAACATTAATAAGGGGATATACACAAATACTGAAATTCATTTGGACAATTTCAGACACCTAGCCTAGTCTACGATGAACAAGTTTTCGGCTTATTTTATGATATTAAGATACAGGGGACAGACATTAGTTTGTCATAATCATTTGTTCGCAAGTAGTTAAGTGACTTTCTTTAAAAATAAACCAAATACATTTTTCCACCAAATTAAAATGTTAAGCATCCAAGGCATGCAGGAATCCATGCTAAACGTCACGTGACAAGAAAAACATAACTTTCTGTTCATGTCAAATGGAGCAAACTTAAGGAAACTTGATATTTCTGACTAAAATTGAATTATATATATATATATATATATATATATAAAAATCTGAATACTTACATATGTTCACACTCACATGCATTCAGGTTGCAAAAAAAGTAATTTAGTAATCAGCATTTATTTTAGTACATGATGGCTACACCATTTAACATTTCAAAATCAACCAATCATTTTTTTTTGATGTAGGAAAAAAAGTTTTTGAAATATTAAACCTACATGTATGCAAATATTGTTTCAACTTTTTCAGCATTTTTCTTTTGCAACAAAACCAAAATAATTAAGCATAAAAAATGAATAACATCGAAACTTGACAAGATGATTTATTAAGTGTGGCATGTAGCCTATGTCTGTGCAATTCTGCATGTTTTGACATTTACAAAAATATTGCATGTGTGGCACACAAAACTGCCACTCTTCTCCATCTGTATCCCTAAAATAAAACACTCTTGAGGGGCTTTGAGAGCTCTCTTTCCTAACACCAAGCAATTACCATTAAAAGAGAAGGGAGGAAATGAAAGTGGAAAAATGTAAATAAAAAATTTCCTCGGATCTGGAAGTAGGCCCGTAGCGTGTGTGTTAATCTCCACCTCAGTAATTTGGTTCTCCGAGAGAGGAACCGCATCCCCGCTGCTGCGCCCTGTGTGCCATAAATCACAGCTTTATGTGGACGGGGTCAGCGCGCCCCCCTCCTCCGAGGTGCCCTGGCTTAGTCCATCGCGCCTGCGCCATGTTTACCCTCTCACCCGGTCCCTGGCTTGCTCCTAATTATTTAAGATTATTCATTCACCAGGGTCACAAGAGAGAGTCAAAGAGAGAGAGTGTGTGTTTCTGCCGTCTATTTCAGGAGTGCGTTGTGTTGAATTAGTACCCCATCATCTTGGCCCCTTGCAGTCTCACCCGTCGCGTCCCCTGCGGACCCTGGGGGCCGAATGCATGACGAGGGGTCTATGTTTCATCTCCAAGCACACACACATCCAAGTGAAAACAAAACTGGCTGAGCTCCCAAAACTTCCACCTACCTGCTGAATAATTGAGTCTTTATATTTGAAGAACATCTGTGTGGAACGAACAGCTACCACAGATTGATTGTTTAAATGCAATATGTGCCACTTTATTGCAACATCACACATCTTCAATTCATCATTAAGAGCCTAAAAAGTTGCCGCGGTCTTCTCAGGAGTATCAGTTAGTACAAGCATAATTTATGTTTTGGATATGAAACGCATTTGTGTAAGTGGCGGGACTCACTGCACCAGACGGTGGGGTGTGAAACAGATAGATTGTGTTCTCTGGCTAACATGAAGTTAATTGCTTTGACAGTGGGAATGACAAGACGTGACTCGGGCGCAATAACACAGGCCGGCCTAAAACAGAACCAGTAGTCTGCAGCACAATGCACTATTCAAACCGTGAGACTTATAGGGGCCACAGGGGGATGCGTTTTTTCTCTCAAAAACATAGGTGGGAAGTGCTGGACTTGTATTCACACCGCTGATTTTCGGGGTTGAGAAGTCTCTCCTGAAGTGTGGCCTCAGGCACCGTGCGGCACACAGCCAACCGTTGGAATGTGCCACCTTGGGGAGACGGGGTTTATGATAGTGTGCTGCGGTAATCACAGATACCTCCCTTTCGTTTCCACACACACACACACACACACACACACACACACACACACACACACACACACACACACACACACACACACACACACACACACACACACACACACACACACACACACACACACACACACGTCCCTAAATGTATGCTGGGCCATGGGGTGCGATAAAGTCGGCAGCTGTGTCAGAGGTAATGTTTTTAAAACATAAATTAGGTGAGGCAAGAGAAGCGTACCTAAAACGCAACAGGGCAAGCTGGAATTATCAACTTAATTTACCACAGTAAAACACACACATAAAGACATCTCAGTGTTTTGGAGGGTAATAACCCTGAGAAGCCTACTTTATTATATTTAAAAATGCACATTTCTGTGGCCTCGCCTCAGTATGATCAAAAGTTTACTGAATATCTTGTTGTCTACAATCTATTAACTACATGTCTTCAGTTGATTGAAAGATTATATTTTTTAGCAAGTAAAAGGCCTTTTAGGATAATAAAAAAATACATCCATCTTTAGGTTGTGGTTCACACTCTTTTTTTTTTTGCTGTGAAATCTTTCCAAATTGTTATAAAGTAAACATAAGTATAACTTTTATATTGTTAGTATTATTTCAAAGTGAAGTAACTTGATTATCCATACATACATTTTTAGAAAAAATTGTTAAAATGTTAGAGTATCAAATATGAAACATCTGGCATTTGAGGAATCTTTATTCCTACATCTCTTAATCTTCAATGTATTGCAATGAAACATGCATTTTCTGAGCTTTGACCATAAAACTAAGCATTTAAATTTCATACAGTCGTTTTATTGGAGATATAGAGTGATATTTTACATTTACATTTTATCAGGCGCTTTTATCGCTTTATTACAGGTTTTACATTTTTGTCAGTATGTGTGTTCCTGGAAACGAACCCACAACCTTTGCGCTGCCAACGCAATGCTCAACCACTGAGCCACAGGAACACCTGTTTATAAATATAAAACATATTTATATACATTTTATGTAAGTAGCCTGTTATTCTGTAAAAAACAATCTCATTGATTTTTACATTACAAGCTAATTTCATCTTCACATTTGGCTATATAAATATCGGCACCAAATAATATATTTTAAATATTTAATATTCCTCTGAATAAAACTGAGTTGTTTTTTTCCTCATCAAGTATGGATGATCTCCATATTCATAAACACCTGATTACACAAAACAAATATGCAATAAATGCAATGATCCTGTGTGCATCATCTTTAAAAGACTACTTTGAAGCTAAAGTAGTAGAACATACCACCTCAGATCCAAGGCGGGGGTGTTGAACATTCATTACATTTATTGAGCTGTCTGAGAGCCTTTGATGTGTGATGCACTTGAGAGCTAACAGCACGCTCTCCTGTACGCCGTGTCCAATTTAAAGCCTCAGACTTAATATTTGAGAGATAGGCCTATCCGGTGTGCTTACTGGAGGAACAGACACGCGCACACACTCACACGCACCTTTATCGTAATGGGAAATTAGATACCACAAAAAAGGCTCATTACATCCACAGGCCGTGGCTTGGTGTCTTAAACCGAGCGGGAAATGAAATTCCTGTGGTCATTAAAACAGTCAGGTCTACGTTTTAATAATCACGCATGTAAGAGGCACTTAGCGCGCGACACAATCTTTTCAGCGGCACCCTTTAAACTGAAAACCTTTAAGGCTGCAAACGCAGGTGTTTTGGAGGCGACCGGCGCACACATGTTACTGATGTGCTAGCAGGCACGCGGCAGCAATTTTCATTTTGGTCTGCCACCATAATGCGTTCACACCTTTTTAATTGCAAGCAAAAATCACAAGTGCTAAAAGATCTTCAAATAAATGTGTCACTCAGAAATGGAATTCAGATATTTCAAAAAGCCAACCGGGATTATGTGCAGATAATGTAAATCACAGCCTATTAATGTAACATTCTGTTCTTTGATTTCCTCTCACTTAGCTGTGATGCTCACTGTAGGCTTTAGAGAAAAAAGACCAATTTCCTCTACAGTCCTGTGATCTTTTTCTCCGATTGGATTCCTATAGGCTTTATCGCATGGGTGACTTTTACTGAGGACTTCTCCGAAGGCTATGTTTGAGAGTTTATCTAAGGAGAGTTTAAAAGGAAATGGACACCCTTTAGTTTAAATGCAAGCAGAACTAACCGAACGCAACATTTCAAAGAGGATAAATAAGACAACTCGTCCTAATTAACTTGTCGCAGCGAGATTTGGTTACTCCTATTTAGAGCTTCACTGGTTTTCAGTAGCATCAAAGGGGAGCAAAGTTAGAGTTGGTTTATATTTAACCCAGCAAGACACTGAAGCTCTGTTACACAAATGTTTGTGAGTTTGTTTGTATATAAAATGTATGCAGAACCCCCAAAGTCTTTCAGGAGATTCCATTCTCATATTTTAGTCTGTGTGTGTTAGAACCAGGAGCTGATTGACTTGTCAGACATGGGCGTCAATAGTGCAGGTTTATTCAATTCCAGCCCAATCATGGAGGTGTCACATGCTTTTGGGCGGCGTGCGGGCACCGGGCAGGCCTGGCCTGATAAATCTACTTTTATGAGGGCCAGTTATAGCTTTTATGGCTGAATGTTGGAGAGACTGATTCAGTGATCAATCATGTGTGTGTGTGAGTGAATAAGACAACAGTGAGTGAGCGACCGACGCGCGCGCGCGCACGCACGCACACACACACACACTCTCTCTCTCTCTCTCTCTCTCTCTCTCTCAGGTACAGGTGGATCGATGCTTATTGTGAGTTTGGGGTGATGGAACACTACTGGGATATGACTAGATCATCTCTCTCTCCCTCTTCATTTCCCTTTTTCATCGCTCGTCATCTCTCCATCCCTCCAATATTTCACTCTTCCATCTTTTCTCTTGGCATAACTCTACATCCATCTTTCATCGCATTCTCTGCATTACTCACAACGCCATTGCTCTTTCCTCTGCTCTTTCTTTACATCCCCCTTTCTCTCTCTTTATTCTTCACAGTGATGAAATCCTAATGCAAGAAGCTTCAGCGAACTTTACATAAACACGCTCTCCTTACATAAACTAACACTGATACATTTCTCTCCCTCTCTCTTGTGGACGAATAACATCTGCAGTGCACTAAAATGTCGATTAGTAGAGAAACAGGCACACACTTATACATGCACAAACACACTGACCACACCAAAGACGGTAGTTTCCCTGAAGTTGTTGGACGGAGTTTGAAACAAAGGCCAAAGAGAGAGAGGCCCTGCAGACGGAGAGACAGGAAACGGCTACTGATTACACACACATTCTCTTCTCATTAACACACACACACATTTATACACACTCACCTCTCTTTAGATCCCACCTTCAAAGCAGTGCACTCATACAGACACAGCTTGAACATCTTACAGTTCATTTGTATTCATTACTTGGAATGTTAATAGTAAGGAATTCAATGTTTCTGATTTCACTTCAACCAATGATTTTGTTTTCTTATATATAGTGCTTTTTAGTACTTAACATTTTAGTACTTAGTATTATAGACAAATATAATATTTGAAAATATTATATAATTTTTTAGTTTAATATATAATATCTTATTTTTTTTTGTATACATTTTTTAAACTTCAGTTAAAATAAATGCAGTAAAACAGTATGTATATTATATATTACAGTAAATATTATTTCCTTTATATTATTAACATGTAAAATAACTGTTTTAGTTCATATATTTTAAAATGTAATTTATTCCTGTGATGACAAAGATGCATTTTTAGCAGTTGTTTCAGTCTTCATTATCACACGATCCTTTAGAAATCATTCTAATATGCTTGATTTGATACTCAAGAAACATTTCTTATTATTATGAGTTTTAAGATTTTTGTAGAGACATTAATACTTTTTTTTCAGAATTCTTGGATAAAAAAACCCCAAAGCAACAGATTTGATTTGATGTCTTTAAAAAAATCTTTGTCTTTTAAAACAGTATATAGTGCATCTATTTGAGTTTATTATTATTCATATTTTTACAATTAATTAACCAAATGATCCCTTCTACAGTCAGCGTTATGATGTATATTAGAACAAAATCACCATCTAATAAACCAACACCAAACTGCATACCACAAGCCAAACTGCACATGCCTCCCAAAATATCTCCCAAAAATCCATAAATATCTTGGTGTTAAGCTTCCCTTCAACACGAAAGCCTAAATCTGTCAAAACATAACTCAGATCAGTCATACACAGACCCCGTCTCCCCTCTGCTTCATTCCATCTCTCTAACAGTGAATAATCCTCTCCCTCCATCTGTTTATAAAGAGTGAAAGTTCCTCGTATGAAGCCGTGGAGAGTGTGTACACAGAGCGTCGGCTCCACTGATCAGATCGCACTAAATATCTGTTTGTTTGACAAGAGAGCTGTCATCTCACTTTTAACTGTCCCACTCTTTCCTCCACTCTATCTTCTTCTTTTTCACTTTCTTCAGTTCTCGTTTTTCCTTTAATCTCTCCAAAGTATTGCGACTCTAAATCGTAAACTTTGTGCTTTCTTGTTACATTTTCTTTACTGTCATAGGCGGAGGGTGAACCAACTCCAGGGTAAGGCTAAAAGCAGTCAAATGTATTAAACACCATAAACCCATTTAGGCAAGAACCAGAGGGTGTCAGAGGGTGTAGTTTAATGGGACTGAATTTGTATTTAACGTTATTACAATTTAATAAAAACAGTAGAAATTGACAAACATATAATGTTTCCTTTCCATGGTTATTCAAACAGCAAATAAATTATAGGTATATACAGTACAGTACCCGCTCTCTATACGCAGAGTACGCAGTTTGCGTAAGGCACCAACTCCCAGGTGGTCACCATCCCAGTTGCATTAAAAAACAGTGACGCACCATTCCCGCATCTGCTCGCACCTCATGTTTGTGGCCGAATGCAAATGATGGACAACTATGCCCGTGAAAAGACATGAGCAATCCGGCACCAAGAGAAGAAAGAAAGAAAAAAATGAAGCCCTTGCGTCACTTGTAGGTAGGCTACATTCATAATCCTGTGAAACCTTTTTGCGTGTTCATATTAATAACGTGTTTTAATGTTGGTAATAATTTCACCCCACCAACGCATCTAATATTCTCTCCTAGTTTCCATGTTCACTTACGAAAGTTAGCCATGGTTTTAACACAAAAATAAAATTAAATTCATGGTTCTTGTACCCTCACAAATTAATCACAAATACCATTACAAAAATGACAAACCATCAAATTTGAACCATTACAATCATTAAAAAAGATTTTTTGTAGTGTGTTTTGGGCAGAGCCGATCCTCCCTATAAGCAGAATATGCAAGCTGCATAGGGCCCCCAAAACACCAGGGGGCCCCCTTGCTCTCAAAGATGATTTCATTTTAGTTTCGTTTCTGAATTTGGTCAGCGGCTATGAAAACATGATAATTTATTGTAATGCGGTGCTGTCGCCCTTTCTGCTTATTAATCTGTCAAATCGTGAAACGTGAATGTCGTAAAGTCTCTTGCTCGAGACAAAAAAGCAAGTTTAAAGCACAGCGAGCTGCGGAAGAGACACTGTTTCTCGAGAGCTTTCCACGAGCGCGATTCGAGAGGGACAAATGCGTTTCATTCATTCGTTCATAACCACTCAACCCCCCCGGTCCGCCCCCAGAAGTCTAGGATCGACTCTGGTTTTGGGACAGATTCCATTAGGATTTATTGGTTTTAACAAGCCACCAAGAGAAGTTTACCAATTACCAGTAGAGACCAACAGGGTCCTTTACAGTTTCCAGTAAAACCAATACAATTCCCATTATAACCAGTAAAACCATTACAAATTTTCTGCTGCTGTCTATTGTTTTTTTCAACATGTTTTTATAAATGCCCGCAACGGGAGCCAAAGATCTGGTAATTGCAGTTCTTACACTTACAGGACGATCAAATCCTTGTTTAATAGGCTATTGACCAAACATTTAACTCAAATATTCACTTAATCTTTCATTTTTTTGTATTAACGGGTTAAAATAATAGCCATAGGTAACTGTCTACATTTACATTTTACATTTATGCATTTAGCAGACGCTTTTATCCAAAGTGACTTACAGTGCATTCAGGTTATACATTTTTTTTTGTCAGCACATGTGTTCCTGGGAATCAAACCCACAACCCTAACGCAATCACAATGCTCTAACCACTGAGCCACAGGAACACAATTGTAGATCTACAATTGTAATTTATAAACAATACAATATAATTACAATGTATTTATTTATTTACTCTTTATTAAAGTCCTATTTTGACCCCTATAGTAGTTTTTTTTTTACTTCAATAATATTTAAGGGAGGGGGCACAACAATTCAATCCTGCTTAGGGCACCCATTTGGCCAGCAGCGGCCCTGGGTGTATAGAAAGTGACATTATCACTAACTTCGATCTATCGCGAGTTTAAGCACTCACAACAAAACAACAAAACACCTTTTTTTTTTTTTTACAAATACCTATCGTTATAATCACTGAAGCTGTATACACTGTGAAATGAATCTCTTACTTACATTGTACATATATCTGTGCTTTTTTGTTTATTATGAGAGAATTCAAGAAGTCTGGAATTCAGTCAGAGAACGCGCGCACACTCAAAGTTTATGAGTTTCTGTTGAACGCCTCTGATTGGTCATTAAATTCCTAAGCTCAAAATGAATTGTGTGTGATTGGTTAAAATGCGCAACATTTTAAAAACGCCTAAAATGAAATAACATGAGCAGATCTTAATTTAATACCACAATCGACATTCTATTCATTTTCACTTTGTTAGCAACAAAAGTAATAGATTTAATTTGTTTGTACAGGGGCATTTTTGTCCCAAGTCCCCATGTCCAGGGGAATGATAAGACTTCTCCAGCCTTTTTACTGTCTTCATTTCTTCCTTCTTTTATCCCTTCCTTCCTTCCTTCCTTCCTTGCAAATTGCTGTTAATTATTCCTGTCCCTTACTTCCTCCTTTCCATCCTCACTTTCTTTCTTCCTTCTGTGTTAATTCTTCCTGTCCTCCTTCCTTCCTTCCTTCCTTCCTTTTATTCTTTACTTAATTTCTCTTTCACCTTCTAGGTTTAAAGACGTTCCCTTCATACATTCTTTTCGTAGTCTTTCCTTCCACATTGTTTTACTTCTTTCCATACTCTGTTTTTCATTCCTTCATTTTTCTTCCTCCCTCACTTCCTTGCTTCAAGGAAATTCATTCTTTCCTTACATACTCCCCTTTTTCTTGTTTTCTTTCCTTCCTCATTCATTCCTTACCTATGTTCCATCTTTCTTTCCTTCCTTCCTTCCTATCTTATTTCTTTCCATACTGTATTTCCTTTTTCTTGCTTTCTCCCTCACTTCCTGTCTTCAAGGAAGTTCACTGTTTCCTTACATCTTTATTTCTTACTGTATATTCTTTATATCCTCATTCATTAATATTCTACTTCTTTCCTTTCTTCTTTCTATTTCCTTTCCTCCTTGTTTAATTCTTTCCACTCATCATCCATCTTTTCATGCCTCCTTTTTATTTCTCCCATTCTTCCATCTTTCCTTCCTCACTTCCCTTCTTTCTTAGCTTCCTTATTCCCATTTTCCTTCCTCTCCTTTTCCTTTTAAAAGAACAGCTACACACACATGCATGCATTTGGATGTAGGGCTCATGTTTCTGATGTCATAATAAAGAGGAGTCAGAGGTTTATAAAGCGGAGTGTGTTTGGCTGAACAGCTGTAAGGTGTGTGAGGGTTGGCTCGTGTTTATGATGTACTTATGTCTGCTGGTCGCAGGTTTATGATGTATGCTGCAGCTGTACAGCACTTTAAAGTTTACCACAGGCTTTAAGACCAGGTGTTATGTGGTCAAAAGGGATTCATGGAGAACAAACAATGTGTTTGGTTTGTGTCTGTATGAAATACGAATGTGTGTCAGTATATGTGTGTGTGCTGTATATGTAGATTTAATGACAGTACTTATGGGCTTCTCTAACAACAAAACTAAAGGGGGTAAAGTCAAGAGAGACGGTCTATTCATAGCAGAACAATGAAGGTTTAATTGGTAATATGTTTAACAGTAAACGTTTAAAGAGCATTCTCAACACATATACCTTACCGTTTCTTATTTTAAAGACAATAAAACTTCAAAAAACCTTTTCGGTTCATAAGTTTGGGGTTGTTAATTGTTTTAATTGAATGCATTATTTGATAAAAAATACAGTAAAAAGTAATATTGTGAAATATTATTGTAATTTAACTCTTTTCTGTTCAAATATATCTATAAGATGTATTTTATTTCTGAATTTTCAGCATTACTCCAGTATGCAGTGTCACATGATCCTTCAGAAATCTTTCTAATATGCTGATTTGCTGCTCAAGAAAAATAAATTAGAAAAAACGTATTGAAAACATCAGTTTTTTTTCAGATGAATCATGCACAATAAGCCCATTAACTTTAGGTTGTCCAATCTCATTTTATCAAACAAGCAACCAAAACAAAAACTGTTATTATTAATCTTCTCCCTCACTTTCATTCAACCTCGCTTTGCATTTTCAGGTCAGGGTTAGCACACAAGAACATTCCCCTGCACCTGAACATACACTCACATATAAATACATGTTTACATGCATAATGAGGAAAACTGCAGTGGAATATTGTATGTCATTACATGCACGAAAAGCCCGAGGCTGTCTGCGACACAGTGTGATGTGTGTGTCCAGCGCTTTTAGAGTGTAATCTAAGCACTGATCAAATGCATGAGTATGTGTGTGTGTAAGAGCTCTTAATAGAACCCTGTCGCAGGGCTGCCAGAGTGAGAAACAAGCAGGGTAATGGATGACTGGAACCTCAGCTCCCAGAATTCCCTCTGGTGACCCTCGCCGGCCAGCCAGGCTGCCTACGGCAACTCCACATAAAAAGGGAAGCGGAGAGGAAGGGGAGAGAAAACGAGAGCGAAGGAGCGGGGGAAAAGAGAAAAAATGTGGAATTGATGGGATTGAAAGAGAGAAAAATAAAGAGAGAAACACAAGAGACATGCTGACAGTAAAATGGCCAAAAGGACTCAGAGCATGACAAAAAACATCATGTACATTCACGAGAAGAGAAAAAATGCTATAAGGAAGACAATGAGAGACATAAGAGGAAAACAGGGAGATATTTTTGGGCTAGTAGTGTATGTGAGCATGTATGTGTTTATGTGTGTGTCTGTGATTGATGACACTGTGTGTTACTAAGAGGGGACCCATCACATGTGATCACATAAACACTTATTCAGTGTTTGTGGAGCTTGACGAGTCTGCACACTGCTCTGTGTGTGTGTGTGATTGATGAGAGAGTGTGTCGGTGAGTGATCTTTGAGCCTGACGTGGCTGAACGCTGCTTTGTGTCGTCACAGATATCACACACACTATTAATCAAGCTTAATTAACTTACACAAAACCCTTTAAGTAAACCTGGGCACCTCCAGGTCAGTTTTAAAAGCGAGTACCTTTCTAAATGCCATAATGCATGTGTGTGTGTGATTCAATTTGTCAGTCTGCTTGGGAAATGGCCTTCTCTTTCTCTGTTTCAAGAAGTCTTGTAGATAGGGAGGGAAATTATGCTACCAGCCAAATGCATTTTTTTTGTTGCATTTGCTGTGATGTGCAATTAAAGCTTATCAGTGCATACTGTGCATAGTTACAATAATGCATAATAGAGTTTTTTTATTCAGTCAATTTTTTCTGCAGTGACATGCAACTAAAGAAACACGTCCTAAAGCCAAACAGACATTCACATTAATATATGCACATTAATGTGCATGTCTGTTTGGCTGTTTATGTCCAGCAAAACACAAAACAAGAAATAAAAACCTAGTAAAAATCCAAGTGGCTGGTAAATTGGACAGTTTTGCATTGGCAAAATGTTTATTTCCCACTCTGATTATAACACTTAACATTCAGTGTGTTTCTGCCAGAATTTGCCCACCATATGTGCCCACAAGGACCATAAAGCCTGAAATTAACTACACTGTCAGGACCAGCAAATATTAAATAAACATACTAAATCATGAAAATCTAAAAATATTTATATGAGGAACAAATTCAAGTGAGGGAGATCAAAAATATCATAAGCTCAGTATAAAAACATCAGTAGTCAAACGAAAGTCTCCATTCTCATGTGCCTAACTCTCTGACTCCGTCTCGCTCTTTCTCAATCTTTTTTATATCTCCGTGGATGAGTTGATATCATAATAACGATGAGCCATGGAGAAAAACAGAATCTGCAACTGGGGAGAGTGATCAGTAAATGATGCATGTAAGTCCACATAATGAACGCAAATCCCTCAAACAGACCTCTTAAAGACATTTCCATCTCCAACAAACACACATCTATCACTGTTCACTCAGGGACACTCAGAGTCGAGTCTGTTGCTTTGATAGCAGAGCAGCTGTTTTACAGAGAATAGAGTGTGAGAAAAGGCTCATCGGAGCACACTGAAGTCGTCATATTGCAGACTTTAGGTTATAGTTTCAGTCAGCCATAACTTTCTTTTCTTTCTGACTCTTAAAATTAAACAGGCTGTTCTTGCTTCTGTACATTTAAGACTTTTAAATGGTCATAATTGAATCTGCATAAAACTTCAATTTCAATTTTATAATTCAGACTAAATTACAGTATAGCTGTTACAATAACAGGCATAATGCAGTTCACTTTGCAACTAAGTGTAAGTTTCTGTAACTTACAGCACTTTGTTCTGTACTGCAAATAATGTGTTAATAACTTGTTTGTTGACCTTCTAGTTAATGTATGCCCTGTTGCACAGATAACACAAAACAAACCAGAATATGCATTTGTGCTTGAAGAATTTGTTAGTAAGCATTAAGACATAAGCTGGGACATTTAAAGTTCTTGGAAAACTCTTTTGTTAAATTTGTTGCTGCAATTACATTTATTCTTTGAAACATTTATTTTAAAAGCCTGTTAACTTTTAAACAAACTTATAGAAACAAATTGTATTGTTTAATATTTTACAAATATTTGTATGTTTATATATTATTTTTATCTAAAAAAATATTTTGAATATAATTCATAATATTCCATTTTAAAAACAAATCCGTTACATCTCTTATATAGGCCTGTCACTCATGGGTGTATCTCAACACATCTGTTATCATGAAAACAGAGAGCTAACTGTATCAGTTTAGGGATGTAAAATCCCTCCCGAGTGTCATGAAAATGAATTCAGGGCATCTGGAACAGGCTGAGTGCTGTGGCTAGAAGGAAACAAAACCATCCGGACTCGGAGTGGGAACCAGCTGAGCCCAGAGCTAAGACACAAATGAGAGACAGACAGGTAAAAGACCAACACGTGTGCGATTCATTTAACTGGACATGCACAAAGACCCGAGAGCTCCTGTTGCTTCTCTGACAGCTTCTTTTTTCCAGGGTTAATGGTAGAGTCTGGACCAGACAGGAGCAGTAGAGGGAACAGGGAGCAGAGAGAGAGAAAAACAGGCTGAGAAAGAGATAGTGAATAGAGGGAGGATGAAGGAGAGAGCTGCATTCCTGTGGTCTCAGCTGCAGCGCTGCATTGACTTAAATGTAACGTTGCTTCAACGCTGGCTGAACTGGATGCTTTACAAAATAAATAAAACAGCAGGGCACGTCTGCTATACCAATCACACACACACACGCACGTACACACACACACACACGCAAACAAATCTCTGACCCATTCATTGCACAAAGCCTTGCTCCAAAACCTAGAGAGATGCCTACACAGGCAACATTTAAAGGCATCATCATACGTCTCTAGATTTTAATGCATAATAATTATGCTGACTCCTACAATTCCTTATAAAAAGTACTGTAATGGTACCATAGGACAGTGATGGTATTATAAGGTACTATGGCACTATGAAGTACACTGAAATTCATGCTATATTTTAAATGTACTTCTAAAAAATCTAAAAATGCGAGATTAAAGTTTATTATTAAAGCTTAAGTAGTATTGAGTAGTATTACTCGTAGTAGTAATACGAGAATAAAGTCAAAATTACGAAAAATATTTCATTATTCTTGACATATTTTAACTTGTTTAAAATCTCGTAATTTGCAGATTCATTTTTTACGTTTTTTTAAACACTAAAACACCGTTGTACCATGATACTACATGGTACATGCCCAAAGAACCAAGGTACACATCTAAAATACCACGGTAGTACTATGATTTATGTTCAAAATACCATGGTAGTACCACAGTTTAACTGCAAAGACCATGGCAGTACCATGGTACATATCCAAAATACCATGGTAGTAGCATGGATCATGTCTAAAATACCCCAATATTACTATGGTACATGTCCAAAATAGCATAGTTGTACCATGGTACACATCCAAAATATCAGTAGCACGTAGAATTCAAATACAATATAAAATACAATGGAAGCAAAAGGGTCCTTTTTGTAATGCAAGTCTAGAAAGCTTTGCAACAAACTATCACAGTTAATACATATATCCAATATGGCAGATGAAGCATAAGAAATGTTGAATATAAATTAATTAATAATAATACAAATATATTAAAAATAAAATAATTTTATACCAGACATTTTTGTGCTATATGCTTATTAGTGCATCATGTTCTTCTTAACTTGCCTATACTGAAATCAGTAGAGCGCTCCAAATCGCTTGCTGCTTTATAAGGCAGTCGGCAGCTGGACAGCTTACTAGGTTTTGGAATAGGGCTCTTTTCTCTCTTTTTGCATTCCATCTCTCTTCATCTATCCTTTAATTCCCTTCATATTTCTTAAATTTATCTTCTCTCTTTCCGTCGTTTAGCTTGCACCTATCAATTTCCTCAGTTCTTGTCTTGATGTTTAAGGGAACGTTTCTCTTTCTCTGTGTCTACTGAAGAGTGATGAGCCACGCTGGTCTATATCGAGCTGTGTGTTTGTGTGTGTATCTACTTTTAGAGTCCTTCTAAAGCCCAGTCCATCCATCTTATGGACGACAGGGAGGGCAGTGTTTGGGTCAGAACATTCGCTTCTCATCCTTTCATGAACTCTCTCTCTCTCTTTCTGTCTCATGTCATCCCTCGTTCTTCGAGCGGGCCCCGTTCCACGAAAGACCACGCATTCAGGCTAAATCTCATGTTTGGAACTTAAGCTTGTCATCAAGTTTGGATCTAAGAAATTGTTTCCTTTGCAGGCTGAAGTTGGCTTTGGACTCCGCAGGCTTAATTTTGACTTCGTCTCAGAAATAGCACCGCCGAACTGCGGCTCGTTAGTTGACAGATACTACAGATGTTTGTTTTGGAAGCGGAGAGAATAGTTTCATTGATTGCTGGTATCTGTCAGAAGACAGAAGTCAGATGTAAAACACTGCTAATCACTTTCAGAGGTTTCTTGAACGTGTCATCTGTGCTGCAGACACTGAACAACATTACTGGGGTCGATTTGATAAAGATGTCTGGACAAAATTAATTTTATCATATGTTACACTTACTTTGAAGAACCAGTTTTCTGTTCTCTACAGAGCACAATGTCCCCAATTTCAACTACCCAAATACACCTTCCAACTCACGGATAACGTATTACATTAGTACTAGTGTATATTTAACTCAACGGCACGTTAGACAGAGAGACAAATAGATAAAACAACAGATAGAACAATAGAACACCGGAAGGATGGATGGTTGGATGGATAGAGAGAACAACACAACGATAGATAGATTGATAGATAGATAGATAGATAGATAGATAGATAGATAGATAGATAGATAGATAGATAGATAGATAGATAACATCATAAAGCACATGGTCCACTTGTATGAAGAATAACTTAAATGTGCAAAAGTGGTAAAAAGAAGATCAGCAAGTTGAGAGAGTTACTGAAGCATCTCTCTCTCTTTCACACACACACACACACACACACACACACACACACACACACACACACACACACACACACACACACACACACACACACACACACACACACACACACACACACACACACACACACACAGCAGTTATTGTTCTCGCTGTCTTTGTGAGAGTGTCACTGGCTGCCAGTGGTAATTGAGAACAGAAGGATTTACACAGAGACGCGCAGCTACACGACTATCTGTCTGTACTCATAATCACACACACACTCTTAAACACAGCGTGGCACAGCGGAACATGGTTATCAGGCATTCTCACACTCTCACGGTCACGGCTGAATCCACTCATCTGCGCATCACACACAGTTAGACTTCACAACAATATAATGCAATAATGATGCACCAGAAGAGAGCAAACCGACAGCAGACAATAACATGATCACACAAGGGATACTCCACAACTTGACAAGCAAGATGGATAACAAGATACAAATCCACACTGCTCTCAGCCTACTGTCAACAGCCTGGCATTCACTGCTTCAATGTTAGAAAAGAAAGAAGACGCAATCAAAATCGACCAAATCTTAAATAGTGTTGCTGGTCTTATTGTATTGTTCTAAGAGAAACATTTCTTTTCATAAGCTTTCAACAAAATACAACAATTGTCTCTGCATTTTAAATCACTTCCAACCAAGACACATTACCACAAACTTGACAATCTACTTTTATTTATTTACTATCTCTTTTATACAAACATAAATCATATTACAAATCTTGGCCTGACATCCACAATCCAGTCAAATATCCCACATTTTCATTCATTCATTCATTTTTATTTTGCATGTACATATTATTAAAGATAATATTACAAATTATATATGATTAATATTATGAGTCTCTCTGTCTGTTTCGAAGTTTTCAAGTTTCTTTTTGGTTCTATTTTTACAAACATTACTTTATGCATAAAAAAAACTGTGTTTATGTTCATTTTGTTTCTGCTTTGTTCATTATTTTTATATTTTTGAAAAATTTGCTTTGTATTTTATTTGACCATACACTTTAATTTAGCAATGTGTTAATGCTTTTTGTCTATACTGTGTCAGTACCTGCTGAAAGATACTGTCTAACTTATACCTAAATATAATAAAATACTACATTTCTAAGCACAAGCACATAGTACTCAGATGTGCAGTCTATAAATCATCATGACATAAAGCAGTAAAAACCACCTGTGTATCTGCTTAAACGCTCTCTCGCATGTTGTGAGAGGATGACAGGATGGAGTGTGTTAGACACTCGTGTCTCTTTTAGGAACAGTGCTAAACTTCATGAACATGTCATCACCTTTACACCGAGACTCTTTACGTCTGCTCTCACACACACAGGAGGAGGAAGATGATATCTCTCCTCTCATCAGGCTGCATTGCCTCTAAACGCTTTCATTCTTTTCTTTCCATCTCTCGCTCTCTCTCCTTTCAATGTTATCTGAGGAAGACAGGAAACAAACGTATAACAGAGACAGATCTGCTCTTCCAGCTGCCGCTGACGGGATGCAAACACGCTCATTCGTTTTTTTTGAAGTCGCTTCAATGCTTTTATGAGGTTGAATAACCGAAAAAGTGACATCTCAAACTCTTCTCGGTTTGAACTTTCATACGTCTCTTTCCTTTTGTTTATTTCCATCTTTTCACTCTTAATAGCCTCCCTCCACCTCTGTAAATGCCCTAAACCCATCCATCTGCTCCTCTGTCACTCTCTCTTTCTCCTCCTCCTCTCCATCTCTTTTATACTCCTCCTCCACAGTTCTGACACACTCCATCCATCTCTGACAAACCGATCGGCGTGTCAACAGGTCAGCTCCGCCGAGGCTAACCGTGTGCCCGTTTGCACGAGTGTGTGCGTGCAGATGCTAATCAGCGCCGATGTTGCTAATGCAGTCTCAGCTGTCGTTTAGCTAACAGTTTAATGGCTTTTTCTGAAAGGACTGATGATACAGTGTGTGTGTGTGTGTTATCCGTCTGTTAAAGCTCCACCGCACACCTGCTTTCTCCATGACTAAACATCTATGTCGCTATCTGAGTTCTGCTCTGCCACCTCCAACCCAATCATCACCGAATATTGTCTCTTTTTCATTTCGTTTCATCCTTCGTTCTTGTCCAAGACGAAAAATGACTAAAGAGAGGCATGTTGTTTGCCTGTGGGAACAAAAGAAGACATCTCAAACTTGGCGTGTGGACATTCTTACCAGTTATTGGAGCAAGAAAACAGAAGAAAAGAACATAGTGGAGAGATAAAAGATGAAAGAAAGAGAGAAAAAATGTCACAAAGCTCTGCACAAATGTTGTCATGGTCTTGGATTGAGATATTTATATGTGTATGAGAGAGTGTGTGGGTGTTTATACATAAATATATATTATTCTTTTTTAAATGTTATATATATATATATATATATATATATATATTAGTGCTGTCAAACGATTAGCTGAAGTTTTTGTTTACATAATATATGTGTGTATACTGTCTATTATTATGAATATATAAATACACACACATACGGTATATATATATATATAAGAAAAATATGTTATGTTTATATATTAAACAAATTTGTATATAATATAAAATATACGAGTATAAATATATATACATGTAAATATTTTCAATATATATACTGTATGTGTGTTGCGATTAATCATTTGACAGCACTAATATATATATAATCAGAATCAAATATTTGTGTGTAGAATAAACAAGTTTGAATTAGCTTGAATCTAAATTAATACAGAATTTCCTCATTTAGCTTGGTAAATGTGTGTGTTTGTGTAGCTTAAAGTAGATGATAGAGAGAGTAAAATGATATAACTGATCTGATATATACGAGTATTTTTAAGTGAGAGTGGGTGTGTGGTAATACTATATGACATTCAAAGACAGTCTGAGGCTCAAGCTTTAGATACGCTGATACTGCATACACTTATTCTGACATAACAACCATCAACACAATTATGTCATGGGATTGTGCTCATGGTTTCTATGAATGTAGAATAAAGATATTCATAGATGTTTGCTGACCTGTGTCATATTTACCTGATGGTCTTTGAGCAAACAGGGCTTGTGTGTGTGTGTGTGTGTGCAAACAGTATGGTCAGAGTGACTCTGTGATGTGGCTTGAGTCTCTTAGAGCTTCATAAGAGAGGAATCACACATATTTACACATCACACATCTGTCTAAATGAGAACAGAACACAAATCCTAATCCTATCCTTAATTTTGTTTTTCAATTTTAGAATAATAAAAAAAGAATCATCTGGCAAGCTAAACATGAAACACACACATGTACATTTGAAGCAAAACATAATTTACGAGGCTTTAAAACAGTTTTTTGCTTATTTCATAATTTTGAACAATGGCCCTCACAAGTAGTACATCTGTGATGTGGCTTGAGTCTCTTAGAGCTTCATAAGAGAGGAATCACACATATTTACACATCACACATCTGTCTAAATGAGAACAGAACACAAATCCTAATCCTATCCTTAATTTTGTTTTTCAATTTTAGAATAATAAAAAAAGAATCATCTGGCAAGCTAAACATGAAACACACACATGTACATTTGAAGCAAAACATAATTTACGAGGCTTTAAAACAGTTTTCTGCTTATTTCATAATTTTGAACAATGGCCCTCACAAGTAGTACAGCATGTATCTGCGTGAACCGCACCCAGCGCTGCTCCTGTACTTGACCTCTGTCTATCACTCACTGCATGGCTCAATATTTGTCTCAGACATCATAAATATTAAATATGCACAGAGCAAATATTTGAGTTTGGCCAGTCCGCAAAGTACTGCTCAAAGACAGCATTCAGAGGAGGGGAGAGGCTCTTCCAACACACACACACACACACACACACACACACACGCACGCGCACACACACTCATAAGCATACACTAAGACACATAAACACAAAAATCATAAAATGTAAACACACTTATGCATAACTACACACGCTAAGACACCCAAGCATACATGCACCATATACACGCATATATGTAAACACACTCCAAAACTTAAAAACACACATACTCAGCTTATATATATATATATATATATATATATATATATATAAGATGTCTGTGTGTGACTAAGTGAAAGGTAATCCATTTGACCCAATGTAATTATGACCTCTGAACCAAAGAACATCCCAAATCAGAATTCAAAACACACACACTCACTCACTGATCTCTCGAACCCGCCTGGAGCTACAGGCAGAGGTGAAAGCTCATTGCCGTGACATTGTGACGCCCAGGTGACCCCGGTGTCGTTGAGGGTCTGCCCTCTGGCAGCAGAACCATTAGAGGCCAGAAAAAAGACGGATAATGTGATAAAAATGTGTCTGCGTGTGTTGTTGTTGGAATAATGTGTCTCCAAACCTTGGTATGAAAAGCAAATGTGTAAATAAACTCATCCGAACATTTTCCTCTAGCGTAATTGGTGGAGCAAGGCACCAGCAACACTAAGGTCATGGGTTCGATTTCAAGGGATTCCATTCACTGACAAAATGTCTACTTTGAATTTTTTATGTCAATATTAATCAATTTGATGGATGATTTCTTAGTTATCACACAGACAAACAGACAGACAGACAGACAGACAGACAGACAGACAGACAGAGAGACAGAGACAGACAGACAGACAGACAGACAGACAGACAGGCAGACAGACAGACACAGACACAGACACAGACACAGACACACACACACACACAAAATGTATTCTGACACCTTCAACATTTCTCACATTATGACAGTTTATTCGCTATAGTTTAGAAAATGGTAATAAAGTATGACAAGAACTCAGACAAGACAAGAAAAAGACAGATACATTTGATCGAAAGGTATGTAATGAATTAGGTTGAATAGCTGTCAGTTGTAACATTTAAGAACACAATTAGATAATACCAATTTAGGTCAGCCAGTTAACAAGCAATGCTTAATTTTGTTTTATCTGTGGTGTAAAAAAGTCGCATTAGCAATTAAATGAAAACCACTTAAGCAAAACATGGTCAGGTCAAAGTGTCTGAATAATTTACATTTTACTGGTAGTCCACTGTATGAAGAATGTTTGGGTATCATATGTCTCAGGTTACTTTGTTTTGCTATCTTCACTTACATAAATGAACTGTAGTGTCCTGCACCCACTAGTAAATATATAAAAATAATTATATTTGCTGTCTGAATAACTTTTGGTTTGACTGTATGTATGTATACAGTGCTCAGCGTAAATGAGTACACCCCCTTTGAAAAGTAACATTTTAAACAATATCTCAATGAACACAAAAACATTTTCCAAAATGTTGACAAGACTAAGTTTTATATAACATCTGTTTAACTTATAACATGAAAGTAAGGTTAATAATATAACTCAGAGAACAACATTTTCAGTTTTACTCAAATTAGGGTGATGCAAAAATGAGTACACCCCACTGAAAGTCTCTGGAGCAAAGCTAAATTTTAGACTACAAATGTCTAATTTAACAAGAATTCAACCACAGGTGAGTCTAATTATTCATTACACAGGTGACAGTTGACTATAAAAGGGTGTTACTTAAAGAAAACCCCTTCCCATTTCATGCTGTCAGCAATGGCACCACATGGAAGAGAAATGTCACAAGACCTGAGAAAGAAAATAATGTATTTACACAAGAAAGGTGAAGGCTACAAGAAGATCAGCAAAGCTTTACTTATCAGTCAGAATACTGTAGCAAAAGTGGTACAAACATTTAAAAAAGATGGAACTGCAACCATCTCACAGAGACGCCCAGGTCGCCCACGGAAGTTAACACCTCGCCAGGAGCGTCTTCTGATGAGAAGGGTTGAAAGAAAATCGACATGCAAGTTCACTGCAGTTATCTAAAGAAGTAGAAAGCCAAACTGGGGTGACTATTTCCTGTGACACAACACGGCATACACTGCAGAGGAATGGCATGCATGGGTGCCGTCCAACGAAAGAAGCCTCTCCTAAAGCCCAGGCACAAAAAGCCCGCCTAGAGTTTTCCAGGGCCCATGCTGACAAAGATGAAGACTACTGGGACTCTATACTCTGGAGTGATGAGACCAAGATAAATGTTTTGGAACTGATGGCTTCAAAACTGTATGGCGCCGCAAAGGTGAGAATACAAAGAAAATGCATGGTGCCTACAGTGAAACATGGTGGTGGCAGTGTCCTTATGTGGGGCTGCATGAGTGCTGCTGGTGTCGGGAGCTGCATTTCATTGATGGCATCATGAATTCACAAATGTACTGCTCTATACTGAAAGAGAAGATGCTACCATCACTCCGTGCCCTTGGTCGTCGTACACTTTTCCAACATGACAATGATCCTAAACACACATCTAAGGCCACTGTTGGATTTCTGAAGAAGAACAGGGTGAAAGTGATTCAGTGGCCAAGTATGTCTCCTGATTTGAACCCAATCGAACACCTATGGGGAATTCTGAAGAGACAAGTTGAGCATCACTCCATCCAGCATCCAATCTCTAAAAGAGGTCATTCTTGAAGAATGGAAAAAGATAGATCTGGCAAAATGTCGCCAACTTGTTCATTCCATACCTAGAAGACTTGGTGCTGTCATTAAAAATCATGGAGGCCATACAAAGTACTAGATTTAGTAGTTTTTGTTGTGGGGTGTACTCATTTTTGCATCACCCTAATTTGAGTAAAACTGAAAAATGTGTAAGTTATATTATTAACCTTACTTTCATGTTTTAAGTTAAACAGATGTTATATTAAACTTAGTCTTGTCAACATTTTGGAAATGGTTTTCATTGAGATATTGTTTAAAATTTTACTTTTCAAAGGGGGTGTACTCATTTACACTGAGCACAGTATATATATTTTTTTTTTTCAGTGAACTTTTAAAATCTGTAGCATCGCTGGCACAGCGGGTATTTATCTGGGTGAGTGACCGTTAGTGAAAAGACTGTGAGAGTGGGATGATACTGGCGGTGTATCAAAGTAAATGAGAGGATCTTTAAGATGGCACTGTGTGGAGAATCCGATTTTTATGTTTTGGCAGTTGGCCTTTCAGAGCAAAGAGACAAAACGTAATCTCCTGTCTCCTCTCTTTCTCTCTCTCACGCACACATACATATATACAGACGCATCCTTTACATCCTGACACCCTGGTTCAGACCGGCCCGGAGGGGGCTCCGTCTTGCGGGCACAAAGGTTGCGTCTGGAGGCGCGTAAAGTAAGCGGACCCCTGGAGAGCCAAACAAAAGTGGGAGGAGAGGAACAGAACAGCACGCCCCAGCCTGCCCCTCGCTCGGCCCAGCGGGGAGGCTCCTTCTGTGGGCAGCCCTATGTCAGACACCCCTCTCTCTGCCTGTAGGACAGAATAAAGTACAGTAGCGAGAGATAAATTCAAACGTAAACAGATACGTCGAACACATGCCGACACTGGATGAAAGGAAAAGAGATTCACACAGAAAACAGATCACACTCACGCTAAACAGAATCAATGCACAGAGACAAGCGTATGACAGTGAGACAAAATCCCAGCAGTAAACGTATGAATCCAAACAGCACACAGTGTCCCAGCAGGCATGATGCGAAAAGTTTTGTCTTTTTGAAAAATCTGTTTTTTGCTAATAACTAAATGTAATTAAATTGAACTATTTACATTTTTTATCTATTTATTATTTGTTCATTTTTTGGGGGTATGAAACATTATGGAAAATTAGATTCTAAGAATTTAAAAAATGCAGAAAATGTGTAATGTTAAGTAATGAAATGTCACCTTATTAACAATTATAACCCATGTTACCCAACTGCACAAAGGGACATAATCACAGCCAGTCCAAAAATGATTGATGTTTAATATGTAGCTAATTGTGTGAGATTTTTGGACCAATAAGATTTTGCTGTGGGCAGTGCTACCCAGCACAACCTGATAGAAACTGACAAAATATCTTGTTGAAGTTTTGGCTGGTTAGGGTAAAAAAATAAAGAAGCTACTGTCACTTTATCACATTATGCCAAGTCACCACTTTACTTATGAGAAGTTTTGAGAATCTCCCTGTGGGCTGATTCAAATGAATGCGATTTTATATATTATTTTCATAACAACATGTGAAGTTCTAATTAGGGGTGTCAAAATTGTCTACAAAGTGGGAGGGACACAGAAATCAGCTTTGCTCATGAATTAGGTGACATTCTCAAACTGATTTGCAGGCAAATAGGTTGGTAGCTTGTTCTTCAAATCGAAACAATCATTTGAGAAACATAATACTTTCGGATTATCTCCAAAAACGTGGGGCAACAAACTTTGTTAAAGGTGGGGTAGGTGATTTCAGAGAGGCTAGCAATAGCAAGCTAGCTTTGAAAGCATAAGATCCCACTCTCCCTGCAAATCTCTCTCCAAAGCCACGCCTCCTCTAAAACACACGAACGCACACAGGTAGACCAGAGGCTAACCGGTGACATTATAAGAGACAGCGTCGGTGGAGGATTGAATGCAACGCTGTCAGATTATCTCATGCTTCATTCACCGGTGAGAAAACATTTTAGTGCAAAGCGCATTATTTTACAAAAATAACACCTTCCATTCTAGTCTGCATTAACGTAATTGGGTGCGCTGATGACGTATCATGTCTGTACAAAAAAAGGCTGTATGGAGATATGCAAATGCATATGTGACCCTGGACCACAAAACCAGTCATAAGTAGCACTGGTAAATTTGTAGCAATAGCCAACAATACATTCTATGGGTCAAAATTATTGATTTTTCTTTTATGACAAAAAATCATTAGGATATTAAGTAGAGATCATGTTCCATGAAGATATTTTTGTAAATATTTTTGATTCTTCATTTGGACAAATTTAAAGGTGATTTTCTCAATATTTAGATTTTTTTTCACCCTCAGATTCGCGATATTTAAATACTTGTATCTCGGGCAAATATGGTCCTATCCTAACAAACTATACATCAATGGAAAGCTTATGTATTTTAATATATTGATGTTCAGATGATTCTTTCAGATACATCTCAATTTCCAAAAATTGACCCTTTTGACTGTCACATATGTTGAAAAGGCAGGTAGGATAGCCTATCGTAGCCCTCGGACCGATGAATGTGATTGGACAAACATTTTATAGTCCTAAGCCTTCAACAGACAGTATAAATGCATATAAATACATTTAGCCCACTAAACTTAGTGATTGAGAATTTCAACCAGCATAACAAATCACCTACCCTGCCTGACATGCTCCTGGTTTTCAGTATCCCCTCTTTTTTGCCTTTTCAGTTTATGAAACTCTCTCAACCTTAGCTGTACAATACATCTTTGAGATGCTTATGCCAATGAGCACCATCTTTTAAAGCAGGAAGGACCTGAGTTCACCGCGATACAGTACGATCCAAAAGTGCTGCAGGTTCTGTGCAATGAATCACACACACACTTCATTGGTTCTGGCACACTGTAACTGGACCAAAGCGACTGTGAGTCGGATCCAAAAGTGTGTGTGAGTGTGTGTTTGTGTAGGTGCCAGGGAAACTCTCCGTAACCCCTTAAGCCTGAACACCGGCCAATAGAAACTCTGCGTCCTGAAAGAGGACTGTCATTACATGCTGCGGTTAGATGCTGACCTGGGATCATCCTCCCCAACCTGGACAATTATCCAGCGAATGTACAGGGCTGGTCTCAGCAACTGAGGACGAGCTGGTCCTGTCCATTATTATATGGCAATCAGGCGGAGCAGTGCGGCTAATGAGAAGCTCCACTCCTCTGTGTGTAAACCACAGCATGCTGCTGGAGCGCAGAAAATAGAATTTAGAATTCTGCATCCTCCTGTAGAACATTCTTCATGACCAGAGCATTCCATTCACCATCCACCGGCTCCAACATTCTACACGCTCAGATATTCTAGGCAGGCACACAACAAGCGAAAACGAATGTTAAGAGATATATGATAATGAAAACTGCTACTTTTAAAGACGGATACTTTTTTTGGGGATTCGGAAACAGGGGCACCATTCACTGCAATTATACAGATTGGAACAGACAGGACAATGTGGAATATAACTCAGAATGTGTTTGTCTGAAAGAGAAATATCAGACACGCATAGGATGCCTTGAGGGTGAGTAAATCTTTGCCTAATTTCCATTTTTGGATGAACTATCCCTTTAAAGACACATTTAGGCACTTTTAGATTTAAATGAAGACATTATTTTAAATAGGACTCACTAAAATAGAGAGGTCTCAGAAGTCAGTTTTACTACATTTCTGATACATTTTAAGGAACGCCCTCACATCTACACTATAACAAACACACACACACACACACACACACACACACACACACACACACACACACACACACACACACACACACATCAGTCCAGACAAAGGTTCTAATGTGCAGTTTGGTCTCTGGCAGACTTTTAAAAGCTGATAACAGAACAGAACTGCTCTTACATGCCAATCTGACCCACTCTCCTTCATTCAAGCTTTCCCTCCATCCCCACGGACCCTCAACATCCCTGAGAGGAGATACAGCGCCTGCCTGGCGCCAAACCGTGTGTCCGTGTGTGCACGAGGGCCGCAGCCTTTCACGTTCTAACAAAAAACGCTGAAAAAACAAACATCCACAGACAACAGTGCGAACACACACACACAGAAACACACACCGACGCAGATTCTAAGAGACACGAGTGTGTAAAGAGCAGCCCTGCTATCATACACATCACCACACACACATGCATGAACAGAGGCTGCAGTGTTGGGTGGTCTGCAGGGATTTGCAGAATTTGGCCTGGCTGGTCTCTACTCCAGTCTCCTGGCGAGTTATCTGCTCAAAACGCTATCATCTATCATCAAAACACACACACACTAGCTGCAGAGCAAGGCCTATTTGTCGTCAATATATAGCTTGAGTTGCTGCAAATGGTGAGTTATGTGTGACTCAATTTGATGAAAACAGAAATATTGTTAATTTGTCCACTCAGCTCGTGATGTATTGCGGAGCAGCTGGTGTTACGTTTGAAACGGCCATCAAAATTAGCATTTCATCTCATCTTAGCATCTCCATGGCCACATTTGAGACGCTCCAATCAGGGTAAGTGGATACAGGAGCTTTAGAAACCCAACTCGACAAACTCACACACACATTACACTGCTTTAACCCTCTTCCCCTGAAACCTGTATTCCCTCAAGTGAACAAGAATTCAACACACACACACACACACACCGTTTCAGGCAATTAACTCTGGGATGTCAGTGATCCAGAAACACACACGATTTCATTAAGGAGAAACAAATTCATTCAGAAACATGGACACACATCAAGGTCACTTTAAATGTCTCAGAAACACAGTTTACAAATAAGATCTCTATTATATCTCAAGTGTTTCTGCTAGACAGCAATGCTATTAATGGTCTCCTGAGGAAAAGACCAACTGGAGTTTCATCTGGAGGCATCTCAGCGCCTCAAATTGTGTTCAGTTTACCAAAATACCAAAGTCTGCATTCAATAACTAAATATGACAATAGGAACTCGAACATTTCTCATCAAATTGTTCTGAGGTATCGATCTATAGATTGTGCCTATGCAGAATGGAGAGCAATGGAAACTTACGTTTAAGAAGTGACCTGTCTCAAACTGTGCTTAAATTTTCAAGATACAGAAACCTTTCAACAAAAGGTCATATATTTCAATATGACTCAAATATGTCTCTTTAAATTCTTTAAACAGCAAATAACCAAAGTTATGGCAATATTTTAGCTTTAAATCTTAATGTGTCAACATTTTTTTTATATTTCCCTTAAAGACTGATAAAAATGTTTGAATGATTAAAAAAATAACATTTAAATGAAAATAACTGAGAAGTCCACTAAGTCCCATTAGCAAGCTTTGCACAATGAAGGTTTAGTCATGGGATTCCTGCTTTTCACAGTTTTCCTTTCTTCCTGTTTTCTTATATCCCTCTTGTCATATTTCATTTATATTTACAAAAGTTTTTGCGTTGTTATCTCTCTTTCTCGCTCTCACAGTCCTTTGCTTTGACTATGAATTACTCACTTTTCACTTGTTTTATTTTCACAGTTGTGTGAGTGTGTGTGTGTGGTAACGCTGCTGTCAGGATGAGGCCGTCCCTGAGGTGTCTGTACAGATGATGATTTGTATTCGCTCTCTCTCTAATGGTTTTTTCACTTGCTCCCTGCCTCCCCTCTCTCAGCAGGTCTTTCTTGCATAACCATTTATTTAAGAGATTTTTGGCTGTGCCTGGAGGCTCTAATTACAGGCATAGACAGGCCCTATAAAGCCTATTCTCAGTCTTTTATTGACTTTAGCAGCGCTGCCTTGGGCACTTCAATTAAGCATTTATACGAGAAAAATATGCCAATTAAATTAAAGCCTGTGTAAAGATACACCGCATCATTTTCGACCCGGACAGGACGGGGCTAAACCAGAGAGAATATCACAAACATCTGCTGCGAATGACACAGAGACAGAGAGACGTAATGGAGTGACAATTGAAAATGAAAAAGACGTGTGACATGAAGAAATTTGGAAAAAGAATGAGAAAGATAGATAGATGGATAGATAGCTAGATAACCATGGTAACAGAGGGCAAATGCAAGGTCACTAGAGTCTGACCCACACACACACACAAACAGGAAGATCCACTTTGCTTTGACCTCTCACTCCACAAGCCGTAATTAAATGTTGTGAAATACTAGTAGTTTCACACTCACCAACATCCTCTTGAGTTTCAACACACACACACACACACACACACACACACACACACACACACACACACACACACACACACACACACACACACACACACCCTGTGAATATATCCCATAAAGAGAAGGGTGAAAAACACACTCACAAAAGTGAAATTTAAGAGAGTAAAGTGATTGTCTCCTTTTTAGAGCTTTTCTTCAAACTGTAAAACTGCCAATTACTAGTAAACTACACTCTTATATAAAGGTGCTTCACGATGCCATAGAATAACGTTTTTGTCTAAATGGTTCCATAAAGAACCTTTAACATCTGAAGAAACTTTCTGTTTCACAAAAAAAGTTATTTGTGGTGAAAGAAGGTTCTTCAGATTATAAAAAGGTAAGAAAGAGATGGTTCTTTAAAGAATCTTTGACTGAATGGTTCTTTGTGGAACTAAAAATGGTTCTTCTATGGCATCGCTTGAAGAACCTTTTGAAGCACCTTTATTTTTAAGAGTGTAAGTTCTCACAGATTTATTGTCCAGCAAAAAACATTTGAATTACTTTGAATTAGTATTGGGATTCTTTTTAACAAATTAGTTTGTTCGGAATGTTCATTTTAATGAACTATTTCAAACCAGAAAATGATTCTCTGATTCATTAGAATCATCACTCAAGGTTGTGCTGCAAACTCATATTTTTTATTTTATTTAGTTAAATACTGTTATTTTGTATTATATTTTTGAAAAAGTAGCAACACAAAAGTTTTAACTTTGCAAATAGGAAATTACTATTTTTAACATCCATTAAAATAATGTTAAATGTAAACTGATTTGCAAAAATATGCTTAATGTTTTAAAATGTAAAGTATACCATATGCCATATTATGCCTGCACATGTTGAGAAGCCAGGGCATCTAAGATTGGTTACATACGCTTGGTTGGTCCACTTGGATATATAGCCAACTGAATTGAAGCCAAGTGTCACCAAGACTGATATTGTTGATTGAACTCTGTTTCCTTTTTTCCTCTTAACTTCTGGCAGTTTCTGTTCCCCCTCCTGAATCCGGGTTTAATTATTCCACACGCAGTGATGTATTCCAGGTCCCTGTGCTCTAGTTTGTTGGACATGTGCACATATTTAAAACCTGCACTCTGATTGGCGGCACATCAAAGCGCCACGGTAACAGGCCTGCTGCTCTGCAACAATAAAGATCATTCGCAGATTCCACAAATTCTCATTGGCTCCCAGCAGGACCTTCAGGGCGTCCCAGAATGCCGGGGCAGTGTCCTTTGTGCGGTTCAACAGGTGAAAACACTTCATTAGAAAAAGATTAGAAAAGAAAAGTAGAGAGGAAATGGACGCTCAGAAAAACGAGCCAAAATGAAAGTCCCGTTATTAGCAGCATGCTTTGATTTATTGATGTGTCAAAGTGTAATTGGGTAATAGAAGGATATTTTTCCAAATAATTACTACACTATATAACATTATAGAGAAGAAAACCACTGAGAAACACTTTATTAAAGTTCATGCAATTTATAAACCACAAAATACTTTTCTTAAGATAAAAAAGGCTAAATATGTAATATTTCAAATCAAAATGTTTTTAATTATATTGTTTTGCCAATATTATAGATGAGATACACACCATACAGGCTAAAAATGAGCAGTAGAGGGCAGAGCACGAACCATTCAATACCTCTAGTCAAAGACACATAGACACAATTCATAAAACCAGACACAACGATGATTACACCAATTCCTTATACTGGCAATTTTTCCTTAAATGATCTACCAATAATATTTGTATTGATTAATAATCCGCTAATGAGTCATCCAGTCTGTCACAGTCATTTATGGTGCTGTTGGTGATGTTGTAATGTAATTCATTAGGAGAAAATCACTCATGTTGCTTGTTGTTTTAATAAATACTATCACAATCAGGTTTTATCTTTGAGCTGGTTAAGTGTGGGTACTTAAGTTCAGTTTTTCTTGTTTATGTCATTATGATTTTTAAAAAAATGTACTGTTTGGAAACACATTATTTGCTACAATATGACAAAAACAACCTGGTTAGAACTAGACTTGAGAGACAGAGAGAGAAAACAGAGAGAAAGGTGTAGGCTGATCTGTGATCAATCTAGGGTGAAGTGGCTGGAATGAGGGGAAGTGTGTGTGTTTTCTGTGGGGGTTGAACATGCTGCAGACAATTTTCAGCTTGGTTGGTTTTACTCAGTACAGCAGGGCTCAACAAAACAAACTGACAAAACAAAGGACACCAACTTAATGACCCATACCCCCCTGACAACTGACTCCAGCACACACACACACACACACACACACACACGCACACACACACACACACGCACGCACACGCACACACACACACACGCACACACACAAAGAGAGAGTGGGCATCTGGTTTGGATTGTCACAATCAAATCATGGAAGTGTGGTAGCTTGATGCTTCTGATCTAGCTGTGATACTTCTAGCTACACAACTGCTAAAACTTCAAACTAGTAATATAACTTCAAAAACAGTCATGTTAGTTAAATGTAACAAAACTGCACTTTTAAGTTCAGAAAACAATAAATATAGACATACATACAGAAAGGCAGATGAGAGCAGACAGACAAAAATAAGAAGACAGAAGAAAAGCTAGAGCATTATACAAAACTACAGACAAATATACAGAGTGAAAGAGCAAATGATTTAAAAAAGACGCTACATTAGAGATCAATAAAGCAAAAGATTGTACTTAATAGAATGACAGACATACAGATGGATGGACATAGAGATTAGATCGATAGATGGATGGATAGAACATATCCATCCATTATAATTATATATATTATATATAATTATAATTATATATCCATTTCTTTATAATTTTTTACAGACAGAAAGACAGACAAATAAACTGATAGATACACAGAAATAAATAGATGGATAGAACATGTAATAAAATAAATATGATACAGGTTAAGGATTTTAATAAATTTTATTGCTGAGCAATATAGTAATTGTATTATTTTTCTTTCATTATTTTTTTTCTTTCAACACACAGAAAGACAGACAGACAAACATAAATGTCTATTTACATTTATGTTCCTGGCAGACGTTTATGAGAGAAGTGAGAGAATGAAAAGAGAGAGAACACTGTGTGTGTGTGTGTGTGTGTGTGTGTGTGTGTGTGTGTGTGTGTGTGTGTGTGAGTGTGAGAAGGTACATGGTGACCTTACTTTGTGCCAGCATTCATTGCCTGTAGTTCCTGACCCACACTGGTACACAATGGTACAAGCACAGACAATGGTTACGCTGCCCGAACGCACTCTCTCTCTCTCTCCCACACACACACACACACACACACACACACACACACACACACACACTTGTCATGCAAACATTTTTAAACACCCTTTCCTATATAAAAACAAAACTATAAGCCGTGCAGAAAAATGATTATAAAAATATTAATCAATATAGTGTAATCTGAGATACATATGTGTGTGTTTGCCTGAGGCTGTCCTCTTTGCTCTACAGAACACACAGGTCAGACGTGTCCATATGTGATGGGCGGTAAATCTAAAACATATCCCACCGCAAATGAAAATCATATCACATGCATAATATACCAAGCATGTAACATGACAAACACATCTGTGAAGTACAAAGAGATCAGGTTGACATATAAACAGGGCGATGTGAACTACAAATAGATTCATTTGTAATCAAACCTATTCCCGAGTGAAACAAATTCAGTTCAATTTGGACAAGAACATGACTGATTTAATCAGCCAAGACCGGCCCAGAACAATGAAAAAAAGAAAGAAAAAAAGTGTTTTAACAGAGCTACCAAGAGGGACTATAAGCAGAATTATAAATGGTATTTAAATGAAATTTGACAGTTTTTATATAAGTTCAGCACTGCAAATTGTACATAACATTTTTTCCTGATTTAAACATTTACGTTTAGTAGAGTTTAAAGTTAGCAACCATTTTCAAAACACACAAGCTCTTTGCAAAGACCTCGTGTTATCTTTGTAACACAATTTCTATTTTGCATAGAAATACAGGCATGTTTCAGAGCGATTTCCTTTCTGTAAAGGTCAAAATGTACACACTGAATCAATTCGGTCAACAGTCGAGTGTTTACTCAGGTTATTTAATGCTTCATAGAAGCTGAACCACACTGATACTTTTCTTAGAGATTCAAGCACACAGTTAGTGAACTCGCTCTCTGAAGTGCAAATCAATTCTTGTGTTCTGTGTTAATGTTTAACGTTCAAACAAAACCAAGGTGAGTTTCGAGTCTGATGGTTCTCATTTGGATTGCCTCAATTCAATAGTTTGTTTGAGATTCATTCCTCGTTTCGTGAGGTCATCCTCATCTCGCAATGATATCAAATTCACTCAAATTTTATTGGCATGACAAATAGAGAATTCGGTGGATAAACAAACTCCGCCTGTAATCATTTTACGCAAGAGTTTGATTACGAGCGATGATGCAACTCGTCCGCTCACCAGATTTACAGCCAATCAGCATCTATCGACCCGTCTGCTCTGGATTTAGGACATTACCTACAGACGCATCGATTAACATACGTCTACACACTCGCTCACGTCTCTATCTGACTTTGAGACTATTAGAAGAAGAGTGTGCGCTAATCAGTCGTTACTCAATCTGTCACAGAGACAGACAAAAAGACCCATAGTTTTATTGTTTTAAACGATACTGACATCTTCATGTTGAAATCTCATTGAAACCTGAGCACAGTTTGAGACATTGCTCTTCTGAAACTCTATTGTAGTTTATGGTCCATATCTCAATAAAATAAACTCAGGCAGCCAAATTCTCCATTCGCTCTCCATTTAATCTCACGGTGGCCTAGCAGAAATTTGACCGAGCCGTTATGCTACTGTAGCATCAGTTGCTAGAAAAACCACACACCACAACCATGCATGACCATGAATCAGCTACACACACACACACAGAGCTATGGGTGAACTATTAACTGAACCTTTAAACCACTTGGCTGCAGTCACACACACACAAGACTGTTCTAGCATAACAGCTATAACTTTAAACACAACAGAATAGAGGCAAGCAGACAGCAAGAACCGTCATCAAGGGCAGAAGAGAACGAAACCAATGACTAGTCATAGGGACAGGAGCACCAAACTAAACATTGAAATGACTAATGATCATGCAACAGGCGTAAATGCTTGGAAATTTGTGTAAATAGTTATAATGAAACCTTTTGAACATTTATATTATTAATAATAGTTTGGGGTCATAAGATGCTTTTATGTTTTTGAAAGAAGTCTCTCATGCTCAATATGGCTTCATTTATTGGTAAACAAAAAAAAGAACAAAGATGGATGGATGGATAGATGGATAGTTGGATAGATGGAATTTTTATTTAGTCTTTTGTGCTCACCAAGGCTGTATTTATTTGATTAAAAATACAGAAAAAACTATTGTGAAATATTATTGCAATTTCTAATATTGGTTTCCTATTTTAATATACTTTAAAATATAATTTATTTCTGTGAAGCTGAATTTTAATCAGCCATTACTCCAATCTTCAGTGTAACATGTCCCTTCAGAAATCATTCTAATTATTTACAATCAAGTGTCGAAACTGTGTTGCTTAATATTTTTTTTAATTGACTACTAACATGGCACCAAATCCCACAGACTTTTACTGAACATTTTAGACTGCCACCCTTTGCTTTTAGCTATAAGTCTATCAAAGTCTATCAAACTCGCCCGAGCAACAGCATATTAACTGCCTAGCAACCATCCAGAATGCCCAAACTTTCTAGCAAGGCTTTGAAAGCACATATTAAAGCTTGTATTGACAAACTGCCCTTTTCTAGCTATTATCATCGTATCGTGTCTTTGTATGTAAATATGTATGTACTCTACCCTATATACATAATGTTTTTTTTCATACCGTGCCAATAAAGCTGTTTGAATGTTGAATGAGAGAGAGGGCTAATGTACAGCATGACATACAGGACCCTTGAGACCAACTTTATCCAAACATGTTGTCTATGCAAATGAGACTGTTAATGACACCAGTTAATTAAAACACATGTGATGTGAACCTCGACAACAAAACTTTCTCTCTTAGAGTTATGAGCACGCTGACACGTCTCCCTCGCTCTCTCTCTCTCTTCATTCATCCACCCTCCCTCTCTTTCTCTCTCTCTGGCCCTAATGGATCCTCTTTATCTAGGCTGACCTAACCGTTGTCAGAGAAGCTGGATTTGTGAGGTCTCTAAGTGTGCTTGGACCCAAGGGGAAACTCTGTGTTTGGATGAGTTCCATTGACTCACTCTCTTGGGCCTTTTGCATTAACCCAGCATCAATGCAAATAAGAAGATGGTGTTTGAAAAGAAAGAAGGATGAGCCTCCTGCCATCTTGCCATCTGACTTTTAAATTAAGAAAAAGAAAGGGAGAGAAATGATGATGAAGGAAAAATGCAGGTTTGTATGGCACTGCAGATGTGGACAGAAAGCATATAAAATGTATTTAAAAAAAATAATAATTAAATATATATTAAATTAAATCATGCAAAAATGGCTCTAGAATACATTAATAATTATTTCATTATATTTAATCATATTACATAACATTTTAATATTAAATATATTAATTACCTTCATGTGCATTAAGATAAATGTGTACATATATCAGGGTGTTATCTATGTATATAATTGAGACAGTATTATTTAGTTTATTCATATTTTAAAATTTTATATACATTTTTTTTTTATTTATATTTAAAGTTTTAGTAATTTTATTGTATGCTTTTGCCATTTTTGTAGTTTTAACTTTAGAAAAAATTGTCTATATATAGTTTTTATTATTTTTTATTTCAGTTTAAATTTTTGGTTAATTAGTACATTAAGTTAAACTAAATGAAAATGTTTATAGAAATGATGAGAGAGAAAGAAAGATACAGGTTTGTGTGGCTCATTCAAACTGTTCATGTGGTCGAGAATCAATTTGCGCTGAGGGTTGTGTGTGTGTGTGTGTGTGTGTGTGTGTGTGTGTGTGTGTGTTCTCAGTGATTTGGCTTATTGTTGTGTCTCAATAAGTCAAGTGGGAGCTGATGGAATGCACTTGACCCTTGACCTGATCTATCCTTTCATCTGCTCTATTCTCTTCTTTATTACCCCTTTTATCTCTCTCTCCCTCTCTCTTTTTTCCCATCCCTGGTCTGCTTCATGTCTTTTAAGCTGCTTCTGTTGAGTATCAGTTTTAAAGGGACGGTCACCCAAAAATTATAATTTACTTACCCTCATGTCTTTGCAAAACGATAATTTTCTATTTTCCAAAGAACAAAAAAAGCCAATTTAATTTAATCTAATCTAATTAAAGAATGTCTTAGCCTCTCTTTTCATATAATGCAAGTGAATGGGGACTGAACCTGTCAAGCTTCAAACAGACAAAAAGCACCATGAAAGTATCATAAAAGTAGTCTCCAAGACTTGTTTGCTATATTACAAGTCTTCTGCAGCTAAATATTATTTCTGTGTGAGGAACAGACCAACATTTAAAAGATTAATCACAAAAAACATCCCTTTTTGGCAAAACCAATATGGCGCCATTGCCGTTAATGATGTTTGGTCACGATATATAAGAGAATCAATGGCGTCTTCCATCAATTTCAGTCTGTTTCTCACACAACGCTATTGTATGACTTAAGAATTGTATTATTATGGCACATAGACTGCTTTAATGCTTTTTTATATATTTGGAGTCTGACAGACCCAGTCCCTTGTGATTTAAATGAGATAAAAAAAGTTCTAGAAAGTCATTAAGTTTTGGTAAAACATGAGGGTGAGTCAACGATGAGAGAATTTGGATTTTCGGGTGAACTATCCCTTTGAAGACTCAGAAAAGAGATGTTTAATGGGAGAAAGACCAGGAGGAAAAGGCGGAAGAGAGAATTAAATTACAGTACAAATGTGTAAAAACACAACACAGGTGTAGAAAGATAAAAACCGTGTGTGTGAGCGAGCTCAGAAAGTGGATATGTGCTTTTTAAACACAGCTTAACACCTTGTGCATAAAGGCAGTGGAGAAACGTGAGCCGTGTGTTAACGTGAGAGGAATCAGAGTCCTTTCTGAGGGTCAGCACTAATCTGGACACTTTAAACACAGGTGCATGTACAAAAACACATACAGATGATAAACACGATCGAGTTACCGTATCAGATTTCCAAACTCTCCCGTTCTCCTTTCATTAACCCCATTCTGCTTGTACACGACTAGTTTTCTCTTGCGTTCTCCTTCCATTCGCCTCTCTGCATTTCTCAGTCAGATGCGTTTACAAAGACAGCAATGCTGAGAAAGAGAAGAACTGTGGAGATTAGAAAAATATCCTTTTCTCTTTCTCAGATAACCTCTCTCTTTCTCTGTCAATATATTTCCTCTTTGTATTTCCTTTCTGTGTTATTTTCTCCCATTACTAGTCACTCATTTAGTTTTCCTTTCATTCCTTAACCTTTTTTCTCTGTCTTTTCCCTTTTTTCTCCCCCTTCTTGTTCTCGCAAAGCGGAGCGGCCCCGCTCATAGACGGCCCTGCGATCCCATCAATCACTTTAACATGCTAATTAGTGGGATTTATTTTATTCTGCAAAAAATAACACTCAGGATCCCATTACACTGCCTGCCCCGGGGCAGCAGTCTGAGTGTGTGTGTGTGTGTGTGTGTGTGCGTGTGTGTGTGTGTGTGTGTGTGAGTGAGAGAGAGAGACTGAGTGGCTGAACACATGTGTGTGATTGTGTGTGTGTATAATAGGTAAAGAAGCATATGTGAGCGTGAATAAATATCATATGTGTGTTTGTGAGGGAATATTCATTTAAAAAAAATGAATGAATGTTCCATGAAATTATTCTCTTGCTATGTAGGTCTTAACCCACAATGTATAAATTATAAATAAATATGAAATATATAGAATAAATACTTAATACAATGAAAACACAAAAATCATCAAAAGAATGTGTGTGTGTATATACATCAAATGCGTACATCAATTGTATATATATATATATATATATATATATATTTGGTCATCTCAGATCATATATATATATTTATATATATATATGTATATATGTCAAATCGATTAATCACAATTAATTGCATTTAAAATAAGAGTTTGTGTTTACATATAGTACTGTGTATATTTATATGTATAATACACACACATAGATGTATTTAAGAAATATATGTATATATATATATATATATATATATACACACACACACACACACACACACACACACACACATACATACAGTATATACATTCATATTTATATATGATTTATGTTATATGTAAATTACATATATTTCTTAAACATATACATGCTTGTGTGTGTGTGTATTTATATATACACAGTACACACATATTATGTAAACAAACTCAAATTTACATGAATTATATTAAAATATAAGTCTGAACATTGAAAATAGCATATAGTAGTAGCTAGATCTGTAAAAATATATTAAATGTATCTAAGATCCCCTTCTATTCATATCTTTCTGTCATTCTGTTAAATTATTTTTGATAACAGTAGTGCTTAATATGAAGTTAGCACCTCATTTTTGTGGTTACCATAAACAATCTTTAGTTACCATGGTAACATGCCCATTGTAAGAGATAGTTCTGTGATATGATAGTGTGATGGATGACAGAACCCTCTGCTATCTATCACCAATGACTTCATGTGCATTAGCATGTCCGTGACAGCTCTAATCTTTCAGAATCATCTTCAGTCTCAATCTTTGCCTTTGAGCGTGAGATTAATCTGTTCTCTAAGTGAATTAATCTGAAATGACATGGCCACTACATCTTTCCTCGTTATCTTAATTAGTCATTTATAAAGCGGCGGCTTCCTGTTCCCGCAAGTTTTATTAGCACATTAACATACATAACAAGGACATAGCTGCCACCCAACGCACCAGCGCTCGCTTTGTAGTGGCTGTCTTCCGCGGATTATCGCTTCAGTGGAGGACTTCTTGGAAAGTCAGGAATAATCAGTGGTAATTGATTAATATATGCTAATAAGAAGTCAGGTAGCTTAGCTAACAGGCTAGCGCTGATAAAACGGTTAGGGTGAAGGACAAAAAGCCATTGAAACAAGACATGTGAGTGAAAAAAAAGTAAAGAATGAACAGAACTGTTGAATTGTAATACGTTTAGGAATGTGGGTTAGGTTTTGCAACAGGAGAGGTGTCGCGGTTGCTGTGATGAGGTGTGTATGAAGCTTTCCATGTTTGACTGTGTGTTTGTGTCTGTGTACCATGTGTGTTTCATGTGTGGAGGGCATAGTTAAGAAGCACTACCCACTTTAACACACATCCAGACACATGTAGAGAGAGAGAGATTGACATTTTCCAGATTGCCAGATTGTTTTCAGAAGCGCGGACTGATGACATCACTCTCATTACAGCTTCTAAAATTAAACACACAAGTCAGCGTTACTGACACACACACACACACAAGAGCGCACAGTGTGTTTGTGCAAGTATACATGTTATTAGGGAAATAAATCTCAAGGTGAATTTTATGTGAAGAAATTAATACATTTATTCACCGCATTCAAGACATTTATAATGTCACAAAAGTTTCTATTTTGTTCTTTTGAACTCTGTATTCACCAAAGAATCCTGAATAAATGTAAAATGTTTTCCACAAAATATTACACAGCACAACTGCAATGGCTGCTGAAAATGTATAGATGAAAGCTTTGTTCTCACAGGAATAAATGACCTTTAAAAATATATTGAAATAGAAAACATTTATTTTAAATTGTAATAATATTTTATGTATTGAAATATTAATGTTTTACTGTGTTTTTGATTTAAAACAAATGCAGCCATGGTGAGCATAAGATACTTCTTTCAGTTTTTTTATAAAAAAACAATATATAAAAATATAACAAAAATCAGAGAGAGAGAGAGAGACTGTGAGAGCGCTGTAGCCAACACAATGTAATTACTGAGAATTCAGAGCTGTCACGTTGAGATCTCAATTAAGCTCCCAGAACACCATACACTGCTGCTGCTTCTGCTGCACACACACACACACACACATTTGGCTCACAGACTCTGGCACACACTCTCAGATAACTCCTGCTGTAAATATTTGAGGCTGAAAACAAAGAGGAGGCTGAAAACAAAGAGGAGTCAGGGATCCATTTAGCCAGTTTGAAAACATGACATTGTGATTAGAAGAGAGAGAGAGAGGGAGAGAGAGACATTGAACAGAGGACTGGCACACAGACGCTATAAACCATTCAGATTTAAAGATGAAGGCCAGAAGAAGGGAAAAACAAGTGAGGAGAGGAGGAGAACAGAACAAACAGTGAGGCTCAGAGTGAAGAACGGATCAGAAGGTTTGAGAATGAAGAAATAACAATACAAAATGTTGAGAGAGAGAGAGAGAAAAAGCAGAACTGAACTACTGTTTAAAATATAATGTAATGAAAACCATATGATTATTGAACATCTGCACACACACAAACACATTCAATACAGTAGTACAATATCATGAAATCATGACCTTCATGTAAAGTTACTGACACAGATACCGACTTTGTGTGTGCGTGAATAAATGACTTAGCGGTGTTAAATTATGTAGGAAAAGCATGAATGCTGACGTAGATTTGACCATATTAAGTGAAATTTACACTTACATTTAGCAGATGCTTTTATCCAAAGCGTCTTACAAACGAGGAAAATGGAAACAATCAAAATCAACAAAAGATGTTAAGTACTGATTGTGTAATGAATGTTTATAGCTGTTTCAAAACTTCTGTTTCAAAACTCAAATTGCTGAGAGCAGTATCCAAAATATGATGGAAACTTGTAAGAGACCGATTTGTTTTGCTCTAGAAAGGTAGCAATACTGATTTCAGTAGCTTTGAATTCCCATGATGCTAAGATAACAGCCCAAACGCTTTAATATAATATAAAACAATAGCATATATTATATAATATAACAGTGTAATCAGTGTTGAGGGTAACGTAATACAAGTAATGCAAGTTACATAATCAGATTACTTTTTTCAAGTAACTAGTAAAGTAACGCATCACTTTTACATTTACTAAAAAAGGTACTTTTTAAACAAGTTACGGCAGTATTTTTTCCCATTCATTCACTGATACCTCTCCTGTCTCTGTGTTGAGAGAGAGTAACTTCTATTATTTGACACTACCGTTACCAAATATATAACTTTACATTTTTTAATTAAAAGCAAAAGTAATGCAACGTTAATGTAATGCATTACTTTCCATAAAACGTAACTAAGTGATGCAATACTTTTTAATGGACTTTTAAAAATGAACATTCCTCGAAACAGAATGTGATATAACATCTATCAATTCAATAACAATTTCTAAAATATATCACTATATTTATACTAAATATATTTAATAGGCCCTTGTCATTTCTAGGCTGGACTACTGCAATGTTCTTCTGGACTGATCAAACACAATCAAACCTCTACAAATGATTCAGAATGCAGCGGCACGGGAGCCCAAAAGAGCCCATGTTACACCTCTCTTTATCTCTTGCACTGGCTACCAGTTGCAGCTCGCATCCAGTTCAAGACACTGATGCTTGCATATAGAACAACCACAGGCTCAGCACCCACCTACTTCCACTCACTATTACGAATTTACATCCCCTCCAGAAGTCTGAGATCTGCTAGTGAGCGACGCCTCGTGGTACCATCACAGAGAGGCTCAAAATCACTTCTCTTTCACCATTCCTGGCTGGTGGAGTGATCTTCCCACCCCTATCCGGAATGCTGGATCCCTGTCAATCTTCAAGCATCAACTGAAAACTCATCTCTTTCGACACTACTTGACTTCATCCTAAACTAAACCAAAAAAAAAAAAACTTAATCTTTATCTTTCTCTCCTTCCCTTGCTAGCTCGCACTTATTTGAACAATGCCTGAGACTTGGTGTTAGGGGCACTTCCTCTGTATGTTTGCCTCTTCAAGATGAATCGCTTTATGTATTCTCCAATTGTAAGTCGCTTTGGATAAAAGCGTCGGGAAAATGACTAAATGTAAACGTAATATACTTCTCATTCAAAGGGGTCATCGGATGCAAAATTCACTTTACAAGTTGTTTGAACATAAATGTGTGTTGGAAGTGTGTGTGCACATCCATCCTATAATTATAAAAATCCACCTAGTGTTTTTTTTTAATCCCTATTTTAAAATCTCCTTTCTCAAATCAGGCTGTTCTGTGATTTCTGTCAGAATATAGCAGTCATCATTTACTCCCAACATCAAAGCCGCTGAAGACGTAGAGGATTAACGTTACTTTCGTTTTGAAGTGAATGCGCCGATCCTGATCTGCCTAAATGTGTCTATGTTCGCGCAAATCATTCGTGATCCAGTTTCATCTACAGAAGAAGTGAGTATAAGGGTTTTATTATGAATCTTTGCAAATCAGCTTTCCTAATAATGTGCTAGTTAGCCAGTTTCGTGGCTGAAGTTTACAGTCTGCTGGTCACTCCACAGAAGAGAGGGGCGGGGTCAGCAGAGCTCATTAGCATTTAAAGCAACATGAACTAGAATGGCTCGCTGAAAACAGAGCTGATTTTGACAGGTTAAAAAGGGTGTTTTTTTACAGTACCATTGAGAAATTTTAACCAAAGTATGTTATAGACTTTTCATTAAGACCCTAAAGAATAATATAAACTTGTGGAAAATAGGCATCCGATGACCCCTTTAAATACACATATAATTTAAATAAATAAAGAATTTAGATGAAAATACATAAATATAAAATATATCATTGTATAATTACACACACACTGGTTTAGTATCTGGCTCACTAGTATTTAGTGCAGACAGACGTGTATGTGTTAAGTGATGTTAAGTACTAAATGTGCATGTTTGGTTGTGTTGAGTGATGCTGAGCAGCAGATCTCCTGTCTGCTCAGATATCACACCACATCATGCCTCTGACTGGTATTCTCCTAACGAGCTGTAATTAAGCACTGAGGTCCACTCATACAGCAGAGTGCTAACGAGCGTAACGAGGGCCTCAATTATCAAAGCCCTGAGCAACATGCTGACAGAAAATCACTGTCATTCCAACACACATGATGCAAGACCGCCTCATCCAATCAAAGAAAACTATTCATTTACAGTCTTTTTATTAATAAATAAACAAACACATGGCCAGGATACACACAAGCATGCAATAATTCATAGTTGTGAATCATCCACATAAATGAAGCAGAATGAGTTATATTTTTCTTCCTCGTGTCTGACTAGCAAATTCAGAGTTGTGAAGACTTAATGCGAGATTTACACAACTTTATACTGTCTTCACACACACATAGTTCTTATGGTCAAGAGCCAGAGTCATAAATGCTGCATTTGTAAAGGGAGTGACTCACTCAGCTCTCTGTGTGTGTGAGGGTCTCCCTCAGGGCTGATGTTCCCGGGAATGCAGCACGTTTGACGGGAATGGTAAGTTAAAATGAAGAGAGCTGGATGAAGCCCAACCACACTGGGAGTCCCAGCAGAAGAGTGTGTGTGAGTGTGTGTGCCAGGCTGGTGGTGTTATTCAGACATGAGGAAACCTCAAAGCTGAATGCTGCATTAAATGTAACCTATGGGTGACCTTATAAAACACAGACAAATATAAACACACATCCACACTGGCCATATAAAGAGCTTCACTATTTAATGATGCCTTCATTTTTTATGCCCTTCATGTGTGTTCTACTGCAGATTCTCATAGTTTTACATTTAATGCAAACATCCATACTGTGAAAAGTCAACATGAAATAACACTGACAACACATGTAACTTCTTTAATGTGACATATTTGCAGGTAAAACAAATTATTTAGCAGAATATTTAGGAATATGGGCCGGGACTTGATTTTAGACGCATGATTCGATTGGATTACGGAGGCCGTGCTAAGATTTTATTGGTTATTAATTTTTGTCCCTGCACACATGGTCTTTGTTGCATCAGATGAAAAAAAATAGTTTCACACAAAATATTAAAAAGACGTTGGTGTATCGTGCAATAAAATCAGCGATATTTACAAAGAAAAAGGGTACATTGAAATGTAATGTTGATTTATAGATGCATTACAGATGTCTGCATTAATTATAAGATGCTAAATAATGAAATATGAGTATTTCATTTGTCCATGCATCTCATAACTAAATATGGCACTGTGTGATGATGAGGAAAGATTGCAGTAAGAGATAGATTGGCATACAGATGTGAAGGAATACATTTTACATTGACATTTATTATTATTCTAATTAATAACAATAATGGCTTATTTGGTGGTGTGTGAATAACTTTATTTATAATAATAATAATAAAATATATTTGTTTATATAATTCTTTTAATGAAATAATTATGTAATTATATATCTATGTAATTTATGCAGTGCCTTTCTAAAATTCCTCTCCTACCCTAATAATGAAGGTACTAATTATTTTAATTGAATTATTGAATGGAAAACCATTAAAAGACATGAACAGACTTTGTATTGACCTTTTCCCCCAAACGTATACAGTAGATGCATTGGAAACACACTCACACATAGAGATAGTACTTAAAAGTGCATTTAAAAAGACACTAACCTCTTAAACTAGTGCTGGGCGGTTGAAGTACATTAAGTTTGTATCATTTCATAATTTACTTTAGACTTTAGCTTTGTGAAATTATGCCACATAAAATAACTCTGCACCGAACAAAAACAGCAGACGAGCTGAATGAGAATGCAAAATCACTCAGCAATACAGACTTTCCTTGGTTACTGCTGTAAACAAAGCAGCATGGTGCTTATTAATAGTACTTTAATATGCATTATACAGAGGCAAGATGAAAATAAAATATCACCTAAAATTTTCTGAACTCAGTTACCCTCAGACATACATTTATATATACAGTATCTCACAGAAGTGAGTACACCCCTCACATTTTTGTAAATATTTTATTATATCTTTTCATATGAGAACACTGAAGAAATGACACTTTGCTACAATGTAAATTAGTGAGTGTACAGCTTGTATAACAGTGTAAATTTGCTGTCCCCTCAAAATAACTCAACACACAGCCATTAATGTCTAAACCGCTGGCCACAAAAGTGAGTACACCTCTAAGTGAAAATGTCCAAATTGGGCCCAATTAGCCATTTTCTCTCCCCGGTATCATGTGACTCATTAGTGTTACAAGGTCTTAGGTGTGAATGGGGAGCAGGTGTGTTAAATTTGGTGTTATCGCTCTCACTCTATCATACTGGTCACTGGAAGTTCAACATGGCACCTCATGGCAAAGAACTCTCTGAGGATCTGAAGAAAAGAATTGTTGCTCTACATAAAGATGGCGTCGGCTATAAGAAGATCGCCAAGACCCTGAAACTGAGTTGGAGCACGGGACCAAGACCATACAGTGGTTTAACAGGACAGGTTCCACTCAGAGCAGGCCTCGCCATGGTTGCCCAAAGAAGTTCAGTGCACTTGCTCAGCGTCATATCCAGAGGTTGTGTTTGGGAAATAGACGTATGAGTGCTGCCAGCATTGCTGCAGAGGTTGAAGGAACAAGAAAGGCACAAGAAAGCCGGCAAACAGTTTGCTGAAGACAAGCATACTAATTCTAATGTACTAAGGACATTAATTATTGGAACCATGTTCTGTGGTCTGATGAGACCAAGATAAACGTATTTGGTTCAGATGGTGTCAAGCGTGTGTGGTGGCAACCAGGTGAGGAGTACAAAGACAAGTGTGTCTTGCCTACAGTCAAGCATGGTGGTGGGAGTGTTATGGGCCGGGGCTGCATTAGTGCTGCCGGCACTGAGAGCTACAGTTCATTGAGGGAACCATGAATGCCAACATATTTGAAGCAGAGCATGATCCCCTCCCTTCGGAGACTGGACCACAGGGAAGTATTCCAACACGATAACAACCCCAAGCACACCTCCAAGACGACCACTGACTTGCTAAAGAAGCTGAGGATAAAGGTAATCTGTGGGCCATCCTCAAATGGAAGGTGGAGGAGCGCAAGGTCTCTAACATCCACCAGGAGTGGAAGAGGACTCCAGTGGCAACCTATGAAGCTCTGGTGAACTCCATGCCCAAGAGGGTTAAGGCAGTCCTGTAAAATAATGGTGGCCACACAAAATATTGACACTTTATCCCAATTTGGACATTTTCACTTAGGGATGTACTCACTTTTGTGGCCAGCGGTTTAGACATTAATGGCTACGTGTTGAGTTATTTTGAGGGAACAGCAAATTGACACTGTTATACAAGCTGTACACTCACTACTTTACATTGTAGCAAAGTGTCATTTCTTCAGTGTTCTCATATGATAAGATATAATAAAATATTTACAAACATGTGAGGGGTGTACTCACTTTTGTGAGATACTGTATTTACAGTTTGAACCGGTTTATTGCCCAGCATCATGTCATACTCTGAAGTCACAAACGTCCCACTGAAACATTTCAAAAGCTCTTAACACATCCTCAAATAAACCAAGTTTACATAACAGGTGCATCAGACTGTGTTCATTTCCTCTTTCTCACCAATCGGGAGCAATGAGGCCTACGCACAATCGCTTCTTCAGCCCTCTTCAGAGATAATGGGTGTGTGTGTGTGGATATATTGAGCTGTCAGTGGTAAATCCAGCATTAAGCCCATCTCCATGCGGAGACTTTAATGAACTCCCTCTGCTGTGCGCGGAGCGTCTAAGAGGAGCGAGAATGTCTCCAGCACTAAATCTCTCTCCTCATGCGCTCTTTAACACCATCTGATTTATCTTTCGCACCGCACTAACAAAAGAGACAGAACAAGAGACAAGAGGAGAAGAACGGGGGGCCGATGGGCTCTTTGGAAGCTTTGATTATTTATGAGTGAAGACGAAATAATGGGGGATCATCATTATCTCGGGATTCAAGCGTCGGTGTATTGAAAGTGTGAAGAGCGTGAATATGTGCGAGTTTGTTAAGGAGAGACCCTCCCCGCTACTGTACGATTGCCACAATGACCCAGTCATGACCCTGTCTGTTGTCATGGCAGCACGTTCAGACTGTGTGGCCCATTTTGGTGGGGTTAAAGGTCAAAGGTCAAAGAGATGCTAAAGAGGCGCTGTTACACAGACAGTGAAATAATACGGACATACAGAGCATCCCTATTCACACTATAGTAACATCTAACTCACTGCAAAAATTGATTGCACTTATTAAGACCTTGATATGACATGTTAGTTCACTATGTGATAATTATGTTGCTAGTGAAATAACATAGGAATTTTAGTGAAAAGGTATTATTAATAATATAACATTATCCAGGAATCCTATGCACATTTTTGTGGAGGAAAGTTAAACAGAGTTCATGACCTTTACATGACCCCATATGAACCGTTTTATTCTAAGTATATAAAAGAACATTCTGTTTTAAACTCTTTCATTAAAAGAACATTTTACAGAAAACTGAAACATGACCTTAACTTCCATATTTTCCTGATGCATAGCTGTCATATAGCTTTAGAAGATTTGGAACATGTAGGCGGCCAAACATGGGTACTACAATAATACTATATATATATTGTTTGCATTCTACTTTCTATATAGGCAGCTCTAAGTGTATCAGGCTTTTTTTGTAATTAATAATAATGATCATAATAAATAAATAAAAGAAAGAAAATAACAAGCGCTAAGTGCAAACATTAAAAAAGGGTAATCATTTAAAATTTAAAATAAAACAATTGACAAAATTACAAATTAGAGGGGAAATAATAATAATAATAGATTATAAAATCTAGATCATTAAATAATTACATTTTAGATTTTCGGGTCATAATGGCTAAAATCAGCTTCATCTGATCTGCTAAGGTTTATGTTACATAAAAAAACAAAGTACAAGTAAATAAAGGCTATTAAAAAATAACACTGCAGAATAAAGAAAGCCATAAGGGTTTGGACTATTCAGCTGCTTTATGATGTGTTTTTTTTTCAGTTTCTGATCACTTTATGATTAGACATTGAGCCTTGCACACATAAACTCCCTCACACAATTTATCTATTCCTGCTTTAACAGCACAGTGCAAAGCTCTTAAAATTCAATCAAGAATCATTGGAGAGTGTATGTGCATGTCCCGAGTGTGTGTGATTGCTTTAATGCGTGTGAAGAGAGAAAAACAATCATCAAATAAAAACAGAAAAACAACCACTTAATGCTTAACAGCCATTAGAGGCTTTGATTGGTGTGTGAATGTGTGTGCGTGCGCCTCCTCCCCGCATGTTTTCGCCTCAAAACTTATAATTTAATAAAAGTATAGATTAATGGCTGAATTTGATGTGGCTGGTTCTAAAGTTTTCTCGATAAGAGCACATCAAACAGCCCATGTGTTTACGGCCCTAAAGCCTGATGCTGTTATCAGGACTAGGCAGCTACACTCCTCCATTCTTACGTTCCCTCGTTCATTCTTTTCCAGCATCAGGGGTGTGCTGTGAGGGGCTTAGTACAGCAGGACTGAGAAAGAAAGAGATTTGGACCACAGCCATTCCTGCACTAATATTTCCCAAAATATCACAACTTCTGTAAGAAAAGTGGCAGAACGCCAACCTGCTTCTGCGGTCCATTTTTCACAGCACTTCCTCTCTTTCACTGCACTTAACCTGTCAATACATCAAACTCTACATATGTCCATTCTGTTCACTTTTTCTACTTATTTTACAAAAGTGTCATTTTATTCAAGTAAATTTGCTATTGTTTTTTTACGTACTGGCCAACGCTGCTAAGACAACTAGAAAGAAAGGGGGCCTACGGCCAATATAATCCAGATACACAGTCCAATACATATATAAAATACACTTCAATGTAGAATACAAATGTGCTGAATGAATGAATAAATAAATGTAATTTTTATATTTATTATAAAGAATGTATACAATTTTTATTCAATAATTTGTATTATTATAAGTCAGAGAAGCCACTTGGTCAGATTTATAAAATATCTTCTCTCAGCGTTCAACTTCAAGCTAACTAAGGTCCAAATGCCACCTGTGAAGTACAACTTTTTAATATTAATAATAATAATAATAATAATAACAACAATGTTATTATAACAATGTTATAACAAGCAACATTATTATTATTTGTTTGTTGTTGTTAGTAGTAGTGGTAGTAGTATTTTACTTAAAACTTGCAAAAAAAAAAGTAAACATAGTTTACTAGACTTTGACAAAACCATCAACAGAATTTGGAAATGACAGAATTTCAGCAATTTATTTAAATATAATAAAATCACTAGGACACTTATTGGTAGCTTAAAGATTTACAATTTAAACCAAAGTATTAATTAAACACTCAAGCGGTTGGGTATAACTTTGTAAATGACAGACATTTCCATTCTAGCTCTATGCAATAAGGCCTGTATTTCTGATGCAGCTTTTGTGGTGTAGGAGCATTAAGGTTGTTTTATGGAACAAGAACAGCATGAGCCACAATCTCATTGCTGGCTATGCAAGATTCTGAGGTCAGATGCATTTAAATGTAGTCATCTTGGTTTCTGCCCTTTAAAACTCCATTCCTTGTTCCATACTACATCATTTGTCTACCTCTCGAGCTGAATTCATCAACTTAGTTGACTTTGTGGAAATGAAGCAGAACGTTGAGAGAAGACATTGCAGAAATCTGACCAAGTGGCTTCTCTCACCGCAGCATCTGGAATCCGTCTGGCTCTATTATTACCTGTAACTGTTATTTTATCACCTTTAAAATATTCTAGTCCTCGAAAAATATCCCGAGCCGATGACATACATTATAACTTTACCGGACAGCTTTTGACGAACGCAGCAGAAAGACACTGGGTCATTCATAGTGACAAGTGAAGTGTTGTGAACATAAGCAGAAGGAGGAAAGAGTTTTATTTCAATTAGTTTTGGTAAATGAAGGTCTAGTGAAGCAGCTGAAAAAACTTGGGTCTGGAAATACTACACGTCTGTGTGAGAGAAAAACTGAGAGCAAGACAGTTGGAGAGAGAAAGGCTGAATCCTATTTCACATAAAGGCTTTAATGTCTTTTAAGGCCCAGGTAAAGGACCGTTTCAGACTAGATTAGTAACACTTCAAAATGAAAAGGGGTTATAAAGCACTGCTCCAGAATTACGATACCAAAAGAATACAGTATGAAATGATAATGTGCTGGAATGTTGCATTAAGCTCGCTGTTGAACAACCAATCATCAACTGCTTCAGTGCCTGACTCATTAATTATTCATGAGCTTTTTTACAATTTTAGAATTTGAAAACAGGTTGTGTGCTTGTCATGTGTCAAACTGGTCCAATCAATGTTTTCAGTGAAAAAATATGCAACTAATAACTTTCATTTGGAATTTGCTAATTTACAATGTGAAATACCAAACTTTTACTAAACCAAGAATCATTAGGCCTACTAACACAAAGTGAAGCATGAATAGTACAAGAATTGAATAAAATAATCCAGGATTGTTTACCCAGGGCTAAAAGTGTGACAAGACCAATACTGCATACTTCATTGGTATGCAGTAAAACACCACCCTATAGTAATGGGACACACCATGTCCAAAAACTTCAGTTTAAGTGCCTTTTGTCACAAATTGTTGCATTTGCATGTAAGCATTAGCCAAATTCATTACATTTAAATTCATTAATACTTAACTTTCAGGTTCATTTAAAAACTGCTGTGACAGCTTTGGCCTCACTCTCCTTGCCATTTTTCTTCAACTGAAAAAGTCGATAGAGAACTGTCACAAACATCTCTCTGTAGAGCAAGGGATTGTGGGAAATATTACCTTAAAATCATGCATGCTTAAAAACACATGCTAAGTGTGCACTCAATGCATACTATTTTAAACATACTATGATTTGAAAGCTTTATATTGTAAATATTGCATTTGCTATTATTATTTAGAATGACAGTAAACAAAATAGGTTGAAGCCAAAAAAAGAAAGATAAAAGAACGGACTAATTTTAAACATCTAACATATAATATGGGTAGCCCAGAGTGTGTATTATTGCTCAACACACTGAGGTTTCAGTAACTCGGATAGTCTAGTGTGTGTGTGTTGTGATGTATCTTCAGTAACTGACAGCCACTCCAAGCCGTCAGCCTTTTCTTCCTATTTTATTAGCCTAATTAAAAGCCCAGCATTTGTCTCGGTGACGACCGGCGGGCCGATGGAGGTGTTATTTACCGAGCAGGCATCCATGGTGATCCCGTTACGGTAACGACCGGCCTCGCTGATTGTTTCCCTGACAAAAGAATGCATCATCATCATCTCATCCACATACACAGTGAGAAACGGATGGCCCCATTGAGTATAACACCCAGTGTAGCCTTACTGAGAGCTCTGCACATAAATAAGAGTGACACAGCTGGATCGGACCCGTATCTGTGTGTGTGTGTGTGTGTGTGTGTGTGTTGATGGATAGTGAGCGTGATTTAGTGTAAATAGCCATAATGCCTTATCTCCTCCTCAACTACAGCTCTTTTATTTACGATCACCAAAGGCCACCAGTCACAGACACACACACACACACATTTCATGCAAGCGAACTTCTCTTACAAAAGTACTGTGGCGGTATCTGTGGATACACAGTATCAGACTGCAAAACCATGGTACTTTGGTATCTACCACAGCACAGAATGATGACCAGATTACTCTAACAAGCTATTTACATGAAACTCCAAAGAATACCATAGTATTATGACATTCAAAACATGGTAACACACATCCAAAAATCATGCTGTTATGACAGTAAAAGAAAAAACACCATGATACATGTTCAAAAAATAGTATTATCAAAGTTTAGTTCCAAAAATGGCATTAATATGGTGAAAATACTACATTTAGTTCCAAATAAATGGCATTAAATATGGTGAAAATGCAAACAAAATGGCAATGCCAATGTAAAAGTAAAAACCAATGGTATTATCAAAGTACATTTCCAAAAAACATGGTATGATGATGGTGAACATTTAAAAAAATGGCAATGCCAAAGTAAAAGTAAACAACATGGTATTATCAAAGTACATTTCCAAAAAACATGGTATTATTATGGTGAAAATGCAAAAACATGACAACACCAATGTAAAAGTAAAAAAATGGCCTCATCATGATACAAGTGCAAATAAAATGGTATTGTAATACTGTAATATATTAATACATAATATTGTAATACTATGGTACATGTCCAATAAGCATGTTACCACAGTAAATGTAAAAAGTATCATGATACACAATCAAAAACAGGTAATTACCATAATACATATCCAAAAATCATAGGATAAAGGTTAAATGCAAAAAGATATGGTGATGTACATGTCCAAAAAGCATGGTATTTTTATTGTATTACAATAGAACATGTAGACAAATCTACAGGTAAATAATGGCATGGTAAAATGTCCCCAAAACAAAGTTTTAGAATGGGAATTGTCCAAATGATTATGGTGCTACATCCACAAAACAAGGTATTGCCATGGTAGAGGTCCAAAAAACATGGTAGTATCATTGTAAAAGTGAAAAATAATAGTATTACCAGAGTATAACAGCAAAAAACACAGTGCATGCCCAAATAGCTTGATTTTACCATAGTACATGCTAGTACACAAGATAATACTATGGTTACATTGTGTTCAAAATGGTCTTTTTTCCTTTTGAATACACAAACGCACTCCACGGGGATACACATCTTGTGTTTGTGTGTGTGTCCACACACCTGATGGGGCAATGGGCTCGTCACCCACTGGACCTTACTCCACCCCTAACCCCCCCCCTTTAATGATGGACCATCCGTTACCGTGCCGGCGGGGAGAGTGACAGGCCTATTTGCGGGGCCGGCAGGCTGCTCGTGACTGATTGGACAGCAGATCGTCAGGGGCGATGGCCATGTGACAGTACACATTTCCATTTGGGTGAAAAATCAGGCTAATGTGGCTAACTCTATGTGTATGAGAGAGAGATGAGCGAGGGTGAGCCAGATCCGAGGAAAGCGCAGACTCAAATGTATATTTATCATAAAAACTAAACACCGAAGCTGATGCAGAATCAACAGCAGCACAATGAAAACCTTCATCCTCACCTCTACCAGCCTAGGGATGACAGTTGAAGCCAGAGAGAGAGCGAGAGAGCGAGAGAGAGAGCGAGAGAGCGAGCGAGAGAGCGAGAGAGAGAGAGAGAGAGAGAGAGAGAGAGAGAGAGAGAGAGAGAGAGAGAGAGAGAGAGGCTGAGGCAGTGAGGAAAGGCCTTGTTTTCAGAGCAAACCTCCTGAATTTGTGTGAGAACCACACAGGAATGTTTTCCTCTTGCGGCTGGTTGACACTCATGGCACACACACTTGCAGTGGAGGGTGGACACGGGACGTCCAGATTTACGGAGGTGTCAGGGATTTCTCGTCTGTACCTCTCTAGGGTCACATCTCGCTCTCTCCTCCGCTCACTTTCCCTCTTTCATATCCCTTTTCTTTCAGATATATATTGAAAAAGAAAACAGGGCAGTCTCTCCTGTCTGACAACGTAGCGGAAAAAGAAAAACAGACAGTGAGGAGAGCGAGATGAGTGAAAACATCGGGATGGAGATCTCCTCCGGTGTGGACGCTGTTGTTGAGGGAGGTTCACCTCCGTGTCAAGGCTTTTGACCATAACGCCAGATAATTCACAATCAGTTCAGTACCAGCGATACCTGACTGTCAGGCGTCGGTTCAACTCAATGGAGGATTTAATTGTTGTGTGGAAAATGTTCCTGAAACTTCTACAGCCTTTATAAGTACAGCAATGAGAGGGAATTACTTGGCTACAATAAAAAAAGTATTAAAAGGGGTGTGTTCTACACGTCTGTATTTTATTTTCATCCCTAAAGTCCACTTACAATGTTATTGAAGGTTTCTTGCACCAGAAAGTCATCATTTTGTTTTTCATGACCATTTTCCACCCTCGATCTGACTCCTACGTGAAACGGGCTATTTTTGCTACCGTTCCTTTAAGACTTGTAGATGTAAATGACCCTGTAATAACTAAATAACATCCATGTACCTTAATATATTACACTGTCGTTGCATCTTAGTTTCCATAAACGTGATGTGAATACTGACTAATATATATATTTACCCCTTTTGATATGTGTATACAAGAAAAGTATTAGTGCTGTTAAATGATTAATCACGATTAACTACATCCAAAAATAAAGGTTTTTGTTTACATATGTATGCGTACTGTTTATTTATTATGTGTATATAAACACACACACACACATACAGTATATATAATAATTTTTAATATATATATTTAATATATAAACAGCATATTTTTCTTAAATATATACATGCATGTGTTTGTATTTATATATACATAATAAATATACACAGTAAACACACATATTATGTAAACAAAAACTTGTATTGTGGATGCGATTAATCGTTTGACAGCACTAAAATAAATATATTGCATATGGTTTATATCAATTTATTTTATATATATAAATACATTCATAATAAAATTAATAAATACACCACACACACACACACACACACACACACACACACACACACAGCTATTTATTACATAGATAAAATAATCAAATATATTTATAAGCAACATATATATATATATATATATATATATATATATATATATATCTCGAGCTTTATTGCCAAATGTGTTTGCACACACAAGGAATCTTGGTGTTAGGAGCTTCCAGTACAGAAAGTACAAACATAGTGCAGACAACATATAATTAAGGTAATAAAACACACTAATAATGAAGAGAATAGACAATAATTCTGAATAACAATAGTAATAAAATAAAAATATACAGAAAAAATGACCATAGAGAGAACTGTGAATATGCATGTGTCCTATATGTACAGATGAAGGTTTGATGAGTTATTTACAGATGTACAGTACTGGGGTGTGTTATGTGTTGTTCAGGTGGGACATGGCCTGGGGTAAAAACTGTTCTTGTGTCTTGCTGTTTTGGTGCTCAGTGCTCTGTGCTCTGTAGCGCCAGCCAGAGGCCAATATATATATATAGAGAGAGAGATATTATTTATTTTATATATATAGAGAGAGAATAAACAAAGAAATAGATTTATATGAAAACCAGTATTTAACTCTTGATTATATCAATGGTTTGAAAAAAAAAACATTATACCATTACATTTCTTTTTGACAATTTTGCATACAATTCAAAATGTGTCTTGTCTCAAAACGATGGAGCAGGTCACAAACGGTCTGCAGAGTAGGTACTTTGGAAGTACATTGGAAAAGTACTTTGACATAGTAGTATTTCATTTATTCTAAATACCATTTTCCATGATAAACACGCCTGTTTCCTCAGTGTTAAAGAGAAAGAAAGCGGTTCGATTGAACTTCCCTCAGTTCTAGTTCTTTCTGTTCTCGTTCTAAAGGGGTCTGGTGCTTGTGTTGTGTGTTTTAATTGGATGACTGATGTGTGTGTCGGTCTGGGGGTTCGCAGACGTGGAGGGGGGCCACCTGGAAGAGCTGCCGGTGTCAGTAGAGTGCAAAGAGTGGCCAATGAGCACAATCTCTCTCTCCACATTTGGCTCAAACATTTAAGAGAGGCAGGCAGCGCGGTTGGCCCTGGCAAACTGTCCCGAGACCTCCTAAACCTTCTTCCCCAAATAAAATCCCCCACAAAGGGTTTTTTGTCCCCTGCAGGCAGCGGTAACTTTTCAGGAAGTGGGCGCGCTCCATAGCTGATGATTTATGGCTGGGTGTCCTGGGTGGCAGTTGGCCGGACTCCCGCTGTCAATCAAACCGGGCTCAGGAGCGACGGCCAATGGCGCGGCTTCCCCCCGTCGCTCTAAAGAGGTTACAATGGCTGTCATAAAGAAAAGTAAGAGAAGGAAAGAAGGGAGCCGCCACCGAGGAGAAAAAGAGAGTCTGGACAATCTGAAGACGAGGGAAGATGGATGTGTTCTCGCTCTATTTAAGAAGAAACCCTGGAAGTCTCTCTCTCTCTCTCTCTCTCACTCAAAAACATCTCACTCTCTTTCTTTCTCCCCGTCTCTGTAGGGGGGTTGTTTTGAAGGTTGTGGATGGCAGGATGTCAGGGTTATAATCTGCCGGGGTAACCGATGGAGAGGCCGTTCCTGTGGTTTGCCTGAGATGGTAACTCGTCTTGACCAGCCACAACAATTAGAGCAGATCTCTGTCCTAACAATATTGACACACGGACCAGGAAAAATCCTGCCTGATGGATCAAGGCTGACACGGCCAACCAAAAGGACTGGCGAGGGTGTGTGTGTGTGTGTGTGTGTGTGTGTGTGTGTGTTAACCGGTTATCCGAGAGGATGGCCTACTCAGACTACCTGCTGCCACCCGGAAAATCTGATTACTCCCTCACTCTTTCTTTCTTCACTAATTCTTAGTCCGGTTTCCTCTCTGTCAGTCTGTCTTACTTTCTCTTCCATTTTTCTTTCTTTCTCTCATGGTTTATTTTCCCTTGCTTTCTACTAAGTTGTTAAGTTTTTAATTCAGACTTTGTTTTAAAAGAAGTTCAACCCAAAAATTGAATTATGTTCCATTTACTGACCCCATCTTTTTCCAGATGTGTATGAATGTATTTATTTTGTGGAACAGTGAAGGAGAATTTTGAAGGAGATTCAGAAACAAATCATTATTTTTGGATGAATTGTTTCAATGAATCAATTTGTCTTTGATAAGGGTGTGAATGATTCAGAATCATTTGAAATGATTCATTAAATTAGCTGATTCATTCAGCACACTGACACTATCAAGTGCTCAGAGCATAGCAACTTACATTTTGACATTGTTTCTTTTAAAATTAGGTTATCATATGATTTCAGAAAGTTCAAATTCATTCTAAATTGCATGGAAAAATGACCAGTATGTCATTTCCTTCTGTTTTCAAGAAAGTCATATAGGTTTTGGAACAACATGAAGGTGCTCTTAAGAAACCTTTCCTTTAATTTCATGTTTTGGTCCTGTCTGACTCTCATTTTTGCTCATTTTCTGCCCCTCTACCTCCCTCAATCTTCAGGTTTAAGTAACTCTATCTATTTTGCTGAGCTCTATTCTTAGTTGAGGAGGTAAGTGTGTGTGTGTTAAGGTTGAGTGGCATGTATGAACTGTCTACCCCACACAGAAGTTTAGAGTCAGCTAACGTGAAACACATGATAATACAGCTTGTGTCAGCTCCAATCACACTCTCCTCACACACACACACGCACGCACGCACGCGCACACACACACACACACACACCTCTTTAGCAGCAAACACAACTCCCTTGTTACACACAATTAAACACACTTGAGAGACTTTCCTCTCATTCAGGTGCTTTATAAACAGTATCAGTCTGCATGGAAGAGGAACAGAATGAGAAGAGAGAGAGTCCTGAGAAAACTGAATAATATTAAAACAACAGAGTTCAAACCAAACCAGAGATCTACACAGAGCCAAAGAAAGCCAGTCCACGTGTGTGTGGATTCTAAACTGGTTTAAACAGGTAGAGGACAGGAAAGAGGAAAAAAACGGATTGATTGAACTATAGAGCTGAATGAACTATAGGTGAATAACACAAATGTTATCTATTTTAATATACATTAAAATGTTATTTATTTCTGTAATAATAAAGCTGAATTTTCAGCATCATTACTCCAGTCTTCAGTGTCACATGGTCCTTCAGAAATCATTCTGATATGCTGATTTGATTTGGTGCTCAAGCATTTCTTATCAATGCTGATTCTTTTCTTCTTCAGCGGAATATATGGTCTCCATTAAAAATGTCTCCTTTAAGATATATTATGTTAAAAACTGGTTAGAGAGATGGAAAAGGAGAGAGAGCGAGCGACAAGTGTAAAGAGAGAAAGACAGAACAGAGAGTCAAACTGAGTGTGGGTCGATACAGTCCACCAAAAAGAAAGAATGTTTGAAATAAAATCTTGTTTCTTCACATCAACGACTCTTTCTCCATCAGCTTTCATCTACGTTACGAACATGACATTGAGAGGCATGAGTACTTTCCAACACAACCCCGCAGACCAAAAAAGTCAAAACTTCTCAAACATGTCTGTTAAAAACCAACAGCTTCCAGGTCACTGGTACACATCTGCTTAGATTTGAACTATTTTTGTAAATTATGAAATTACCCCAGAAATGATTGGTGATGATGTTTTACATTTAACCTTGACGTCAGTGATTGACAGCTTGACAATGTGATGTATACAGATTTCCAATGAAAACGTCTGGAAGGCTGCGTTAACCTTCGTTTGCTTCGGTTGGTTTGAGACGTACGTGTTCCTGTTGATGGGAAAATAATTATAGGAAAGGAAATCCTGAGTACAACTGCGTTTCAATGAAAACACTGTGCGATATATAACATAACAAATTCAGGATAAACATGTTTTTAGCCACTATGCGGTCAAAACTGGGCGCTCGGGTTTAAACAGAGGTTAAAAACAACTAAATTTGATTTCCGCAAGGAAAGTTCGCTGATATCGGCATAGCAAAGTTTCATTGATCCACAACAAAATACACTTGCCCGTTTTTCCCACATTTGTAATGGAAACCTCATGAGCGTGTGAAGAGATGTGCGAGTGTGTGAGTTTATTAAACTGTCTTTTGGAGAGTCCGTAGCAGGGCGCCATTCTCATTTTGTGTTGAGTGAGTGAGAGAGAGAGAGAGACAGGAAGAGGTTGGTTCATTTTAATGAAACCCCACCTTCTCCTCCCTACAGAGCTTTTGACCAGGTATACACCCCGCACCCAAACACACACCCCATTCTTACACATCTAATGAGGTCACGACCTTCAGAGACACCCCCCCCCCTCACCTGGCATTGTGACACACACACACACCTTACCCTGCTAAAAAAAGTGGTTTTGTCCCACCATCATTTGAATACTACCTCTACAAGCATTTAACCCCAGCTTCCCCACCCCGCTGAGAAACACAGAAAGTTGTAGTCTTGTAAGCCAGCTGATTTTCGTAATACATTTTTGCTTTCTCATAGTCTTTAGTCACAATCACATCAATCATAAAAGTATCCAAAAATGTTTTCCACACCTGGATGAGCTGTTACAAATGTTTTAAAATACAACTAATTACATGTTTTTATTATTTAGATGTACATATTTTTACATCTAACATTTTATAACATAACATATTTTTATATTGTTATTATTATTGTGTTTGCATTTCCCCAACATTGGAACAGTGTTAATTTACATGAGCCAATCTCTGTGAAACTGTAATGTAATCTGTAATGTTGGTGATTAATGTGAGGAATATTCCACATTTTATAGTAAAGTAATAATATATCATACAATGTATTACATTTTATAAATTATGGCTACATTTTTTTCACTGAGATTAAAGTGCATAAGTAACATGCAACAGAAATGTATTTGAATCAGTCACGTCACATAGATCCACAAAAGCAAGGATGAGACTTGTATTTTTATTTTTGGCGTTTTTTTTTGTCTTTTATTGTGTTAGTGTAGAAAGGTTAGTGTAGATCAAGAAAGGTCCTCGAGCCGGGATCTGAACTCGGGATGCCTGTAGCGAATGGCTCTTTGCAAGGCTATCAGCGCCAACAAGGATGAGACTTTTAGATGTAAACAACATGAAATGGTATTTGCAAAGCATTTAGCTTCCAAAATACGATGTGGTGTTTAATTATCCATCAGGACAATCAGGGTGTCAGAAAATTATTGGTTAATATTAGTTTTCCCATTCACATGGCATTGTTTAGGTCAGCAATCAGAGCAGGAGAAAATGATTACTGTTTGTTGAAATATTACAAAAGCTAACACTTCCTTTTGTATTTAGCCTAACTTGCACTTTTGTGCAGAGTAAGTAAATAAAGTGCATGTTGATTTCACGTCGTCTTTAAACAGAGCGGCACTGAAACTGTGCCAGTATTGTGTACTGTAGACAGGTCGAGTCCCAATACAGGAAGCCTCTTTCTCGCTTTTTCTCTCTATCCTCCTGAGAATGAGTGGGTGAAGGAGTGAAAGCGCTCTCAGTGAATGCTTTAAAACATAATGCTTCATAAAAACACATGAGATGAGTTTCAGAAGTCTTTCTGAATGGCTTGTGTGTGTGAGGTCAGTTTCCCTGAGACAGGGATTAAACTTTCTTTTGGACCCTGAAAAAGAGAGGAGGAATATATATCGGAAGGGAAGAATGAAGGAAGACAAGGAACGGATAAATATTTCTGAGGAAGAATGACAGATCGAGCATTCGGGAGCGAGAGAGTGACAGACAGAAGGGACAGAGGGAGAGAAAGAGAAGGTTTCAGCACAAAAGAGAAAGAGAGAGAGAAGTTGGAGAGCAGGATAGCGGGATGAAAAGACAGAAGAGTGCGGGGACAGGCATGCTGAGGAGACCTAATCCCTCACCCCTATTCACACACACTCTTAATCTCCAGCCACGTACACACACAGACACACACGGAGCTAATCTCCTACGTCCCCTCCATCTATGTGCCTGCACTCAAAAGGTGCACAAAAGCTCCTGGACACCTCCCTCACTGCCACAGCACACACACACACACACACACACACACACACACTTATACGTATACACACACAAACACAACATAAGCTTACACACCTTTGCAGGGTCAACACACACACAGACCTGTCCTAGACATTCAGGACGCTTCAAAACGGCTTTTTGTGCATTGTGTGTGAGAGTTGGTGAGGCAGGTGGTTGTTTTATTTACTGAAGTCATCTCAACTCGTAACTCAACCGCTTTCATTACTCAAACACACACACAACAAGCAAAGGTTTGAATTTATGATGGTGGTTCAGAGAGCTTCTGACCTCTTCAGTGACAAACCTCCTTCATAGTCAGTTCATGGACCTTCTAACACGCGCACGCACGCACACATGCACACACGCACACACTTTCTGTTGCAAAAGACAAAACAATCACACATATGAACACAATCACACCAACAAACTTCTGTGCATGATCAAACAGATTTCACTTGTACCCGATGACACAAGCAAATAGATTCATACATTCACAAACTAACAAACATCTGTACACATTTACACAAACTAATCAAGCCCCTGTAAATAATACCACGCACACAAACAACATCACGCAAACACAAACACACTAACAACATCACGCAAACATTGTGCACGCAAACAAATCCTTTGCACAATCACACAAACTAACAATCAAAATACCTCCACAAACATGTTTGTACAATCAAAAAATAAAGACCTTTGCACAATCACAAAACACATAAACAAACTAATCAAACACCTGCAAATAATCACATAAACACTTGTGTACATTCACACAATCAAAGATCTTTGCACAATCACAATAAAACACCTATGGACAATCACACAACCTAATAATCAAAAACCTGTTCACAATCACACAAGAACTTCAGCACAAATAAACTACTCAAACACCAGTGCACAATCACTTTGAATGTCTCTTCCCTCACACACACACACACACACACACACACACACACACACACACACACACACGCACACACGCACACACACACGCACTTCATCAAAGCCTCCAGATGGGTTCGGTCTTTATCGTACCCCAGCTGGTGACATCACTCTTCCACATGGCAGAACTGATGATGAAAGCAAACAGATCTATCTTAACTCGCATTTACCAAATCAATTTTATTTTTATAGTCACTTGCATATTGGCATATTGACGGCTTCTCACACGGCGGGACGAAGGGAGGGGGTGCAGAGGAGAACGTGAGGGAAAGGCAGGGAGATATGCTTAATGCCATTTACCATATTTAATGTGTCCATGTCATCATTGAATATCCCCTCTGAATAATGCGCCACTTCATCATAAATTCTTTACAACTTATTTACTTAATGGAGAGAGTTATGGGCCGCTGTCAGCCAGCTAATTAAACATAGTGATACAGCACTGCCGCGCCACGCTGTCATCCGTTCCCCCATCTCTCTCTCTGTGGCTTCTCAGTTTCTTAAATACATATTATTCAAGCGTGCAATAAATTATCGATGGATTAAAATTCATGAAACCTTTTTTTTTCTCTCCTTCGTTTCCTTCCATAGAGAATGAGCAAGAAGGAAATACAACGAGAAAGAGAGAGAGTGCTTGCTCAAGAGACTGTAAATCCACCATTGGGAGATTTAGGGAGCCTTTTCAATCATATTAAAACCTAATGTTTGCACATGTAGGATTTCTGCAATGCTGAGAAGGGAAAAGACAACTTACAAACTGAAGAAAGGTGGAAGATTAAAATGCAAGTTTAACTGTAGAGTTTTCCAACAAGAAACGTCACAAGAACAAATTCAAACCTTTCAACAGTATTTAAACAAAGTTAACCATAATTACATATGCCAACCAAACTTAAACCATAATACCACGTCCTGACAAAAACATCTCTAAAAAACAGCCTGAAACTGGTTATTAACATTTAAATCATCGCCATAAAAACAGGACCAAAATCTGACCAGAGCAGACCAGAATTAATTATAAATAAACATAATAAAAGCTGAACATATATAATTCAAAGGGTACTAAAGTGTGTGCAAGCGATTCTGATTAAACAGTGCTCAAACTATTGCTTAGAACTACAACAAGGTGTGTTTACATCCATTACTTTACAGATATCACAAACCATCGCTTTGATAATAAATGGTCGATCTTCAAAAAGAGGGTTGGAGTTTCTTTATCAGAGCAGGATGAGTCTATTTAAACTTTCAATTAGCCTGATACCCCTCCTGTGACCTCTCCGGCCCGGTGAAATTAGCCTAAAACGACCCTGACCAAGACGACACTCGACCTCTGGCCTTGTCCTGTGACCTGGTTTCGACTGGGAGAGTAGAGTGACTGATATCTGATAGACAGGGCCGTCACGAGGAGGGGCGGCACAAAGCAACGGTCTTTAACCTGGCTAAAAGCAGGATTTATGGGTCTCAGGCTTTAATTGAGTTTGGAGAGTCTAACTCCTCCCACTTTGATGACATCACAGAGGGATAACTGACCACTCTAATCTGTCAGTGAGGTCATGGTGTCAAAAAAAGACTTAAGCAATATATACAGACAACTGCGAGACTGCAGTAAACAACAGGCCAGCAGTGAAGAATTGGCTTCCTTTTCAATTCATGATTTTGAATTTCAGTTGAATTGGCAACACCTCACAGAAAGTTGAATTAGAATTTGAACTGAAATGACTGGAATCGTTCTATATATATTAGGGCTATGAACCTTTTAATTTGAATTAAAAAATTTTTACAAAACTTGGACACAACATTTACTTTTGTTGGTAAAACTACTTTCTTGTACTCAAATTCAAACTGCAATGTTGGTTCCTGTTTGCTAGCTTTAATTTAAAATCCATTCTCAAATCACTCCAAAATGGAGCACAACCCTGGTTTGGTGCCATGAATAAGCATGTGAAATCTTCTGTACATATTTTGAGACTTAAGTGGCATTAAAAAGACCTTCAAGGACATTTATATTATGTAATTGGCATAACATTGACCAATACCCTGTCTAATAATTGTGACTAATGGGATTACAGCAACTGCTAACTGAGGTTAGTGCGAGATCAGAGCCGAGTAGAGGTGCTTCACCATAAAACATGAAGGCCAGGGTTAATCACGCTGCTTTGCTACTGGCGACTGTGAAAGCTCAGTCGTAACAGCAGCCCATGAGCCCATGTTATCTCCTGTGCTTCGTCTCCAACCGTGTGGGGATTTTCTTATCTGAACAAGGCTGTTATCACACTGTAGGAGAACACATCTTAAATTCATCATTTGATCCTACCTCCCATGCCTGGGTGGCATTTTCTGGGCTGTGTCTTGACGTTTCCTCATAGGGCCCGAGATGTTCTCCCACCTCCAGTCTCCTCCTGCTCCAGACGCCCAGGGTTCCTCTGGTAATGGCCGACTCGCGGACCTCAAAGTCTGGGAGCACCGATTCGACCCCATCCCCGGCCAGGTACACTGAAGTGTGGAATAAGGGGTGGAAGGGGGACTGGTAGACTGAGGAAAGCGCATCAGCTGATAAGCCAGGGGACGGAAGGTCATTTGCAGTGGCCAGGGGGACTGGATCTGCATCAGACACTCCGCCAACTTCTTCCAGGTCATCAGAGGCGAAAAGAGAGAAGTCCTCTCCATCTCCTAATCAAGAAAAAGACAGAAACATTTCACTTTGTGAGAATTTTGTAGATATTTAAAGCTGCAATGTAACATTTCAGCCCCTCCACTGGCACCAAACAAATTTCAACATGTTTGTTTGAGCAGCCCAATACAGTATTGACTCAACCAAAGGAAAACGAGGGACAAAATAAGTATTTATTTTAGTAATTCTGTCAGGTGCCTGTAGTGGCAAAGAAACTGTATTACAGCTTCAGCTTTGATACCTCACATTCATAAATCCTACTGGTCTTATTTTTTCATATGCATATTAAAGCAAATTTTAGTCTAACATTTCAACAACTGACAACAGAGTCAAGTTTTTTTACATTTGTACAACAACTAAAAATACTTGAGAATTGAAAGGGAAAATATTATACAACAAAATCCATTATTGATCAGTCAGGTCTGTACGATGTGGGTGGAAAACCACTCCCATTGACGTCAATTATGGAAATTACTGAGATACTTATTTCTATGGGCAAAAAAAGATTAAGATGCTGTGGAAAAGGTGTATAGAACCCAAGTTGTGCGACAATGCTTTATATTAAGCGCTGACCTTGTCAGGTGATTTGATAGTTGCCTGTGCTGTTTCATGTTTTTAATACATGTTTTCCCCAGCGTATAATTTACATTTTACTTACAGTTATACCCATATCTCTAAATGTTTGAAGTCCATACAATACTTAGTTACTTAAGGCGAGTCCTGACGCCTGACCGCATTCACACTTCACTGAACGCGCACAAAACAGACGGCACGCAACAAAGAGATAGCATTTTTGTCAACCAAATATATTTATTTTGCCAAAATATGTGTTTTGAATATTAACATTAAGGTAATATTCTTTAAACTTATATAATTGTTTTTATGAGACCAGTAACTGTAAAGGGGAGTCAAGTTTATTTATGTAGTGTTTTATACAGTACAGATTGCTTTAAAGCAGATTTACAGAATAAAAAAAAACATTTGTATCACAAAATGTTTAATTTAGAAAGCAAATAACATCTGTTTAGGAAGTAATTAATATAAGTATATAAGTTGTTTCCCATTTATTGTAATTGGGAGGTAAATTAAGAAAATGGGAAAAAATACTTATATAATATTAGCGAAGATAAAGATAAATGTGACCCTGGACCACAAAACCAGTCAATTTTTTAAAATGGATAATTATACATCATATGAAAGCTGAATAAATAAATAATGGCTGAGATACAACTATTTAAATATTGTGAATCTGAGAGTACAAAAAAAATCTAAATATTGAGAAAATCACTTTTAAAGTTGTTTAAAAGAAGTTCTTAGCAATGCATATTACTAATCAAAAATGTGATATTTTATGATATTTGTGTGATATATTTACGTTTGGAAATTTACAAAATATCTTTAAGATATTTACTTGATATCCTAATGATTTTTTTGCATAAAAGAAAAATAAATAATTTTGACCCATACAATGTGTTGTTGGCTATTGCTAAAAATATATCCCATCGACCTGGTTTTGTGGTCCAGGGTCGCAAATACCTTTTGCCAGCAACAAAAATAGGCTAATACAGTTTCAGACATTGTACCAGTACAGTTGCAGGACTACTTAAAAGCATGTCTTTTTATTTGTTTTTGATCCACACTTCCAGACCACAGCCAGCCCATGTATGCGACCTCTGCAGATACGAGTAAATATACACAGTGCCATAAAACAATATTTGACCACTAGAGCAGTTAAACAAACACAGGGAAAGGGAAAGTGGTTTGTGTCTGTGATAACACTTAATACAGGCTGGATAAGGAGGTGTCTGGGGTGATAATCATCTTTGTGTCCTCGCCGGTTACGCCCGGTCATCCTCCTCCTGAGACCCGCTCCGGATTGTTTGGATACAGAGGAGGGGGAATCTCCAGTGGGAAGCGCTGACCGATCCTTGGACTCCCTGCACTGCCCCCAATACTTTTATGTTTCCTTTTCCCCATTTTTTTCCCATTGACCCTGGCGAAGAGGATTCGGTGTGAAAACAGCGGATACTGTATCTGCTTAGGTTAATCATGAGCTGAGTACAGGGAGGATGTTGTCTGCTGACCTGTGACTTCTTGCTCAACTGGGAGAGGAAAAACAGCGCGTGGCTGATGAGGGAAGTCTTCATATTGTCTGTCCTTAAATACCATCCCTTCTGGGACTCAAGTATGATACTACTGCGTATAAGAGTTTCCAACATGGGTGTTGGTGAAGGAACTGCGGGGGGTTAGTGAGATGATGAAAAGCTAATTGATTAAATGTAACATTAAAATAAACAAATGGCTGCATAATTAATCAAAACTTAAACAGCAATATATCATAGGCTGCAATTTAATTTAATTATAGCCAACGCTGCGTGTTTCAGAGTGAAAAGTGGTACTGTGTTCATTTACCCCATTCAGCTTATACCGTATTGACCCGAATATAAGACGACCCTGATTATCTATTTCCAGGTGTACATTTTGGAAAAAGGCTTTTTGAAAACCAAATCTTTTTTGATATACCATAAGAACAACAGTTAGCCCAACTGAATTATATAACATTTAGGCTCTCCATCTCATTGTAGCCTACCAAAATTGTATTAACAGTAGAAGTGAAATCTTATTGTAGTCATCAAACCCGGGCAGAGGCGGACAGTAGTGAAGTATTTTTACTTTATTCAAGTACATTTAAAAAAAGTATCTGTAGTTTATCAGAGTGCTTTTCTTTGGAAAACTTTACTTCACTACATTCCAAAGTATAATGTCATACTTTTTACTGCCCTACATTTCATACATTTTAAGTTTTTGTTTTACCTTTAATACTTAAGAACATTACAAATGTAGTACTTTCTTGTACTCAAGTAAATATTTGAATTATTTTTACTTGAGTAAAAGAAAGAAAGTAATAGATTTCTAATGTAGTTAAGTATTAAATTATATTTAATATGAAACGTAGTGCAGTAAAAAGTACAATATTATGCTTTGGAATGTTGTGAAGCAATGTTTTCTAAAGAAAAACCCTACTGGCACTTGAAAAGTACTTTTACAGCAGAGTAAAAATACTTCACTGCTGTCCGCCTCTGAATCTGGGTACTGTCTTGTGTTTTAAGACAGTTTTAAAGTTTGTTTGCCTCTCTTTCCAAATGAATCATGTTTATTGTCATTACAGCTTCGTGAACTTTTGACCAATGAGAGAACACTTTACTCGCACATGACTTGTATTAACAAATTTGGTCCATTTAGAAACTTTGCCGTGTGAAAGCGAACCGCACCAAGAAGATAAAGCAACATTGTATTGATTTGAATCCCTGTTTCGGAACAAAGCAATCGATCTACATGTGTGAAAACACCCTAAGATGACTGCGTTTTTTTCACATTTATTTCCAAGAAAAAAAACTGTCTTATATTCAGGTCAATACGGTATTACCATTTTTTTCAGAGCATTAGCCATCATGGTCAATCTCAGCAAATGCTGTAATTTTTATGTGAATTTGGGAACACAATGCATGCTACGTTCTTTTTAAATACATTTTCTTTTATCTTTTTACAGAATTTGTCTTTAAATTAAATCAATATATTTGAGGAAATATTTTACACATGGTTTGGCAGGCAAACACTTTTTTGAACCTGGTTAGCTAACACATCAGCACCAGTATTTTGTATTGTTTTATATTTGTAAATTTGTCAATTGCTTAAATATGCAATTAAGACATTTCATGGTTTTCTTGAGAAGTGTAAATAATATGGCTCTGTTTCATTTTCATCCCAACCAACCTATCCCAGCAACACTGACTTAACCAATGGGGCGGAGCTATTTTGTCCATCCAATAGCAGACGAGCGGACTTGGGAACAATGTTGCCAGTTTGGGGATTTTGTCAACAAATTTAGCAACTTTCTCATCGTTGCTGCGAATTGTATTTATCTATTTTATTTATTGATTTTATTTTATTAATATTTTGCAACAAGGAGGTATTTTGGTATTTTTAAAATATATTTGGTGAAATTTTTTTTTGCCATGTGACACCGCCAAGCAACATTTAACAACTTTTCAAATAGGCTACGGCTTACTTTTGTTGAAGGCATTTGGCAACACTTGTTGGGAAACCTGTCTGAAAATAAGCAAAAACTCTTCTTTAGAGCTGTTGACATGACACACCCCAGCAATTAGTGTTTGAGCATGGACATAAAATCTACTTTACTTTAAATCTTTAAGACAAAAACTATTCGGCAAATGCATTTAAATATATATGCTAACGTACATCAACTGCTAGTATCACTAACGCACTGGGACCTGAGAGGCTGTGGCTAAAAGCTAACACACAGTGCTAACATGCTCTACCTAATGTGCCGTTGCTAACACGCTTGGAGCTAACCTGCTGTGTGTAAGTCACGGTGGGGCTAACATGCTGTGGCTAGCATGCTGTGGCTAACGTGTTGTGACAGGTAGTGGTGAGTGCTAATGAAGGCTGGGCCGGCGCTCCTGCACATCTTCCTGTCTCCTCACATTCCTAACGCTCAGAGGGGCTCTGCGCTACACGGTGCCTTCAGAGTCACGGTCATCCCGTTCACAACACCACTTCAGCCCCATCTCAGTAATGAGCATCTCAAGCTAGTAAGAATACTAAAAATATTAAAGAGGACATGGTCCGGTTCTACTTACCTTTTTGTTCAGATTTTATGACAAATAATGACTGATAAATATACATGAGCAGTCTTTACCAGCCAATTTAACTCAATAATGTGACGCATTTAATTATATCCAACAAGAACAAAAAATTGAAGGCAGGATTTGATTTTATGGAGGTAAAATATTTCATTTTCAAATCATACACTAACGCTTAAAAGTCTAGGGTCGGTAAGATTTTTTAATGTTTTTAAAATAAGTGTCTTATGCTCTCAAATGCTGCAGTTATTTGATAAAAATACAGTAAAAACAGTAATATTCTGAAATATTATTACTATTTAAAATAACTATTTTATATTTCTGTGTATTTTTAAATGTAATTAATTCCTGTGATGCAAAGTTGAATTTTCAGCAGTCATTGCTTATTACATTACTTATTATTATAATCAATGTTGAATACAGTTGGTTTTCTATATTGTTGCAGAAACCATGATACTTTTAAAAGATTCTTTAAAAAATAGAAAGCTCAAACAAATATAATTATTTTGAAAAATAAACCTTCTAAAACATTATACATATCTTAACTTTTTAAAAATCAATTGAATGCATGCTTGCGGATTATAAGTATTTTTCTTTGAATTACACACACCAATAAATGTGCACATAAGACCAGGAACATGCATTATGAGAGTAAATTGGTCAATTGCTCATGTTAACTTTAATACTGGATGGATTTTATTTCAACAGTTTAAAGAATAAAGAAAGGAGACAGATTAAAGATTTGCTATAATCATTGACAGTTCATCTTTCCTTCTGTTCCTATGATTTACAGCACAAGAAGTGAATATGTTTGAATGCACGGAAACTTCACATACTACAACTGTTTCACACAAATTGTTACGGTAATAATGTCATCAAGATATTAAAATAAAAAAAATGGACACATTAGTGGTCTAGACACTGTCTAAAATCATATTTCTCCACAATGATGCAGCCAAACATAGGTATCTCCAGCTTTATACAGATATTACTCCTGACTCTGAATCCCAGGTGATCTGAGAGCGCTAAGTCTTTCCAGATGTCGTCTTGTGCCATTTACAATATTTGACTTTGTGGCTCTGCACGCATACACGCACACACGCGAACGCATCTGCATGCTTTAAAATGACAGCTGAGGACCTGGTTAAGGCCTGTGGATCCGCTAAGCACGAGAGGCCATAACGATCATCCGAGCCGTGCCATTTAAAATTGCCCCTGCCCACAGAGAGAGTGAAAGCTAGTTGGCCGCAGCCTTCAAACCCTGGGCTTTTAAAGGTAACCCAATCTCTCCTCTGCCATCCCTCCCTTCCTGCGGCTCCAACTGATCGGCTTCATCCTGCCTGTTAAAGAAAAACGCTACGTACAGGACACTCAAGAGCAGTACGAGGGATTTCTTTGGGTCTATAAACATATATATTTCTGAAAGGTAAACGTCCCTCAAGAAAAATATACCGAAGTGAAGTGCAGAATGTGGCCTGTTTCTTAAAAACGGCCGTGGTTTGAGTATTAGATTGCAGATAAAGGATATGGTTTGGCGTGAGCTGGCAGTGAGGTTTTTGCAGAACGTTCCTCTGGTTTTATTTGCTTAGAATTAATTGATTTGATTAGGATAAGAAAATGTATCAACCACTGAATGCACCGGTGCGCGTACGTGAATGTGCGAAGACCGTGAGAAACCCAGGATTTCCTGTAATCTGGATCTGTGGATCCTTCAAAACAAAAAAGTGCTCCACCTTCACTTGAGATGATAACATCAGTATGGACACAACCTAGCAAATTATGATGTCATTGCGATAAATAGATATTATTGTCTTGGGAAAAGTCACCTATAGAACATCCCTGATTAGACTGGGACTTTCTAGAACAGAACAGTGACACAACCTATAAATGTCCCAGCGATGATGTAACTTACACCCAACAATCACAATCTGTGAATGCGAAAGAATAGGAGCATTTCCTGTCATTTAATAGAGAACATAACTCATCACTTCCTGTTCCTCCCTTAAAGTGGCATTTAAAGCACTGGTGAACAAGTGTGTGTGTGTGTGTGTGTGTGTGTGTGTGTGTGTGTGTGTGTGTGTGTGTGTGTGTGTGTGTACTAAGACATTCAATGTTAATGTTTATTTTTCCTACTGTGACATAAGATTTTAAAAAAAAACAGATGGATAAAGTGAGAGCAAAAGATAGAAGGGACAAGAGATTGATGACATGTCAACCACTGGATGGAGTATGTAGTTTACATACATAAACATCAGCAAAGCACACTAACAAATCAATCTCCTTAAACTTTTCATTAGTATAGCGTGTTTAATTCATAAAGCAGCTATGTTAGCTGCAGGGACGATATCGAGCAACAGACTTTATACTGTGATATTAAAACTGATGTATTTACCAACAAAACACACACACACACACACACACACACACACACTGGAGCATGTGATGTGACTCACGTAATCAGTCTGTTTACATTTATGCATTTGCACTCAAGATAGACGTTATGAGTTGCATTCTGAAGGAATGAAACCTACAATCTTGCTGTTGCAGGCACCTGTTTGTGCTACAGTTTAGTGGAGAAAAAGAACTGTTGTGTCTGAGAACACAAAATCTAAAATAATCCTAGATTATTTTTTTTTTTAGGACATTTTGGAAAAATGTATTGAAAAAATAACTAAACTTCTAAATAAAAATGATTAATGATATAATTATTAGAAATTTTATTACCAAACATTTAATATTTAAATTTGTATTATTTCATAATTTTAATGTATTTTAATTAAATATTTAAAATGTAGAAAAGGTAGGAGAATCTAATTTAATTTAATAATTATTTATTTTATTATTATTATTAAATATTTATTACTATTTTATTATTAATATTAACTTTTTAGAATAAAAATATATCTAATTAAAATGAAGTACAATTATAAATTAAAAATTATTAATAATAATTCATTTTATTATTAAATATTCATAACTATTTGTATTATTCATTTTAATTATATTTTTAGTATTTAGTATATTTGAAAAATGTATAATTCAAATAAAAAGTACAATTATAAATAATTATTAACAACTATTAATTTTAGTATCAAATTAAATTCACTTTTACATTTAATAGGCTGAGGATCTGAACTTTTTTTTGTTTTTATCAAATGATCAGATGTACTTGCTTCAAATGAAGCTCATAATGCATGTGGAGTTCATGTAGCTCGAGTACTGAGAATACACACACAAATAAAATTATGACATTCATGTTAATGCTTCAATTCTTCTTTTTATCCAAATTGTTATACTGATAATATAATTTGAAAAAAAAAAATACAAATTGTAAAAATTAAAATATAATTAATAATAATAAAATTAAAATGATAAAATAATAAAATAATAATAAACGGAGCAATTACAATAGGGTCTTCACACCTAATAATAAGATCAAAATGGTAACTACGCAAAATAGAAGCATTTTCCTTAGTGGTACATATGTTCTAATCATGTCTAAATTCTAAATGGAATACTAATTCCAAGTGTATTATGAAATATAATGCATCGCTTATGGCACACAAGTCAGTTCATTACTTATAATTTTGTGAGTAAACATCAGTGAGTGTGTGTGTACGTGTGTGAGTGTGTGTAGTGTTCACCTCTGCTCCGGGGTTCTGCTGTGCTCATACATCACGCGATTACTGTGGGCGGCACGGGACCCCGCGTCATTACCACCAGCATTAAAGATGATAGAACCAGCCATTAATCACCATGACAACACGCCCTAATGGAGAGGTGACCCAGTCAACGCCCGCGGACGTCGGGACACACGCACCTATAGGACGAAAGCGAGTGTTCGCACACACACACACACATGCTCCCCCTGCAGCGCTGTAGTCTGTAAATATAGAAACAAGCCGCTCTTGAAGGCCGCGCTGAGATCAGACTCTTTAAACGGGATGATTGAGAGGGCAGATTAAGATAGAAAAGATCTAAAAAAGGCTGAAACCTTTTCCTTGACTCTTTCTCTCTTGTTTACTCTCTCGCGGTTTGCACACACACACACACACCTCCTTCTTCATGCTTAATGTATTTGACAACTCTCCCATTCGGTTTGAAATGCCACAAAGAAACAGAAACATTGCCTACTTTCGGCAACTGGAGCGCAACCAATGAAACGTTTCCCACCTGCCACCGTTCGCAAGCAGCTCTATAATACCTGAACAGAGAGAGACATCCGTTAACATCCCACTCTTCTGCCTCCCGGGGAGGGATGAACACTGTATCGTCCTGGTTTAAAGGCAGCAGCTACATTCTCCGCGCTCCAGGCCACTAGTGACAAGAGGAAGAGCCGTTTTTACCAGGTCCAGGATTTATCACTTCGTTGAGAGACAGCCAGAGGGCTGAGAGAAGAGAAACCCGGCCTGATAAGCAACAAAACAATACGATGGCTGTTACAAGCGCACTGGGCCCGTTTCCCAGCTGAAGATTATCCAGCCAAGACTACGGCTAAAATGATTTTCTATGGTGTATCAATATCAACTTCATAATGTTCAACGCCAGACCTAATCTCTTTGTCGACATATTTGGAAACAGTTACATTAAATATACCGAAAAGATCAGTATAAAATCAGTATATTGAATGGATTATATTTCAGAATTTTTAGAAACTGATATATATTCTAGTATAAACAAATATATATATATTAGATATTGAAGCGTTAGCATTCCCATTCATCCCAATGACAGTTGCTCGACTATAGCACATTTATACACAATTCACAAGCAGCCTAGTTTTCAGAAACATTAACTTTTGCATCAACCTTAGTGTGAACAGGCCTTAACCCTAATTTCAAACCGAACACAGGCCATCAGATCCTGACAAGATGTGCTCAGAAACAGACCAGCATGACTGCAAACCACCGCACAAGAGACATTCCAATCCATTCTGCCCCATATGAATCCCTCGCTAACAGACTCCAGACTCCGTTACCAGCCTTTGTGTACGGAATTAAGACTCCTGGCCACTGGAGACCGGCAGGACTAAATGAGTACATTTGTCTTCTCAATGGCCTGGCTGATTGGATGTTTAAAAAGAGTGTGTGAGAGAGTTTGAGAGTGTGCGTCTGTGTTAGTGTGTGTGTAGAGCAGATGCAAGTCTACGGCCCAGAGGGAAAGAGGAGCAGTCGGCACAATACATAATTAACCCGGACACTCAATTGAATGAGAGCGCCATCGGATCAGGGTGAGAATCCAACAGACAAACATTCGCTGCAACAGTATTAACTCAACGGCCTCTCTTCAGCGTTCAATCACACAGAGTTTCTCACACATACTGCATTCAGCATGCATACTACATACAGTGTGTGATTATTCTGTAAGCATTGAAGGTGGATGACGTAATGCATTTGTCAAAATGTGCAGGAACTGAGCCTTGGGTACTGTATCCCATGATGCAATGCAAATCAGCCAGACTGCAAAGATTTTATGAGATTTATATAATTTATTTTAGACAAAATTGGATTAAAAAGGGAAAATACAGTAGCTGTTTAATTTATGATAGGTGGACACCACTCTGAATTTAACTAGATTGTTTCTACCGATACAATAAACAACTTTTAAGTGAATAGTTTTATATTTCATCATCATTTAGCTTCACTGGATTACAGTTCTTTCCGTAATATTGTCAAGAGCAACTTTTTGTCCATTTTCCATGTGCTTTTCTGCTTCAAATTAAAGTTTGTAATGCTCCGATTCGCCTTGTAGGTTGGTTTGGTTCAAAAAATCCTATTTTTAATTGTATTACTATTATTATATTTTCATTTTATTTATTTATCATTATTATTAAAATAAATGAAAACAAAATACTTCTAGAATTAGCTCCATTGAAAAATGGGCGGGTATCCCACATTGCACTTGACTGAGCATTTCCAGAGTGAACTGGTTGCCAAAATTGACAAATATTCAAAAATGTTAAAAAAAAAAAGACTAAACATCTGCATGTCACTGCATACTATTTCATATACTTAAACAAACGGTATGCACAGTATATGCAGTATGTCATTATTTCATTCCCATACTCATACATGACCTGTGCGACTCGCTAAGAGCATCTTAATTAATGAGTGCATTGTTTCAGCTCGTCATTGACTCTCGGCTCATGAACAACACTTCATTAATACACAGTGCTGAGCCGACCAATTAACACTGTACAACAAGCCACGCTGTGACTGCCAAAACACACAGATATACTCTCTCACACACATATGCAAACATACCAGCCATGAGAGGCTCATTATTAATCACTGCTAATGCTAATTAATTAAAAGAGTGTGTGTGTGTGTAAGTGTGGCAGACAGCTGCTTGTGTCCTGGGAGCTCAGAGGGACTTGCATGTTTCTCACAAGCCTGACAAATGACCTATTAATTATCTAATGTTGTCTGACAACAAGCGCTGGATAAAGATGTATGTTTGTGCGAGAGGCTGATAGAGTCGCAATGAGAGAAAGAGGAGGTGTGTGTGTGTGTGTGTGTGTGTGTGAAGTTGTTACACAGACACGTTTTTTTCTGGTGTCTGCCAGACATAAGCAATAAAACACAACAGACACACATAAATGATAGTTACAATGTTGACTTAAAAATGTGATTTAAAATGTTTAAATAATTTAATTCTGTGGGAAAGGAAAACATTTGGTGCTTAAGGGGTCGAGGATAATTTTGTCCTTTGATTTTTCTTTGAGAAAATGTTTGTTCAGTGTTAGTATGTAACAGATGGCAAGATGTAGAACCTGTAAAAATAAAATCTTTATAAAATCTTACAAATACTCATAAACACGATGTGCAATATACTGTATGTTGTCCCAAAATGTTACTTGTTATCTTCATTTGTCACACTGGAAAAAAAGCATCTGCTAAATTAATAAACGTATGTAAAAAAATAGCAACCTATACAATTTTCTTTCAGAATTTAGTTTTCGTTTCAACAAACAAATACATTCGGAATTTCTATAAAATGTGAATTAAGTGAATTAGGTCATCATTTTAAGCCCAAGCCTCACCAAATTTTTCTAATTATTTTTAAAACGGTTTACCAATAAAAAAAGCAAAAAAACTTAATTAAAGATGAGCAACTTAATTCTCTGAAAAATCTAAATACTAAAAGTACATTCATCTTTGAAAAATCTTTAAGGATTTATTTTTATTTCTACTGAGAAATAAGACGAAACTACTGATTAAAAATGATTTTAGGAGTGTATGCATGCACATATATGCATACTAGGGTTAATGTGGCAGTATCTTAAACCACAATCAATATCATCGACAGAGCAGCATGACTGCACGCATATCAACTAGAGCACTTTATATCATTAAGAGTCCCTAACCACAGACAGCCAACATATGCGCTCGCTCTCTCTCTCTCTCTCTCTCTCTCTCTCTCCTCTCTCTCCTCCCTCTCTCTCTCGCCTCTCTCTCTCTCTCTCTCCTCCTCTCTCTCTCCTCTCTCCTCTCTCTCGCTCTCTCTCTCTCGCTCTCTCTGTCTCTCTCTCTCTCTCTCTCTCTCTCTCTCTCTCTCTCTCTCTGCCAGAGGAGTTTTTATGAGGACTGGACTGTTTCATTTGATTTAATGAGTCACAATCCCAGTCGACTGCTTATTCAGACCTATTCAGACTAACAGAAACACACAAACACAGGGACACAAAAGCTTAAAACTAAATGCTTACAATGATAAGAACAGTTCAAACATTTAAATCAATCATGTGTCATGAACTATTACAATGGACAAGAAATATGTTTCTAAGAAATTGGTTGTAGAGGACAATGGTTAATTCTATTGTTTTTTAAGTACCACAGATTGCCACGTCTGACCAATCAGAATCAAACATTACAGAGATGTGCAAAAAAAAAAAGAGAACCACCAATCATAACCGAAGACAAAATAATAAAAATCCTTTTTTATATATAATTTATTTTTGACATTTACATAAAATAATGTACATTTAATGGCTATTTATTTGTAATAATTTTATTTAAATTATTAATTTATTATTATATCTCTTTCTAACGTGTAAAAAGTACAGTAAATCTCTTTACATTTATATAGTCAGATGGATAGACAGACAAAGATATTTTAACATTTTTAACAATTAACATATTTAACATTTAGTTATTTGATAAAAGTATAAATATATATATTTTGATGTATAAAAAGTACTGTAAAAAAGTAATATTTGTAATAACATAATTTTATAAATTATTATAATATACAATTATAAATGAAGAATATTTATAATCAATAATAATAAATAGAAAATTTTAATTATTTAAAATATATTTCTAATACATTTATTTTATATAATTAATTAAATAAATGTTATTTATTTATTTTTTACATATCTCCAAATCTGAATCCGACTAGGCCAGCAAAAAAGCACTTTTCTGTCAGGTGCCACACACGGTTACATTTGATCTGTTTTCAGTTGGGTCTTAAAGGTAAGACCCAACTTTGATGAATCACAGCGATACACACACACACACACACACACACACACACACACACACACACACACACACACACACACACACACACACACACATTAAGCACTGTCATGAGGTGACAAAGACAAAATCCCTCTCGTTATTCTGTAATCACAAAAAAAAAAAAAAAAAAAATGTGTAAGTTGAGAAAAGCATGGGCAGGTAGGATAGATAGACAGACACACACACACACACACACACACACACACGGTGGCCCGACGCCATCCGGCCATATCCTGATTACACGGCACAGTTGTCCACATTTGAGAAATTGATCTTGTGATGGAGTGCGCTTCGTAAGGGCTACGGCCATCGCCAGGGAGACGTATTTCCAGCATCCATGCTGCCAGCCCCGGGGCCTCGTGGGGCGTCTACCCGGCTGCCCGATCATAAAGCCAAATGATAGCATATGTGCTTTGTTTAATTTTGATGTCCCAGTAATGTATTACACAATTAGATTGATTTGACAATTTCCATTACACTTGATAAAATATTTATGGAGTGAGGTGGAGATAAGTCTTATCAAAGAGCCATCGCTCGCACACGACTGACACGCCACATCCATCAGCATCAGCAGTCAGGGCCGTTAGCGTTAGCCTATTAGCTTTTATTCACCCCACAGGAACAGGGTCGCCCATGGCTATGGTGGGGAGGGGGTGTCTCTCTCTGTCGCTCACCTCTGTCTTTCATTTCTCCTCATCTCTGTGCCGTTTCACGCCCTTGCTCTTTCTCTCCGTTCTCTCGCTCTTCCTCCATCAATCTCAGTGTAGAAGTGTGGGCTGCCAAATTGGGCTCATCAGTCTCAATGCTGGATGCAGATGGGTTTGATTCAGCGCGGGAAGGTGGATTCGCTCGTACCTGTTCACGCATACACGTACAACCCTCTTTCAGCACCCTTAGCTCTTTTACTTGCCCCAAACTTACATATTTATACCCCTTTCCCCTTTTTTATAACTCTTTCTTACTCCCTCCATCAATGGGGTGACAAATCCACTCCACCATCTAATGCCTTCATCAGCACCCCTGTGACCCCACTACCCCAAAACTCAACACCATACGCCTAAACAATGAAGCTCAAATTATGAAACAACTGGTTTAAAGTCAACGTGGAACGTAGTTTACAACCGATTTTACTACAATCTGGCATATTTCTGAGTGAAACAGGTTATTCAGCAAGAATATATATATATATATATATATATGTGTGTGTGTTCCTGTGGCTCAGTGGTTAGAGCATTGCGTTAGCAGCACAAAGGTTGTGGGTTCGATTCCCAGGGAACACACATGCAGACAAAACATGTATAACCTGAATGCACTGTAAGTCGCTTTGGATAAAAGCTTCTGCTAAATGCATAAAGTATATATATATATATATATATATATATATAATTACAAAAGTATTGACGGTAGTTCATTTTAATTATACAATTTTGACTTTGACACCTAGAAACCTTTGAGAAAAATTGTGTCGCAAAACAAACTTTTAAATTGGTTGTATTACACTTTTACTTTTTAAAGTGCTCTATGCAAAAAGGCAACACATGTTCCAGCTTGCACACACACATGGTGAGGGGCCGGGCTGCTGGCCGCAGTGTTGTTAATAAGGCTCTAAATGAACAGAATGCATAAAACATGAAGGCGCCCGTAATGAAGTAGTGCTCTGTAATTAGAGACCCTGTGCCAGAAAAATGAAGACAAAATATTTGAGGAGGAATTCTGTCACCTCTGCTCTCCCTTCCCACTAATCATACACACACACTTACACACACATGGACAACACAGGGGCTAAACACATAGGTTGGGATTTCCACAGCCTTGCTTTGTAATGAGAGCTAATTGAAAAATGACAGGCTATTGACAGACAATGAGCTCTGAGCATATGCTGTGACCGGCTAATATCCCTGCCAATTTTACACACGAAAATTAATAGATGGTCTTGTAGAAGGGAAACAAATGCTTCAGAATCTCACATTCGGTTTTCTATGAATGGGCTAACTACACCCTAAATCTATCCCAGATTTTTAGATTTTAGTTAAGACATTATATAATATCTTAGCTTATAGCAAATATCTATTCCCTCAATAAAGTACAATTTATAGAACAATAATTTTTGGGACATTTGGTTATTCTTGCATAAAAAAACATATGTACAATATGCTCAAGAAAAAGTTTGCATGCAGTTTCCAGTTCATGTATTCTTAGTGTATCTGTGCAAATACAAATGCTCATGCAAAAGTCTCATTCAGCAGTTTTTAAAATATTTGATAATACTTTCATAACTACATGAATTTTTGAGTCAGTACTCTTAAGAAATTAATATTTTTTTAACTGTCTATTCGTCAAATCATTTTGAGAAAAAAAACTGTTAAAGCTTGCACAAAAATATTAAGCAGAACAACTGTTTTCAACGATGATAATAATAAAAAATGTTTCTTGAGCACTGAAGAATCATATGAGAATGATGTCTGAAGGGTCCAAAGACAAGTAATGGCTGCTGAAAATTTAGCTTTGCATCACAGAAATAAAATACATTTTAGAATAAATTCAAATAGAAAACAGATATTTTAAATTCTAATAATGTATCACAATATTGCTGTATTTATTTATATAGTCAATATTTATTGTACTTTTGATTAAATAAATGCAGCTTTGGTGAGGATAAAAGTCTGACCCCAAACTTTTAAAAAGTAGTGCAAACTCGCATTGCATTTCTTTTTATTTATGTATTTGAAATTTACAAAGGAATCCATTACCTTTCCAATAACATTCACTCCACAGTCAAAACTGTGAATAATCTTTTTTATTATAATCAACAAATCAATTTACTAGCATCACTTAAATGTTGAATGCACAGTTCAACTGCACATAATAAGGAGCTTCGACCAACTTTCCCAAAAAATTAACACAAAATGAAACTGCCTAATATAAAAAGCAATGATGTAACTAATGTAATTACCTGTTTGTTTTTAAAGAATTCAATAATGTAACATTATTTCTAAAAAATTTGACTGTTGATGTGCACAAACCAGACTTCTTATCAGGCTCCACACACACACACACACACACACACACACACACACACACACACACACACAGAGTAAGACAGCAGAAGAGCGATGAGGTGAGTGTGTGCTGCTGTCAGAGAGACAGTTAGAGTGTGGCCGCTGTCACACCTGAGCCGTGGTGACATAATGAAGGGGGAGTGTCTGTCAGAGAGGGTCAACACTGATCACACAGCCCCGGCGCACATAATCAAACCCCCCGCATGACAAATGGCCCTGCTCCCTTGCCTCTGACATCTGACACACAGACACATCTCCAGGCTGGCTCGCCGAACATCACACGGCCAGCCTGCGAGTATGTGTGTAAGAAAACATTTCATTTCTCATTCGCCTCTGCCCTTTGTCTCTGTCCGGGAGATAGAAGGGAACGCTCACACACACTAAAGCCGTGTACACACATCCTCTTCAATCCACGCTTTTATCCATCTCATCTTGGGGAAAGCGCACACACACCCACTCACTCCACAATCAAGGAAGGGGTGTTTTCTCAACAGGGGCATACGATGGGGACTACTTTTCCCAGGGGTCTTTGAGGCAGATCGGTTTGTCTCACAGATATAAATGGAAACTTAATGATGTTTGTGTCCGAATCACCTATCTTGCCTTTGCAGGCCAACACTACTAGTACGACAACTAGAGATTCACCACTTGCAAAGAGCAACACACACAAAAGAAAACACAAATAATCAAAAAAGCCATACTGGCCAAATTTGAGTGATTCTGGTTTATGTAGAACATAGTTTTTTCTGATATATTTGTGTCAAATTAATTCATGCAAACTGTTTCAGCATGTGACATGCATCATTTTATTCTTCGGCTGCATTTTAACTATGAAAATCTAAATCTCCAACTACTTGGCTAACAGGGAAGGTTCTCTGAAAGTTAAAAGATTAGTTCAGTCTAGAATTAAAATTTTGTGATTTACTCATCCCTATGTCATCCAAGATGTTCGTGTCTTTCTTTCTTCAGTCGAAAATAAATGTTTCTTAATGGCGATCCACAGATTAAAGGTCCAAATTGCAAAGGGCTCTACAGGATCCCAGATGAGGAAACAGGGTCTTATCTAGCGAAATGATGTATCATTTTCAAAAAAGAAAAGTCTATATCATTTTTAACTACAAATAATACGCTTCTTGCACTAGCTCGACTTCATGCATTACGTAATCACGTTGGAAAGGCCACGCGTAATGTAGGCGGAAGAACCGACCCAATGTTTACAAATCGAACGTGGAAGAAAATTCAAATGCACTTAACAAAAAAGGTCAAACAATGATGTCGGACAATTTTGAATTTGGAGGAGAAAAATGAGATTGAGTTTTTCGCCCTAACCTACATTTTTAACTGAAGTACACAGACAAAGAAATAACCGCACGTGACCTTTCCAATGTGATTACGTAATACGTGAAGTTGCAGATGCGCGTTACAGAGCTAGTGTAAGGAAGGGCGTTCATACTTGCCAACTTTTTTTTTGACAAGAAAATATTTTAGTAAAATAACAAGATTGCAGTGTTTTGGTTACAAATAGCAGCCGAGGGCATCTTTGTTGCTATAACAACAGTAGCCTAGTGTTGTGTGGTGCAGAAATGTCGAGAAGGAAGATGGCTCTTGTGTTGGCTTTTGAAGTTAACAGGGAGGAGAATGTCAGTTCACAATGATGTTTGTGGGTGCACGACATTATATGGGGAAGGAAAGAGTATGGTACTTACAATAATTTAGTCCAGGAGCTCTGGTTGGATGTTACACGGTTTGCAGCATATTTTAGACTAGATAAGAGTTTTGTGCTCATATCATACAACTCCTTGTGCTCCAGAACTAGTACGATCCATCTACCGGCACCTTCTCCATTTTTTCTTGTTGTTATGGAAAAGAAAGGTCTCGCTATTTGCTTGTCATTGGTCAGCTATCAAAAAGGCACTTGATTTAGGGCAGGTTTTTTTTTCAGAAAAGTTGAAAGTTGAAAGAGGTTCTGAGCTGCTGAAAAAAAAAAACACTGGCGGTGGCATTTAAAAAATGCTCAGGACTTTTTTTTTTAAACACGGTTTATACCATAGGATTATAATGTAAAACACCAGCAGCTTCAAAAACAATGCCAAGTGTGAACATAGCCCAAGACAAGCATTTGTGATAAAAGAATGATATAAATTATTATTATAATTTTTTTTAAATGACCGATCTTTTCACTAGATAAGATTCTTTCTCCTCGACTGGGATCGTGTAGAGCCCTTTGAAGCAGCATTGAAACTGCAATTTGGTCCTTCAACCCGTTGGCTCCCATTTAAGTCCACTATATGGAGAAAAATCCTGGAATGTTTTTCTCAAATTTTTAATTTTTGACTGAAGAAAAAAAGACATGAACCTCTTGGACAACCCTGCAAAAAAAAACAATAGAAGCCCAATAGAAACCATCACAGAAATTCTAATGGTTTCCATTAAAATACCATTATAAACCATTAGCTTTTTCCAGTAAAACCATTACAAAATTCCTTTTGAAGTGTGTTTTGGGCATTTGTCCAATAGGATTTAACATCCCACCAATAGAACCCATCACACACCAGTAGACACCATTATAGTTTCCATTAAAACCAACACGATTCCCATTAAAACCATTAAATCCATCACATTGTCCACTGTGTTTTGGGGCAGGGTTCTATTGTTTTTTTCAGCAGGGATAGGGTTGAGAACATTTCAGGACATTTTAGTTCAGGAATGAACTAATCCTTTAAACATCCTTGAAGAAATGTTAAGAGATAAATCAATCTAAATCTAAAAATCTTTCTTGCTAGTAGAATTAGTACATTGTATATGTTGAAGTTCTACATTGTTTCTACTGGTACATTTGTGTCAAATAAATTCATGCAAAATTAAGTGGTTAAGGCTGTTTTAACATGTGACCTGCATTGTTTGACCAGAGTCTAATGCTACTAAGAAAGTCTGCATTTCCAAGGTTCTAAGGTTTTTGCAGTGTAAATACATTTTATCTACCAGCTTTGAGAAAAGTGGCATCAAAACTTTCATTTCACCTAGATGGGGATTCATGACTTAAATAAACTTGACAGCACCCAGCGAGATTAGCACAGTTAATGCCAAGCGTGCTTAAGCAAACAAAATAAATTGATTGCAACCATTTACCTTAAAAAAAATTGAGTAAATGCAACGAATCATTTTTTTTTTCAGTGTATAAGTCATCATCCGAGTATCTTTTCTGGGAGTTATTTTTACGCTATTTTAGCAGCACTGCACTGGCTTTATCAAGCTAGCTTGTTTGCTTTGTAATGTTAGCTAAAAACGGACACGTACGATTAGCCTACTATCACAAGACGCTTTCTGTATACCTGTGTTTTCATAGCAACAGCAGACAGTTGCTATCACTGGCCTGGTTTTTCCATATGTCCATTATCCAGCACTGGATAAAGAACGCCTGATTTCAGAGCGACTCAAAGCAGCCGAGCTACACTTCGGTACAGTCTGGATCTACTCAAATATAACAGTCAAAAAATTAAACCAGGGTAGAACGAATCAAAATAAACAATGTTTTGTGAGTTCGACATTATTGTAAAACTTTTACCATCCTAAATTCATTAAAATCCGGTTAAGACCAAATACTTGGGCTAATCACACAACGCTAATGTGTTTATATTAAAGCGCTTTGGAAATATAAGCCGACTTGTTCGACCTCAGCAGTTCAAGTTATAGCTTTATAGCGTTTGTCGGCTGTCAGAAATTTCATGAAGGATGTCAGGACTAACAATACCTTCATTACTAACAGTGGCAGTTTCCTTCTTTTTCTTCTGTGTGTGTGTGTGTGTGTGTGTGTCTACAGAGGCAAATGGGAAAGCCAGAGGGCAGAAAGCTTCATTTAATTAACACTTTAATTAGTGCCTTTTCTCCCTCATTCACTACTTTTCTTTTTGTTTTTTCCTCAGTGTTCCTGCTCTTCCAGCCTCTCGAGAGCAGCTGCTTGGGGTTTTGTCTACTCCGCCGGACTCATATACAGAAAGGTCAAAGGTTATCAAAACTAGCATTGTTTACATCTCACAATGGGGCAAAAGCAGTAGGATCTGACTGACTTTTTGTAATTATGTATACTGTGCAAAGTAGATGAAATTTCTATAATGTGTAGAATATAATAATGAACTTAATTTACATTTATGCATTTAGTAGATGTTTTTATATAAAAGAGCATAGTATATAAAAAGCAAAATAGCACTAAAAAGGACTTCAATCAAGGACTTCATTCTTCATCAAGATATTTTTACACATAAATTGGATTAAAAATACAAAATTGGAATTATAAAATTGACATTTATTTAATATTAATGTTTAATCATTTAAAGTAAATTATTTGTATTTTATTTGATAAGATGTTAACTAGATGTCACTCACTAAATTACACATGCAATGTGATGAGGCCATGTGACAAATATACTAAGGTCATGTGACAATGTAGAATCCATGTACTACTGTTGAAAACATTTCTAGTATAAAATGCCTGCAATGTACTGCATACCATAATCAGTAAGCTGTTTCCATTACACACAGACAATGTGTTTTTCTCTCAATCTTCTCGTCTTATTGTCGCACACGTACACACACACATCCTGAGCTCTCGTGTCTTGCTTTTTAAAGGTTTTATGATATTCCTTGTGAGTCGTGTGCAGTTCCAGATGACTGCGGGCGCCCATGTTAGTGAGCTCTTTCTCTTTCTCTCTTTCTGTGGGTCCAACTCCCTATAAACTCTCATTAAAAGTCCATTCCCATTGCTTTCCAAACACCCCTTATTCATTCCTTTAGAGGCCCTCATGTAGCTCCCAACCTCCAAGCACACACACACACACTTACACACTCTCAATAAACTCCATATAGGATGGTGGAAGTTCTTGGTGGAGATTAATGAATTCAGAAAGTGTTTCCATCATAACACAGCAGACCAAAATCAGCCCGAGTTTGGACTCAACGTGTCTCGCTGTCATACTTGGACTGTATTTCAGTGCAATGAAACACAAATGCGGAACTGATGCCTCAATGCTAAACTCTGCCAGTCAGTCATGTAACACTGACACCATGTTTGAGGAAAATGAATGAGTAAGAAAGATCCACTCGGTTTGTACGGTCATTTAAATCACAAAAACATTCAATTAAACGTCTTGAACTTATGGGGAAATGTGCACATTTGTAAAAATGCATTTATGAACCACTTAACCACAAATCCATGGCATCTCCAAAAGAAGGTGGATGGATGTGTAAATCAATAACCAAATTATATACAATTTGTGTGCTATATTATAAGTCTTCAGAAACTATATGATAGCATTGTGTGAGGAACAAAGCATGCGCCTTTTAAAGCTTAAAAGTCAAATTAATCAAACCAAACTTTACCAAAATACAAAGAGAGTAATGCCCTTTCACGATGATAACAGTAAACTTTTAATAATCTCTCTAGAGTGAAGTCACAACTATAACGAATATGACAAAAACTTTACCAGCCAATCAGAATCCACATGACTTGCACGAGTGAGCATTTATTAACTGTGGATGCTTATTTCTACCGCAGGATAAAAAAAAGAATAAAAAGGCCAATTGCGACTTTTTATTTAACAGTCTAGACCTTTTTTTTGCTATTCTATTAAAAAAAGATAAAAACTCAGAATTGCAAGAAGATTCTGAGAAAACAGTCAGAATTGTCATGTTATCTGAAGAAGTCATAATAGTGAGATGAAAAGTCACAATTATTGTGAGAGACACTCAGAATTCATAAAAAAAGTCAATATCGCAAGATAGAAAATAAACATTGAGATTTGTTGTTTTCTATATATATATATATTTTATAGTTATTTTTCTTGATGTGAACAAGCCTTTAGATCTGCACCAAAAGGTGTAAAAGTGCATAAATGTGATTGCTTTTATTTCATATAATTAAAAAAACTAATATTTGGATGATGCTTCAGATCACACTTAAAATAAATAATCAATAAACTGCACTGAAACACACTTGAAATATCCTTTCAATCTCTGACAGCATCCTCGGATGGATGAATGAAGATGTCTTGTGACTCATAGGAAGAGTAACGGAAAGATTGATGGGTAAATTCAGAGAGACTTTGAGTGAATGACAAGAACACGACAAGTACAGAAGCCTCCATTAATCCGCCACAGAAACACGACACGACCTCACGGACTGACGTCCCACATGCCAAACGTCCCTAATGCATTCTTCATGAGAAGTGACCACATGCACAAACACACAATCAATCTCTTTCTTTCTATCTCTGTCTCTCTCTCTCTCTCTCACACACAGGGCTTCCAGTTTCTTTCCATGTTGAGTGTTTGGCCCTTGTCCCTGCCTCAGTCTCTCTCGTCAGTTTCTAATTGGAGAGAACAGGCTCCCTAAGCAAAGCCACATGCCCGATTGTAACGAGTGACATTCTGTTTTAAACCCAGCCATAATGGCCAACACACACACACCGGCACAGAAATGTAATGCGCTTTAGCACATACACACACACACACACACACATCCAGGAAGCTGTTTATTTCTCTATGTAACGCTGGATTGAATGTCTAAGTCCTGCATGAGGTCTGACTGCCGACTGCATTGGTCCGGTTTCATTCTGCTTTTATTCTGTTTGAAAAGGTGGATTTGTGATTAGGAACAGAGACGTTTTTAAACCCAGACTGCCTTCGGATCAAATCTAGCGAGCTGTAATTCGTGCAATGCTTCTAGTGATGTTACCAAAACGGCATATTACCGCATTCCAATAAAACTTTATTTTAGCATTATTTTTTGCTGCTGTCTCTAATAATTATCCTCAAATTAAGAATTTGAAATCATACATGCAACACCACACTGTTTCCATCGCATGACTTTATGTGCACTAATCAGTGTTGATATGAAACCCGGTCCGTCTCCATCAGAGCCGTCACGTTATGGCTCTCTTACGTCCCGTCGGACTCCTGGTGCCACGAGGCTGGGCTCTGTCAGACACACCTGCTGAAAACAGCCTGCGTTCATAACTCACTCCTAATGAAGCTCACGGGTGAACAGAGATTTCCTTAAAGCCGCTCGCAGGTGCTCGTTTATACCTGTCACATCATATATGCAGGGCTTGTTTAGAGACCAAAAACAGTGTTTTATACAGTGAGACAGAGAGAGGTTTTGTGGTTTTTAAAAGACTTTTCAGATAGCAAATACACCTTATGATGGTCAAAGATTTAAAAACCTTTCATTAAAAATAATATAGAAATAAATATTTCCCCACAAATTGCATTAATTTATTAAATTTAAATTAAAATGTTATATTTGAAATAACAGCATTCTAAAAGCATTAACACATATTAAATAAAAAGTCTAACTAATTAATTAAGTTCAGATATTGGCCAAAAATTGATTTTTATCTTTTAATCCTACCTTAATTAGGTATCCTGGTATGTCAGATAAACAGATGGAAAAAGTTTGAAGAAGGGATTCTAGAAGAAGAGATTTTGGAATGATACCAAAGACTTTTTCTCAGTTTTTTTCCCATTAAATTTTCTTTCCTTAATCTAGCCTAAGAATTTCAAAAGCATTTTTTTAATATATTTTGACACAAAAAAAAGATAAAAAAGTAGAAAAAGCTAAGTCTAAATGTCAGAAGAAAAATAACGGTATAAATAAATGAAGAAAAATATTTTTGGAATGATACCAAATTACTATATTTCTCTTTTTTTTTAATCAAGAGCATAAAAACACAGACTTCTTTCTATTTAAATCATCCAAAAATCTAAGTATTTCTGAAACATTTTGTTATAGAAGCCACATTTCTTTGTAAACCACAACAAGACAAAAAAAAATGAAGATCCATTAAAATCTAGTTTCTAAATAGCCAGGAAATAGATCAAGTCCCACTGTTTTCTGTTCTTCAGCTGATATTTGTACAGAAGAAAACGAGGCCAATTGTTCTCACACTGATGGAATGCGGATAAAGCAAACGAAACAAACAAACAGCAACTCGCAAGTGGTGTTCAGAGATGGAAATCAATACTAATTAAAGCCATACAAGTGTTGTGCTTGATGCGGTGAAAGAGCAGGCTTCTCATTAAATATTTTCATCGCTGATTAGACGAAGGTTTTTAAATGAATTCTACGCCTGTCGCCTCCCTTTGGGACAGCACTCCGCATAGCATGACACTCTCGCTGCTCACGAGCGGATGTGAATTTCAAACCCTGCGAGCCTGCAATTAAAACAACAACAAAGAATAGACGATACAAAATTAAGCATCAAATGGTTTAATGTTATGTGTCACTCTCCAAAACGCTGTGTATTAGAGGCACTTAATTAAACTTTCAAATTCAAATGGACTAATCAGTTTGAGGCAGAGTGGCTGATTGTTTTTCCGTACATTAAACACTTCCTTCAGCTCCTGCCCGCTTGTTAACATGAAGGTGCGATTTGCATATCCTGATAGACTATTACAGTTTTAATGTCCTTTTTTCTCCGGTGGTACATCAATCATGCGCACAGGGCCACCACAGGCCACAATTAACCCACCGAATCTGCCACAAAACAAATATTACAAGGGTTCACTAATTTAGAGATCAAAAAGCCACTTGTCCGCTTCACGAGTGAAACAGAGGCGGCGCCGGTGCACTTCAGAGACTCCGCGTAATTACCAGCTGTTAATTGCGCACTTGCGCTGTCTTAGTTTTAATTAAAAAGAGCGGCTCGTCGCCGGCCGATAAGCGACGGTGGAGCGCGGCCGGTTTTAATCAACAAAGCGAGAAGAATTCGTTTCTGCGCCGGCCAGCCACGGTAGGAGGAAATCTTCAAATATCCGAAGGAGAAAGAGAGATTAAACCCTGTCCATTAGGAGCGACGCAGAGGGAGGGGAGGGGAGCAGTCAGGTTTTATTTGGGCCGAGCGAGCGGGGCCGTATTTGAAGTTAGTCCCGCTCGCGGTGATCCTGCCGACAAACTGGCGGGGGGCGAGAGTCTAATCAGACCTACTGCATGAGAGGAGCACTTGAGTGGAGGAATTGGACCCTGCTGTTACTCCCTCGCTCTCCCTCTCTCTCTGTTGCCCTCCCTATCTTTCTTTAGCAGCCCACAAACACGCTCGTTTGTTTGCCTTGAAGGATTATGGGAAAAGTTGTTGAACCGACGGCCCGACAAGTAAGTTGTTGCAGGGAGTAATACCTATTCATCCAGTCATCCATCCATCTCTCTTTCTGCTTGCTCTCTCGTAAACGCTCTTAAAAATGAAGGTTCCGAAATGCTTTTCAAAGTGATGCCATAGAAGAACCATATTGGTTTCTGCCTTTCAGAGAACAGTTCTTAAAAGGATATTTTTTCACCACTTTTTTGGAATAGAAAGGTTCCATGTTAAATGTTCTTCATGGAACCATGGATGCCACTAAAGAACTTTTATGCAAGAAAAACAAGTCCGATCTCCTTCATGTCTCAACAGTGTCTCACAGATTAAAGAGATCTTTGTGCAAGTCTCCGGTTCCTCATACTTTTCTCCTGAGAAATACATCTCGGTGTCTCCTCGAGAGCTTCAGAAGGATTGTCTTTTTTAAAGGGCCTTTTCCCCCGCAGTGATTCCACAGCAGAACCTTTTTTTGGGTTCTCCAAATAACCTATCAGTGAACAGTTCTTAGAATTATAAAGGAACTGAGGATTGTTAAAGTTCCTTTATGGAACCATATATACCAGTGCAGAACCAACATTCAGTTACATTTAAAACAATCACAGTTGTTTCTCTTTATTTTCTCCTAATGAAGTGAACATCGGAGTTTCATGAACAGGCCAAGATGCAAAGTACAGCTTTTTCCAACATTTTCTGTGCTGATTTTAAAGGAAAAATCGACCAAATTCTAAAACAAATTCCACATTTATTTAGTAACATGGTAAGATATGAACCCTTTATTCATATTTGTAGATAGAATCTTAGTAAAATTAGCCAAAACATAATAAATTAAACTTTAGAATGTTACAAAAGTTTCTGTTTTACAAAAATGTTCTTTTAAAACTTCTATTCATCAAAGAATGCAGAAGAAAAGCATCCCGGTTTCAACATTGTTTCTTAAGCAGCAAATCAGAATGATTTCTGAAGGATCGTGTGACACTTAAGACTGGAGTAATGATCCTAAAAACAAATTGCTTTGCACCACAGGCATGAATTACATTTTAAAATATGTCTACATAGAAAACAGTTATTTAAAAGTGTAATAATATTTCATAATATTAATATTCTTACTGTACTTTATAAATGCAGCCTTGGTGAGCATAAGAAACATTTTAAAAATATCATATTGACTCCATAATATTTGAACAGTAGTATGCAAGTTAAAGAAAACGGTCTTTCTGAACTGTACAGGGCACAACACACACTTCAGTGCCTACAAGATCATTCATCAGAGGATGAGATGTCTCAAACAGCCTCAAAACTCTCCTGACCTCTGCTCCTTTCCTGACAGAACTGTCCGCTCTTCCTGTCTGAGGGGCTTCCTCCCACTCATGGCCAATCAGCACCTGTCAGCACGGTGATCGCCGCCGCGATTCTGGGCTTATCTAAGGAAACAGTTCCCGTGGCAAGGATGGTCTGGCCAAAGTGACAGATTAATGCCGACTTAAACTCACTTCCTGATCACACAGAGAGGACTCTAATGAGGAGGAGGAGTCTCACTGTCTGTCTGTCTCTATTTCTCACACACACACATACACACACACACACACACATACACACACTCAAAGGCGCCGCAATGTAGACAGGCCAAAGTCAAGCAAGCTGCTAGAGTTAGCCGATATCATCTTATTGTTCACTGCATTAATTATTTCCTGTTTACTAATAGACCAGAAGACAGTCTGGAGAGGTCAGAAAGCCAGAGACATTCTCTCACACACTACTCCATCAGAGTGTGTGATATGTCTGGAGGTGATATCCTCTGAATGCAGATGACCTTTGACCTATTAGCCAAAATCACTTCCACATGAACTGCTAAGTGTGTGTGTGCGTGCGTGCGTGTGTGTGCACATGTTGATCTTTTCTAAAATTGTAGTTAACATTATGAAAAAAATAAAAACTGGAAAAACAGCATGTTACATAAGAAACTCTTCACATATTAGAGGGATGTTCTGGAATCAATACAATTAAACCATAAAATGTCTAAAATGCCTGATAAGCAGATGGAAAAACTTTCTTTTTTTTTTTTGTCCAACGATGTATTTTTGTATTTAATTTAATTTTACAAATATTCAGGACCAAAAATACAGCCTTATTTCTCTTTAAAAATAAAACAGAAATTATTTTGATAGTCAACTGTAATATTTAACTGAAGATTTCGAATGAGTTTTTAAACCAAAATAGGGTTTTAAAAAATATGTATTAAAATATTACATTTATAAGCTAAAATGTAAGTTCTAAATAGCTTAGAAATATCTATGATTGTTATATATTATCTTATCCAGAAGTGTCTTCAAATATTTGTGCAAATATACATCCAATGCAGCTTGATGATGAAATGCATATTTTATGGATTTATGACCAAATTAAGCTAGTAAACCCATTTCATGATACACAAAATATACCAGGAAAGCACATGCAGAAAAATAAGAATTTCCCGATAAGACTTTTGTTTGATAACTCTTATTCAGATCTACCTAAAACAGTAGTCACACAGCTAAAAAGACAGGTGAGACCGGTTTTAGCTCAAATAACAGACATCTTTGTATATGGATTAAGTAAAATAAGTAGCTTTAAACCTTCTGGAATGTCTTTTCTCATTAACTTTCATTCAAGGGTTGAGTCAAAATTACTCCCAGCATGCCAAATATGCTGTCAATGAGCTTACTGAGCCTAGGACATTCATTAAATAAACCAAATTCTGACTTGCACATGTGTGTATTAAACCCCTAAATCATCTACAAACTCTTGAAATGTGCCACGGATCAATATGTTCATGTTAGCAATAGCATTGCATATTTAAGTGAAGAGCTCATCTGTACGTCACATCTGAGTCTCTGATGGAAGTTTTGATGCTCCAGCCAATAATAAACACAAGCGTACACACTTCAGCGTGTGTGTGACGGAGGCCAGTGTGAACATGTGCAGCTGGCATGGACTGCTCTGGTCTGGCATGCGAGTGTGTGAGTGTGTATTGCTGCCTGCTGGCCGATGGCGTTCCCAGGCCTGCATTGCTCTCAGACCATGTCAATTTGATGGATGGTTTGGGTAAGACGGGGGTAGAACTCACACCTCTCTCGCTCCTCTCCTCTGGGACGTCCTGAAGACTGCGAGAGTGTGTGTGTGAGAGAGAGTTTATGTGTGTGATGTCCCGCAGACTGACAGACACATTGTGGCACCCCAAACAGCCTGACTCCGCCCGCTGGCATCACCACTGAGGGTCTGTTCAACCACCTCCATCTCTCTCTCACGCTCACACTCACACACACACACAAACACACACTCTTATATTCTATTCGTGTCTTTAAAAAAAAAAAACACTTTCAGATTTTCTTCACATTTTTTAATTCAAATGAACTTGCAGCATCACTAAACCAGCATGTGGTACTTGTCGTGCTCTATCATGGAGGAACATGGCCTGGTTTCTAACTTCCAAGCCTGGCAAAAGCAGCGACCACTGGCCTGTCTGGGATAGATATGGAGTGTAGGGTACGTCCCTCCCTGTCCGGTGGGTCTGGGTGTAGCTCACTAGATGTGCTAACACATTAGCACTCTCACACTACCAAAGCTTCAAGATGCTAATCAACAGGGTGTGAAGATCTGTCAACAAATACAGGATAACACACACTCTTATTACATATCGCTCCCATCTCTGCCGTTCCCGACGGGCTGACAGGTTAATTTCGGTTTCGTCATGCCAGCTGATGTTGCTGCACCCCAAACAGTTACTGCTCCTTTTTTTCGTTGGCTACTAACGACGGACTGTTATCGCAAGGAAAGAGGCCTGTGGCCAACTCAAACACATTTAACGCACGGTCCACAGAGTGTTTGGAGAGATAATATACATTCAGAATACACACACGCACACTCGTTTGCCATGGCATGGCCGCATCATTGTCTGAGAGAGGTGGTGCTGAGCGCTAGATGATTATCTGTGCGCTAACGAAGAAAAATAGCTAAGAAAAACAAGCTGGAGGAATTCCACGCCACACAACACTGACCGCCTCATTACGGCCAATCACATCATACATCTATAAATAACTCACGACCTGTCAAAGCCACAGTTTTCTTTACACAAAAATTTGTTTATGAATTGTTTAATATATAAAAAAAAGAGTTTGATAAAGTTGTGGTTTTCCCCCAAGGGTCCATGGAAAATTTGAGAGAATTATTTATTTTATTTTTTACACAAAAGGCATTACTTGGATTCATTGACAGTCATTTTAACACAAATTGTATATTACCGTTTCATTCGGCTTTCTTATACCAGTCAGAAATCATGAAATTAATCACTTTTCAATTTATTTACTTTAAGGTTTTAAAGGAGGATATGCTGCTAACTTAAATATAAAATAGTATTTACTAGTTTAAATATTACTTTTGTATTTAAAGTAATACAATTATATTCATACATTTTTTTATTTAAAACAAATGCAAACATTTGAATCGTTTAAACTGAAATCTAAATATAAAAATATAAATAATATTCAAAATATAAATAATTCAAACATCATATTGAAAATATCTATTTATATTGTATTATATAAATATTTCATATTTCATATATAGCAAATAATTCAAATGTATGAAACATCTATTTAGATATTGATTGATTGACATTGAGATGGATTCAGATGGACGGACAGACAGATTATTTTCTTTTGGATAATGACAATATAAAATAATAACAGTCTTTATAATTTTACAGTTATATAAATGAGCCTTTATTCATTTTATGCATATATATATATATATATATATATATATATATATATATATATATTATATATATATATATATATTAAATATGATGATCCTCACTAAAATATTAAGGCAGCTATGTATTATGATATATATATATATATACATACATACACTCTTAAAAATAAAGGTGCTTCACGATGTCATAGCATAACTTTTTTGTCTAAATGGTTCCATAAAGAACCTTTAACATCTGAATAAACTTTCTGTTTCACAAAAGGTTCTTTGTGGTGAAAGAAGGTTCTTCATATTACAAAAAGGCAAGAAAGAGATGATTCTTTAAAGAAACTTTGACTGAATGGTTCTTTGTGGAACCAAAAATGGTTCTTCTATGGCATCGCTTGAAGAACCTTTTGAAGCACCTTTATTTTTAAGAGTGTATATATATATATCATAATACATAGCTGTCTTAATATTTTAGTGAGGGCGGGCCCTCACAAGAGGATCATCATATTTGAAGGTCCCGGGCAGCAAAAAGCATCATATGTTTGTAAGTGTGTTTATCTATGTAAATGTTAGTGGTGGTGTGTATATGTTTGCTTTTACAAATGTTTATCTATCATCCTTAGTAACTATCGAATACAAATGGAACAATTAGACAAGGAACAGATGTCCATTCATTCACACATACACAGAGGTAGCAGACACAACACACACACACACACACACACACCACAGGAAACAGATGTGCATTCTTAAAGTTAAAGACACACATACAGGTAGCAAGAATACACAAAGAGAGAACAGATGTTTTTACATAGACACAAAGGAAACAGGATATTCAGGTAACACACACACACACACACACACACACACACACACACAGAGCTCCTAAGACTGCTCAACACTCACCCCTCACATCAACACCCTCTGTGTGTGTGTGTGTGTGTGTGTGTGTGTGTGTGTGTGTGAGAGAGTGAGTGTGTGCAAGTTATAATGAGTGAAAAGTCTTATAGTTTCCAGATGAATCCAGTTTGATTCACATCATTGTGACAGGCAAGACTTTCATCTGCTGCTGCCCATTACAGATATTACCAGAGACAGAGTCTAATCACACACACACACACACACACACACACACACACACACACACATAAGTGTACTTGCTCAATCACATTAGAGTTTCAAAAGTATTTTGTTATGATCTGTACCTAAAAATGCACATTAGAGATGCTTGCTCTGAAGTTTTAAAACATAGCCATAAAACAATATCAGTATATGTTTGTGCGCATGAGGGAATTCACATCCACAAAAGTGAGCTAAATCGGACAAAATCTGCAATAGGGACATCCGGGAACATCCTCAACATCCTCTACCAAAATAAAAACAGCCGGTGATTCACAGAACTGCACTGTTATAATATGAATAATAAAAAGATCAATTATTCAACTGTCGTAAAGAAAACGATCAAATATTTTTATAAATATGTTTTCATTTATTTAAACAATAAACATTTTATTTAAAACATTAAATAAATAAAATAATCATGCAAAATACATGAATATTTATGGTCAATAATTTCATACCCATTGGCATGTCTCAAAACATTCTTCAAATATATATATATATATACTGTAATACTGTAAATGGTTAAAAATAAATTAATTTAATGGCTTGGCATAAAACAATCAATCAAAAGTTAATAATAAAGTAAAAAGAGGTTCAATTGAACTTTTATTATTTTTAATAAAAACATTATTTCTGGGCATGTCAAAAAACATCCTTTAAATATAACATTTGTAAATTTGATACTTAAGTTAATAAAATGATGCAAATTAACTTCTCATTTTTAATATAAAAACTATTATTTCAATAGTTAATTGGCATGTTACAAAACATCCTTCAAATATAAAAACGTGTTTATTTTAAACTTAAGTAAATAAGTAAAATGATTCAAATTAACTTATCACTTTTTTAATATAAAAAACTAATTATTTATAAATAATTTTTTCCAAATCATGACATCACTAAATGTCCTTAAAATATGATTTGCTAGATTTAGCTCACTTCTGACATCCCCAAACTGCAGCTAAGCACCAAACGTGTGCACACACTGAAGCTTTGATTGCTCTTTGACCCAGAGATTCAGTCTTCCCCCCTCTGCTCTCAGAGTAAGAGGTTCTTCTCTTTATCTCATAAAAATCAAGGGAATGAAGAGGAGCGTCTCTTTCTGAGCTACACACCAAGCGCAGACACACAAACGAGGTGAAATCCAGCGTGCTTGAACCCTTTCAGATTCACATCAGCGTGTGTTTCATCTCACACACACAGATACCCCAGCACACATCTCCTAATAGCTGGGGAATGCTGGGTATATACTCAAAGAATCTGTGGTTTTGTGTGGGCCAGCGGTTGAGCCCACTCTGCCGAGCACGGGGGTCATTGACCACTACACTCAAGGGCCCTCTAGCGCACAATGGTGCGTCCCGGGACAAAGTGAGCACTTGAGGAGAGAGAAAGAGAGATGGAGGAAGAGAAAGGAGAGGGACAGCGAGAGGTGCAGGTGTCTAAAGTGAAGAATTGAAAGGACCAAAGAGCTGAAACTCTCATTATGCGTTTACCAATAAGCCCTCTCTCTCAAAGAGGGGCGACGAGGTGAAAAAAATGCATAATTTGCCACAAGATTTCATTCATTGAATGTTTGAGGGGGTGAAAGGCTTGAAATGAAGAGGAAAATGACTCACCATGAACACACACGTTCACACACACAAGAAAACATGATGCACGCAAGCACTGGCGCTGTCCCCAGAGTGTCCTATCTGGTCCCGTTCCACACATTTATACCCAAAACAGCAGTTTTGGGCCACAATAGTAGGGAGCTAAGATGTGTTCATATTGTATACACCTAAAGCAGAGCACACGGTTAGCATGTTAACTAATGCACTGTTGCTAAAAATATCAAAATAAGAGAAAGGTTCTAAGCACAACAAGTAGACCTTGCGAATCGGCACTCAGGACACACACGCATGCATGTATATTTCTAAGAAAAATATGTTATGTTTGTATATTAAATATACTTATATATATGAATTATACAAATATAAATATATACATGTACGTATTTTCTAAATATATGTGTGTGTGTACTTCTATATACAGAATAAATGTACACAGTACATACACATATATTATGTAAACAAAAAAGTTTATTTTGGATGCGTTTAATCGCGATTAATTTTTTGACAGCACTATAAATAAATAAATACATATAAAATAAATGTATTTATATATCAAATGTATGTATGTATATATGTATGTGTATATATCCTTAAACGTGTGTCTATAAAAAACACACACACACACACACACACACACACACATATATATATATAGAGAGAGAGTAAACAAAAGAAAAATATATAGACATGCATACATTTATATTAAAAAGTTCTACAACTAAAATGTAAAATAAAAAAAATCTATATAATTTGATTATCATTTAAATTAAATACTCTCTCTCCATATATATATATATATCTATATATATATATATATCCTTTAAAAAGTTACAATAATTACATTTAATTCAATTAAAAACATTAAAATTAATTATAATAACATTTAAACATTAAAAAAATAAGCTTGTGCTGGAACCAAGATACTGAATGACTTTAAAGAATGACAGATATTAAAATACGTTCTCAAAACTAGATGTATGACTCATATACAAAGATTGAGATGCACAATGTTTGTTTGTAGGCAAGTTATGTATCAACATAGTCAGTGGCGTCATTGCTGACAAAGACATTTCAAACCAAAACAGCATGTCAGTCAATTGAAATTCATCATGCTCTGAGACATGACATGCACACAGATATTATCACATCCTACGCCTATACACACATGTGCACGCAGATATCATCTTCTAGATTCATCCTCTGCCCAAATACACATGGGGGCCAGGAAATGGCTTTTGCCCCCTGACCCTGTAACCTTAGCTCTGAGGTCAGGCCACATTTGTAGTAATTGCACTCTATCATATTTCGGGCCTGGAAAAAAGCGGCCATGTAAACAAACCTCGGTGGACATGTGTCATCCATCCATCCGCTGGATAAGATCATGGATCCGCAGAAGACAAACACTGGAGGATCGCAAATCAGAGCTCAGGACGCGCACGCAACCGTAAATTTAACCCAGGAGCCCTTTTTAGCCAGCAAGCCTCTCTTTAAAACAGCATCAAAATGTACCAGTGAGAACGTCCTGAAATATGCATTGTACACACACACACATACTGTCTCCTGGAGTAAATGCTTTCCACGGGCCAACAGCATCCTCCACCCACTGAGCACAGACCACTGACAGCAGACTAGAATAGAATTGCTGACAGACATATGCATATACATACTGTAAATACTGTAAATACGGCTTAGTAAAAAGACAGAAAGAGAGAAAGACAAAGTAGAGAGAGGCCATGGCCCTCTACTGGAGCACTTCTGTCCTCACACAGTGTCTTTTAACACTTTTTCAACCATTGCACTATTTGTTTTCAATGCTACTGTTAAAATCACAATGAAATTAATGTATTAATGTGATGAGCACATATAATTTAATCCTTTTTTTGTTGCATTGGTGTTTTTGTGCTTACGTTTTAAGTAGTGTTCTGCGCTGTGAAGTGTGAACACTCCATGTACTAAATTTGAAAGTCAAATATAAATTTAATAATAAAGAAATACTTTTTTAATAAGTTAAATTTTTGTTTATGTATTTGTTACAAGACGGTTTAATCAAACTGCAAAAAAAGTTAGCTTACAAGTGATAAAAAAAGAAAAACATTTAAAATAAACATACAAAATTAATCTGAATGTTAACCTAAAATATTCATTTTGGGGAAAAAGCGTTCAAGGAAACATGCCAACTACTCAAATATGAAATTGCCCAAAGCTCCCATTTTGTGGTGACCAACATCACAATTACAACTTCCTAACTCATAAGCAGGATTTTCCTAGGATGATTTCCAACTGAAATATCTATCTATATATCTTACAGGTGTCTTAGAGATGAAAATATGTCCAAACCAATATCAAATTCTGTCATGCCTAGGGGAAGAAGGGGATAATATTAGTCTCTCTGTAAAGTCAAACTCAGGACTACACTTTAGTCCCAAAGAAACTTTGCAGTTCTTAAAATAACCACTTTTTTTCTTAGTGTAAAGATAATAACATGAAGTACATTTTTTCCACTATAAAGAACCTTTTGTGCAATGGAAAGGTTGCATGGATGTTAAAGGTTCTTCATGGAACCATAGCGGACTATAAAGAACCTTTAGGTTAAAATGTTAAAAAGAGCTGAATGTATTATATTGTTATTGGAAGCTGCAAGTCTTATGTAAGCAAATTATCCAAAGTACTTAATAAAACACACATACACAAGGAGCAACAGATGTGTAAAAATGTGTGAATGACAAGCATCCCAATTCTGTGGAAAACTGTCTGTAGGTGCAGATTCCTGGACAAATTGCATTGTGTCATAATAATTGTGTGTTATCAAATATGTCTGTATCATCCCTCAGACACAGGCCTGAGCTCCAGTCCAACAGAACAAACCACAAACACCACTCTCTGCTTTCCTTCACTGCTAACATTTCAGATCTTCTGTGTCCACTTTTTTCTTGCATCCTTGTCCTTCATTCTTCTTTTAACCTTCTCTTTTTTCCTCTTACTTTCACTTTCCAAATCAGTCTGTGCATTTTACCACCCTTCCTCATTTCTCTCTCTCTCCGTCTCGCTCTGTCCCTTCTGCATTGCTAGATTTGGGTTATTTTCCTTTTGTTTTCATATCTCTCTCCTGCTCTTTGTGAATTAGGCAGTGAATATTGACACAGACGCACGGCGTCTGCTCAGCCAAATCAGTTGGAATTACCACATTAAACCAGGCGAGAGCCCGAGGCAGACGGAGAAAGAAATCACGCTATCCTCCTGGATTTGTCCAAATTCAGCTGATGCAAAACAAGGAATTAATTTGGACTTGGGAGCGACCTAACGTGGGCCTGTCGGGACCGTATCCACATTTGACAAAGATGAATGGCACCATTCCAACTGAATAGTAATTTCACTTTTTGTTTGCGCGTATGTGTGTGTTCCGTGAATACGCGCGGCGCTACGGAGCCGAATCGAACGGGCACAAAAGCAAAGTCAGCCAATCCCACAGAGGCTCCTACCTGTCCATCACACACCCAGACATTGTTTACTAATCATCTGGTCTTGATTGGTTTGAGAGCGGGGCTTGGGGGCGGAGTCAGGACAGAGGGGAAGGTTAAGTCTTAACCTTGAGGAGATTTGCTATCTATTCACAAGCAGGATTCCTCTCCTCTAAAGCAAAAGAGAGATAGGGAGAACGGAGGAAAACTTTTTTTCAATCCGCTCGAGGGGTGTGTGGAGGACACAAAACGTATCACATTCAGAGAGTGAATCCACTGGAAGAAATTCAGACGAACACCCAAAAGCATAATCTTCGGCCCCGGACGATAGAAATGGTAATTTCAGGCGAGGACGGTTTTTTTGAAGGCTGAGCCGTGCGCGGACAGAATGTCCATTTAGAGTAAAAAGACCCAACCAAACAGGCCCTTCTCCACTCCTTTGTTCCCCTCAACAGGCCTTCACATGTTTACGGAAAAAGAACCTTCAAATCCACTCAGCGTCCACAACACAATGTGCCACCTAACCCTGGCTCACGGGTGAGAGGACAGGAGACGAGAAAAGAGAGTGAAGACTGGTGTTTCTGCTGGTTTATCTAAGACCAGTGGTTATTTACACCATAGATTTGACAATGACATTAAAAACTGTTCAAAAAAGTTATTATGAACTGCATATGCTCAGCAATTTGCAAAAATATTAATTCAAACATGACAAAAAATTTGTAAAAGTCTATCTATCTATCTACAAAAAATGAGACACTACATACAATAACAGTACAGATATATGAAATGAATGCAGATGGAAAACTGGTCTTTGAAATTTGATTATACATTTGAGTTCATATTGAAATCTCAGAATTTAGATCACAAACATAGGTTGAGACATTGTTGCGATCACTTCTGTATCTTTAGAAGAAAAACATTAGAAATGTTTTGCAATTTTCTCTATTTGCTGTCAAGGAGAAAAAAATAGGTATTAAGGAGATCTCATTTTTCATTTTTTTTTACTACAGTCTTGTTTTTTTTCCTTACTAAATACTTTTCCTGCCATCCCTTAAGACTCTATATAACACACATGACCTAGTTCAAACACACACACACATATCAATGGACAGTCCAAATGGACCGAAGAGTTCTCCAGCACAGCATGATTACATCACTTAAATTGAATCCCTAACACACACACTTACTCTGAACCACTCGACACTCTGACACGGCCAAAAAGAGCCAGGCCATGTACTGACCCATGGGGGTTAAAGGTTATAGTTGACAGCCACTGAGAAGATGGGCATCTCAATAATAGCTGGTGACTCAAAATATAGCACAAAACAGACAAACGAGTACCGTATGTACAAATGTGCTACATGCAAACACACTTGGATGCCCTGAGCAATGGTAGATGCACACACACACACACACACACACACATTCAGATGGGTCCTGCTGCTTAACCCCGGCGCTCTGTTCGTCAGCTCACTCTGAGAACGTGCAGCACTTAAACTTTCCCCTTTTCAAACAGACCGAGACAAAAAGCGCGAGACACCAGCAGGCAGCCCGGGAGCACACAGACGGCTGAACAGGAACAAGAGGCACATCCACAAAAAAAGAAAAAACACCCCCCACACACACACACACACAAACGCATGTCCATACACAATGTGCCCCCTCTAGTAAAATCTATTCCTGCACCCTGCAGATTGACTGCACACAGATCACTCAGAAAGACCTGATCCATGAGACAGCAATCTGACCATTTAAGAAAACGAGTGAACGAAAGAAAACTTGTAAGATAAAACAAAAAATAGAATGATAGACATTTGGAATGAAACATAGAATGGTGGATAGATAGAATGAAAGATAGATTGACAGCAATAAAGATACAAAGAAAGATAGAATAATGGATAGATGAGAATTAAAGTTTAGAATGAAAAACTGAAGGTTAGAATGATGATAGAGCAAGGGATAGAATGGAAAATAGAATGGTGCGTAGACAACGGAAGATAGAATGATGATAGAGCGTTAGAACAATGGATAGATTGAAAGATAGAATGATGGATAGACAGAACAGAAGTCTGAATAATGATAGCTAAAATTATAGATCATAAGAACAATTAAAGAACAAAATAGGGAATAATAGGTAAACTGAAATATACAAGATAGAATGGAAGTTAGAATGATGGTGAGATAGAATGAAAGATCGAATGATAGATGAATAGAACAAAGACAGAACAATAGATAGATAAAATGATGGATGATAGAACTGAACAATGAATAGACAGATGGATAGATAAAATGCAAGAGCATTTGATAAATAGAATGGCGAACAGATAGAACGCAAGATAGAATTATTGATAGAATGATGGATACATTAAACGCAAGATAGAGAAACTGATAGAATTATAGATATAACGCAAAATAGAAGGACTGAGAACGATGGACTGAACCAAAGATGGAACGATGGATAGATAGAAAGCAAGATAGAATGCTGGACAGACAGGATGAAAGACAGAATAAAAGACAGACAGACAGATTGAAACTTTGTCCAGAACTTTGACAGAGGGGGCAAATGAAGGATTGACAGTGGGAGATTAAGAGGAAGTAAAGAATGAGTGAAAGAAAGACAGATAGACGGACAGAGAGAAAAGCAAGGGGTGTGGGAGGGTGTGCTGCAGCTGTCCTCTGTCCTCCCAGCCCCAGGTTTCTGTCGTTTGCTGAAAAACATGGTTCATTACATTCCCTCTCTCCATTCCCTCTTTCCTTTCAGTGGAGATAAGCTTCTTAGAGAAGAGGCAGCGGGCGGAGCCGGCCTTTGAGTGACAGCAGGAAGAGACCGGCATTCAGTGCACAATAGTGCTTTAGCAGGGGCTAATCTAAGAGGCGTAGAATGACCTCCACTCACTCTCTCATCTACTAGCCTTTCCCACAGAGAGAGCGAGAAAGAGAGAGAGAGAGAGAGAGATGGCAGGACAGTGAGGGGCCCTGATGAGTGCAAAGATTGAGAGAGTGACAAAAAGTGTAAAAAGCATGAGTGTTGGAAAAAGAGGATTATCAGACAGTGATGAATGGATGGATGGATGGATGGAGAGATGGTGCGGCCAAAGTGAGAGAAAATGGCTAGAAGGGAGAAGACAAAGGTAATACAATTATAGATTAAAGATATCAGAAAATGTATATATATATATATATATATATATATATATATATATATACACATACACACATATAGTATATTATAATTATATAGATTATTTGAATTTAACTTGTATTTAATTTAAAATGCATTTATATTTTATTGACCACATTTACATACACACACACACACACACACACACACACACACACACGCACGCACACATAAACACGAGTATTCCACTTTAATCTCTCTCTCTCTGTTTTCATACAATTTTGTGTGATGGCTGAGTGGTTCTGGGTTGATGGAGGAGCAGGTGGATGTTCTGTTTACATGCCCTTCATCACTCTGCATCACTTCACTGCCACAGCCAATCACATCACCCATAAAACAGACAATCAGGCAATCAGCATGTATCAAGCCTATTTATAAGTCACTTTAATCACAGATCATAATCTCCTCTTCAGAGTTCAAACCTGAAGAAAAGAGACACCTTTTTACTGTCATTTACCCATGACGAGAGAGATAAAGGAGTGTCATGTTTTCTCTGAATTATTCTGGGTTTCAAACACAAACAAGGCAAGGCTTTTCCTTATGGTTAAACAAAGCCAGAAACATATTTAAGTACGCAAGTATGCAAATCCACTTCTTTTTTAATTTCATCTCCATTTCAGAATATAATTGACTCATTCATTATTAACACAAACAATGGTAACTCTATCGCCCTCTTGAGTTCTGAAGTTTATTACTGCCACATAACTCAAGACCGCACGTTTGGGGCCGTGCACTTGAAATATGCTGGCCAAAGTCTATCCATATCATTTGATTATTATTTTCAATAATAATCAGCAAAAAGAGACGTTTGCCAGTAGCTTGAGGTGTTAGATTATTTGAGAAATGGTTCACACTCCTGTTAAGTTTGTTTAATTTGGTTGGAGTGTGTTAAATACACATACACTACACACATATACACAAATGAGCACACACACATTCACACCTGCTTGTGTAATTTAAGTGGATGCAGTGTGTTGTAGTTTTAACAGAGTGGTGAAGTAGTTAGTTGTCTTTGACTTTCACTAGCTGACAGACAGAAAGAGGGAAAGTTGGATGAAAACTGAAATCTGAAACTGAGGATGTGGTTCATCTATCTTTCTTTCTTCTGCAGAACACAAAAGAAAATACAGTATTTTAATAAATATTGGAGTCCAACAACAATTGCCTGTAATTTTATAGGCGCAAAAACACAAGACATATTTTAAAATAATTATCTTATTTTGTATTATATGCAGGAGTAAACATTTCAGGTTTGGAATGGCATGAGGGTCAGTAAATGATTACAAAAAATTATCACAAACAGTAGATTTAAAGCAAATTCAATGACATGTCCAATTTGAACTACATTTCCCATCTGCACATGCTTCTACACTGCTACATTAATTGAGGTGGATTTTAAAATGAAATACTAGTTTAGTGCCTACTGCACAGTACACAGTATATTACAGCATATATGGTATGCCGCATAGATTTTTAAATATATATATAAAACATTGTTATAATATAATAAATACATAAGCTATTGTTATAATATACTTTTCAAATGTTACATGATCATACTACATTGTATGTTTAATTTAGCAAGTGACATCCAGTTACCATCTTTTTTCAAAATAGCTTTTGTTCAATAAGGAGTTCTTAAAATAAATAGATCACAAAAATCTAAAATATGTATATATATATATATATATATATATATATATATATATATATATAAACAATGATAATATTAATAAGTAATCAAATAAATAAAAATAAATAAAATAAAGAGATGTTAAATATCAAATATATATTCAAATACATTTTAATAAGTAATCCAATAAATAATAATAGAGCAGTTAAAAAAATCTAATTATTATTATTATTATTCAAGTAAATTAAATACAAAGATGTTGAAAATAAAGAGATCCCACAAGTCTAAAAATTCATATAATAAATCCAATACATACAAAATACTAAATTAATAACTAATTTAAAAAATCTAATACATTTGAAATAATCCAATAAAAAAATAAAATAAAGAACTGCTGAAAGAAAATTGATATTATTATTATTATTATTATAAATCAAGTTAATAAATCAAGTTCCCTATCTGTCGGTCACTACGAGTTATGTCGTGACGACATAGGGGATTTACCTGGAAGCCCCGAACATCTCTGACTAAGCGAAAACGCCAATGAATTGGCTAGTGGATTTTGCATACCTGAGCCACTCCCCGTGCATACGGGTATAAAAGGGCGACAGGTGCATCCACTCATTAGATTTTTGCTTCGGAGCTAAGTGGATGAGAAGAGTGCTGATCTCCACAAAGCCGTTCATCTTTGTTTTGTTCCCGGTTGGCGTAACGGTGCGATCAGCGGAGTCCCTCTCATCAGCGATTCCCCTGGGCACTTCAACCGAGAGAGCAAATTCTAAAAGAGCAAATCACGGACAATCGCGTCTTTTTCAAGATGCCGTTTCGTCCGTGTCCTTCTGGTTGTGGTCGTTTTCTGTCTGCGGATGACGGACACGATCGTTGTCTTCAGTATCTGGGCCCTCAACATGCTGAAGCTGCGTTCGTGGATGACTCATGCGTCTGTTGTGGGCGTATGAGCATGATTTCGCTGCGATCTCGCCTTTCCTTTATGAAAGGATTGGCACCCTCTGCCGCCACCCGTGCTGATCTCTCTGGCTCGAGCAGAGGATCGCCGGCTGACGCTCTGGGAGATCTGAGGGTTACTGTAAGAGCCTCCGCCGGGCACGCCCCCACGGACCTCATACTCCTCACGCAGCGAACATCCCGTCCGGTTCCCGGGTGATTTCGCTGGTCTGTCCCACAGGGCGCCCAGCATTTCATTCGGTGCGCCATCTGTAGATAGGATGTCAATCGACAAGGCACGCTTTCTCGACGCCCCCATCTCCCAGGGAGGGCTGTGGGCGACACCGTCGAGGGCTTCGCCCAGCAGTTCTCGGCAGTACAGCAGCAGACCGAGGCGATCCAGCACATCCTGCCCCGGCGTGATACACCATCCACCGCTGCCCCCGGGGCCAGGCCTCAGTCCCCGTCGCCGTGGGCACCCTCCAGAGCTGCTCCGCCCCAGGCCGAATCGACACATAGGCCGGTGCGTCGAGCCTCTTGCAGGAGAGCAGCGCCCCCCTGCGTCCCAGCCAGGCCCCAAGTCGTCCAGGAAGTTGACGAAGCGGCCCTGACGCGGGCAACCCGGAGATGTTGGAGTTTGCTCTTTCTCAGGAGACGGCGAGATAGCGCGGCCCTTCCCGGTGGAGGGCCAGGAGGGGAATCTTCTGTTTCGTTTTGTTTCTGTTCCGCTGGTCCAAGGGCCAGCGGTACCCACCTTCTCAAAGAAAGAGCAATTTCCTTTTCCTCCGGGTTCTCAGGTCCATGGGACGACAGTGTGCGACGCCCTGCCTCCTCACTCTCGCCCACAACCCATTTTGCCAGTAGCCAAGAGAGTACGGTTCGGGGACGACATTCCTCGCCACGCACCTCTGGCCAGTCCCGTTCGGGACCCAGGGAGTTCGGTGAGGATGCCTCAGAACGCACCGCCTTCTGTGCCATCCACCCCTACTCCCTTTCGCTGCACCACCACATGTACGTCGATTGTGCCGTTGGAGCCGCTTGCACAGTGTCTGGAGGCGTGGCTCACGCTGCCCAGCCTGTCTCGCTGGCTCACGCGCACAATTCGACTCGGCTACGTGATCCAGTTCGCCAGGCAACCTCCCAAGTTCAACGGTGTTCTCGGGACGTCGGTGGCAGTCCGGAACGCCCCTGTCTTGCGCGAGGAGATTGCTGTCCTCCTGGCAAAGGATGCAATCGAGCCGGTCCCTCCAACCGAGATGAGGCAGGGGTTTTACAGCCCTTACTTCATCATACCCAAGAAAGGTGGTGGCCTTCGGCCAATCCTGGATCTGCGAGTCTTGAACCGGGCTTTGCACAAGCTCCCGTTCAAGATGCTGATGCACAGGCGCATGATCAAATGCATTCAGCCCCAGGATTGGTTTGCAGCAATCGACCTGAAGGATGCTTACTTTCACGTTTCGATCCTTCCGCGACACAGACCGTTTCTACGGTTTGCGTCCGAAGGTCGGGCATGGCAGTACAGGGTCCTCCCCTTCGGGCTCTCCCTGTCTCCCCGTGTGTTCACGAAGGTTGTAGAGGACGCCTTTACCCCGTTACGGGAAGTGGGCGTCAGGATCCTCAACTACCTCGACGATTGGCTTATCCTAGCCCAATCCTGAGAGCAGTTGGGCAATCACAGGGACTTGGTGCTCCGGCACCTCAGCCAGTTGGGGCTTCGGGTCAACTGGGAAAAGAGCAAGCTCTCCCCTGTGCAGAGAATCTCTTTTCTCGGTGTGGAGTTAAACTCAGTGAGTATGACGGCACACCTCACGGAGGAACGTGTCCAAGCAGTGCTGAACTGCCTGAGTTCCTTCAGAGGCAGGAATGTGGTACCACTGAAACAGTTTCAGAGGCTCCTGGGGCATATGGCATCCGCAGCTGCAGTCACGCCGCTCAGATTGCTTCATATGAGACCACTTCAGCACTGGCTACACTCCCGGGTCCCGAGGTGGGCATGGCGCCACGGTACACTGCGAGTAGGTATCTCCCAGCAGTGTCGCCGCTCCCTCAGCCCCTGGACAGACCTTGCCTTTCTACGGGCCGGGGTGCCGCTAGAAATATTGTCCCGGCATACTGTTGTCACAACAGATGCCTCCAGCATGGGCTGGGGCGCTACATGCAACGGGCAGGCAGCCTCGGGGCTCTGGACAGGGCCCCGACTGCTTTGGCACATCAACTGCCTGGAGCTGTGGGCAGTGCATTCAGACTTGCGGCAGTTCCGGCCACTGCTGTTGGGCAAGCACGTGCTAGTTCGCACGGACAACACTGCGGCGTTCTCATATATCAACCGGCTGGGGGGTATACGATCACACCGCATGTCACAGCTTGCCCGCCATCTCCTCCTCTGGAGTCACACGCAGTTCAAGTCACTGCGTGCTGTTCACATCCCGGGCAGCTCAATCGTGCGGCCGACGCATTCTCACAACAGCTCACGTTCCCCGGAGAGTGGCGACTCCATCCCGAGACGATCCGGCTGATCTGGAGTCGATTCGGGGAAGCTCAGGTAGACCTGTTTGCCTCCCCCGAGTCCTCCCACTGCCAGCTGTACTTCTCCCTGACCGAGGGCCCCCTCGGCACAGACGCACTGGCACACAGCTGGCCTCGGGCCTTATGCAAGTATGCGTTTCCCCCAATGAGCCTACTCGCACAGACATTGTGCAAGCTCAGGGAGGACGAGGAGCAGGTCCTGCTGGTTGCACCCTATTGGCTCACCCGGACCTGGTTTCCTGAACTCATTTCCCTCGTGACAGCACCTCCCTGGCGCATTCCTCTGAGGAAGGACCTCGGCATCATATGGCACCCACGTCCAGATCTATGGAACCTCCATGTGTGGCTCCTGGACGGGACGCGGCAGACTTGAGTGGTCTACCACCGGCGGTGGTAGAGACCATCATTCAGGCTAGAGCTCCTTCAACAAGGCAAACCTACGCACTGAAATGGAGTCTGTTCGTGACCTGGTGTTCTTCTCGCCGAGAAGACCCCCAAAGATGCACGATTGGAGTAGTGCTTTCTTTCCTGCAAGAAAGGTTGGAGCGTAGGCTGTCACCCTCCACCTTGAAAGTGTGAAATCCCTCCAGGCCTCCCCTTGTGCCCTCTTGGGACCTCTCTATCGTCCTGGCTGGACTTCAGAGGGGCCCCTTCAGTCGAGCTGAAGTTCCTGTCTCTTAAGACAGCGCTCCTGACCGCACTCACTTCCATCAAACGGGTCGGGGACCTCCAGGCGTTTTCGGTAAGCGAAGAGTGCCTTGTGTTCAGGCCGGTCTACTCTTACGTTGTCTTGAGACCCCGGCCTGAATGCCATGCCTTGCATCAGGCAACCTCACGCTTGTCACATCCAGCCTGCGTTGCTGTGTCCTTGAAGCATTCAGCTTGTGACCGCACCGCGTCAGCTCCTTTTGTCGCCACGACAGCAGGGAAGGCTTTCGACAGAGTGACTCGATACGTCGACATAACCCCGACTCCCCTGAGGAACGGAACGTCATATGTCGACGGCGCCCTGATGGACATCTGCAGAGCTGCGCCCCACCCCTGACTCGCCATCTGGTTGCCACTCCCTGCGAAAACCTAGTGGATGCACCTGTGCCTTTTATACCCGTATGCACGGGAGGTGGCTCAGGTATGCAAAATCCAACTCAGCCAATTTCATTGGTGTTTTCTCTTAGTCTTTCGTCACGACATAACGTCTCCGTTCCCTCCATCAGGGAACGGGGGTTACGTACGTAACCTAGACGTTCGTTGCTTCTGGTTTATTTGTCACACTAGAAAGGGAAGATCAAGCCCACTGCATTGTGGGATACAGTATTTTGTGAAGTATGCTCGAAAGCTTACGCATTATGCACAGCATAAATACTAAAAATCACAAAAACATTAAGCAGTATGCTAGTACTGTATGCACATACAAACAGGTAATGTGGCCTTCTTTGAGCACAGGTCATGTTTGTTTATATCCAGTGTCAGTTTGGTCTTTCTCCGTCTAACGGTTTCCACCCAACATACACACAAATACACAAGCCAGGTCCTGACCACCAAGGTGGCCTTGGAACAGGTACGCTTGTTTTATGTCACATGTCAGCCAAATGCCGCCCTCAAAAGTTTATCTATATATATATATATATATGTGTGTGTGTGTGTGTGTGTGTGAGTAGTAAAATTACAAATGCATTTGACAGATCAGATCGTACTTATTTTAAGAACGTCACAATCATGCAACATTTATAAATGCTCATGTATGCAATGAATTAGAGACCTAAAATGCATTTCGTGTTTTATATGTGGCTGCTGGTGTGTAAAGGTGTGTGTGGACAAGTACATGCTTGAGCATGAGTGTGTGTGTGTGTGTGTTAATGGCACCAGTGTGAATGAATAGAGCCCCTGTTCTCTAATGGCTTTATGCAGAGATGTTTAATGTCAGGAAACACCCGTCATGTACACGCCAAACATGCACACACACACACACACACACACACACACACACACACACACATACACACACACACACAGAACAGAAATCTGACAGATTCTTAAAAGCCACATTCAAATAGAGTTTTTAGGAATTCCAAAAGATATGTAAACAGACATCTAAGAAAATATTTGGCGGAGAGGAAGATTGTATCGTTTACAGAGTAAGTGTATAGCATGCAGTTTATAGAGTGTGTGTGTACATGTGTGTTTTGGAAAGGGTTTTAAGTGGTATGGGGCCTGTGTGATTTATACCTGCAAATATGAAGAGACGGAGCATGATGTGTGTGTGTGTGTAGACAGAAGGGCTTATATCACGGCCCCATATTAAATGCAGGTTTGAAAGTTTTCACTAGAGCTGGGTAATGAGCTTGACCTCTGACACACAGCTGATGACTTCCATACCTGTGAGAGTGTGTGTATGTGTGAACGCTGCTACATCGATGAGCTTTTGTGCCCATGACCACATGTGCCGATGTTTGTCGACATGTGTACTCAATGAGGTGTGTGTGTGTGTTGGTGTCTGACTCGGACATGAGTAATGAAGTCTAGGGATAGAAATAATTGGACTGAAATTACAAAAAGATGAGCAAGAGGGAGAACAATATAAAAAAGTAAAAGTGAAACATAAAACATGGCATGATGAAATATTGCGGGAAAAACAAGAGTTAGTGCAGAACGGAATGAGACGTGGGCGAATTAGAAAGAGAAATGCGGGCCGACGCTGGAGTCGGCCCTTTTGAAACGTTTAGTATGAAGAATTCAACCAGCGGTTTGTAAATATATTACAATATTTCAGCACATAAATACACTTTGTTTCTATATTATATGCAGGGCTGTCAATGTGCTTTACACATTGTTTTTAGAGGCACCAGTTACGGCTTAAAAAGTAATACAAATAAAACTAATTCAAATAATGAATTAACATCAAAAACAAAAAAATATTAAATTAAAAATTAAAATATAAAATAAATATTTCAGAATATGTAATATATTAATGGCACTGGGGGCATTACAAGACAGAAAATATAGGGGTGACTCACAAAATCATACCAATTTATGCTTATTCTTCTATATATACAGTATATGAAAAAAAAGTGAGAGGGAAAACGTGCTCTCACGAAATTGACTGTGTGTTTAAAAAATGTTGTGTGTGAGATTCTTTGCAAGACTGACCCAGTGTAACTATCTCTCTCTCTCTCTCTCTCTCTCTCTCTCTCTCTCTCTCTCTCTCTCTCTCTCCCATAAACACACTCTCAAACGTTCAAGCAGTATAGTCTTCACGTATCTAAGAGCTAAACATATGAAACCCTCAGCCAGCTTGATGGCAAAACAATGCTTTGAACAATACAGAGTCAAATGCAAATCTTTGCCAGTGTGTATTCACTGCCAATCCCGAGAAATCATCAAATTTGAAGAACGAAGGAGAAATTGTAAAAAGTGCATGTAATTCTATATAAAACATGATTTACCATATACTGAGTCATACAACAATAGTTTATGGACATGCTGAAAATGTAAATATTTTAAATATGTAAGGAAGAGTTCAGCCAACAATGCTACTCCCATTTCTGCTACTCATCATTTACTCATCCTCATGTTCTTGCAAACATGTGACTTTCTGTCTTTCGTGACAAAAGGACATGTTTTGAACAACATTCACATTGTTTACTGTCAGGCTTCACTAAAGTAGTCCAAATGACTCATTCGGTTGATCCAGTTCACAAAACCAAATTATTTCATAAATCAGACAGAATTAGTTCTCACTGAAGATGAAAATCATCATTGAATACCAACTTAACATTAATTACTCACCCTCATGCCGTTTGTTAAGATATTTTTGATGAAATACGAGAGCTTTCTGACCCTGTATAGACAGCAACGCAACTACCACGTTCAAGGCCCTGAAAGGTACATCATTAAAATAGTCCATGTGACATCAGTGTTAATGTTATGAAGCATGAGCAAAGAAAGCCAAAATAAAAGTTGAAATTGTTGAATAAAGTCGCCATTTTTGTTTTCTTTAAACACAAAAATGTCCATATATTTTTTAATTCTACAAATTGTTTTATTATTTTAATTCTAAATTACATTTCCTACTTCAGTAACTTCATAAAAATTAAGGTTGAACCACTGATGTCACATGGACTATTTCAACAATGTCCTTACTACCTTTCTTGAACATGGTAGTTGCATTGCTTAATATGTTAATTTGTAATCCGAAGATTAACAAAGGACTTAAGGGTTTGTAATGACAAGAGGGTGAGCAATTAATGACAGAATTTTTGTGATAAATATCCTTACATTTTGGTCTGTTCATCATACAAACCTACTGTTTGACATCAGAAGCGCAGTGCATAAGTCATATAGACCACTTTTATGATATGATAGTTCACCAAAAATTTTTAATTCTGTCATCACAAAAGAAGATATTTTGAAGAAGTGATGGAAACCAAGCAGTTGACGGTAGCCACTGACTTTCATTAGGGGTGTGAACCTACACTGATCTTATGGTTCGGTTCGATTTCGATTATCATGTCATCGATTCTGTTCAATTTGATATCAAGATGCATCACTGTGAATTGACGATGCACTGCATCCTCAATTTTCAATTTTCCACCATTCCTCCCTCCACCATTGTATGCTCCCACGACAAATCATGTATGACATCAGAAAAGCTTCAGTACATTATACTCTGTTATGGTCTATTACTGAACCGATACTGGATCTTCCTCGTCTGCATCGCGATGCACCGTAGAAACAATTAATTTCGACAATCCCTAACTTCCGTAGTATTTTTTTCATGTTTGGTAACCAAAATTCTTCGAAATATCTTCTTTTGTATTCAACAGAAGAACAAACTCATACAGTTTTAGAAAATGAAGGGGAGTAAATCACGACAAAATTTTCATTTTTATTTGATCTGTCACTTTAAGAACAATGAAAACCAATCAGACAACCATTCTGGGCAGAAGTTAAAACTAGCAGTAGCCATGAACACCAAAGGTCACAGATCCTTGACCCTTTTGAATCCTGCCAGAGTCTGTCAGACACTAAGAAAGAGTGACAGACGTCTCTTTCTCTCTCTTCCATCTCCTTCTGCCTTTTTCTCCACAAAACTGGCCGATTAAATATATTAATCCTTTTTCTCACCCACAGCTGACCTCCTCCCACACACACAGACAGACACATCAATGAATGTGCTGCTGAGTCCAGACAAATCAATATATCCCAGAGTTCTGTGTAGTTTAAGATGTACACATACATTAATCAAACTATTACAACAACGAAACACACAAAACATGCTCGCAATATTGACCAGAGCTATAATCATGTCATGTCGTGGTTTTGACATTCTGACTCCACGATCAAACAGGATGTACACTTGTATGCACGACACACACACAAACACACATCACTTCTCACCTCGCTGAACGCTGGCCAATCAGCGCAGGTGCTGAAATGAGAATTGCATTAACATCCACAATGCTTTGCGTGCTTCGCCGTGAGCACGGGGAATACCTGTAATAGAATTTCCCCTCCTTTCCCTTCCTCGCCCACTCTCTTTAAACATTTACACTCGTCTGCCCGCTCCCTCGCTCTTGATCAAATCAGGGAGAAGAGAAATTACATTTCTCCATAGCGCCGCTCCGATCCAAACACTCCCATTTGCTGGATTAACGCTTCGGTCTGGCGGAATTCTGCTCTGGAGCGATCCGATTAAATGCCGACATCAAATGAAATAGCGAGACGTGAGCGAAATATCATTCGATATTGTCTTTTTCTCTTCCTTCTGTCTGACAAGTTCGATAACACTCAGTTATGTGCAACTAGTTTCACGAGAAAACATAACAATATTTGGAATCGAATTACGCACCTCTGCGCCAAAATGGTTCCACAAAAGAGGCTAAAACTTTCACTTTGGTGAGGAATGTTTTTAATGCTCAGAGTTCATCAGTCATCATTGTTCCTAAAAATGAAAGTGAGTTATGGTTAAAAAACAGATTTATGAATGTGGGACCAGCAGAGATGAGGGAGTGCAAGATGAAGAGATAAAACATGGGGAGGGTTTGAAAGAAAGACAGATGGAGGCAGTGGGAACCCTGATGTTTATGGTCAGTTCATCAAACTAAAGAGGTCAAAGGTCAGCAAAGAAGGCACTGGAGTCAAATAATGTTGTCTTTATCAAGGACAATGCAGTCATCCTTTTACTAGGTTCTCCCACATATTATATGCAACTATTCAAAAGTTTAAGGTCTGTAAGATTTTTTTTATGTTTTTGAAAAGTCTCTTATACTCACAAAGGCTATAAAAACAGTAATATTGTGAAATATTTGTACAATTTAATACATTTAATCAATTTTGTACATCATTACTTCAGTGTCACATGATCCTTCAGAAATCATTCTAATAGGCTGATTTGCTGCTCAAGAAACTTTTATTTTTATTATGAATGTTGAAAACTGTTGTGCACCTTTTTCTGATTATTTGATGAATTAAAAGAATAGCATTTATTTTAAATTCAAATCTTTGATCAAAAGTGACAGTGAAGACACTTGTTACAAATGTAATGCATCCTTACTGAATAAAGAAATAAAGACATACTTCATTTCTTAAAAGATTGTGTAGATATAATGCATAACATTAATCAGAAATAAATATTTATTGCAATATGACAAGCTCTTGACAGTCTTTTACCTAATGCTCTCCATTTATGTCATAGTCTTAGCTTGTCTTTCTCTTGTCTGTCTCTCTCCCCATCTAATTCCCTCTCTTTTCTCTCTCTGTGACACAGGATGAATGCTTGAGCAGACCACCGGCCAAAACTGTTGTCAGGCCCATCAACGGGCCTGGTTATATTCAGCTAATGTTGAGAGACGCTGGCAGAGTGACATTCATTGGCATATGAAACATGATAACGCTCATAAAGTGTGAGGAATGTCTTCAGTTAACGGGATTCTGTCTGTCTTTAGGGAGTCATGTAAACATGGGAAGGTCCTGACTACCACAGGTCGTTTCCAAAACAGTCTGGATGTTCAGATGGGGGAGGGACCAAATCGTGCCAGGAAGTACATTTTTTTTTTATGACATATAAATCATATATATATATATGGATATTTTTTATGACATATAAATCATATATATATATATATATATATATATATATATATATATATATATAAAACACACACACACACACACACACACACACACACACACACACAGTATGGTACAGACACACAATGAGTCTTGTATAATTTATATGCAGATGTCTATATTAAATTCTCCCAGAGCATTCTCAATCAAATCTGAGTGATAGATTTTATGTGTGTGTGTGCCTTGTTTTATTGTCTCAAGAAAGTTTGTGTGTGGGTGAGTGTGTTTGCAGGTGCTCAACTCCTATCTTTGCGCACATGACAGCATTTTTGTCAACTGCCCAAAGCTGACCTTCACATCCATAACTACGAACATATCTCTGACACACACTGGGCAAGCTAAACCTTTTCAGCACTGCCCTCACTGGTCTCTCTCTCTCGCTCTTTGTCATTGATCGCTGATGCGATTGGCTGCTCTCGGTGCTCAGTAATGACCTACTGAATGCTCAGATTAAACTGTCAGCTGTCAGGGATTGATGGGCAAACTATGGTACCCACACATACAAAAAGACATCCACATACACACACACACCTGCAGCTGCTGTATGAGACCAGACAGGTGTGACGAAAGTGTGTGTGTGAAGCAACAGAAATCTAGAATATTGCTGGCTCCAAACCAAAGGAGAATATCTGTTTTTACAATGCAAGTATCAGAATAATTTCAAAGGAATCGTTCACAAATCCCTGTCATACCACATATATGGTATATTTGCTGAATGACCTGGGTGGTATTTTCTTTCATAAAACAAAGTGAAAGAGAGTAAAATAATGCCAATAAATAAATAAACAAACAACTAAAAGTTGCCTACAAGACTATTTTTAACTAAAATACATTTTTAACTAAAAAGTGACACTGGTCTCAGGCCTCCCCAAATCCGTTTGTACTAAACATTATTAATAATACAAAAATAATATTTGTTCACTCTCAGGCCATCCAAGAAAGATGAGTTTCAAACAGATTTGGATAAATTCAATGACAGATTTGTTTCTTACAAACAAGCAGCTTTTCAACTCACAAGATGTTAAAGGGATAGTTCACCCAAAAATGTAAGTTCTGTCAATAATTACTCACCTTCATGTAGTTCCAAACCACCTGAGACCTCCGTTCATCTTCGGAAGACAAATTAAGAAAACACATTTTTTTTTGGGGTAACTATTCCTTTAAGTTTAAGCACTAAGAACACCCCAAATGTATTGTTAAATGAGAACCTGTTGACGAATTCATGGCTTCATCTGTATGAGAACAATATACAGTATGAACACAAGAATACTTTGAATAAATTCCATCAGCCTGAACTACTAAGTCTGCCAGCTTGTCTTCTGGCTACAACCCCGAACTCTCTCTGTACGTGTGTGTCTGGGTGCAGTGTTGTGCTTGGCTGACACTTCACTATATGTCAGCGCAGTATCTCTTTTCACTGACGATTGAGATGAGACGTCTCCCTCATTTTCCCAAACTCTCAGCCGTTTGCTCGGATCTACAATCCTCCTCTTCAGTCTTCACTCCCCTCATCCATCTGTCCCAGGAGGCCGGGGCCAGACAGGGAGCTAAATTTAAACGGCAGCCCAGGCCGGGAACCAGCAGAGTTGGGGAGAACTGACAGAAGTGTGAATCTCTAGAGAAATGTGTGTGTGTGTGTGTGTGTGTGTGTGTGTGATTGTGTGAGAGACGGACAGCGAGATAAAATGAATTAGCTTCTCTGATGACCCGCTAAACACAAAGGTCCAAAGACGCACATGCTCTCTCTCACACACACATTCAAACAGAGATTTACACAGCTTTGCTAGTGACCCAGCAAGCACTAAGGTCCACTGACTTGATGTCTGCCTGACAGAGAGAAACTGGGTTGAGGCCCTAAGGAGTCAAACATCTGCTCTATGGGGCCTAGGCTATAAGGAGCAGTGAACTACAGTAAAACAGTGACTATGTGTCAAACACACACACACACAACAGTGCTCAATGTCTCCATCTCCCTGCTGAAAACACCAGCATGGCCGGTCATCCTTCTGGTAGCTGGTTTTACATGGTTTAGAGCTGGTCCAAACAGCTCTAGATGGTTTACATGGTTTAGATGGTTTGTGAATCTGGTTTTAACCTGATTAACTTAGGGTGATTAAATATTACATTAAGTTCTGTTTGTTAACATTAGTTAGCCTAATGCATTTAGTATGATGAACAAACAATGAGCAATATTTCAACAGCTTTTATTCATCTTTTGTTATTCAAATTGAATTTCTACATACTCTATATTAAAGCATATTAACATTTCAAAATGAATTTAATTTGTTAAAAGTGTTTAATTACATTAGTTCTACTCGCATTGATTAATCTTTGTTTGTGTTAATTTCACCATTAACTAATACATTGTTAAAAATATAAAATATATATATGTATTAGTTATTGCATCTGTTCAATTTATTTAATGGACCTAACATTAACTAACAATGAAAACAGTTCCATTATTTTATGTATTATGTGGAAACAATAACAATGAACAATAGTATATTTATATTTCAAAACGAATATTAACCTACAGAAATTGTCAAAAATGATTCTTTGTTAGTTCATGATGCCCTAATGCAAAACTATTGAACAAATCAACAAATTAACCTTTATGGAAATTTTTACCACTAGAGATGTAAACCAGCGAACAAAAACGTCTTTACCTTACGTTTGTATGTATTTTCTCCTCACGGCATCAAAATATATATAATGTACAGTACGAAAAACATTTTGAGATTTGTTAAAGATTACGTTAAACGATTGCAAAGGTAATCTAAAAGTAAAAATACAGAAAATGCACATGCACAAATTAATATCTAATAAATAAGGATACAAATAAAATAATAGTTACAAACTGCATGGTTACCAACAGACTCCTTAACTAGTTTAACCAGTAAAACTTCTTTGGCCATGTAGCTTCATTAGTTGAATCATGCAGCTAGACCAGCACCAATCCACCACTGAAAACTCGTACACATCTAAACCAGTCTTTTCAGTAGTTTCTTTGTATTCTGCAAAGGCACTGTAATCACAACATTAGCATGTTCCTCCTTGCTAACCACACAGCTCCTATCCAGTTACATGCAATTCACAAATTAACAGAAGGAGTATCTGGGCACTCTGAAGGGAAGCGTGTGTGTGGAAGACGAGCAGCATGAAGACGGAGCTCCCGAAACTGTTAGAATAATATTTCTTCAGGGGGAGCGGAGATGCTAACGCTAATCAAAACAGGACATCCTGTGGTCCAGTCTTAGTCTCTCTCTCTCTTTTTCCATCACTCTTTCTCTCCAACCCTCTCCTTCTGTCCTTCTCCATCTCTCACTCAGGTTGTTTTCAGTTTGTTTGTAGATGAGTCACAATCTCAGGAAGCGTCAGGAACAGGGCTCATCAAAGCGCAGAGCGAGGGCCAGATTCCTGGGCTGGGACCAGATTCCGGCCGCTGGGAATCTTTGGAATGCCACTGGGAGAGGAAGGGAATCTCTACTGTCTCTATTGTTCGGCCTCTTCCTCAGTCTGTGTGAGTTTGGACGTGTCTCATCTCCGGGTCGAAATGGAAAAGATCCGATTGCGATGGACCGGCCTCGTCGCACGTCCAAATTCCCCTTCATAGGTAACACGACTCTCGCTAATCACGGTTGCCTTCCTTTACTCTCTCATCTGAACACATACACAAACAATCCCAACATGACCCTGTACAACCTGCTATACAGTTGAAGGTGACCTCATTCAGAAAAAGAACACAATGTTCTTCCAACCCAAGCCAGTCTGATCTGAGAGGTCAAAGGTCACAGCGTATTTCAGGCCAGATCAGACTGGTGAGTTGATGAGGAAACAATGAATACTCACTGTCAAAAACGGTTCATTGATATCTAATGCATTAACAAGTTGAACCTAAATCAGCTTACAAAAACCATCTTAACCACCTTATGATGGTATGATCCATTTGTTCCTCACAGCAAAATATATATAATGAACCGTATGAAAATTTTGAGATTTGTTACCCTGGCCTGGCCTGTTGCTGACCCGGTACTAGTAAGGTGTGCCTGATAAAGTGGCAAGTGAGTGTATATCAAAACTACATTTTTAAATGCGATTTTCTCAATATTTAGATTTTTTTTTTGCACCCTCAGATTCCAGATATTCAAATATTTTATACATTCATGAATGGAAAGCTTATTTATTCAGCTTTCAGATGAAGTATAAATCTCAATTTTGAAAAATTTACCCTTATGACTGTTATTGTGGTCCAGAATCACATTTTCTAAAGACATTTTTTGAATTTTTTTGAATTATTAGTTAACTAACTAATGATAAGTGGTAGACTGCATGGTTACCAACAAGTTAACTGAACTAACTAGTTAACTTGTTTAATCAGCAAAGCTTCCTTGGTCAATCAGACAAGCTAAGGTGATGCTGATGAGAAAAGGAAAGAAGACAATCGTTTTTTCCAACTCTATGGCCTGGTTTCACAGATAGGGTTTAAACTAAGCCAGGATTAGGCCCTGATATTGTTTCATATATCAGTGCAAAGGCACTAAAATATATTTTACTGATATATTTTAAGATCACTCCGTGCAAGTTTCTTTCAGTTGAAACATCTCAGACTTACATTTTAGTCTGGGACTAGGCTTAAGCCTTGTCTGTGAAACCAGGGGAAAGTGACACAAGTGCTTACCTAAAACTAGTTTATGTTTTAGTTAACAATCATAAAATGGACATTCACATTAGTGGATTGATAATCATCACAAGTTGATGGGAGAACTTCCTCACCATTGTTAAAGTGCACCACAACTGCGGAAACCTATCTGCTTATCCATCAAGGGTTTCAATATATTGGCTTTTAGCAAATATTTTCTCTGCACACAAAAAGTCCAAGTCATTTGTATAAATTATTAAATTAGTTTATCTACAGGTCATATTTGCTATTATGTCTTAAAAGCAAACAGAAAGGTCATGTATGAAGAGAGAATAAAGAGGGCTTATAGAGACAAAGAGTTAAGCACTTTTCAAGGGATTAGTTTTCTAAACAATGTTGAGGACAGTTATTAATAGAGGAAGTTATTTCATGGATTGTGATTGAATTAACCAAAATGTAGGTTCTATTTGAAAACGAATCAAATAAATCAATTTGTGAAACAATTGTACCTGACTTTATGTACAAATAAGGCTTTAGTGAGTGTTTATGCGTGTGTGTATATGTGTGTATCTGACAGAGATGAAAAGTGTGTTGAAATGTCCTCTTGTCTTTCCTGTTCCTTGACCTTCTCGAACAATATGTGCTTAAACTTCACACTTGAGTTTATCACAAACACAAAGAGAGAGAGAGCGAGAGATACCCACACCCTCTGGATATCACCCCATGCTGGAACATAAAGATGGGGACTTTCTGAAAAAGAGTGTGTAACAAGCTGTTATCAGGCCGCTCACAAAGCAATTGTTGATTAATTCCTGTTAATGGCTGGAATCCAAACAGAGCTAACAGAGAGGAGACCCTTGCCAATAATTACTAACATTTCTGAGAGAAAGCACACACATACACATTCATAATAGGAATCAATCATAATGGTTGAATAGTCAACTTCTCACATATACATCTTTTGGGGTTTGTAAGACTTTTTATGTTTATATGTTTTATTTTAATGTTTTTGAAAGAAGTCTCTTATGCTCACCAAGGCAGCATTTACCATTTGATTAACATTTAAAATTTTACATTTATGCATTTAGCAGACGCTTTTATCCAAAGCAACTTACAGAACATTCAGGCTATACATTTGTATTGTCAGTATGTGTGTTTCCTGGGAATTGAACCCACAACCTTTGCACTGCTAACGTAATGCTCTACCACTGAGCCACAAGAACACTAAAGTTTTGAAATATTTCATTTAAAATAACTTATAATAATAATGTTTTATTTTTTAAAACATAATATATTCCCTTTGATTTTCAGCATCATTACTCCAGTCACCAGTGTTAAACAATCCTTCTTAAATAGTATATAATACGCTGATAATATGTGTTCTAATATGCTGATTTTGGTGCTCAAGAAACATTTCTTATCATAATCAATGCTGAAAGCAGTTGTTCTGCTTAATATTTTTGTGGAAATTGAAATACATTTATTTCAGGACCACATTTATTTTTAGATTTTTGTAACAATTGTCTTTACTAACACATTTGATCAATTTAATGTGTGCTTGCTGAATGCGCAAAGCATCAATTTCTTAAATAAATAAATACATTCTTATTGACCGCATGCTTTTAAACAGCAGTATTTGAGCAGGGAAAATAACAAACTCACTGAATGATTGACTGAATGAATGCTGGGACGTTCTCAGAGAATCTAAATCTAAAGCACCCAACCATCAAAGCAGCTCTTTTTAAATTACTTTTAACAATACATTTCTTTAAAAAAAATATAATGATAATAAAAAAAAACTGTTGAACATTTATTATGCATAATCTGTTTTACACATCCCTAATTCGAGCACTCATTTGCGTGTAAACCACATGCCAGCAGATTCTTAAATCATCAGATTATTATCCGACAAATTATACAACCACACAAAGGTCACTCCTTTCATACTTTAAGCCAGAAACAGTAAAGGTAGTATGCTATGACAAATGAAGCTATTGTTTTGTAGATATTTATTTTTATATGTAAACTTTTGACAACAGATTTGTACTCTATTTTGTGTCATCTTTCTTGCGATTTAGATCTGAATTGTGATACGTCTGTTTATGCCTTTAAACTGTAAAGACGTTCATATTTAAATTCTCGTGCAAAGAAAAATATGAGTATCATAACATCACAACTCCTGTAAAGCAGCATTTCATTTACACAAATGCAAGGCCCTTACCTAAAACTAACCATTCTATTGCTGCCTTGCAAGAACTGGTACTTCCTTCAGGAAATGCAAATGCAGTTATTACCTGCTCCAGGACTGTTGTCCGACATCTGCATAGTTGTATCATTATGCATACATTACTGCTTAATGACAAACGGTGCTATTCTAATGCTACCTAATTCCTATAAAAAGTGTGTAGTAGACAGCACACACACACACACACACACACACACACACACACAACAACTGTGTGAATCCAAAGAAATCAATAAAAGAGTGAGCTACGAACTCACATCTGCACCACAAGAAACAAACAACCTGAAATACACACAGTTATATAGAAACACAATGCAGGTAACTCTTAGGAATACTGATTTCATCTAAACACACACAGACAATGGCACAAGGGAGGTGCCCGTCTGACCAACAAGCAGACAAATGAAGTCAACAATATACACACCCATTAATAAAGTGTGATTTACACACGCAGTACAAAAATATGCTTCATTTCTTTTGGGACCGTCTGTAGATAATGACCTCAACCTTGGCACACACCCTGGGCAGACTGTCGGCAGCACACTGGTGAGCCTTTGTGTGTGTCCGTGTATGAATATGTGTGTGTGCACGTTCATATCTTTATCAGAGACAGTTTGACCTTTGGACTGAGGGCAGGGAGAGCTTTACTCATTGTTCTGTGCTGGTACTGGTTTCCCTGTGGTAAACACAACTGAAAGGTTCCCAGGCCTCCCAAACCCGCACACACAAACACACTGTTCTCACAATGTCCGTACGGCACCCAGGCTGCACGTCAGACCCATTCGGACTCTTTCACACACCTATACGCACAAACACATTCATTCTGTGCAAACATTTAACTAATAGAGAACACACCCCTGAGGACCGCCTGGCACCACTGACTGAATCTGCTAATGACCAACCTGCTTCTTCCTGCATAAACCACATTATATGAACTTGTTCCTGCTGGTTGAGACAGATCTCCACTTAATCTATAGCGCTTTAATGACATAAACTTCCCAATGACCTTCCGCTGGTTCTGTGGGGTGACCTTAAGCTCAAATGAGAAGGGAGGAGATGAACATTGTGTTCTATTCCATTATGTAGTGTTAAAATGTAATTGTAATTCTGTAAAGCCTTTTCTTATTGTAGCACTTGCTTTGTGGCTCCTACTTAGGGTTGTGCTACTGACATCAAATTTGGGCTTTTCACACTGCATTTAACCTAGGTTCACTTGTCTTTTGAAACTCTGCCTTTAACCCCAAATAAAGCAATGCTTCACATTTGTCAGTTTGCATTTAAACCCTTGAACTTTCGACCCTGGGATATGAAAACCTGCTCTGCAGGTCTAGAACTGCTGTTCCTGGGTTTATACAGTAACAAACAGCCAATCATATTCTAAGTGGCGCTAGTCTCATTGCATATTCATGAGCATTGTATGGTCAGAACTTTCATGGGTTTTATTTTTGTCAGTGTTTGAGGGAAACCAAAATGACAATCAGAATGAGTAACATGGAGTGAAAAAAGAAAAAGGCTATTCAAGACTATCTGGATGTATAATAAAAAATGAACAAGCTCAACTGATGCACAAGTGTAAGACAAGATGTAAAAAGGTTGGTTTGGTGTTTGTCTAAACAATGACACAAACTGTAAATATGCAACACAATTATAATAAGTGTATTAACCCGGGGTTTACAAATATACAGTGTGAAACATCAGAACCTAAAAATACAATATTAATTCTTGACCAGGGTGAAAAGCAATGTGAAAGACAAGCAAGGGTTCTGTTAACCCATGGTCGGTTGTGTTGGAAAATGTCATATTTAATTTTCCATTTATTCAGAAAAGCAGTACACTTTTAGCCCTAATGCAAAATAAAAAGCATTGTACTTTAGGTATGTAACATGCTTTACTTATGTATTCGCTATGTATTGACTTGCAGCCACAGAGAATGATGGGATATGTAGTTCTCACACATCCTTATCTTTTCACAAACCTTGCATGCTTTAACTCGAACTGCTGTTCTCCAAAAAAAGGACACAACATGCATAGGAATGTACAGTCATCATTCACAATTAAAACTTAATTAATGACCAATACCTTAACTTGCTTCCGCCATGATTCTTTAATTAAACGCCCCCAAACTCAGAACAAAGGGCTCAAAGAAAATACTAAGTTTACTCGCCAGTAATTATGACATCGTGGTGGCATTCATGTGCACTCATATCATAAATATGATCAGTCTGATGTAAAGCAGCAATGTTGGTTCTTTAGACTAAGGTTAGAAAATATAGAAATCTAGTGTTAAAATACTTGTTGATAAAACATTTTCTATACAAAAAAGGCTAATAAACTTGAATTGAAATGTACAGGTTGACTTTTAACTCATGCCTTATTTTCACTAAAATGTACATTTAGTTTTTAAATTTCAATGAGAATACTTTTTAGACATGTAAGTGAAAGTCTCATATAAACTAGTGAATGGAGTAAATAAACTTGAGTAATGCTTCCTCTCCAAGTAAAGCTGAGTCAAGACCAGTCAAACAGTGACATCTGATGGTTTCGGGGGTGTTGGCTTGACATTGACTTATTACTCGACTGGCCTGATGCCTGTGTTCAGTTCATGGTTCCTGCTGACTTCAGTCAAGGCAGAGCTTTGGTAGACTGATTCAGGACCTGTCGCTCGGGGATAAAAAGTGACTGGACGTACTGAACAACAACCCCCATAATTCCCTGTGGAACACAAACGACATAGCCATCAGTCACACCAATCAAATCTCCAAATAAACATCCATATGACCTGACCCCTGACCAATCAGAGCACAAGATAAATAAACCATTGACCCGGCCATTTCAATTCACTCTCGGCAGACACAGACGCAGACGCAGACACTCGTTGAGTCATTAGGGAGGGAAAGAGAGAGGAAGAAAGAAAGAGAGAGAAGGAGAGAAAGTAGTGGTATTATAAGGGTGTTGATGGATGAGGGTAACTGTGTTATTGTCACCTACATCCACTCCTTCCTCTCCTAACATAAGGAAATTGCTTCTTACTTTGGCGTCTATGGGACACTCTGACGCACGATTCAAAGAATCATATATACATCAAAAACATATCTCTTCCATCTCATCTCCTCCTGTGTTTTTACTCAGATGAAATCTCGCACAAACAGACAAGAGGATAATTTCCCAGGACATAAGCAGACCTTTCGGCTAATCTCAGCAGCTTCTGGCTAATCAATCAATCCTTTGAGAACATGTGATCAATCATGATCAAAACCCACAGTGGCCTGCAACTCTCTCCATCTTACGCAGATGCACACGCTGAATGCCTGGGAACGCTAGCCTTGTTTCAAACTGACCCCATCACGGCCAACTGTTTTACTCGTAATGAACTCATCGGTCACTTCGACTTTGTCTTTGAAACAAAAGTCTTCAGTTTTAGACTCACTGATCTTTTCAGAGTGGACATGCATGCATGGAAGCTGAAACGAGGCACAGGAATTCTCCAAGGGAAAGCATTACAATCCCAGGAACTCAACTAAAAACTTTGTACTATATCATGCTAGAGAAGAGAGAGAGAAGAAAAGTAAACATTTACTCAAGGGGTAAAAAATTGAGATCTTAACATTGTAGATCTCCCCTTTTTTCACAGTCTGAGAAGTGAAGACAATATAAACATTTTTTTCTTGCTTTCTTCCGTCCCCAGTGAGTCTGAAAAATGTCTTGGCCGGACATGGTTCACTGTCCATGAAACATGGACATTTTTTCCACCGAGCTCTCAGATTCAGCGTCATGCAAACAAACGAGCGTTCGCGCTCACCTTTTTAAATGGCCCGATCCGTTCACCCCGTTCTGAATGGGCTCTATAATGAACCCAGGGTGCGGCGGACGCGGGACGCAGCAGCACGGCCCATTACACAATGCAGAATCTGACGCGCACCGTGTCTGAGAAGAAGCGGAGAGAATGCTCGCGCGCGGGGCTTATTCTCACGCGCTTCACTCACGCGGAATGTCACATTGTTAAATTTGGAGCCCAGTCTCTTCTTTCCTTTTCTCAGCGTCGAGTTGATTTTCCGTTGTTTGGACACTTTCACGGTGAAGTGAGTCACATCAAAGTCAAAACAAAAGTCGTGGCGTGAAACTGGTGGAGCTGTCGAAGACGCCGAATGGGACAAAGGGACAATCAAGAGTCTTGCTGAACATGTGCAGCTTATCAAATGCAGTTATCATCAAAAGAGAAATCAGATAGTTAGGCCTCAATGAGCGTGGGGGAAATGCTTCTGAATTTATCTTAAAGTCTGTCATTTCACAGACACCTACATGACGGTTAATAACGGCTGCACTGAAAACTAAATCCGAAAACTTTTATTCAAGGTTTAACAGTTTTATTCTTTAATTAGAACTTTACAGTTGCCTGCACTTGAATGGAAATCATTATTTTGTTCAACTGTAAATATAGGCTAATAGGCTATACAATATTAATAGCCACTTTGCAATTTATTATTGCTGTACACTACATATTGTTACTTTATATTGACCCTTATATGCATATTTTACATAAACTAACGTTCACGTAAATATTGATTGAAAGTGCATATATTACCTTGCACCTGAATGACATTTCTACCTCAGTTGCAAGTGTAATTTGTTTATTAGCACTTGGATGCTATATTTCACTGCTTCCGTACTCTGCACAATGACAATAACAATGAACCCATTTTCATCAAGACATTCAGACAAGGTCAATTTAAAGTGTACGATAAAATGTGGAATTAAAATTGTCAAGATCCGTCAGTATGTCATTGGGTTTCACCTGACAGCACAATCGGATTTCTGGCAGGTCAAGGTTATTAATCCCGTTCATGAGGTGTAATTTTACCCACTTCATAGTAAACCTGCAACATCATGCTGAGGGATATAGGACACTTGGCACGGCGTGTTAAAACATTCTAGACAATTTAAGACTGTTGGACCTGCAGGTGAAATGTCCGGCACCGCTGGCCAAATCCACAAAACATGTCGTGCACACACACCAGCTAAACGACCGATTTTTATTACCTTTCCAGCACTCACACACATCAGTACGAGCGCGTGCAGCCAGAGTGATGTGCGGTGAGCGCGCGCGGCAGAGGCCACACGGAGAGGAGATTACTTTTTCCTTTTTTTCCCCGTTCAAGGAAACCGAGTCCGCAGCTACTCAGACTAACGCGCTTTTACCGGCTGACGGGCCCCGTTATGAGGAGTCTGAGAATTAAAATATTCAATGTTGACATAGTGCAGGGCTGGCGCGAGGCCAGAGAGGCCAGTGTCTCGCGGGACCCGCGCGGTCCAGAACATTCTCTCCCTTTCACTTAATAGGTAGAAATCTTCTTCTTACATCTTGGGTAAATAATAATCTTTAAATACACCCCACGACAATTACCCCGTTATCTCAGATAGTAGCCTAAATAATAATGCCGGAGCTCGGAGAGGGTGGGAAGGTTTGTAACAATCTTGGCGAATCTCTCGACTTGGCTTTCAGGCCAAAACTTGTGCACAACAGAAAAGCGTCAGTATGTGACATTATTCTATTCCTTTAACATATTAATACAAAATTAAACGTGTTCATTTGTGTCATTTAGCCTGCATAGACTGTGAAGCTACTATCTTGGGCTTTCAGATGTCATTAATACAATCTAAAGTCTAGAAACTAGTTTAAAAGAGGAATAAAGATGTGTTTAGAGCAAAATCATAAAACAGTGGAGCTGTGATGTCCATGGTTATTTTTCAAATGACATTAATATTAAAGACAGCCTATATAAATCTACAAATGAGATCTCTCTCTAATACAATTTCTTACACGTGTGGCAATCTTACAAGGAGTGATGATTGACCCTACCTGCAACAACAGGAAAACACAAAAGTGAAATTGCGTTGGTCTGGTCGTAGGCTAAATATGTGTGGAAGAGAGAGCGCGTGTGCACGTGAGCGTGTTTGACAACTTGCTGCTGTGCGCAAAAAACCCTCTACAATGGCAGGGCATAGGGCTCGAGAGGTAGTTTATTGAACGGATAAGACCCGCACGACCCCGGTCTCTGTCCAGACGGAGCGCGCGCAGTGTCTAGCCCATCACGGTGCTGTCAACAGGAAAGGAAACAATAATTCAAGAGCAAAATGATCCTTTACTTTGTTTTCACTGCCTCTTTTGTTACCTTCACACATACAGTCAACAATTAGTTTTTGACCAGCTGTCACAGTCTATTATTTTACGAAAAAATACACATCATTTCAAGTTTTTTCTTTTAATTTTCTCAAGTTCATTATTGAAAGTAAATTGGACTTATAAAAGCGTCAAAACTTTTAGCTCTGCCCCGAGAGTATAAAACGCTTTTAAACACTGTGAAATATTTGCATGCATTTTCGTGGCGAGGACCACAATGAGAGTTTATTGGAAAACAGCAAAAAAGAAAATTGCTCAAATCAGAGAGTCAGCAGCCTACTGCGCGCGAGGGGGGCCGAATTATTCACAGACCTGAGCGAAATGCATTCGTTCCGTTTAAATCCAATGAGGAGGGGAACAACTTCCCACTAACTACTTGATGTTGAGTTTCGACGTTTGAGCTTGTGTTGTGGCGTGGCATTGAACGTCAACTCAAACAAGCGCCTAAAGCAACCCGTAATCAAAAGCTAAGATTACAGTCGACCGTTTAGAGGGCCATAACAAACAAAAACATTTATCCGGGCTGGTTCATACCGGAACAAAAAATCATAACGGGATTTAATCACTTGTTGCACAAGCAGAATCGACAATTACATAGAAAAAAAGGGTAGGATATTCATTTCCACTTATCAAAATACTTCAAAGCACTTTTTAACCACAGTCCTATTAACCTAGCATACATGCATTTCATTGGATTGCCTGCCGTAAGATCAGCTGTAAGCTACCTGTTTGCATTTAAAAGCGTGCCTCCGCAGCTGCTTTCTGTTGTCGACTAGAGGCGAAGCTGTCTTTTCAAAGTCGCGGCTGCAAATTGATGTGACCGGAGCCGTAGAAACATGCTCGAACGGTGTTGTTTTATCGAACGCCGGGGCTTGAATAGAGAACGCGATTACAGCGTGCGATAGTTACAAAGTTTTTGCGGCACGCTCAACTTTTATGCCAGTTTCGAAGCTAGCTTTGCGATGTCCGACCGCGCTGCTGTTCGCGTTTAGCTTGTCTTCAACTCTTTGAGCGACTGAAACCGCTGGGCTCTGTCTGTAACTGTTTAGTGACTAAAATGTTTCGATGCATCATACACATGGACAAGATGGCAGTTGAAAAGGGCTAAAAAGGAGATGTTGCACCTACCAGTGGTCAGTTTCCTTGCCCTGCCTTTGGACCTCATGATGCCCGTCTCTCGGCGTGGGTTTGTCGGATTTTTTCTCGAATCTTTTCCTCCTTTTTCTTTTTTCCTCTGTCCTTTTTCTCTGTGATTCTCAATCCCAGACGCACTATCTCTCCAGCATTGTCAGTTTGGATACCTTCGCACATGCGCACACCCCCGAGCTGCCAGCATCGTCAAAAAAGTTTGGAACGATTTATCACCCAAGTATTACAGACCTTGTCAGATTGCAATAGCCAGCGAGATCCCTCTCGTGTCAGATCTTCAGAGATCAGTGGGCGCGGGACGGAGCAATTCGCGACCTCCGGGTGCACGAGGAACCGGAGACATTAATTATAATGAAGCAGTCTCGAGCGTCCAAGGCGCCCGGTCTTTTGTGTTTTAAATGAAGACGCATTAATCACTGTTCGGGTAAATGACTATTGTAAAACGGTTTCATTAAACGTTTTATGTTATTTAATTGAGATGTGACTATCGTTATGAATTTATGAAAATGATACAACTTTTACTTCTCTCCCCTCCCTCAGCCAGGCGCGTGGGCAGTCGGTGCGAGGGCATACCGCTGAATGTTTTTTTTGCATGCAGCACTGATCATTATTAATATGCGGAGTTGAGCTTGCTCTCAATTCACGTAGAAATAGTTTGAAGTAGCATTAAAAACAAAGATTTAGTTATTTATTTTTTGTAATGTAAAACTGAAAATTATCTCTGATGCCTTTGGGACACATTTTTGGAGATTCCCAGCAATGCTCAAATTGAATAGCCTACATTAGATCAAGGCCTTTAGCTAATTTTTCTTGATATATGATTCTCCATTACATAACGAATATTGGCTTTACTATATCTAATTTTATTTTGGCTTTTATTATTAACAGGTGAGAATTTGGGGAACTCTTGGGTCATTAAGTTAATTGTCCATTAATTAGAAGCGCGTGACATCATGTTGACCTTGCCCATGAACCTTTAAAAGGGTCGCTTTCCTCTCACTGGCGGTATTGATTGCTAAGTATTTCTAAAACGGATCCAATTAATCTGACATCACTCTGCATAAAAATGAATGGTGCAGAACAAACATCAGCTGCCGTCCACGCCTCTCTGAGCTATGAGCTGACCAGCACTTACAAATACATAGTCAACAGAAAATAAAGAGGCTCTTAAAATAACAAAAACTGAAACGTCATCCAATATTTTGACAAATTACAACTCGCAATTAATTTTATTTGTTTCATTATTTGTTTAATTGGACACATTGATATTTTTATCAAATCAAAATAAATAATGTCATTTAAATTTCATAAACTGATACTTCAGGGCATTCTTTCAGTGCGTTTCAAAACAAAGTCTTCAAATGTTGCACAAGAAACAAATAATGAATGTAAGCGTTAAAGAACACAGTTTAACTTCTCTCCATGATATAGAACAAACAGAAGTCAGACAAACAGAGAGAACGAGAGAAAAGAGTGGAGTGCAGTTGTAGTCCTCCTTTGTTTTGCCGTGCGTTGGTATTAGTTTACATCAACAGTTTTTATCCATTCTCAATATCTCACCGTCCTTATTTTGCCCGTATATTTTATGATGATACTCTGACCCCGTCGGCCAGAGATGGTGTATAGCTGGCGCACTGGTGTGAGGATCAGTCAAGACCCCGTGGGCTGTAATTATTGAAAATTAATTGAGGCCAGAACCCTTTTGGAAATGCGGCTAAATTATTAGCTTGTCGTCGGGTTTAAATTCAACCCCATCAAACAGAGAGGATACAGTTTACCTTCTGTGATTAATACTCCAACCTAATTAAAGGTTTGCCCTCTTCTGTTGTTTGATGTACAGCACACAGAGGTCGTTGGCGAGATTCGACGATGTTAAAGAGGGGAGGGAAGGGTTAAAATGAAAACATAATTTGTAAAGTCGGGGACTCTCGCGCCAGACTGAAAGTGAAATGAGAGCCGCGGGCACAGGGAAATTACCGCGCGCCCGCGTGACCTTTGCGCGAGGTAATCAATCAAGTGATCAACAGGGATATTTATCAATGCTACGCTACATCCTGTCGGCTGCTCCTCAAACTCGAAATCAAAACAGTGCATATACTGGAGCGTGTGAAATAGGATGAATTATTTGATATATATACTATATAATGATAATCACAGATATATAATGTCTGGGATTATAATAGAGTTGTCAATAGCAATACCGGTTGGTAACTAAACATGCTACTTTAAAACGTTAAACAAAACAAAACACAGCTACCAAAGAAAAACAATAGTCGAATTAATAATAATAATAACAAAACAACAAAAATAAATAATATTAGCCTAACAAAAAGCTAAAACTTGCGAGATATTTAGCCTAATAGGTTATAGGCCTATTTTCATTACTCAAAAGAGGGTCAAGGAAAATAATGACGCTGAGAAAAAATGCTGAGCACTGTCAGAGGCATAAGAATGATATTAATCCACTTTTTACGACTATAAAAACCGATTTACCCCGGCCATTTAATTAATATAATTATATTGGCATCAGTTAACGGCATTATTTAACTCGACAAAGTCATAATGCTTGTTGGTTTGGCAGAAAATATTACGCGGGGAAAAAAGCAGGCAGCACAAGGAAGAAAAACCAGCGGTGCCCCAGCGAGCACTGCCCCTCTGAGGAGACGCGCGTAACGGGAGACCGAGCGAACACGGGCGCATTCTTCACATCCGCGGAGACTCTGCCCAGCCCTCTCCGCTTCAAACGAGCGGAAACATTCCGTGACCACCGGCTTCACGGCAGAGAGAGTGGGTAGAACAGACGGCAGCAAACATCACTTATTTTATTTATTTAGTTTTTACCTTAGAACTGCTAGTTTGCACACAGTGCATTGATTCTTTATGATGCATTCTCGATTATGTGTAGCTATTTAACAAGTAAGGAATTTTTTTAAACAAATTAGCATAGCCTACGTTTCAACTGAAGTTTAAACACTCTGGGTACCACAAAAGTTAAATCACAAGTTACTAAGCCTACATGAAATCCCGCGTAGGCGGTAACCATAGCAACAGTATAACACGTTTTGCTCGAATCACCTTCGCGCCATCAATGACATCCTTGGACTCGTATATCACACATTTAGAAATATTTCACAAAATATAAGTGTTTATTTAAAAAGTTTGAATGCTAGAGACGCCAAAAGACAAAACTGAAATTGCTTTACAAATGTGGAAGTAATTCGCATACTGTAGACCAGTGGCGTAGGCAGAAATATTTTTTTGGCCGGGCCTGGGCAAAATTGAGCGGGCACTTTCACGTAGGGTCATGTAGCATACATATTTCTTATAGTCAAAAGCAAACTAATGGACTCAATATTAAGATCACTTAAGTCTTTTTATGTATTTGTTTATTTTATTCTATATTTTTATTCTGTAGTATATTAATAAACTGCAGTAGCACAAACGCTCAGTACAACAACAAACTACCACATACCACGTCTCCAGAACAAGTATTGCATTAATATTAGACTCAATTGCATTAATTTGACCTAAACACCTTAATTAAAAATTTCAGAACATTTTTATTCCACTTATTTAATCAATTAGACAATGTGTTTTTTTATATTTAACACTCAAATAAAATGTTTAACAAAAATTTAAAAATCACCATAAGACCATTTTTTCACGTTTTTAGTAATTGTTTTCTAAAAAATGAAAAAAACGAAAATAGCACTTATTTAATCAATTAGTTTATTTAATAATCAAAGCTCAACTGAAACGTTTAACAAAAATGTAAATCACATATAAGTCACATATTTTATCCAATCAACTTTTTAATAATATAAATATTTTTGGAAAGACGAAAATAGCGCTTATTTATTCAAGTTAATTAAATAAATTTAACCTAAATAACAATGTATAAAAACATAAATCTTAACAAAACATTTAAATCACAAGGAAATTTTGTATCAAGTTTTTAATAATATAATTATATTCTACCCCTATTTGTTGGTAAGATATAACCATTTAAATGATGACTGTTATCATTTGTTTGATAATAACAATTAATTGTCAGATTTATTCAAAGATATTAAATGAGGAATACATCTATACCAGGTTAAGTAAAAAAAATTTGAAATAAAAAATATATTTTGTTTTATTGACATATTTCATTTGAAACTCTCTGAATTGAATTTTCGTGGTCCTAAACAGTATTAGAGCACCAAAACGAAATACAAAACAGCACAACAACCTCCCTTAAATTTTAAGTTCTGTACACTCAAGACTGTCATTTTAAATTAAATTAGTTGAGTTGAATCGTGTTTAACTAAAACGAGTTAATGTAAAACATATGTTGTCAAAACTTATTGATCATGTGTATTTTAAAAATAGATTTAAGAATCCATATTTATTTTATTTAGGCCAATTAATTTATTTTGGTTTATTTATTTCCTATATATTTTTGCTGCATCTATACTGTTAAATCAGATAATATAGTACCTTGGACAGTTACAGTACCACTCCTTACACCTCAAGTCCAAAGTCCACAATCCAAATACACATTAAAATAAATATCTGATTTACCACAGCGGGTATAACAACACACGTATCTGTTCTTGAGTTGGGCAGGCCGGCATAAAATTACAAAAGCCGGAGACGCCTGGGTTTTGAATTTAAAAGTGTAATTATTTCCTCATTGTCCAAAGAGTCAGCAAGTTCACGTTCCATGGATAATAGCGACAGGTTTTTGTGCCTGCGTGTGGACATCGACGACCTCAAGCGTGTCTTTATTCGATGCGCAGTGGAAAAAAGTTTCTCAACAGTGCATGTAGTCATTGGTAAAGTCACCATGACTCTCAACAATGCATTTATGTTAGAATTAATGTCCATGGGGCAGTTGTCTAGCACTTCCACAAGCGTAGAGTATCTCTGTTTTTCTGTTTGCATTTTCCGATTGAAACGTTGAATAAAGACTGTGAATTCTGCATCTTCAACAGCAAGTCCATAGAGCCTGCATGTTGGTTCCAGCAGTTCTCGTCTGCCAAATAACGTGGATCCTGGCAGGCAGGCAGCTGATGTTTTCATGATGTTGTATGTGTTCTCTTGGAATCGGTTGTTCATCTCTGAAATCTGTTCATCCAAACAATGATCCAGATCCGTCTGAGATCCATGTCACTTTTAACACTTGCAGTCTTCCCCGGTGTGCTTGATTACAGAATCGAACTTACTGGGCAACTTTCACGATGATGAGACATCCCACTTCAAAATGTCATGCTTGGTCATTGGTTCTTCAGATAACTTCATGACTTTCTCATCTCCCTCGGAATTGTCTCTGAATTTGACCAAGTTCAGTTTGAGATTTTCAATTAGACTGATTGTGTCTGTGACGGAGAGTGTGGAGCTCTGCAAACCTCTGGTTGCAAATTCGGTAGTTTCAAAAATCGCTGCAAGCTAACACATAACTGCAAAATACAATGCGTGAAAACACAAACTCACACGCACGAAATGGCTAAGGCAAGATAACCGCTTAACACAGATGTCAATCAAATTCACCAAGCATATCCGACCAAAAATCGAATTCTATTATTATAAGATTTGAGATGGCACAGTGAATTCATGTTTGTAATTATATTTAACGCAATAAAATAGCAATAATTTAATAAATACAATATATTTTTTGTAATAACTGGGTGGGCCTATGCAGAAAGTGGGCGGGCCTGTGCCCGCTAGGCCCGTCCGCTGGCTACGCCCCTGCTGTAGACAATATATAGGTTGAGGCTTTGCTTGGCGAGCAGTATTTGCACCTCTGCGGTGGGGCTCCATGTCCAACAGCAACAATGTATGATTGCTGTGAAATCAATGGCGATTGAAAATGGCTTTAATAAAACAACGTTAATAACATCACGTCAGGCTTAAATGGTTTTAGAAGTATCCGAGTTAACAAGTTTATTTATGAAAATGGCACATAACGGGGAACCGATCCAATCGAATGGCATTAGCAAACTAATTCCCCTGAGTAGCCTACTTTTGATCACATCTCTAGAACAGCAACTGGAATACTGATTTATCATATCTCTTTTTTGCAGGTAATAATTGCAAGTGATAGCCAAGACAATTGTCTACAAAGCAGAAAAGAAAACTCTGCCTGGAAACACGCTGGATATGTTGTGCTAGAGGACGTTAAACAAGCACTGAAAAGATCGGAGTAAAACGAGACCCAAGCCACAAGACGCTGATCGTTGGGCAACAGTGAACAACTCTCTCATTAAACTCCGCTGCGGGGAAAGACATTGTGCTGATCTAGCACTGTTCGTCAGTCATAAAAACCCATCGCGATCCCATAATAAATCGGATTCATTCATATGTAGTGTATCGCTGCTTTTGAGTGAAAGGGTATTTAGTAATTGAAGTGCTTGTTGCACAGCCAAGACTGAATTGTATGCCCTCGCTACACCAGACCGAGCGCGCGCGTGCTCGCGGGAAATCGACGGCTGAAAGAGCTCATGCGCTCAGAAAATTGGAAACCTTTATTGCTTTAATCCTTTTGCAGCCACCAAACAAAAACATGCAATTTCAGTGATAATATATTCAAGCAACCAATTAATATCGAATTATTTAGAAGTTAATATAATTATTTAAATTGTCATTTTAATGTCCCTTTTAAAATATTTCTGTTGTAATAGATCATACATTAAGTATCAGTCTGATGCAACAGTTCAAATACATATATTCAAATATCAAATTTAGGCTACCGAGTTAATGTCTTAATGTACATAGTCGGGATAAATAACATAATGATTCAATAAACGATAAATAAATGAATACAGAATGTTTTAATAATGAACAAAACCAACGACATCAGAATCATAATGCTTTAGCTTAAAGAAAATCATAACACGATGACAAGTAACTTTTCTAAAATGTTTTAAGGCGTGCTACTATCTAATAAAGTATTTTAGGCTAATACAAGCAAGGGCATAGACGGAGTTTCACATTTTTGCCTGGGGGGGCACCTACCGGTAGACCATGAGCTCTGATTTTTTTTTTTTTTTTTTATATATGAATTACAAATAATTAAGCCTTAACATACTCATTAAAATACGATAATGCAAATAAAATGAGACAATGTGAAAATATTTTTGTATTAATAGATCTGACAAAATCGATTGGCTCTGATCTGGGGGGGCATTTTCCCCCCCAAAACAATCAAGGAGTGCGTGGGACTAAACATTTGCCCCAGAATGAATGAGGTGCATTGTCCCGTTATGCGATGAGCGAGTTTAAACCACAAACTCTTGGATATGTATGGTGACACACGAATTATTATTGGAGTTTTACCGCCATCTAGTGACAAAAGTAGACATGGTATAAAACTTCTTCATTTTAGATTTATATTAAACTTTTTTCTTTTTCATTCTGTCATGACTTTTTAAACTTTTCATATTAGGTTATAAGAATGGTGCTTCTTTGTGAGCGGTGAAAGAGAAATAACTGGAGCAATGTCAACGTTGGCATCCCAGCAAGCTGACCGAGCTAGCCCGACCGATTGACATCTACTGGAGGAGAATCATCTGCTTGCGTACTCTTCCCGGCAACTGACTATCAACAAAGATTACGATGCGCTCTCGAGACAATCTGTGGACGTATTTATGGCCCCGAGAGCTTTATAGGCAGCCGTTTATCCTAAAGCACATAAACACCATGCTCATCCATTCCCATGGGCTCCAGCGTGAAGAGCCTTGACGAATAATCAATGGGGACAGTCGAACAGAATTATTTATCCCCGATTCCAGTAAAAATGGACAGTTGCGATGCGCGGCAATTCCCGGTCGTGTCGTTCTTTCTAGAGGAGCAAATAAAGTTAAGACAAATGTAGGAGCTTAGTTCACATGTCAAAATCGATCAACACTTTCTCAAAGTAGTTTCACACTGACTCCAGTTCCACTTTAACATCCTCAAATGAGTGGTGATATAGGCTATCTGAACAATATTAATGGGGAAAAGATAAACCCAGCTAACAAAACTATGTTCCAACGTTTTACTAATGTTTTCAGTAAGTGAAAACCTTCTGTTCAAAATGTACAGTTTTTATTGGTTATACAAATAAAAAAAGGTGTTCTTGGTTATACAAATGTGAAAGTTAATGTTAATGGTCTATTTTATTTAGCAAACATTATGGTTTTAAATGTTCTTTTAACATTGTTTTACTGTTAGATGAACTTCCGACTAAAACGTTACAAGAAAATAATTAATATTTATATGCATTAATACAAGACATTAATGCATTAATAACATTAATGCATTAATACAAGAATGTATTAATGCATATAATGCTTTTGTGCTTATGATTTGATCATATATTTTTCATTTTATTAAAGTTACTGGAAAAACATTTGCTCATAACTTTGAGAGAACCTTACCAGAATGTTAGCCTGAGAATTTTTACAATCCGTTTTACATCTAAAAATATTTTGGATGCAATCATTCAGATCAATTAATGTTACAATCCTACAATAGGACACAACAATCTACTTCAAATGTTCAAGTATCAAAATCAAGAACACTAGGTCTACTGCCAACATCCATTAAGAGTAATGAACATGCCCAAAAAGCACTTCACATGTTCATTTTATGCAATTGTTACACATCTGACGCTGTACTGCATGTTTTCCTGTACTTACTCGTCCTATTATTTACTGTGTTCTACTTTAATGTCTTTAGTGAATCATACTGAACTGCAATAAAGTCCTGGGGCCAGTTGCAAAAACAGCAACTGTGTACTAAACACTGTCCTAAGAACCAGTTTCACCAACTAGCTATTTTTTAGATTCAGATTAGACCGGTCTTTCTTTTTGAAACTGTATGTTTACATTAACAGTTATGTGAATTAAAAAAGTCAAGACCAAGTCTTGAAGAATAAACCGTTTGCAACCAGCCCCTGACTTTCAGTTATTTGCCTGTTTTGCCATAAGAGTTCCTAGAATGACATTTCCATTTTTAATAAGAGAACTATACAGAATCTTGAAATGTTACACAAATAGGGTATTGCCACATACTCAAATAATGGTGGTTGCTTGTCCTGTATACAGTGTACACATATGTGGTAAAGGCTTTTTCAGATCACTCAGAAAGGTTTCATGTGTGAAATATCAAACTACCATTCAAGTCTTGCTCAGATAGCTTGCAACTCACAATGACATCTAAACAGCTTTTAATTTTCACTTTTGATTTGCTTAAAAAACATAGGCCAACCATGATTAGACCACACATAATAATAACATATAGTAGTTTCTGCAAGAACATGTCAAACATAATCTTTCATTCACAATTTACAAGTCTGCCACATATGCTGTCATGTGGTAAGCGAACGTGACTGTAATATATCCACGAAAAGTGCGGTTACTGGTCCAACAAAACCGGTGACTCAAAATACGTCACTTCCTGCAAGCGCACAGCTCGCGGATAGGTGTAGAGCGCTGACTAGCCAATAGGAACAAAGGAAATTCCACGGAGGCGGGACGAGTAAAATACACACAATTATAGGTTCGAATCCCGCCTCGGCCAAAAATAGATACACTTTAAGTACGATTAACATAATAACAGAACATTATAATAGGGCATAGTTATCTTTAATATGGAAAATGTGAATGTGAATGATTGAAAATAACATTTTGATCATGGTTTAGACCTTTATTTTTAAAGAGATATTAGTATAACTATGTACAAAAAAACGATATAAATGAAATATAACTAATACACACCAAAAAAGTTAGTTTTTCATTGTATTTATTGTAAAATTATATACATATCATATAAAATGATACTACAGCATAGTACTAACCACATCATATATTAATTAAATAAATATACATATAATAATTATAGATTAAACAACAACAACAACTATAATACAATTTAAAGATGTGGAACACAAAGAAAAAAAACAAAAATATGTGTTTTACATTAATTATGTACAATATTAACATTTGGTGTTTACAATACTGAGCTAGATAAAATATCAATGCAAGTCAACAAAATGTTATATAAATAAAAATAATACATTTTTTAATCAATACAAAAACACTAAAATACAGTGCAAATAAGCCCAATACTTCTGGCATTTTAATGAACAAATGGAAATAAATGAAACAATGGAAATGTATAGATTCAACAACCAGAACAATAATACAATCTAAAGTTGTGGAGAACACAGAAAAAATAACAAAGTACAGTACAGTACCAGTCAAATGTTTTTGAACAGTAAGATGTTTTATATTTTCTTTAAAGAATGCTCTTCTGCTCATCAAGACTGCATTTATTTTATCCAAATACAGCAAAAACAGTAATACTGTGACATTTTTACTATTTAAAATAACTGCTTTCTACTTAAATATATAATGTATTCCTGTGATCAAAGCTTTCAGCATCATTACTCCATTCTTCAGTGTTACATGATCCTTCAGAAATCATTATAATAAGCTGATTAGCTGTTCAATAAACATGTATTATTGTTATTATTATAATCAATATTTAAAACAGCAGAGTATTTTTTCCACCAGGATTCCTTGATGAATAGTAAGATCCAAAGATCAGCATTTATCTGAAATAAAAAGCTGTTGTAACATTATACATTCAAAAGCTTGGAGTCAGTCAAATTGTTTATTTTTGGGAAATAAATGATAGAAATGAATACTTGTATTTTGCAAGGATGCTTTAAATTGATCAAAAGTGATGATAAAGATGAAAATGTTTATGATTAATTCATGATTCATGAAATAAACCTGAAAAGATTCTACTTAGCTGTTTTCAACATAATAATAATGATAATAACAACGAGAAGCAAATTAGAATGATTTTTGAAGGATCATGACACTGAAGACTGGAGTAATGATGCTGAAAGCTTTGATTACATGAATAAATTACATTTTCAAATATATTCAAATAGAAAGCAGTACACAGAAAGGTAAACTACAGTTATGTTCATTCATAATTTAGCTTGTAATCAACACATGATGTCTAAATGATGACAAGCAATACACAGAAAGGTAAACTACAGTTATGTTCATTCATAATTTAGCTTGTAATCAACACATTATGTCTAAATGAAGACAAACAATACACAGAAAGATAAACTACAGTTATGTTCATTCATAATTTGGCATGCAAACAAACGAACCCACGATGATCAACAGTAAACAAAGCCCAACAGGGTAAAGTTTGGTAACAAAACATAAACAGATGTCGCATAAAGCATCTTACCTTTGATAAATGCGCCGAGAATGCGTTGAATTAAACAACCGAGGCGATCGCTGCCGTGTTTTCTTCTTCTGTGAATTCAAACTTCCCGCGACGCCGGAACCCGGAAGTGCGCCACGGGAGCGCTAGCGGCCGAAAGAATATTGCATCCGTAGTGTTAAGCACTACCATTGAGAATGAATGGGAAAAGTTAAGGGAAGTTAAGCTCAACTATTTTCGGGAGGTCCCCTGGGAGACCGGGCGGGAACAAGCACAATTGTTTTTGTTTCATATCAAATCACTCTTACAGCAGGATTTAAAATGTCACACAACAAAACATTTTCCATATCATGTACAGTACAGCCCAGACTATAAATTAAAATTAGTGTACAAATAATTAACGTGGTGACAAACAATTTTGTATGATGTCAAGGGTTACATTTCAATTAGGGGAGAAATTTAGGCCCATTTAACAAACAAAGCTACTTCAAACTATCAGTATTTCCAAACTTCTCGTTGCAGTTACTGGCTTTGGTCACTGGATGGCGACAAAACTTCACAAAACACGCAGCATTTATTCAACTTTGGTGATGGTCTTGGGCCTAAATATAACTCATCATGTGGGATAAAAAAAACGTGTACATCCTTATCTTCTGCATAAACTACACAGTTCGTTATGCATGATTAGCCAAATATAATGTAATGGCACTGACCTGTCTTTCTGCCATGAACCCTGCCGTGTAAACCAACTGTTCAAATAAAAATGAATACACCTTGAAACATCACTGTTATTACAAACCACATACAATAACTACAGCCAAACAACAAACGAAAACAGAATCTAATAAAACAGAGTAAGCCAACTCATCGACTCACCTCAGGTTATGTCAAAGGTCGCAAGAACTTGCAACATCGTCGACATAAACTTAAACTATTACGTTTCCATCGACTTACTTTTAAGATGCGGGTATTAGTATGAAGGATACATTACCTCAGTGAAAACGATACACATTTCCGTCGAAGAAAACCTCACTAACACGGGCTGTTTACGTTAACGTTACTTAGTCATTGCGCATGCGGGTTATTCGAAAAGTCCAATGTATTGTGACGAATCGGTTCTTTATAATAGTTCGGCTCAGGGAACTAGGAAAAAGGAAGTGAAGTTCTGACTGATTCTGTAATTTTGTGAACCACAAACCAATTCGTTCAAAAGAGTCGACTCAAAAAATCGTTAACGAATCGCATATCTCTGTTTGATCTGACAAACGATAACTTACCATCTCTTCGAAAACAATATTAAAAAGTCATTTTCTTTCACACTGATTAACACTAGAACATCATGACTGTTTTGTTAGCCCCATTCCATCTCTTTTTCCAACATTCAAGTATCATCCCATTCCCTACCCTTTCCACGGATGGACAAGGTAAAAACTGAGGCTTGGGAGAAGTAAGTTCCTTTCCATGGCAACCACAGCTGGAAGCAGCTACTAGCAAACGCGTCCGCGCGCAGGTTTCCTTCACAGAAGCTGGCGGTTTGCTCGCGGATTTGTAGTTAATCCGTGACAACGGAAACCGCATCCTCTCATAGCATCATAACGGAGTGGCATTAACGTCATAGCGGTTCCCCTCTGAGCCATAGCAAAAAATAACCTGCTCTTTAACGCAATACCTTTCTAGTCAGGATATTCCCTTGCTATAATATACCATGATTTTACCATACAACTAAAGCCTTAGCTGTCGTATTCGAAAATGTAGGCCACGTTTTAAACTAAATAAGGAAAGTGAGGAAATCTACAGAACCGAATTTTCACTAACTAGGCTACAGCTAGTTATAATTTTAGAATGTGTTCAAATGTGGACAATAATTTATAATAAATAGGCCTAGCTTACAATAATTCGTTTTATAAAATGAATATTAACATTGACCGTAACCTGCAAATGATGAGCCGTTTATTATGTTCTTAGTTCAACTACTACTATTAAAATAAGTTTACCATACCAGAGCTATAATGAGTTTTGTCAATTAAACTGCTGAAATCTTCTCTTTTGATTTATGTTTTCCTATAAGACGCTAGTCAAAATTCAGTAAAATATTTCAGCCGCACGCTTTATAAATTAATTATTTGGGTGGCTAGCTTTATGGGTTTCAAATATTTGCCATACATATTATGCTAAAGTAATGCCAACATCCTTAGGGTCCAATTTCCTACACCATTTACATAATGAAAAATATAATTCCCACAACAAGGACATTTCGAAATATATAAACTAATGGGGGATGGGCGAATAAAGGGTTAGCTTTGACAGGAGAGGCATATGGAGGTCAAGGGTGATTCATGACCTCTGTGTCAGTACATATAACCAAGGCCAATTCTGTGCCATTCATTCCCTGGAGAAATGCTCTGCGGTCTACTCTAACATACTGATATGATAAGAGCACAGTACAGTGCAAACATTGTCTGTTGTTTGTGTAGATAAATAGTGGCTTTCAAATCATGTCCATTACATCTAGTAAAGTGTGTGTGTGTGTGTGTGTGTGTGTGTGTGTGTGTGTGTGTGTGTGTGTGTGTGTGTGTGTGTGTGTGTGTGTGTGTGTGTGTGTGTGCATGTTTAAAGAAAATATAGAATGAGCAAAACATCTCCTAATGCTGGTGGCAGCAGTTGGGCAACATTATAATGAGCCATTTTGCTCAGGCGTCTCTTGTGATTTGATTCAGAAAACCGGAGCCCCAGGCCATGTTAAACAAATGGACCCACTGTGGTTTAATGCATCTGTCAGAGTGAAGACACCAGTATTGAGCAAACAGAATCGGACTAGGAGACACTAAGCCTGATGCAGTTCCCTCTCGAGATCCACTTACACTCCAATCGTTAGTTTGTAAACTGATTACTTCCTGGTCTTTAGTCTTATCTCATTACCCACATCGACAATTATGCAAAACATATTTCTTCTCCTTAAAAGAATAGATTCTGTTACTCAAGAAGATGACCAACCCTTTGACGGACTGTCTGGACAAAGATTAAAAATAGGATAGGGGTCGGTTGGAGATACGAAAAGGCTAAAAGGTCAACTCTGAGCAAGAGAAGTGTTTAAATGGATTAGAGTAATCTCTTTCTCTCCCTCTTTAAATAAAGACTGTCCATTAAAAAGTGCTTGAGAATCCCCTTTGGGATGGTAGCTGCATATTGCACTAATAGAAAGCTGATGCACACATGATTCATTTATCAAGAAATTCTCTTCAGCCTTCTCGAGTCCTGTTCTTCTCAGTGTCTCTTTGATTTAGCCGGTGCAATATTCCTACATTTTCCAATATTCCCGAGCGGCTATTATCTTCTGAGATTCAACAGCAGTGTGAGCGGTATCAGAGAACAGTTTTTCACACTAATGAATTATCAAAGCGTTCCCTCCAGTGGTTTGTGGGCGAAATGAAGTTCAGCTAAAGTTCTGGAAACGGTTATCACAAAGCTAAAAATATACGCCACAAAAAAGAAATAAGGCCTTTCAACTGGGACAGTTATAGGCCTTTCAAACTATACACAACCCTTAACAGTGCTGTTATTGTTAACTAAAACTATAACTATTAAATATAATTTTTGTTATCTGAAATAAAATAAAATATAAATATTTACTTATAAAACTTTTACGCAAATTAGAAATGTTGCCTTCGCAACTAACTGAAATAAGTAGTAGTAGAAATAACTAAGTATTAGTTTGAAGTAGGCCTACTAAAATGACTAAAACGGAAATAAAAATTAAGCTAAATAATCTAAATATCTAATAAAAATGAAAAAGCACATAATTAAACACATAAAGACAAATATTTAAATGAAAGTCAATTCAAAACATGAACAAATACTTTAATTGTATGTACATAATGCTAAAAAGAACATAGATACATCATGCTTTTTTATTTTAACCATGGGGTAATAAAACCTGATTTCATAAAACCAAAACAGCAGCATAAGGCATACATTTTCAGTAAATAACTCATTTTATTAGTATTATCAATTGCAATAAACTTACATTTGTACATTATTTTTTTATTTTAAAGATTTTTTAATGTTTTAATTTTTATTTCATTTTAAAGATTTATAAGAGAATGAGCTTTGATTGGTTCCTTTTACACAGAGAGAGAACGGGATAAAATGGTTGAACTATTCTTTCAGAAAACGGAAGCTCTAAGAAGCAAGGACTCTATTTAAATATGCCACTTGATAAGATTGTACACAAACACACATACTGAATAGGTAGTTCAATTTAGTTCAATACTTTTATGGCTAAACAGTTAAAACAAGAACAGAAAGAAAGAAGAGAGGATGTCTCTGGTGACTTAGGAAGAAGGTAGCATTGATCAAAAGGATCAATGGCACAATGCAATCACAGTTTATATCCCACAGTGCAATGGGTGAGTTAAGGTCACCGGCTTATGATTTTATCATCTTAGTATGTGAGCTGTGCCATGCCATTACTGTACTGAATCAGTTTGAGGTGTTGCACAGAAAGAGGAGAGCTAAATCAATGGGGGAATTCTCTCTCTCTCTTTTTCTCTCTCTTCTCTTCTCTTTAGTACATGAGAGTGTGTGTTAGGATGATCCATGCTGCAGCAGTGAGAGTGCACTGACCATAAACAATTCATTACGAGGGCAGGACGGCTGAGGAACAGATATCTGCCCAGACCAGGACAGTTCAAATGTGAGCAAGACGAATGATGGATGACAAAGGATGAGATCATCTATGTGCAATAGACCCGTATGTGTATGTTTCATCTATGTGAGTCTTTGTGCAACTTCAAAATGAACCATCCATAATCAGACTGTGAGCTTAAGAAGCTCTCCAATGTGACACAGTATTAGGCTACGTGTGCAGCAAATGCAATGAGCTTCTTGAGTGTTTGTTGCATGCACAGAAATGACCTTGCGTGCAGTTTCTATATAAAACCTCTAATTCAGGTTTTTCTCCGCCCCGATCAGGGCAGAACGATTTAAAGTATGTTGATAAGAGCTGAAAATAGCCTAATCCCTCTCCGTCCTGGAGCTTCACTCCTTCTCCTGCTGTACCAGCCAGAGGACAAACCAACACATCCTCCCTGCAGAAGGGATTAACACTCACGGGCCATTTCAAGAGCTAAATAATGTGTGAGATTCATCCACAATCCTTCAGTAGTATAAACACATGAGCTCAGAAACGTGCCGGTCATGAATCTGGAAGAAGAGGGGATTGATGTTACATTTGTATAGTTGGGATTTCAGGTCCTTTGATTCATTTATCAACCTGTTTGTTCCAACCATCCATCTGTCAGTCCATGTGTAGGAAATCACCTATAATGTGTTTAAAGACAACATTTTTATTACAATTAAGTAAAACCACATGAAGGTGACCATATCATATTCAAATATTCAGTACAGCAGCATGATTTATCTATACATTACTGGTTATTGTTTTTGAAAGAAGTCTCTTATGCTCACCAAGGAAAAAAACAGTAAAACTGTAATATTACAGTTAACCATTTTCTATTTAAATGTATTTTAAAATGTACTGTAATTTATTAATGTGATGGTAAAGCCATTACTCCAGTCTTCAGTGTCACACGATCATTCAGAAACCATTATAATGTGCTGATTTGGTGCAAACATTTCTTATTATTATTTATTAATGTGGAAAACACTGTGTAATATATTGTTTCCAATGTCTGGGGTAAATAAGATAAAAAAATATATATTTACAAAATACTTTTTTACAGCAAGGATGCATTCGATTGATCAAAACTCACAATAAACTAATGTGTAATAAATATTTCTATTTCGAATAATAATTAAATGTTTCTTGAGCAGCGAATTAAAATATTAGAATCATCATGTGACACTGAAGACTGGCTGAAAAGAAATTAATCTTTACCATCACAGGAATAAGTTAAATATTAAAACATTAAAATAGCAAACAGTTATTTTAATGGTAATAATAGTTCAGAATAATACTTTTTAATCAAATATATGTATACAGCCTTGGTGAGCATAAAGGGGCTTCTTTCAAAAATATATATTTTTTAAACTATTCCTAACTTTTGACTGCATGGTGCATATATCAATTAAGTGATCTTTAAAGTATCTGTGCATGTGTGAGTGTGTGTGTGTGTGACATGGTGTGTATATATTATATTAATAAATGTTTATTTACAATATGTATTTGTTGTCTATGTTTAGGCTGAAGTCTTTGGATGTTCATTTGAAGAAGCAGCAATCCAGCACCAACGGATGCGGCAGCTCCTTAACCCCCCCGCGGGAGGCTCACTGTCTACGCTTGGCATGACATCTGCTGAGGTATGTGACGGACTGAATTATGCAGAATTGTGACTGTTGAGAGGGTATGTGTGTGTGTTCACTCTACAAGTATTTGGACAATTTTGTTACCTTGGAAAATTATGTAATTTTATGTGAGAGAAAGAAATGTGTATGTGTGCTGGAGAAAGAGAGGTTTAATAATTCAGCGGAGTTATAATTGGCTCAGTCTCACCTCAGAAAATCAGCTCTGAATCACGCTATCTGCACAGAATGTCTCCCATCAATGCTTTACAGCAACTCTATGTGTGTGTGTGTGTGTTGGATTGAGAGATTTTAAATCTTAAATTCAATATTATTAAAGGAATAGTTCACACGCACATAAAATATTGTATATATATTTTTATAAATATATATATATGTGTGTGTGTGTGTGTGTGTGTCCTATATCCTGGGGCCTGTTTCATAAAACAAGTTTACCAAATAAGCCAGGTTTATTTCAGTTAGTCTAACTGATTGTCAGTTGATTTGGTTCAAATAATCATACTAACTGAAATAAGCCTCTTTGGTATTATGAAACACCCCCCAGTTAGGGACTTAAACCTGAGTACACACAGACTCATTGGGACTCGTGTCATGGTGGGGACCTAAAATGAGGTCCCCGTGGGTACAACAGCTTATAAATCATACAGAAAGAGTTTGTTTTTTGAAAAAGTGTAGGGTTAGTGTAGGGCAATAGAAAATACAGTTTGTACAGTATAAAAACCATTACGCCTATGGAGAGTCCCTACAAGGATAGCTGACCAGACGTGTGTGTGTACAGGTTTGGAATGACATATTAACTTAATGTCAGAAATTGTATTTTTGGGGTGAAGTCTTCTTTCCATAAAGAACCAAACACACTCTCCTGTCTTCAGCTGTGTGGAGAAAAAAAAGGTAGCCCCGCCCCAAAACTCAGAGCATTGGCTGAGAGCCGCCTTGGAGTGTTGTGATTGGTTGACATTCAGGGAGCAGTCAAGGGGTTTTGCCTATTTCAGTGATATCTGACAGCAAGGTCATATATACTATTCCAAAAAGTGCTTACAGCAAAAACTCTAATAAAAGTGGTCCAAAAAAGGTCTAAAAAAGTGCTGGTCTGTGCAGAACTTGCCACCACAATGCTGCAGTGTTGGGTTTTTCTTTGTGGTTGCTGAGGTGTTCTGAGTGGTTCTAGGCTTGTTGCTATGCAATTTCTTAGCGGTTGCTATGGTGTCGCTGAAGTCAAAAGAGCCCATCCTTAAGTCATAGGCCTTTTGTGATATTTAATTTCTTAAATATGCCTCAGGTCCCTCTATTTATGTAACTATAATAGAAGGATGTCACTGTAAAAACTGATAAAGTGACTCTTGGGCTGTCGTCACAGTTTAGAGAATAAACAAAATGAATTGCTTAGTTATTAAAACAATGTATGTGTGTGTATGTGTGTGTCTTCAGCTTGTAACAATAGCAGAACCCTTTTTAGTGCTAAATAGAACCTTTTTGTATTGGGTTCCATACAGAACCATGATTTGAAAATGGTTTAATAATATAATACATTTTTTACCCCTCTATCTGCCTGGTCTTATAATCGATCTTACCTATCTTATATCTTATATTAGGGTTTTACATAAAATCAACAACAACGTGTCAATTTATTTATTTTTTTAATGACGTGAAATTGTAGCAAGCATGACAGTGTTCTAACAGCAGTTATTAGTAGAATACATTAATAAATGACAATAGACATTGAACATAAATAAATGCTTAAAAAAGTAAAACAAAATAGAACATAAAATATCCAGTAAAATATCTCCACAATCCTCTATGATGCCTTTAAGTTGATCATCATCTGTAATTGGTGTGATTGAACGGCAGTTTCTCTCTGCAGATGACGAGGTTGTAGCGTCTGAAATGCACAACTGAGTTCAGATATACAATGTGTCTCCTTTCATTTGTTTATGTGAAAACAATAGTTTATGAAGGCCAAACGTAGTATGTGAGCACTTCACAATGTTAAAAGGAATAAGTCATATACAGTCATGGGATAGCTGGGTATGTTTATGCATAAACCCTAGTATATTTACATTTAAATTTACATTTATGCATTTAGTAGATGTTTGTATCCAAAGCGACTTACAGTACATTCAGGTTATACATTTTTCTGTCAGTATGTGTGTTTCCTGGGAATTGAACCCACAACCTTTGCGCTGCTAACGCAATGCTCTACCACTGAGCCACAGCAACAACATTAATATCTATAAGTAATAAAAATATCTATCAACATGGATCATAAATTCAATATCTTTATTACTTACTTAGTGAATATCCTTAACTGAACAGAGCTGGTCACACGTGCATGTTCTCTTAAACTAAAAAGAGAAAATACATAGAAAAACCAATTAGCATTTGACAGTTATCATTTATCGACATTTTAATAAAGAAATGATTTACCTGTTGAGAGTTGACAGTCTGTGTAGTTGGATGGCTGAGCTCCAGATCTTACAGCGTAGCTTCGGTTCGCGTTTCACATTAAAACAACAATAACCACAACAGCAGCATGTTGTGTGAATGAACTATGTTTTTATTGACATGCACAATTATCAGTGCTCATAACAACAGTTATTAGTTATTATCTGAATATATTGATGAATGACGATTGACAATGAACATGAATAAATAAAGAAAGAAAGAATAAAACACAAAATAAGAACAAAAAATAGATGTGATGAAAACCAAGTTTCAGTGAAACAATCACATTCCAATCAATATGATCCTTTAAGTCCATTATTTTGGTGTGATTAAGTGAAGATTTTTCTCTTCAGATGATGAGGTTGTAGGACGTGATACATCTGAAATACATAATTGAGTTTAGAGTTACAGTGTGTCCATGTGTTTATGTAAAAACAATTATGTTTATGAAGGCCAAAAGCACAAATGGACAGTATGTGAGCCCTTCACAGTCTTAAAAGAAAAAAAGTGATACAAAGTCATGGGATAGTTTTAATATTTTTTGTGAATGGGTATGTTTATACATAAACTCAAGAAATAATAAAATAATAAAAAAAATTCTGACAATATGAATTATAAATGAATTGTGTCTTTTACTTAGTGTATAAGAGGGGATATGTTTCCAAAGCTTAGCAGAGCTGCACACACTTGGGATATATGTGACTAAAAACAACAAAAAAGATAAGAACATGTTTGTTTGGAAACCGGTTACGATTTTAAAGGTACATTTGTATTTAAATGTGAGAATGAAATCATTTCCCTGTAGAGAGTGTTGAAAGTCTGTTTATTGGATCACTGAACTACAGAGAATCAGTAATAAAAAGGCTTTGACAGTTACAGATTTGAAAAACAAAAGGGCGGGAACAAAGAACCCTAAACTCTAACAAAGAACCATTTCGGCTTTAAGGGGTTCTTCAGAATGCTATGGTTGTAAATAAAACCATTACTGTAAAGAACCTTTAAAGAACCATATTTTTTAGAGTGCAGGAAGTGCGTTTAAAAATTCAAAAGAGCTGACGTGAAGTTCAGAACTGTGGAATGTGCTCCTTTGAACAGTTCTATTGAAGAATTCACAAGCAAGAAGTGTGTGTGTGAATAGTCAACGTGGGTGTCTTGCTCCTCCATGTATCTGTGCGCGGTCTGTTCTCCTGCCTTTACTCCAGCAGCTAAAGAACGTGATCTGTTATCTCTATTCAGCTCTTAATGTCAGCGAGTTCTGAACACAAAAGAGAATCGTATCTATAGGAAAACTGTGTGTGTGTGTGTGTGGGCATGTTTATGTGGTTTATGAGGACACAAATTTGTATAATGACATGGGTATGACATAGGTATTACAAGGAGAAGGTGATTTATGAGGACATTTTCAGTGTCCCCATAATTTAAAATGCTTATAAATCATACAGAGTGAGTTTTTTTGAGGGAAAATAGAAATGCACCGTCTCCTGTGAGGGCTAAGTTTAGGTGTAGGGTAGGTGTAGGGCAATAGCACATACAGCTTGTACAGTATAAAAACCATTACGCCTATGGAGAGTCCCCGTAAACCATAAAAACCAACGTGTGTGTGTGTGTGTGTGTGTGTGTGTGTGTGTGTGTGTGTGTGTGTGTGTGTGTGTGAACAGTGCGCACAGTTCAAGTGAAGAAGGGTTACAAGTGATTGACGGACACAAAATCCCCCAGATGGATATTCATCCCATACACAGAAACAAACACACATACCTACACACAGAGATTGAATGTCTTGGAGACAAGAAAGGACAGGAAAATAGAACAGAGGAGACATAAAAATGAGAGAATGAGAAGTGGAGAGGCAAGCAAAGGATACAAAATATCCCTACACAACATACACGAACAACTCTATAGTACAATGTCTATAAGGGCATATTCCACAGAAGTGCTGTCTTCAGTGAGCAAGTGTTTAAATCAGCAGGAGTTAATGAGGTGAGGAGAGAAAAAAATTATATATTATTCTTTTTTAAAGTAGGAAAGCATTAAATTTATCAAAATTGACAGTAGAAATAAGAGATACAAAAAATACTTAAAAATATGTATAATGGTTTCCACAAAAATATTGATAATAATAATAATAAATATTTCTAGAGCACCAAATCAGCATATAGTGATTTCTGATGAATCATGTGACACTGAAGATTGGAGTAATATTTTAGCCACATTTAAATCCAGACTCAAAACTCATCTATTTAGCTGTGCATTTGTTGAATGAGCACTGTGCTACGTCCGAACTGACTGCATTATTTTATGTATAATCCTTTTCTATTTAACTGTTTTAAATTTCATTTTAAATCAATTTCTATATCATTTTAAATTTCCTTATTTTATTATTTTTAACTCCTTGTTTTTATTGCTGTGAATGATTATTTCACTCTCTTTTATGTAAAGCACTTTGAATTACCACTGTGTATGAAATGTGCTATACAAATAAACTTGCCTTGCCTTGCCTTGCCTAATGATGCTGAAAAATAATCGTTGACATTATATAAATAAAGTATATTTTAAATCATATTAAAATAGAAAAAAAATAGAAAAAAAAATCAATTATATTTCACAGTATTACTGTTTTAATGTATTTTGATCAAATAAATGCAGCCTTGGTGAGCACAAGAGTTCCTACTTCTTTCAAAATCATTAAAAAAATCTTACCAACCCCAACTGTTTGAACGGTATATAGTCTATATATTCCAAATCTTGGAAACCTGTTTAAAAACAGACTTAATTTTTAGTGCTGAAATAACATTTCACCTTTAAACGCCAAAAACGCACACACATATCCAACTGTCTCTTGAGTGTTTTTGCAACAGCCAGTGTAGTTGGTGATAACATTGTGCGAGCAGAGGTCATGCCCTCAGGAGAGGATTGACACACACACAACCTTTCTCACTCACACTCCCTCTCTCTTTCTTTCAGAACCATGGACAGCTCTAAGCAAGCGACACGATTGGTTGAGAGACATGAGGGATGCAGAGAGAGAGAGAGAGAGAGATAAGATCACCAGGAGACGGAGTGAGTAAGCAGTGAGGGCTGGAGGGAAGGAGATCAGAGAGCAAAAAAGAAGGTATAGAGAACAGAACAGATGCTATAGCTTTTAGCCTACTGATGCCCGAGCTGGTTACATCTCTGCATGTGTGTGACGTGCACGGGGTTGTGTGTTGTGTGCTTGTGACGGCAGCCACCGCGGCAGCAGCAGCAGGGGAGGACGGATCAAAGAGATTGTAGGACACGATGCATTTAGCTGCCTAACGTCTCTGCGCACACACCGCATCCGGCTAAACGAGAACACGCTCATACTACGCGCATCCGCACACAGCCCACCCACACACACACACCACGCGTGTGTGGGGACAGCGCAGATGAGGCAACCACCAAAGGGAGGTTTGGATCTTTCCAGAAGCGTTTGGTAAGGGGAGAGGACAGCCTTGGTGGCCATGGTCCAGCAGGAGTAGGTGGGGAAGAGTCGAACAGCTGACCACTACATTGGTTTTCTTCAGAGCTCTGGAAACACCAAAGATGGACATGTCCTTCATCTTTCTCTTCCTCGTGCCAGTGTGTGTTTCCTCCGTGCTGCGTCGCTGTCGCCGGGCTTGTCTGCCAGCCACAGGGGGATTCGATATCGTGCGGTGTTGAGAAACGCACACATAGAACACACCTGGAGATCAGCTGTTCCAGGAGAGCAGATTCACTGATACCGTGAGTGTAATCGTGTGTATGTGTGTCCATCCAGATGTTTTGCTTTGTCTCATTTCCATTTCATCATTTTCCTAATCAGTTCTTCATCATCTGTATGACAGCAAGAGTATCAGCGGATTGTATGGGGTCCAATCAGCATATTACCCACAATTCCTAACTACATCTTCAGATACATTCATGACTCATTTGTATAGAGTGGGATACATCTTTATATATCATTTTAATGAAATGACTTAAAATATTCTCATTTCAAATGTATACATCAGTTCTTCATCATCTGTGACAAAGTCAAACTGAGCATCAATTGATCGCTCTGGATCCAAATCAGTATATTACCCACAATTCACAACTACATCTTCAGATTCATTCATGATTCAACCTCTTTTTTGACATTTGTACAGAATGGGATATTTACACAATGTTTCGAATAAATGACTTGGAATGCCCTGTTAAAGGAAAAGCTCATCCAAAAAAATAAAATTCTGTCATATCATTTCAAACCTGTTTGACTTTCTTATCTGGAACATAAATGAAAAAATGATAATTTTTGGTTCATACATTGAATTCAATGTTTTGAGTACCGCAATGTTCTTAAAATACATTGTTTTGTGTTCTGTGGAGGTTTGGAACGACATGACGGTGAGTAAATTAAGCTTACTTTTCATTTTTGGGTGAAATATCCCTTTAAATGAGTGTGTGCTATGTGAGAATTGCTACATCCAATTGGTTCATGCTGTGTTCCAGTTATTATCTTGTGTTTCAATGATTATGGATCTACTCACGTTGGGTGTGTGGTGCAGTTTTGAAGGCTATTTCTATTCTTCAGTTATGAACTGGCACTATTAATGTAGTGTGGTGTGGAGGAAACCATGAATTACAGAGTAATGGAATGAATAAGGAAGCTAAACTCCACTCACCGGGATCCATTGAAGTGGTGCTGTGGTCTCGCTGACCTATTTTGTGTGTGTGAGCGCCAGCAATGGAAATGTGGCATATTGCCACCGCATCACTCTAAAAAAGAGACACAGATGTTAGATGTTTTATTAAAATACATACACAAATGGTGATAAAACATAATTGTGAAACATGATCCATCAGTGGCAAACATCTAAAGAGAAGAGAAGAAGAATATCTTGTTTCATGCTTTTGGCATTACATGAGACTCTCTCTCTCACACACACGAACACAAACACGCACGCACACACACACACAAACACGCACGCACACACACACACACACACACACACACACACACACACACACACACACACACACACACACACACACACACACACACACACACACACACGCGGAGGGGACATCACGCCTGCCAGTGTAAAGCGGAACTAATGCATCTTCAGCACAGAATTAGCTTCTCAGCTTCCTGCATTATGTCAGCGCACTAGGATACTGTTGCCTGGAAACCCACAGTTCCTTCTCCTCAAATTCCATTTATAGAATACAGCTGTGTGTCCCTGTGTATGTAAGAGTGTAAGGGCATCTGTGGGCATGTGCAGGTGTGTGTGTGTGTTTGTGCATGCTCACATGGATGTGTATAGAAGTGTGTGAGAGATGTTAAATGAAGGAAAAGCAGATGTGTAGGTGGGATTGTGACTAAGGAAGGGATAGAGATAGAGGGAGACAATCTGAGATCAGAGTCTATATTAAGACATGCTGAATAATACAACAGAGAACTGCACACTGGATGACATATTCACAAAGTTGTAAACATAAAATACTCTCACACTCACACAAAACTAAGCTGAAAATCATTCCTCTTTATGTACAGTGTACGGTTTTTAAAAGCATGCAGAAACAGAGCAGTAGGATGAAATAAGGCCTGTAAGTGGAACATAATGTTGGGCCAGATGCTACCACTGTTTACATGTAATGCTAAGAAACTGACTGATTTTACTAGTCTCAACCTGCTTATATACTTGTGTACTCTGTGGACCAAATTCTCCCCAGAAGTTAGATAGATGGACAGATAGAGAAAGGGATAGAACGATAGACAGACAGACAGACAGACAGACAAAGTTAATAAAGTGATTCTATTTTCTTTTAGGCTTTGTTAGTCTTTGGTAATTATGATTATCTGTATAAGTATATTTTGTGTTCTCATCATCATTTTAGGTAGCTATGTAAACAGATGTTAAACATACTAGTTCGTGCCCTTTCCCTGCAGTGAATCATGCACTTCAGTGTTAAAGCATAACATATTCCCCTGAGAACATGCCATAATGTGTGTGTGTGTGTGTGTGTGTGTGTGTGTGTGTGTGTGTGTATGTCCCACCTGTACCTCCAATGTTCATCGTTTTTTATAAAGAACAATCTCTCAAGAGGACGGAATGGCATTGTGTGTGAGACACTCAAGTCTCTCTCTCTCTCGCTCTCTCTCTGTCTTCCAGGCAGTCTCTCTGTTGTGCTGAAGGATGGATTCAGGGGAAGACGAATGCACACATTTTCTGCAGTATGTGGAGGACAGCGGTCTGAGGGCGTATGACGAGCTGGTTATCCAGAACGCCTCTGACATCGCCCGAGAGAGCGACCGCGTCCGCAACCACGCACAATGGACATACCTACAGGAGAAAAACCAGAAGAAGAGACGGCAGGAGGAAGCTATCAAGAGGTATACACACACGGAGATAGGGATAGACTTGTGTAAATACAGCACATAATAATGCTGAAGGCCATTACTATTGTTCATACTTTGGGATTTGAACAAACCCCTGTATCTAAGTATTTCAAATTCAGAACGCAGCTCATCCTGCTCTATTTTAGACTTATATATTAAATCTGGCAAACAATAAAACAGGCACAAATATCCCTCATAGTGTGAGTGTGAGTGACATTTATGTTATGCACTTTAATAATTGGGATTGTAGTCGCCTGTGTGTGCAGAGAGAGTGAGAGAAGTCAGGGAAATAAAGGTCACTGGTCCTGAGCTCTAAAAGTCAATGAGGAAATAGCTGGATATTAGAGAGACAAACACAGTCAATGAAAACCTTCGGCCATTATGCTGTCTGTGTGAGTGAGCCACAGAGAGTCATTTAGCACAGACAGTTCTGCCAGTCTAATAAAAGACAGACACAAAGGATGCTTTGATTAATCTAACAGCAGCCCGAGGTGTGCGAGTTTGTGTGCGTAATGATATTCCAGTGCGTTTGTCTTTCCTTTATTGTTATTTTGACTTCCGTGTAGCTAAATTTGGAACATAATACTTTATTCAACCCATTTGACTTCAGTAATGATGTATTTCTCAGGTATGTTATTTATATAATTTCTTATATTCAAATGTTTTTCACGGTACAGTAATCTGGACATTTCTTTGTGAGATTCACCAACCTATTTTAACAGCGCAATTATTTCCAAGTATATTCAAAATAAATAGGTTCAATTTGAATTAATATTAGATGGGTGATTGTTCATTCTCTTTACATAAATTTGGATATATAAGTATCCACATATACTGAACAAAATTATAAACGCAACACGTTTGTTTTTGCCCCCATTTTCATGAGCTGAACTCAAAGATCTAAAAGATCGAAGACTTTTTCTATGTACACAAAAGGCCTATTTCTCTCAAATATTGTTCACAAATCTGTCTAAATCTGTGTTAGTGAGCACTTCTCCTTTGCCGAGATAATCCATCCACCTCACAGGTGTGACATATCAAGATGCTGATTAGACAGCATGGTTATTGCACAGGTGTATCTTAGGCTGGCCACAATAAAAGGCCACTCTAAAGTGTGCAGTTTTATCACACAGCACAATGCCACAGATGTCGCAAGTTTTGAGGGAGCGTGCAGTGTGCATGCTGACTGCAGGAATGTCCAACAGAGCTGTTGCCCGTGAAATGAATGTTCATTTCTCTACCATAAGCCGTCTCCAAAGGCGTTTCAGAGAATTTGACAGTACATCCAACCGGCCTCACAACTGCAGACCATGTGCAACCACACCAGCCCAGGACCTCCACATCCAGCATCTTCACCTCCAAGATCGTCTGAGAACAGCCACCCGGACAGCTGCTGCAACAATCGGTTTGCATAACCAAAGAATGTCTGTACAAACTGTCAGAAACCGTCTCAGGGAAGCTCATCTACATACATGCTCGTCGTCCTCATCGGGGTCTCGAACTGACTGCAGTTCGTCATCGTAACCGACTTGAGTGGGCAAATGCTCACATTCGATGGCGTCTGGCAGTTTGTAGAGGTGTTCTCTGCACGGATGAATCCCGGTTTTCACTGTACAGGGTAGATGGCAGACAGCGTGTATGACGTTGTGTGGGTGAGCGGTTTGCTGATGTCAACTTAGTGGATCGAGTGGCCCATGGTGGCGGTGGGGTTATGGTATGGGCAGACGTATGTTATGGACAACGACACAGGTGCATTTTATTGATGGCATTTTGTGACGAGATCCTGAGGCCCATTGTTGTGTCATTCATCCACGACCATCACCTCATGTTGCAGCATGATAATGCACGGCCTCATGTTGCAAGGATCTGTACACAATTCCTGGAAGCTGAAAACATGCCAGTTCTTGCATGGCCAGCATACTCACCGGACATGTCACCCATTGAACATGTTTGGGATGCTCTGGATCAGCGTATACGACAGCGTACAGTTCCAGACAATATCCAGCAACTTCACACAGCCACTGAAGAGGAGTGGACCAACATTCCACAGGCCGCAATCAACAACCTGATCAACTCTATGTGAAGGAGATGTGTTGCACTGCATGAGACAAATGGTGGTCACGGATACGGATAACTCCGTTAACACACATTCATCTACCCTCTCATTTTTGTTTTCATTCCTCTTTTCCTCTTCCTTTTTAGCACTTCTCTCTTTATCAACAGCTTGTCCTCTCAACCCTCTCATTTTCTCTTCGCTGCCCCTTTAACCCTACATTTCCTCCTGTTTGTACCCTGTAATCGAACCTCCATTCTTTCCTCCTCTTTAGCATGTCTCTGAGAGGTCCGAGGGGTGACCCTCTATTAATAAATCTTGAGACACTCTTCACACAGTAATGGGGTGTAAGTGGGGTGTTCTTTTTACGGAGAGGAGGTCAATGACACACACCGAGAGATCCAGTTCATCCGTGGATTGTCTCTCTTCCTAGGAGGTGTTTTAGTGAAATGAAACAATCAGGATTACAAAATGCAGATGACATTTCATTAACATAACTCATGAAAGACGATCAAAACACACATGCACATATAAACAGTGACAGTGGGAGGACCTAAAGTCACACCTCCTCAGCCTGGAGAGGGAAAAAACATGGTCTGTCACCATGGAGACAGAGGGGTGAGTTTCTATGGCAACAGTGGGCTTGGTCCTCGTCTCCCTCTCGTCTCTAAATTTAGACAGCTAGCCCCTGAGGACACAAGCACACACTCCCCTTAAAACACACAACAGAAGGCAAGTTTGGATGTGTCACTCAATTGATATCACACATTGAGAGAAACCCGACCAAGGACACACACAATTGAAAATCTGAATCTGATGACCTTACATAATACCAGAAATCCTGTTACAACTCGCCTCACTCTCATATATGAGTATGTGTGCATGTTGATGAGGCTTAAAATTCATTTGAATATGATTGGATTGGGAAATGAATAAGAAATTATAGGCAGATATAATACATAGGGATAAAAGTGACACTTTATTTGTAAAACTGGTTGATGAATCTCACAAAGAAATGTCCAAGTTATATTTCACCCTAAAATCATTTGAATATAATAGGCAAATATATTCCACATAAAATAAAATAAAGTATTTCCCCCTCCCTGAAAAGATTATTCTAAGAACATTGACATGTATGTCAATACTGTAATACAGTAAATAAATAATAAAACATAAAGTAAAATATATATCAAAATAATAAAATACAAACATTATGATAAACATTAACCTTTATAAATACACTACAGTTTACAATGTAGCTATTGCATCATAATTTGTTCACATTCATTGATGAGAATGTCTTTGTTACTCATAACCGTATAGGCTAATGAGGATTGGGGGAGGGGTGGATATGAAAATAATGTCATAATGAAAACAATCTTGAAATATACAGATTATATTTCACCATGAAAATCATAAGATATTTTATTTTGCATAAAGAAAATCAAGTCAAATTTAGGACCAAGAAGCTTTTTTTCAGTGCAACATTATTTGTAGAACATTAATAAATATTAATTAACGATTTTCAAGTCATTACTATATTAGAATAATGAAAACCATTCTGTCCAGATGCATTCATTTTTTTGAAAACTCATAATAATAATAATAAATATTATAAAATGAAAAAATAAATAATAAATATTAACTCTACAAATGTACTGTTGTTCAATTTACAGTTTAACTGTTATATCATTATTTTTTGCAATTTGCACATATTTAGCATCACACTAATAAGACATTTTTCACATAAGCAGACTAATGAGAACTGCAGAAGGGACTCTCACTTAATTGTCATGAAAATAATCATAATGCAAACAGCCTTGCTGGTTCTAAATATAAGTTTCATTTTCATGTTGGAAAATACAAATTATTTTATTTCTTATTTTATTTTATGATAAAAAAATAACATTTGTTGTCAGTTGTTAGATAGTGTGTCTGTGTTTTGTGTACATGTTTGCATCAAAACTGTATATGAGAGAGAGTAACTGACCTGTCTAACACAGCTTTTCAGATATTAATGATAATTCATGTTCAATAAATTGCCTGGAAATAGTTTTGACATGGTTGCCATAGAAGCAGCCAGAAGCCCTGAAAGCAATTTGGTGTCCAACACAAACCGCAGTTAATGGTATCGTCTACACTGACATAAACAGCATCACTATGACCTGATGTAAACCTCAACAACAAAACCAAAGGGAAATGCTACAGCAAGGCAGTGTTTTGAAGAAGAAATCTACAGACATGCTCAGATCAATAACATGGACATTGACATATGAGTGAAGGTCAGGGAAAGGTCACTTTGATTGGTGCATCACCTTCGTAGATGAAGTGCACGTATTAGACTGAGAGAGAGAGAGAGAGAGAGAGAGAGAGAGAGAGAGAGAGAGAGAGAGAGAGAGAGAGGGAAAACAGTCACATTAACCAGGAGAGCTGTCTCTGGATGAGAAGGCAAGACAAGATAAAGTAAAAAAAAAAAAAGGGTGAATCTGATGGAAAAGGCAGACAGGACAAATATATGATTCAAATCATGCATGGAAAAACAATTATTAAAGGATAAAGATTGGAGAAAAGGATGAGAGGTTGATGTATTAGAGGAGGGCTGATCAGTGTAAACTGCTGGACAAGCAAAGACAGAAGTTTATTTACTGAGCTCTGATCAATACAGACAAATATAACACATCAGTCCAGTGTGCGCACACACACACACACACACGCACGCACACGCACACACACACACACACACACACACACACACACACACACACACACACACACACACACACACACACACACACACACACACACACACACACACACACACACAACTAGTCAGCATAAACTAGGCTATGCTGGTCTAAGCTGGTCTTGTCAGCAGGAATAGTGAGCACTACACTTCTATGCTAATGTGAACACACATCAATGAGGTGATCGAGTCACCATAATGATCTAGACTCTTACTGAAATGATGACACATTATTTTCTGTAAATAAAGGCGGGATGTGGAGGCTTTTAAGACAGGGGAGTTTTATTTTCAGTCTTTCTGAAATACAAAATAGTGACAAGTGTAGACTACAGTTTAAAAATTTTGGGGTCTGCAAGATTTTGATATTTGTTATAGAAGTCTCTCATGCTCATCAAGGCTGCATTTATTTGATCAAAGACACAGTATGGCAAAACTGAATTCCCAGCATCATTACTCCAGGCTTCAGTGTCACATGATCCTTCAGAAATCATTCTAATATGCTGATTTACTGCTCAAAAACATTTCTTCATATTATCAATGTCGAAAACAGCAGTGCTGTTTGTGGAAAGCCCGATACATATTTTATCAGTACTCTTTGATAAATAGAAAGTAGTCAAACGAAACTAGAAATCTTTTGAAATATGTAGAAGTCTTTACTGTCACCTTTGAGCGATTTAATGAATGCTTAATTTGATAAAAGTGTTAATCATCAAGGACTCGAATCACCCTGGTAACCATCATTTCTGTTTACTGCCATCTGGCAAGCGCTTCAGGAGCATGATGGCAAAAACTGAAAGACTGAGGAGGAGCTTCTTCCCTCAGGCCATCAGGCTCCTAAACTCAGTCTCATAACATCATTACATCCACAGGACTCAATTTAATAAACTGTAAACACATCCATTATTCTCCATCATCCAGTGTACATACCGGTACAACCTATTTGCACATTCTCTGCACATCCGTGTTTTTATTAATATTTATTAATCCACAGTATACTGTATTGCACATTTTATCTCATTGCACATCTTACTTATTACTTATTTTATTTTATTATTTGTTCCCTTTTTCATTCTCACCTATATTTATATATATATTCTCTTGTGTTATGTTTCATTGTTTTATTGCTTATGTTATTTTTATTTCATTTTCTATTTTATTATTATTATTATATTTTTTTTTTGCACTTTACATTGAGCGGACCTGTCCTGACCTACATTTCACTACTGATTATACCCTGTATGATTGTGTATGTGACAAATAATAAAGAACGCTTGAACCCCCTTAACCCTTGATTTCTTAAACTTTTAAACGGTACTGTAGAAATCATGGACAAAGTCAAAATGAGAAGACAGAGGTAAAAGTCATCAGACATTTTCAGACCTTTTTTTTACATCATCTGGCGATTTAGTCTTTCAACAGAAGCCAAAATAGTATTTTCTCTCATAGACATGAAAGACTTAATTGTTCCATCACATTAATCAGCACATAAAAAACAAAATGAATGACTGATTGGCCATTTAATAATATTATTTTCCTCTAAAAATGTCAGAATTAAAAGAGAAAGGAAAGAAAAAACAATGACCGGTCACTCAAGACAGTGTGCAGTGTGACCACTGAGAGGGAGGGAAAAATTGCAGACGAGACAAGAAAGACAAGACAGATGACAACACACATGGATGAAAGGATGTAAGGAGAGATGCAGAGAGATGAGGGACGCTGGTGCAGTGAGGTTGGCAGACAGACTCTCAATCATTCTTTATGAAGCACCACACCCTCCTCTCTGATTACACACTCACAATATGTGTGTGTGTGTGTGTGTGTGTGTGTGTGTCTATGTGAGTGAACGGTTACTTAAAGCCAACGCGAGTAAATCCTGCCCACCCTTTAGTGTGATTAGTTTTCCTCCAACAGAGAGAGAGAGAATTTGAGAGACAGCAATTGAACTGACTGCCCCCACTCTCTCTTGCACTTTCTCGTGAACAGACAGATGAAAGTAACTCAATTTTTATAGGATATTCGGTACAGAAATCATCTTAAAATCCAGCCAAATTGCTCTGAATTGGATTATGCAGAAATGACTCTTAGGCAAGATAGATTCGTGAAGTTATGAGTGAAAGGATAGATGGATGGAGGGAATTCTCTTTCCTCTGTAACATTCTCACATTACAAACGCAGAATATTTTATCACATTTATATTTCTTAAGGCTGCATACAAAATAAAATATGCACGATGTTTGAAACCACTAATAATGAAATAATCTGGAGAACAAAGATGTAAATGATCTGTTATAAGATTTTCATAACCCTTGTCTAGTTGACAGTTTACTACAAAATAAACTGCACATTATAAATTATAATTAATATGGGATAGGGAATAGGTAAAGGTTTTATGTTTTTGAAAAAAAAGTATCTTATGTTCACTAAGTAATTTGATTAAAAATACTGAAAATATTATATTTTAACATAGTTAAATTTAAACATTTTTTATTTATTTTAGTTTTATTTATTTTGCTCAGCCATTACTTCAGTCTTCCATGTCACATGATCCTTTAGAAATGAGTACTTTCCCAATTATTATTAATATGCTGATTTCTTGCTCAATTTTCAATGTTGAAAATAGTTATGCTGTGTGTGTGTATGTGTGTGTGTGTGTGTGTGTGTGTGTGTGTGTGTGTGTGTGTGTGTGTGTGTGTGTGTGTGTTTTATGATCAGTTGATTAATGGAAAGTTCAAAACAACCACATTTATTTGAAACAATCTTTTGTAACATTATAAATGTCTTTACTATCACTTTTGATCAATTGTTTTTGTTAAATAAATACATTAATAATAAAAAAGAGGCATTTTTAGACCACAACACACAGCTTTCTTTCTCAATGATATTATCATGAGGATTTTTCCGGTTCTATATCTCCACAAACATCCTGTTCTGATCTGTCTGAATTCAAATCGCTCTGACCTGTGCTGTTTGTGTCAAATTCACATGAATGAATGTTGGACTAGTACAGAACATTAATCTGTAATAGAATATTAATCTGTGCTGGTGTTCTGTCGTTGTTAAGTAAATTAAAACATTTGATTTTTTTGCTCTGTTGTGGAACAGTAAAATCAGTGCAGCTTTCAGGAAGTACTACGAGTTTATGATGGGGTGTAAGTGTAATACAAGTGTGAAATGATCAAGTAAATTCTCTCTTCAGGATTGGCGAGGATGTGGCCCGTGTGACAGAAGGAGGGGGATACGCAGGCAAACACTTTCGTATGGGCTTCATGACGATGCCGGCCCCTCAGGACCGCGTTCCTCCTCCCTGCGGGCCGGGCTTCACCGTACGCTCACAGTCTCTGCACTCGGTGGGAGGGGGGGAAGAGGAGGGGAGTCCCACCTCAAGAAAACAGCCCCCGCCCAAACCCAGACGAGATCCCAACACCAAACTCAGCACCTCCTCTGAGACCGTCAACACTGGGCTCAGCACGGGGAAGAGCGGGAAGGAATCAGAGACATGTGACGGTAAATATGTGTGTGAACGCAATAACATTAATGCTTCTAGCTACTGCATACAAGCTTGGTTTTGTGTTTGGAAATGTGTCGGAACTAGGAAACGCATTCATAATGCAATGAAACTATGTCCAAAAAACATTGTAATACCATGGTACCATATCCAAAAAGGGTACTTTTTTTTGTGAGGGATTTTCTCTCCTTTCCACTCTCAGTTAAACATCATATATACACATCAACCATATAAACACCACAGTGATATTGTGAAAATGATTTTTTGATGAACTGTTTTTTATTTCAATATATTTTAAAGTTTTACTATTTTTAAATATTATTTCGAACAACATGCATTCCTTTAAAAAACAAAAAACACATAAACGAGTTTGCCACAAGCCTCTGGAAAAACAGCATCTCTTCTTCTTTCCCACCACTTCACTGTTGTATGCAAATCTCCTCTCTTCTGCCATCTCTTTCATGCATGCCTCGTTCTCATGGATCATTTCACATGCAGCGCTTCCTTTGAGCTCCACAAACACACACACACACACACACACACACACACACACACACACACACACACACACACACACACACACACACACACACACACACACACACACACACACACACACACACACACACTCTTCTTCACTGCAGTCTACATCACACAGAAGAGCTAGACAAGCAAAAGTGGTAGATATTTTATGAACATGATCACTTACTATATAAACATACACACAAACAAACAAAGAAATGACTGTACAGGACGAAACAAATAAATCATTCAACTTGGCAACTTTAGTAAAAAGTTGTCTCGCTTTTTGCTTCACGTGAAGGCTTCATTCTACAACAAACAAGCACATTAGACAAATAATTAATAAGTAAATAAATAAATATGATGATGTAATATGTATATATTTTGTCACATTTTAATCATAATCATAATATTATAAATATATATACTATATATCTGCACACACACACACTTTTATGTATTCAAATATTTTTTATAAATAAAATAAATAAATAAAAATATTAAATATATATATTTGTTCTTTTAGTCACTGTAAAATCACCAATAGCTGGATTAACCTTTCTTAAAAAAGAAAGAAAAACCTTTATGTATATGAATAAACACTTAAAAACAGCTGAGAAATTGCATTCACCCAGATCAATTTATTTATAAAACAAGCAGTTAACATTTTCACTCAAAACTCCATATTAATGAAGTGTCTATGACAGTTTGACTGAGTTTGAGAAATATCATTACCAAGATGGCCATCGAGTGGACTGACCTGCTTTGAGAAGGACTTGAGACACACTTAACAGCAGCACTGCACACTTGAGTCAGTGTCAGACAGTGCAGTCTTTTTACATAACGGAAAATGCCGCACAGATAAAGGTCACCACACATATATTTGCTTTCACAGACACCTGTAAATATACCCAAGAATCTTTCTAGGAACAGGTGACATCAACTCTCTGTCCTCCTCTGACTGGTCACCCTGAGCCAGCAAAAGCGCTCTCATTGGTCGCCTGCTGGCTGCAGTGTCATTCTGAATGGGGCAACCGTTGCCATGGGCAACATTCTCAGCCTAAGTGTTTTACCGGCAGTGACAGCTTCAGACAGAATCAACCAAAACACAGATGAAGCCTCTTATAAACAAGTTCAGCGCTACAAGGTCGACAAGCAGGAGACTTGAGTCGTGATTCACATTCACAACATGCACACAGAGATACAAAACACAGTTTGAGTTAAAGCTGAAACAAATAAAATATACACTGTTAGAAAAAAGGTACAAAACTGTCTGTCACTGGGACGGATCTCTTTCAAAAGGAACTCATTTGTACTCTTTATTGGTAAATGAGATGTACCTTTTAGCTTGTGTACCTTCAATGGAGGTTTATACGCTTTTTGTTCTATTGCAAGCCTTGACGGGCTAAATGTGCTGCTCTAGGCTGTTTTATATTATACAGAGAACAAATGCCTCCGAGACCTTTACTATTCCACACACACTCATTTCCACACACATTAGCCTTCCTTTAACCCTTAACTTATCTTTACTGATCCCACTCAGAGAGCTGAGCTCATTCAAAGTGCTTTTCTTTCAAATCCAAAGCAGAAGCACACATTACAAAATACCTAACCCCACTCCAACACTTGACCTCATTTTCACTGTTCGCAACCTCATTTAGAGTACATTAACCCTAAAAACATCAACCAGCTCTTTGCAGTGAAATTTGAAACGCAGCCAACTTCACCGTAATATACACAGCACATCAAACCTTTTAGTATATTCAATCTCAAACTCATGCAACCTCAATTTCCAGTCAAGTAAAAAAAAGAAAGAAAAAGAAACAATTTAAAATATAGATTTTCTCATTTCATTTATATTTTTAAATACAATTTATTCCTGTGATGGCATTTTCAGGATCATTACCCCAGTCTTTATTGTCACGTGATCCTTCAGAAACACACACACACACACACACACACACACACACACACACACATTCATTCAGCAAGTGCTTTATTCCAAAATGGAATTAAGTTACAGGAAAAGGAACACCTTACCGCTTTAAACACATATACACCTCTTTCTCTTTTCTGCTTTCAGATCATACCCAGAGCATATATTTAATAATATAGGATCCTGATGTCCAAGTAAAGATCTATACAGAAAGACAGTGTTTAACTCACTTAGCTTGAAGCTCTGTGGTATTTCCACCACACCAAGGGCCACAGATTATTCCTCCAGAGGAGCCTGAAAGAGCTCAACATCTCTCCTCCTTCTCTTCTGTCTTCTTCTCCCTCAGGCTCCATGCTACATACACTTCCCCCATCTCTCATCTCTCTTTACTCTCGTGCCTTCATTTCCCACCCCAGTTTGGCTCTTTCTTGTTCTCCTCATTACAATCCTATCTTTTATCTCACTCGTTTATGCATTCCATTTCTCATAGACCTGTTCACTTTTTCTTCTAGTCTTCTTAATTGTTTAATTCATAATATAGAAACAGAACTCTCTTTCTACTCTTACTCTTTGTGGTACAAATATATTTTCAGATGGTTAAACCATGGTACTGATCGACTGCAATGCTCAATTACCTTGATATTTACAAGGTACTTCAAAGTATACTATGCTATTTCCATGGTAAATGTCCAAAAACATGGAATAACCATAATACTGTACGTGTACAAAAGAATATGGTAACATCATGTTACTCTACATACATTTGATTTTTATCCCCATATTATTCCTCTTACAAAAAAAACATGGAACAGTGATAGTATTAGATGATCATAAAACCATGATTCTTTAATAAATACCATAGTGTTAAATGTTTTCCATATTCATACACATGCTATTTTAACATAGAAGTTACTTCAATTCAATCAAAACCATGGCATTACAACGGCACGTCCAGAAAACGTATTATAGAAAATATCTTCTCCATCTTTCCTTTTTCTGCTTTTATTGTGGTGGTACCATGGTACTTTATATTTACCATAGTACTGATTGACTATCTTGCTCATATACCATGATATGTAGGAACTTCAACGTATACAGTGGAAGTACTATGGTAATTGTGCAAAAATATGCAAATAAAAAAAACATGGTAATAACATGGCACTCTACATACATTTCTCTCATGATTCCTCTTACAAAAAAATACTGTGTTGGTACCATGGTATGGGATAGTATCAGATGGTAAAACCATAGTATTTTAATATATATAATCTTATTAAATGATTACCATATTTACATGGTACTTCAAATACCATGGAATTACTATGGCACATGTCCAAAAAATCAGAAAAACTAGAAATTTAAAAAACATAGCAACCCTCTTTCTTTCTTCCTTCATCTTGTCCCTATGATCTTTTTAAGCATATGTGACAGCTTGCTTGTGTATGTTAGTGTGTGTTATCTTCTGCGCTGACCTACTGTCAAGAGAGTACGTATATCCTAGAGAGAGAGAGAGAGAGAGCTACTGACATACATGCAAACCTCAATAAATCATGAGCAGTGATCTTTAAACAGCATCATATTAAACTTAATGACATGTGGCATGTGGTGTATATCTGTGCTGTATATCTCATTGACGGGGACTATTTCACCTCTAATCTAAAAGGAAATCAATATAAACGCATTATCATACACATACACGCAGAGATAAACATCTGTATTAAATCAGCAGTGTAATACTAGATAACAGATCCAGCATTTGCTACATTCTCTGATGGGAAACAACATCACAAGACTGCTTCTGCTTCAGAGAGAGAGAGAGAGAGAGAGAGAGAGAGAGAGAGAGAGAGATGGATGTATTGTGAGAGGAAGGTACATAATGCACCTGCTGTCCTCTAGAACACAGTGCCCTATATTTTCCCATGTCACAGTCATCAAATACACTTACAACACATTCTCTCACTCACTCTCACTCACTCACTCACTCACACACACACACACACACACACACACACACACACACACACACACACACACACACACACACACACACACACACACACACACGCATTAACATGCTTTCCACAGGCATATGTACACACACACCCCTGTTTCCTACAGGATTCTGCTTCTGTAGCAGGGGGCATTGGCACCAACCATGAAGAGACCATTTATGTGAACATACAATTATGTTTTAGTTAAACAAATAAATAAATACAAATAACTGTTGCTGCATTGTGTCTCTACACATCTGCATGGATTCATATTTCTGTGGAGCCCTGCATATGACATACAGAAAAATATATATACTGTGGCCAAAAATGAGGAATTAGTTCTCACAACATATTTGAATATGTGGCTATTGATTATTATATCATATTATATTATATTCGTGGCCATTTATTATTATTTTGTTCCCTCATTTTAATTAAATCATGGCCACCATTCAGTTAAAATGAAGGGACAAATTAATTAAGCATGGGAACACATTTCTGCCTCAGACTGTTTTTTTTAATTGCAACTTTCTATTTCACAATATGACTTCATATATTACAACTGCATATTCATTTCTCATAATTACAATTTTATATCTCAGAACTGATTTCTTCAGAACTTGATTTCTGACAACTATTACTTTTTGTTTCTCACATTTGTGACTTTTTATTTCACATAAAATATATTATTTATTTAAAACGTTTTCACAAATATTTTACAAATAAAACTTGTCCGTTGGACTAGGTTCATTGTTTTGCTTACGAACCAAAGTATTTTCTTTTACAAATATGTCACAGTTTTTTTTGCCAGTCTTTTATTTTATTTTATTTGCTAGTCTGTATATTTGATTCTTCAGTGTGAATACGCATTTAGTTAGGGTGAAGTAATTATGCTCAACTAAATGTATAAATAAGAGAAGTATATAGGAGGTTCTTACAAGGTGTACGTGTGTAAAATTGCTGAGAGAATGCAAGTCTCTGTCCTCGTTCTGTCACTTGGGTGAGGTGCTGTGATCTCTCTAAGTCTTTTTCTGAATGATAAGTTAAATCATTTTGTCATTCTTGCTGACTTTTCATCTGTGTATCACAGAGATCCACCATAAAGCTGATATAAACCCCTGTCATGTCCTTTACATAACATAAACCCATCCACACACACACACACAGGATCTAGTGTCTCTAGAGAATGACGTAATTATAGCTTCAGCCAGCTTTACAGGAGATTAAAAATTAGCATACATCTCATGCTGCCCCATTAACTATTACTTGCACTTGCTGTTGCATGGCAAGAGACACACTAATAGACACAAACGTTTTCATTTTGATAAATTGAGATTTACATGTAATCTGAAAGTTGAATAAATAAGCTTTCCATTGTTGTATGGTTTGTTAGGATCGGACAATATTTGGCCAAGATACAACTATTTGAAAATCTGGAATCTGAAGGAAGGGTGCAAAAAAAAAAAAACATACTGAGAAAATCAACATTAAAGTTGTCAAAAGTCCATAGCAATGCATATTACTAATCAAAAATTAAGTTTAATATTTTTACGGTAGAAAATGTACTAAATATCTATATGGAACATGATCTTTACTTAATATCCTAATGATTTTTGGCATAAAAGAAAAATCTATAATTTTGGCCCATAAAATGCTTTTTTGGCTATTGCTACAAATATACCCCAGCGACTTAAGACTGGTTTTGTGGTCCAGGGTCACAAACACAAACACACACGCACGCACGCACGCACGCACACACACACACACACACACACACACACACACACACACACACACACACACACACACACACACACACACACACACACACACACACACACCGCTCTGCCGTTGCTGGAAGAAATGGGTCAGTTAAGTCGCCCTTCACTGAGCCAGCTGAGAAATGACGGAAAGATGGAGAATGAGCGAGTGAGTAAACAAGAGTTGTAGGGGAAATAGAAATTGAAACAGTCGCTTTCCGCTGAGATGATTAGTCAGGATGAAATTCATTCATGAAGTTAAAATGACCTAGTTTTCTCCACTCTAGTTCTTTCTCTCCGCCCTCCAGTGTGTTGTGTAGGAAACTGCCTGTTTGATTATTAACAGAGCAGTTCTGGGGCATCATTGACTTCCATAGTATTTTTATTTCCTACTATGGAAGTCTATGGTGCCCCAAAACAGCCTGGTTACAAACTTACTTCAATATATCTTCCTTTGTGTTCGGCAGAACAAAGACATTCATACAGGTTTGGAACTACTTGAGGGTGAGTAAATGATGACAGAATTTTCATTTTTGGGTGAACTATCCCTTTAAGTCTGGAACTCATGGATGGGTCTTTCTGCCTTTAGTTTTGTCTTAAACAAGTGGAATGTATACTCAATCGGGTTGAGATCAGGAGATTGACTTGGCCATTGCAGAATATTCCACATTCAAACTGAATATTTTACCTTCAAAAACTCCTGGGTGGCTTTTGCAGTATGTTTTGGGTCAACGCTTATTAGTTTATTTGCACCAAGATCTTCAAATAGTTGTATCTCAGCCAAATATTGTCCTATCCTAACAAACCATACATCAATGGAAAGCTTATTTATGTATACATCTCAATTTCGAATGTACCCTTACGACTGGTTTTGTGGTCCAGGGTCACATATGCATGGACTTAACTGTACATTATAATACAAAATAAATATATATATACTGTATAAACACACACACACACACACACACACACACACACACACACACACACACACACACACACACACACACACACACACACACACCAAACACTCTTCCTCACTGCAGTCTACATCACACAGAAGAGGTAGACAAGCAAACAACTCCTATTATACTCAAAAAAAGTCAACTTCTACAACTGTGCCCTTCTCAGTGCATAGGGACCGTGTAAATGAGAACACAGCTGCACACACACTGAGTGTATCCTGCTTTCCTTGTTTCTCAGCACTGGTAGCTCAACTGTGTATAATTAATCCTGTCTCAAGCAGAGTGTTAAACTCTATTCTCATTCAAAAGTATTTGGAGAAGCCTATTAACTCACTTCATAACCGCACACATTCAGGATTAGTGACAGTACTGAGAGGGCAGTGATGGGACGTGATGCGAGCAAAAACTAATAAAACGTGAAGCATCAAATATAATAACATGCACAATAGACTAGTAATGGCCCTATGCAGCCCCATACGGCTTTGTGGGTTAGCAATGACATTAAAAAATAATAGACGCTGACTGGGCTACCCTTCTTCTAAGCCTTAGTAGTGCTAATATTTCCTGCTAACATATGTCATGACACTGAGTCTAACACCTTACAATACTCTAATACTTTACTGCTATGCTATGCTACTAGGGGTGGGTGATATACTGGTAGACACGATTAATCGGCAGAAATTTGTCAACTGGTGGACATTTTGGACTATCGTCTCTATCATGGCTACACTTAGCATTGCTGTGTTACGTGGTCACGAAAACGTATCGTTTGCACATGTTTTTAAGCATTGCGGTTTAAAAACAAGCGATTTTAAGCCGCTGAAATGCAACCAGCAGCGAAAGAGGACTCATTTTGCTATATATGCGCGTGCTGTCTGAGAGATTGTTTCTGAGCACTGTTAGAGAGGCACGCGCACACGAAGACCTTGAATGGATAAATTCACACACTTGTATGTGTCAAAATGCCAGTATTTGCAAGTCTCCTCATTAACACAGAAATGTAGGTCTTAAAGAGATACTCTTGGTTTCTATGCCAAAATATCTTAAAGTGTTTTCCGAAGACGAACAAAGCTTTTACAGGTTTGGAACGACACGGGGGTAAGTGAAAAATTACAAAATTATATTTTTGGGGTTGAGTATCCCTTTACGTAAAAACAAACACCTAAGAAAGAAAACACAAGTATAACAGTATATTGGATCCGGGCAGCTCTTAAAGTGACAGCAGTCTAATATTCCTGCTGTCTGTCATTCATGTTGATCAAACAACAAAAGAGAGAAAATCTCTCACTGCTCCTGACTAAATCACTTTTGTAACTTTAATAAGAATAAATATATATATGTAATATACACATTGAAGAATATGCAGTGTTTTTATACATTTAATTACTTTATATAATCTATGTAGCATTTCTTATTAATCTGTTCTACTGTATTTTTTGTCCTATTGCTTGTAATTACTTTCCTATTTTTTATTTAATCGTTGACTGTTTACTTGTCTTCAGTGAGCATTTTTTTATTTAGGCTAGTATCAGCTTTTAGATATTGACACTGGTGACAAGAATTATGACATTTATATAGTATCAAAAATATTGATGTCATAAAGGCTTTATTTAAAGCAAAAAATTATATTGTGATACATATTGTTACTGTAAAAAAAATGACTCGTATCGGGATGTAAGATTTTGGTCATATCGCCCATATACTAGCTACTTTATATAAGTTATACTGTTGAATTTCATACAGCGCTAAAATAAATCCTAAACATTTCCATTCTCTCGCCCACAGCATCTAAATCCCGCCCCTGCAGTGAGGAGTACCGTCGCATGCCTCCACCCAAACCCAAACGCAACCCCAACACCCAGCTCAGCACATCCTTTGACGAGTCTTACATCCAAAACCATGACAGCAAGGCTAAGTCCGCCTCTCTGCCGCGGCAACACAAAAAGAAGTCAGCATCTCAGAATCAAAGCCCCGCCCCTGACACCGACGATGAGACGGAACCGGTTTATATAGAGATGGTGGGGAACATCTTACGAGACTTCAGTCGAATTGCAGGAGCTTATGGCAACGAAGAGGACGACCAAGGTGAAAGTGTATATGAAGAGATGAAATATCCTGCCTACGATGATTTACCTTCATCTTTAGACCGATGGGAGCAATGCCCCACTACTTTGGTGCCGGAAGTCGAACTTACACGACCCACCACTCCACGTGGTTCGCTGTGTGACATTCCTGCCCCGTTCCCAAATCTGCTATCCCATCGGGCTCCTCTACTAGTATTCCCACCTGCACCAGCCCAATGTTCCCCCAACTCAGACGAATCCCCTCTTACTCCATTGGATGTCACCAAACTGTCCATGTTGGAGAATGTCGGGTTTGGGAAACCTGGTGCATCCCCAACTAGCGCCGACCCTGGACCACAGCTGGAGCCACAGCAGGTGTCTGGTAAACACCACCATCATCATCATCATAAGAAGAAGAAGTCAGCAGAGACTAAGGAGAAACAAACAATCACAACATCAGGACGATCATCTGCTCCTCCTCTGCCATCTGCGCTGTATAAAAGTGGCGGGTCGTCTGCTGCGCATGGCTACCCGAGGAGCCACTCCGCCTGCCCGTCCCCTGTCAGTATAGGTCGCGCGTTAACGCCGCTCACCCTGAAGCGTCCCCCACCGTATGACGCTCTCATGACCGGGACAATGCCTCGCAGTGCATCTGGAGTTCCGCATGGATCGCGTGAGAGCGGGCGGCTCTCGAATTCCTCCAGTGTGTACGGAGGGTCCATGCAAAACGTCTCCACTGCGTCGGGCTCAAGCTCAGGGTCGGGAGGTCGAGGCAGTCGTACGCCAACCAGTCCTTTGGATGAGCTCAGCAACTTGTTCTCTTCTGGACGTAACATGCTGAAGAAAGGTTCTGGAAGCCGCAAGAGTAAGGAGTCAGCGGATGGTGAGTAAAAATGTTAGAATTGCTCTGAACGTGTTACCAAAATCAAAGTTTGGGGTTGGCAAGTCTTATATGCTCATCAGAGCTACATTTATTTAATCAAAAATATAGTAAATAGTAATATTGGTAAATATGATTACCATTTAATATAACAGTTTTGCATTGTAATATATTTTAAAATGCAATTTATTCCTGTGATGGCAAAGCTGATTTTTAGCATCTTTAAGCCATGTCTAGTGTCACATGATTCTTCAGAAATCAATTTAATAGGCTTATTAAGATTTTATTAGATTAGATTTAAATTGAGATTAAATAGAAGTGACCTGCCAGAACTAACGCTATACACACAAAAACAAACGTACTAACCTTTCTGTTGAAAAATATATATATGTCATGATAGTAAAATTGGACAACACAACATAAACCATAAAATAATTGTAAAAATTATGATAAAACCATTACAGCTCTAATAACACACATTTTTAACAGAAGAATAATGTAACAATATAATAGTTCATTTTAAGCTTTGTGCCTCAATGTAACTTAGATTTTTATTTATCTTATTTAATGATTTGAGAAAATGAAGAATTAGTCAAAATGATTTGTGTTAAATTGTGTTTTTTAAGCCACAAATACTATCTGGAATATGTCCAAAATAGATTTCAGTCATTTAACTGTTATATGTGAAAATGCTAGAAAATAATTGTCTGCCTATTAATATCAGAGCAAGTAGAAAATAAACAATCTAGGAAAAGTACTAAGAGCTTTAATTAATTATTTCCACAAATGTTAAACCCAGCAAATATTGGAATTGAAGGGTTAACTGTGAGATATCTGGGGCGATTGGTTACAACTTCAAAGTGAGGGATGTTGTCTCATACAACAAAGCCTGATTTAAAGAGCATGTGTAATCGTCTTGAGAGCTGCAGCTAACAACTTTTTTCCAGATTGTTATTTTCTCTCATGTGTGGAGGAGAGATGGCTTTCATGTCTTATTTCCACGGTCCACTTCCATCACCCCAGGTGTGTCTGTGTGTTTGAGCCCGTTCACAGATTAAAAATTGAGCGATCAACCTACGCACAAAAGCTTAAAGTGTGTGGGGCACAGAGAGTGAGAAAATGACCCAGATTCTCCCACCCAAACAGAGCCTCTTCACATCAAACTCACTGTTGAATGTGAAGGTCGCCGGATTGTTGTATTACGAGGGTTGTTGAGTGCCTTCCTCATGAGCCTTTCAAATCTTGATTAAAATTCTAATGGATTCATTCTGAAACACTTCAGATTAACGAGTCAAGGCTATAATGTTTAACCCCAAACACACACACACACACACACACACACACACACACAGTTTTCATTTTACTTACCTTAATAAGAAGCCAAACCTCAACTCAGCTTAATATAATAATGCGCACACACACACACACACACACACACACACACACACACACACACACACACACACAGGTGTACACACACACACACACACACAGGTACACACAGGTACACACACACACACACACACACACACACACACACACACACACACACAGGTACACACACACACACACACACACACACACTCTGAAGCAGTCAGTCTGTTCATCATAGTCAATTTTACGCTACCCAGTCCAGCAGAGACACACAAACCCACAACGACTCCTCCTGTCAGTATGTCTTCCACGGATCTGTGACTTGGGCTTCGTGCCTGACAGAGTGTGGAGGTGTGTGAGATTAACAGACTGCCGGCATTAGTGTGTTGTGTGTGTGTGTGTGTGTGTATTTGCCTGACACACACAGAGAGAAAAGCCAGAGATAGTGAAGAATCTGTCACATTGATCCAAATCATACCAGTATCTTATTCTCATTTACAGCTCAACATCAGTCTGCTAAGAAACACGGCTGTGGCCACATGTGAGATTATGATCAGAATTCACTCATCCATTTCTGATATATTCAGATTTAGTCTTGTAATTGTGTTAAAAACATTGTGAATTCTGTATTATTACAGAATGTTTTTAATTTATTGTAATATATTTTAAGAAATTAAAGAAAAGTTTATTCCTGTGATGGCAAAGCTGAGTTTTCAGCATGCATTTCAGTCTTCAGTGTCACACAATCTTTCAGAAATCATCCTAATACGCTGATTTGAATCATCCTTATTATTCTCAAGGCTGAAAACTTAAAAAAAAAAAATTATGTAAACATTTTCAGGATTCTATGATGAACTGGAACAAACGTCATTTATTGAAAAAAATATTTGTTTTGTAATATTATAAATGTATTTACTGTCACTTTTAATCAATTTAATGTGTCCTTGCTGAATAAAATTATGAATTAATGTATTTATTTCTATATATATATATATATATATATATATATAATTATTTATTATCTGCCAATAATAAATATTAAAAATAAATGTTGTCTTAAAATATTAAGCCAATTATGTCATGTCCTATTTTTCCTTATTCAAAAAGCCCTTTGTTTCTATGCCAGGTTTGAAAAAAGAAATACAACAAAATAAACTTAAGAAGTTAGTTTACATTTTTTATTGAAATTATCTTTAATGTAAAAAATGTTTTTTTTAAGATTATAAAGAGTTAGGATCTTTTGATCATTGTAGATTTACAATATCAGCTATCAGATGACCTATCGGCCATAATATAAAAACAATTACTGATCATATCAGCCTACATGTCTATGGCAGCGCCTGTTCACTATTCAATCAGATTATTTTGATATTACAGATGTTTTATGGGGCGTCATTGATTGAATAAACCTTCATCTCTACAGATCCCATATTGAAGGTCACTCTTACTTCAACTTCACGTTTGGGCTGTAAATGGACATTTTCAGATCCACCATTTAGGAATAAAACCATCAATGACTGAGTTCTTCCTGTTCAGTTATCCCGGTCCAAATCCTGTTAGGGAATTCTACTACAACTCAGCATGACACCCTCCGGCGCCAGAAAGACATACAGAGTCTGAACACGTGCCAGTGTCAAGTGGCACGCAATAGTGTTTGTTCATTAATCTGTCTTAGGGATCAGTCTAATTTAAATGTGTTATGAGTTCGTTTTTATTATGCCCTACAGTGTCCATAAATAGCTCTAAATATGACTTAACAGACATCAGTCTCCTGCTATGTCTTAATGTATGCAGCTGTATTCAAATTTAATTGTGCTTTTCCTGAAGCATCGAAGAGCTTAATAGTTTCTAAAATTAAGTGTCTGAGTAACTTCACACAAGGTTATATTAGCATATACTAATAATGATCCTAGGCATTTAATATATTTCCTCATGGCATATATTAGCATAATTTAGAGGCACAGAAGTGCTTACATTGTGCCCTGCTGTGACAGAGTAGCATGAACATAACGGCAGATCAGGTTAGATGTCAGGCTGAAAACGGAGAATATGATTGAGAAGAAATTCTGATCAGGATCTTCTATGAATGTGCCATTAAACAGAGACAAACTGACTCCAGTGCAACAAAATACTTACATATAATGTTGTAGTTTCCATTATGACAATTTCATTCTGGCAGTTTCAAAGCACCTCTCTGTTTTCTATTCCATCTAATTCGCCTGTATGGCGGCATAGATTTCCATAACTTTGTAGACTATCAAAATAAAGTGTATATATACATATATATATATATATATATTAATCCAACCATTTCAGTCTATGTTGAGTAGAGTTCTAAGAGATTTTAGTGGAGTACCTGTTTTAAATGAACTTCAGATGTGCTTCACAATATCTGTGCCACTGCATGCTGATCATACATATTAAAGAAGTTCTGTGAACACTTAATTATACATGTTCTTTGCATAATTATGCAGAATTGCAGATGTGCTTCTGCAGATTTGTATGTTTTAAATTCCATACCTCCATCACTTTTGATAATTTCCACAGCTACTTGTTCTAGTAGCGGCTTCAGTCTCATCTATGGAAGCCTTTTTTCACCTCACTATAAAAATGAACTAATAAATAAAAAATAAGGGTAATTGCAACTATATTTTTTAAAATAGTTGCAACTTAATTCCTCCCAGTGTTAATTTTATGTCGCAATTGCTACTTCGTTTTCTCATAATTGCACGTTTGTATCTCACAATGTGACTTTATATCTTTCAATGGGGCTTTAAACTTCATTAATGCAACTTTTATATCCCACATTGTGACTTTATGTCTTATTTTAAACTTTATCACACAATTAGCTTGCTTTTAATGTTTTACTCTGTGACTGAAACTGGCCTCCATCTGTTTCTCTCCACCTCTGTGCCTGACTGCAACAAATCCCTTAAGCTAAGAAAACTCTTAGTGGTAATTATAAACAAAGGATCGCTAAAAGAGGTTTGGTGCAATCAGCGGCTGATCTTTAGATCCCTAAACGAGAACTGACCCTGGAGATAAACTACAACCTGTCTCTTGTTTGGCTCCTGCTGTGCCTTTTAGTCTCGTTTCAGTGGTCTTGTTTGTGTCCATTACCTCTGAGTGCCAAAAGATATTTGGCATGGCATTTCGTTCTAACGTGATGAGGAGAACATGTTTCTATGTTGGCTGCTGTTTGCTGAAAAGCCTTGTAGAACAACCTGACCCTGTGAACACTGACAAGAACACAGTCCTGCCAACATACACCTAAGATTCCTCTGCTAATGGACTCACATTCTCTCTCTCACACACACACTGTGTGCGTGTTTATAAGTAAATATGATATAAATTTGTCGCAGACTTAACATTAGTGGCCAACGCTAATGACAGCGGACACTAATTAAATGTAGACTAATGGAGCAGGACACCGCAGACTAATGGGATTTCAACAGACGTGGCCAGACAGTGTGTGTGTGTGTGTGTGTGTGTGTGTGTGTGTGTGTGTGTGTGTGTGTGTGTGTGTGTGTGTGTGTGTGTGTGTGTGTGTTCAGAGAGATAAAGTATGGTAAATAAGGTTTTCGCGTAGCTAATGTGAGACCAGAATGCAAAATAAGCTAACATTGCCAGTGTCAGCAGAGGACTATAAGAGACACAATATTTGTATTTTATTTATGAGAACATGGGTCATTTCTTTACACCAAAAATATGTATCTTTAATTTTGCATTGTCATGAGAAAAAACTTAAATAAATCACACAGGAGTTTGTGTGTTTGATTCACTGTTTGTCATTCATTCACTACGTTGCTCTGTACTGTATATTTCTTTTCATAACAGTCAATAATTCAAATATCTGACTACATTGGATTCTGTCACTGGTTGTAACTCTCTGTTCTTTGTACTTTTAATTTGCAGATGTGCTTCTGCAGACTGATTGTCATTTTTGAAAATCCATCACTGGTTGTGTTTATCACTTTACAGCTACTTGTTTTGATTCACTGAGTTTCAGTCTCATTTGAAAATGGCTTTTTCACCTCACTATAAAATGAACTAATAAATATAAAAAATAAGGTTGTACTATTGCAACTATATTTTTAAATCTAAAATTTGTATATCAGAATTACCTCAGTGTTAATTTATGTCTCAAATGCTACTTTGTTCTCATAATTGCGTTTATATCCTGCACAAACTGAAATGAACTGTTATACTTCATGGGGCTTTAAACACATCAATGCACACTGTTTCATATCTCACATTGTGACTTTATATCTTATTTTCAGAACTTTATACACACAATTAGCTTGCTTTTAAGAAATAATTGAAAAGCTTTCATCTGTTAGTAAAGCAATTTTCCTAATGTCTTCAGAGGCAGTGAAAGACGTGATGAATGTGACTGCTAATGGATCCCCTGTGAGGGGAGAGAGATGGAATGAAAATAAATACAGAAATAAAGGGATTGACTGTATGAAAGAGGAAAGAATTGAGTGTAAAAACAAAGAAAATGTCAAGTTTGAGCATAAGTAAACATGTCTTCTGTTGCTATTTTTATATTTATTCAATACTAGCCAAGTTTATTACACAAGCAACTGTAATTTAAACCTTGCATATTTATGTTTAATTATATATATTTTTTCTTAGTATAGTTTGTAAACTAGTCTAAATAGTAGTACAGTGTTGACATTTATTTCATGTTTATTATAGCAAACGGTGTCCTTTTATTTGATTATTTATTATTTATTGTATTTATTTATATATTCAATATATATATTTTTAAATATTATAGAGTATAAAATGTTTTAGCAGTCTGATCAAATAAATCTAACATAACATTTGTTTTAATTACTGTTGATATTATGTCAGGTTATCAATTTGGAAACTATTGTATACGGCATCCTTTTGAAAAATTGTATCCAGTTATTTCATGCATGCAGAAATTCTAAACACAATTTGCACAATACATACTGAATACTGCAGAAATAACAATAAGATAGTGTGGTATTCTAAGTTGTTTTGTCTCTTTTGTGACACCTAGGGATAATATATATGTACTACAGCACTATTACAAATCAAAGCACTTATGCGTGAAACTGCAAAATCATTCTCATAAAAACAGAGAGCTGGAGTCTTATACTGCAAACTTAAATCTCTACCTCTTGTTCTCTCTTCTAGGTGAAAGTAAAGGCAGAAGTGACAGCAGGGACAGAGCCCTTCTTAGCTCTTCTCCAAAATCACAGGATTGGGAAACGCCCACAGGACAATCAGCCACGCCCACAGCCACGCCCAGCCGGTTCGGCCGCTCCTCCATCAGCCCGACCACCATGCTCGGAGGTGCGTCCTATCCATAAAAACATATAAGGATGTACATTTTAGATACTTATTTAACATATTTGCTTTCATTTTAGAAGCAAAGGCTGGGTGTAAACTCGGTCGCTCTGCATCCACATCAGGAGTGCCGTCCCCTATGGGAACGCCCCAAAGACACGCCTCCGACACCTCCACCCATCCGTGCGGGACCCCGTTCCAGGTACAACCCCCTTATTCCTCAGAATGAGCGAGAGATGGCATGCGTGTGGAGTTCGGTTCCTGTCTACGTGTCTGTCGGCAATACCTTCATGTCTTTGACCTTTGACCCCACAGCTGCGTGTCTATATCCTATTCTGTCTGCTGCTCTGCTGCTTCCGCAGCCGTGTGTTTTGTTTGGCTCATGGCGTTCATCGTCTGTCTATGTAGATGTGTATGTGTGTGTTGTTTGTGTTTAGTCCAGATCAGGGCTGCCTTCCCATCATGCTCTGAAGAGGCTCTCACATTTAATTTGTCCTCTGTGAGTTTATGCCAAGAGATCCACAATCAGGCTTTTCTACATCAGACAGTTTAAGCACTTGAGAGAAGGCTCAACTGATCTGAATCTGAATGAGAACCTCTTCAGAGCGGTGGCGGATAGCTTTACTCTCGACCCGCAGCATCCTCAATCTGTTCGGTCTCTATCACAATGTTTCAGACGTTGTGGTTGGGTTCCTCAGATGTACAGACATCAAACACAGCTGTTAATGCCATGAAACTGGAAAAACTTCAATCCAAAGCATACACCATATGATTGAAATATTGACAATTTGATTGACAGTTTCCTCAAAATACCCCGGGAGCTTTGGAACTGCTTGAAAATCATTCAGAGAATGGACAAAACGGCCATAAATAAGCGCAATATATTCAATGCATATATAACTCATATTAAGGCTGTCAAATGATTAACATATTTCATTAAAAAATTGTATTCTGTAAGTAATGTGTTAATGCATACAGCTCCAAGAAAACAAACACTAAAAAAATCAACTAGACTACATGCAGTAAAACATTGTGACATGTTATTATAATTACAATTATTTTCTTTATTTTTATATATTTTAAGATGTAATTTATTTCTGTGATGGCAAAGCTGAATTTTCAGCAGATCACATGATCCTTCAGAAATCATTCTAATATGCTGATTCTTTTCAGGATTCTTTGATAACAGAAAGTTCAAAAGAACAGCATTTATTGGAAATAGCAATCTTGTCTTTGCATAAATTAAAAGTATCAATTAATTCCTTTTTAATCTTACTGATCTCAAACTTTTAAACACTTGTTTATGGAAGTTTTATAATGTTTACTTTAAAAGAAAGAGCTGTAAGTAAAGTGCCACTTTAAATAAAAAGTTCCGCATTTTTTTATTCAACGGGTAAATTTAAACAAACGGCTGTTTGATATATGTATATATGTATCCAGACATGGCATTTATATCAGTGTCACATGTCAAATGCTCTTTCCTGTTTGTCTGTGTGGCCTTATTTGAGCAGGTTTTTAGAGCTATTGTATTATGAACAAAAATCCTGTAATAATGATGTTTTCCACGTCACTTTCACAGAGACTGGGGAGTCAGTTACACAACTCACAACACAAACTCACCAAAACACACTCTTTATATCACAACTGACGAAAGCTGATGAGAAAACACCCACTCAACACAGTAATATGCCATACAAAACAGATATGACGTACACACAATTACTCACTCAGAATATATAACATAAGACATAAAACACATTTAGTATGTTGTCTGATCTACTCTCACTCCCCAGTTGTGTGTTTGATTGTTAGTGACTGTAATTGAACTAACCCAAATAAACCTAAAATTGAGGGATAAAACTAACCCCAACAAAACAAAAAATAAAACCTTGTCAAAATCATGTCTTCTCCTTCTCCGCGTCCACTGTACTTTCTGTCTGTCTGCTGCTTCCTTTCTCAAAAGCGCAAACGTGTGTGTACTGTATGTGTATGTGTATTTATATTTTCAGTTTTCAAGTTTAGTTTACATTTTAGTAATTTTGTTGTCTGCGTTTTTTGTCTTTTCATTTTATTTATACATCTATAAAAAGCATCCATTTATTTTTATGTTTTCATAACATTTATGTTTTAATAATTGTATTACTTCAACTTCAATTTATTTCAGTAAATTGATATGGCAACATTTCTAATTTTCATTTAAGTTTTTCCACCCAATCTCATGAAAGTGTGTATAAATAGTACGCCAAACAAAAACCAAAACTCGTGGTATTGATACGCAAAAATTTACTTTGGCATGTATATGCTACGCGATGGGTAGGATTAGGGTTGTGGGGTAGATGCTTATCATATGTACGCGAAAACTGCATATCATATATGCACGCCAAGAAATTGTCGTATTATATGCACGCCAAACACGTGCGTATCATGAACGCCAAAGTCAATTTTTGCATATCAATACCGCTAATTTTAGTTTTTATTTGGCGTAGCCTACTATTTATACGCATTTTCATGAGACCGGGCTCAATTTTCTCAATTTATTTTTATTTCAGCTTTTTTCCAATTACTCAAAGTGATTTTTAATAGTTTAACAACAACAATGCCTCAAATATATATATAGCAACATATTAACATTAAACTCTGCGAGGTGGGACTCGAGGAGAGATGCCCGGATGGGACCTGGGAAATGGGGCAGGATGGGGAGACAGACAGACAGACAGAGAGAGAGAGAGAGACAGCTGGCAGGGAATCGCAGACTCCTGGGCACGCCACCATCTGGTCCTCCGCCAATTGGATGGCCAGGTCTAGCGATGTCGGCCGGTGGCACTGGACCCACTCTGCCATCTTCCTTGGGAGACGGCTGATGAACTGTTCCAGCACCACTCGGTCGAGGATCTGCTTGACATCACCTCCCCCGGCAGCACCCATTTGCGGCAGGCATCCCGGAGCTGTTGAGCCAACATGAAGGGCCGGCCACTATCGCCCAGATCCAGCGACCGAAATAGCTGGCGATGTTGTTCCGGGCTCAGGCTGACCCGCTGCAGGATGGCTCGCTTCAGGTCGGTGTAGACCAGGAGGTTTTGGATGGGCAATTGTTGGGCCGCCACTTGCACCTCCCCTGAGAGCAGTGATATGAGACGCACTGTTCAGTGGTCTCGTGGCCACCCACATGCCTCGGCCGACTTCTCTAAGAGATCGAGGAAAGTTTTTGGATCATCGTGTGGCCCAGTTTTATTCAGGGGCAGATGAGTGGGGCCGACAGAGTTTCTTGGTGACAGCCCTCCTGCCTGTAACCTCCTGATCCATCTAGCTCCAGAACAGTTCACGTTCCTCCTGCTGGGCCTGCACAAGGGTGTGGAAACGACGTTCCTAGTCGTCTCGCATCTGCAGCTGCCTGATGGTGTTCTTGGTGGAGGCCCGTGAGCGATTGTATCACTTCCGAAAATGGCAAAGTTGGCGGTGACTGCATGACAGCTGCGGCCGGGCTTCTTCCTTCCCGGGATTTCAGCACCAGTGTAACAATGATCGAGGAAAGGAAGGAAGAAGTTAGAGTCGGTGTGACTGAGGCTCGGGTAATTTATTCAACACTTTCACAAAATAAACACTCGTGCTCTCCGGCACTTCAAATAAACATCAGTTCACAGCACTTTGTGGATTCTCTGTCCCACAGCAACAGTTCCTTTTTCCCGATTCCTCAGCCTGTCTCTCTCTGCCACTTTCTGTCACCCTGTGGCATTTAGGGTACTGTCTCTCCACGCCAATCACTGTAACGCGAAGCAGGTGAATGTTATCTTGCACTGGTCAACTTATTCACCGCTCGTCTCCAACCTCTCTCTCCCGCTGCAGCCTCCGCTAACCACAGTATCATTTTGTCATTTTTATTAGGTTTTTTATTTAATATGTCTGTTTTATTTTTATTTACTCTGTTAAACTAAACAAATATGAGAAAAGTTGGCAACTAGCTGAAATAAAATCACATTAAGTTTAAGTAATTAAATCGGTTTTAGTTTTAGTTAACTATAATAACCCTGATTACTGTATAAGTGCTTCACATATGAAGTACTATTAGAATGACACAGACTTGCTGCCTATATTGCGTGTTTCCAAATCACTCACTTATTGGTTACATGACATTTAGAATACTATCTTAGAAGGCAGCTGCCTAGTTAGTCAGCTCACTAGGTATTGAAACTATAGTGTGTGCTCATAACATTTTGTGTTGCCTATACAATTGTTTTAATTTGTGTTTGTACAGGTGCATGGGCAATTTAATATGTGTGTATATGATTAAGATATTGTGTGTGTCTGTGTGTGTGTGTGTGTGTGTGCGTGCGTGCGTGAGAGAGCACTGAACGGCAATACATTTTGACTGCTATGACTTTATTATAGGACATGAATTATTAAACATGCTTTATCATTAAAGAACATTGTGAATGCCTTCACCTTTAAAAAAAATATAAAGGTTAGGAAATTAAAGACAGCTCTGCATGCACCAACATTGTCTCACCCTTGCCACTCATTAGATGCCCCCAATGCACTGGGCATGTGGGGACAGCACCATGATGGAGATGATCGAGAAGAAACGTCACCTGTGCAAGGAGATAAAAGCCAGACAGAGACCGTCAGACAAAGCCCTGTGCAAGCAGGATAGCATGCCCATCCTGCCCAGCTGGAAGAAGACCAACGGGGGCAAGAAATACGGCCCCCCTCCATACTCTACCCAAACCACTGTCTTCTGGGACACTGCTATATAAAGAGTGACCAGTGAACTACAGCCATGGAGACTGAGGGGGCGTGTCCAAATATTGATTGACAGCTAGCAGGAAGTGGGACTAAGCGAAATGCACAGTGAAGGATTATCAAAACTCCCTTGGTTTCCTATCGCTGTTTATATTTGATATTTTTATATTGCAGATAACTGTCTTAATATAAAATATGATTAGCGGTTTTATAAAGAGGAACTCTCGAATTGAGATTTAAGAGTGGAAATAGTACACTTTTACCCATGAGATGATATTTGTCCTCTTCAAAATGGTATTTCTATTTATTTTATATCCTTTTTTGGGGTGTTTCTATATTTGGCACTCATCTGTGTGTCTGGGGAAATAATCTATAATGTGTGGTGAAATATGTGCAGTAATTCCATTGAGAAAACACGTTGTTTTTGATGTCTATGCACTTGGTTATATGGCATGGATGCGCTTTTAGTTCATTGTCTGTTGTTCCTATGACTTCTGGGTTGGACTTGAAGGCGATCGGCTGGATTTTGAGATATTAGGTCGGATCGGATTATGAGATAACTGGGTTATTAAAGTACAGATCGGGCAGTTGGTCAGATATTGAGCATACGGTCAGATAAACCACAAGGGCACTTTCTTTTTTGCGAGGTCAGCTGGTGCATTCAATTGTGATCACTGTAAACTCACAAACACACACTAATATTAGCTGCTTTATGGCCTAATATTTGGTGCTGTTCAATTTCATGAATGTTCAACCTTAACAGCTAAATGACAGTCATACACATAATACAACTGGTACAAAATTAGCATAGACTGTTCGCGTTCATTAGGATTGCACATGGTCAGGGACTGGATGATGAAAATTCATAAATCTTGTCTTCTACCATGTCAGATAGTATCTGAAATGCAGACACCGTTCTTTTATGAAGCACTATGCAGACATACTGTCAGTTTACATGCTCATATATCACTGCGACATGAGTCAAGGGCAGGCAATATCATACTGAAAAGGCTCAGAAAGAAAAGACCAGGCCATCATTTACTCTGATCAGATGCTGTGCATCAAGGCTCCATCCATAGCTTTACCACGCTATCAAAGAGCCATGCTGGTGCATTCAAGCACACTTGACTATATGTGAACTAGTTATCATAAGAGTTTACCCACTATAGCAAGTCAAGCACAGTTGTGTCATGGCAGGAGAGTAAATGCCTTTCTTTGTGTAAGTCTGGAATCAGATCAAATAATTTGGGGCAAGAAACATACTAAATGCAAGTATACAAACAAATGCATGGATAACGCTTTGGAAGTGATCGGTTTCTTAAAGTGACAGTTTGCCCAAAAATGAAAATTCTGTCATCATTTAGTAACCCTTAAGTTGTTCCAAACATGTATAAGTTTCTTTCTTCTGTTGAGCACAAAAGATGATATTTTGAAGAATATTTGTAACCAAACAGTTGACAGTAGCCACTGACTTCCACAGAATAGAAAAAATACTATGGAAGTCAATTGTAAATTGACAGAATTTTCATTTTTGAGTGAACTATTCCCTTAATTGTGGAAGTAACACATTTCAGTTTTTATGAAGGCAATAGACCGAAATTGAAATCAAGATTGAAAAGGTTTTCGGTTGCTGACATTTGTATTTAGGCTTCAAAATTCATAAATGTTGTGTTCTTTTGTGAAGAATATCATGTTAGTTGCTTATTTATGCCATTATCCAAAAGTCAATGGAACAATCCTACTAGCTTTTTGTTGATGGAACCAATGAGATGCAAACATCCGGGTTGACCAACAAAATACAGCATCATAACCCTTTATAGTGTTATTTTCAGACATCTGTCATCAAATGATATGTGATTGTATTCTAGCAGCTTGCTAAACATTTCAACAAACTATTTCACTAAGAGAAATCTCTGATCACAGAAGAAGACTGCTTAGAATGCAATGTCTTCTTTCTTTATTAATTGTGAAGCATTTCATATCCCAATAATATGAGAAATGAAGTATTGCATTCGTGTACTTGCATAGAGTATATCTTGGGCCTAAAAGAGATTCACCAAAAATAGAGAATTCTGTCACCATTTACTGAAAACCCATGTCATTCCAAACCTGCATGACTCCTTTCTTTTATCTAAAAGTCAATGAGATCTAATGTTGTTTTGGACGTCCCTGACTTTCACAGCACAGTTGAAGCAATTATTAAAACATCTTCTTCTGTGTTCCATAGATTGAAGAAAATCACACATGTTTGGAACGAAAAAAATGAGAATGATAGCATTTACATTTTTAGCTGAACTATGCCTTTGACATAACGGAGGGTCTAGAAAACAGAATGTGGATGTTTGAGAGACGGACTGGATTCACAGTGCCCTTTTAAGTGTTCATTTGATGTGGAATAACCATTGAGCAATGGTGTTGCTATCATTTAGCTATCGGCTGGCTTTGCCATCAGTAATTGGAGGGACCAATGCAGATGTTTATCTGCCAATTAAAAACAGCAACACAAACTCTGTTTTATGCTCTATTGTACAGTTTTTGCCATGGAGACACTGTGCTCTGTAGTTCTTTGCACTGCAATGGGTGGGACTGTGATGTCATGCTGAAGTTCGTATTGATGTCTGCTCAGGTGTGATCAGGCCACACCCCTAAAGATAGGACCACTTGTCTGAAGCCCCTCCCCTCACTGTCATCCCCATCACAAAATCACACATGCTAACCTGCATATTTAATACACATTAAACCACAGAGACACTCTTCAATGTAAATACATGCACATCAAACACAGGCACTTTTCAAAAGTTGTATCAGCACAAGCTCACATACACATGTACAAAGCTGGCATCCAAGTAAAAAGCATTGCCTTGGAGACCTGGGTTCACTGTGACTTAAAAAAAGACTTTAGGGAGGGGCTTTATGGTCTTTGGTACGGTTTACAATGAAATTAAGGTAAATCATCCTACTTAATAACATTATTAGTCACTTCAAAGAAAACACACAACAATGTAGTAATTGGGGGGCTGATAAAGACCAAAAACAGAGGAGTGTTCAGTTCTGCAGACCCCCAGGTTCAGTACCACAATTGACCAGTAGATGACAGTAACAGTATAGTGTTCTTCAAATGCAGTATGCACTGCATTCCAGTTTGCATATTTAAACTGTGTGCCACAAATACATACTTTTGAATAAATTACATTAACAAACTACGTATTACAGTAACATTACAGGAACAGTTGACCTGAACCTTCAACCTTCAACCCATAAATTCAAATGGACTCACGTATCCACGTTGTAGATGTGTTTGTCTTCATCAGAACAGATGGACTGATGGACTTTTTCTCAGATCAAGTGGACAGTTTCAAGTAAAAATAAATTTGGATTTGTTTCTTACAAACACATCTTTTCACTTCACAAGAAAAACCGATGGACTGGATTTGTGTGGAGTACTTGTGGATTTTTGTGATTTCTTATCAGCTGTTTGGACTCTCATTCTGACGGCACCCATTCGCTGCAGAGGAACCATTGGTGAGCAAGTGACGTGATGCTATATTACTCCAAATCTGTTCTGATGGAAGAAACAATCTCATCTACATTTTGGATGGCCTGAGGATAAAGTAAATTGTCAGCAAATTAAAATTTTGGGGTTAACTTTTAACATTTAGTTAAAATTCATAATTTAAAACTTTAAACTTAAAAAGCTGAACATTTTAAAATAGTGTCATAGTTCTCAGAAAAACATCTGACGTGCAAGATATTGTGGTCATATCAGAAAGAAAACTAAAAATCTGCATGGATGTGTATTTTGAAATCCACTAAATTATATCATCCAATTATGCTTTCTATTTCCAATGGAATGTAATTTGGGGATACATACATTTTCACATCTTGCCAATATACAATGCATATACAAACTGGGATGCAGACATACAAACCAGAATTCCATCATGGTGTTATAGTTAATCTAACGATGTGTCTTTATAGATTCTAAATGCTATAAGGACGAAAAGCCAAAATGGAATTTCAGGTTTCTGGGGGAATCTAAAACATTCAGATCTTTGTATTGTGAGTTTAAAACAGATCTCAGTACCAGATGTATATCACTCAACACAATGATTTCCCAGAGTCACATTCATGGAACCTGAAATGATGGCCGGCAGGTTCTAGAACACTTGTGATGCAAATGTTTTTTGATGCATTCTGATTCTAATGTGAAATGTCGTGAAATGTTCTAGAATACGGGTTTTTGTGGCTTACCTTGGGAATGCTTTGCAGGTTCTTTTACCACCTATAACGAAAGAGCCAATTATTGTTCCTCCAGAGAATCGTTTGCAGTAATTTCCAGTGCACTTATATTTTACCCATACAAAGGGATCTTCTGATATACGAAATGTTTAGTTTCCTAGATGTTGGAGACAAAAAAATGGATCAGTATGTATACATCATAATTAAAAAGAATGAGGATATGTAAGATCATTTTTAAATCAAAAAAGTTAAAATAGTGGCTGGCAAACAAGCGCTCTCATTCACACACAATTTCTTTGCAGTTTTGGGGTTTTGCAGTGTGTAAATATTCTCTACTTTAATCAGTGGACGCATTTGTTGCACTATGGGAGTGTAACATAAGCACAGTGGTGTCCGAGTGTGTGTGTATGTGTGTGTGTGTGTGTGTGTGTGTCTCTTTGCACTCAAGAGTGTTGCAGTCTTTACCTTTTTAAATATTTTAATTTTAAAATGTCATAAAAAGAGTACAAATGAAAAGAGTATGTTTATTGTCACTGTTTTTCTTTTGAATTATTACAGAGTATGACAGAAATAAATACATATGTTTTTGTATATCGCTGTTGTATGTCTGGTCATTCAGGTCTTCAAAGTCTCTGATTAATATGCTTACCAAAGCTGCATTTAATTGATACAGAAAAAAGTAATATTGTAAATATTATTACAATTTAAAATAACTTTTTTATTTTTAAATGTTTTAAAATGTAATTTATTTGTGTGAGTGGAATTTTTAGCAGTCATTACTCCAGTCTTTGTCACATAGAAATGATTCGAATATGCCGATTTTGTGATTAGCTGCACATGTGTGTAGCTAAGACACATTCTTGCTATTATTAATATATAACAGTTGTGCTTCTTAATATTTAGTAATATTCTGAAGCTGATTCTTTTTCAGGATTCTTTGAGGTTTAAATAAACAACATTCAGGCCTATTTGAAATAGAAATCCTTTGTAACATGTTTACTTGCTGAATGAAACTATTAATTTCTTTCTTTAAAAACATCAACAACAACAAAACAACAACAATAGGAGAATCATTGTAAGAACCTAGCAGTGAAAACAGGCAACACACTGTTTTGAAAGTATATCCCCAAAACCCACAATATTGCTTATATGCGTGTCTTAACCAATAAAATAAGGCAGTGTTTTATATCACGTAAACAATTAAGCAATTTTATTTTAAGAATCAGGTTGTAATAGCTACACAATAAGATTGTTCGATTAGCATACGTAATGATTAGCCTGCTAGTTTAACAAAGCTTTAGCCTGATTACCATCACATTAAATTAACTGCTTGTTTGCTTAGCTTATCGCTAACGAAAACGATAAGACCAGTCAGTAACACAAATATAGCCTTTATAAAATTATTATATCAATTTATCCACAGATAAACTTACATTTTAGACAATACTCAATGTACATGTTAAAGTAATAATTTATTTAGTTTGTAAACGATCAAAGCACGTAACAGTTACCTATTTAATCGTGAGTTTTCTTCACGAAGGTTAAATGTTTTGGGGCATCGACACTGGCATGTTGGAACACAAGATGGCGGTGTACTTTCTCAAACCGCATTAAACGTTAGAAGATATCGCCACAGTACAAACGCATGTGAAGTGCGCTAGCGAGCGTTCGTGCGTGCAGTCTGTGCTGATATGACCACCAGGTGTAGGTTACACGGAAAATATCCTGTCAGCAATCACATACCAGCATGTACGTTAACAGCACACGCGTATTTCCCTCCACAGACCGAGTGTTTCCACTGTAAGTGCAGAAAGTGTGTGCGCTGTCCCATCAAATGCGCGTAAGTAAGTGTGTGTGACCTCAGGACAAAAGCATGTTATTCACTTTATAAGGGCATTTCTTCGCTTACACCTCCACCAGGAGAACCTATTCATACATTCTTCCATATGTTACCTCGCTTTCTCATTCTCTCTTCCTTTCTTTTGCTTCGGACCTCTCTTTATCTGTTCCCAGCATGTCTGTCTCCATCCCTTTCTTCTATTATTCATCTCTCTTTCATTCATCACTCTCTCCATTTTTTACTTCAGCGTTCATACCCCCTCCCAAGTCCCCAACAGCAACCCAAAAACCTCATGTGAGTGGAAAAAAAGTGAGAGAGTTTGGGGTAACGTGAGGCAAGGCACCCCCCAGACTTCAGTTCTACCCCTGAACCCACTGACCCCCTCAAACCCACCCCACACACACCCGGCGGACTAATCCAGGCATTTATCATCCCAAATAGAGGCACAGATAATCATTCCACCCCCATGAGATCACCTCGCTACCACCCCTGCGAGTGTGTGTGGATGCATTTGTGTGTTTGTCTTCCCCTTGAAACTCAGAGTGCCACACAAAGGACACAGGAAAAGACATGACATCTCCCTAAAACAGAGCGCAGGGCCTCCAAATGAGCCTTAGACTCCTGTATGAGTCTATAGAGAGAGACTATAGAACAAAGACGTGGCTTATTCACTGAGAGTTGCAGAATTCTGCTTGGGTGTCTTACAGCACAGAGACAATATATGAAGACTCTATCTGTGCCTTGGTACAACACAGTCTTACTTTTTTTTCTTAATAAAACATATTTAGCTAAATTTTACTTAAGTGCAAAGTTGCATAAGATATAACTGAGACTTTTCAGAGAAAGTCTTGTTTTTTCATTGCTGTCAAAGAGAAATAATTTAGATATTAAAAATTGTCCTGTGAGTGCTGTTCGTGCAGGACAATTTCAGTGAAATTGTTTATGTTTATATAATTAATGATGTTTTTAATTACATTTATTTTAAATAATATACAAATTTTTATTTGTAAATTTTTTTATGATTTATTTTATTTATATTGTTTTAAATATTATTTAATAAATAATCTAAAATGTGTATTATTTATATTATTACTATGGATCATTATATATACTATTATTATTTTAATCGTATATTTTATTAAAATGAATAATACATCATAAACATGCTACATTTATTTCACCATAAATCTGGACTTTAAACATTCACTAAAATTGACCTTTGGTTCTGAGAAGATGCCATATAGCAAAAAAATAAATTATTACATTTGAAGTGTTTTAAATGTCCTTAAATGTTTCAATTTGATGCTATTGCTGTCAAATAGAAACAATTACATATTAAAAAGTTAGGTATGAGATATTTTATAGTTTTTTATATAATTTTTTAATGCACTCATAATGTCTTTTCACCTGTTCTTTCTTAACATTTTCAGTCAATCATAAGATTTGTTGTAACCATAAACCGTACCTTACAGTGTTGCACTGTAACCTCATTAAGTGCATGATATTGCTTTTTATATTATGTAATATACAAAACACATTGCATATTTATACAATACAGAAACATGATTTAAATATTTAGTTGTAGCCTGTTATTGTGTGATGCCAGAACATTTCCCTGTGGCATGGGTGCCATTTTAGCCCGAAAATATTTCATTTTAATTAATTAATATCCACATGATGTCACTAAATATATATTTTTTATTTTAAATATTAATAAACATTTATTATTAAATAAAAAAAATCAGTGTTATAAAATAATATAAAATACAAATTTGTATTTATTAGATTAATTTTATATTTGTATTTATTTATTTATTTGCTTTTTATTTTACATTTATTGAATACATTAAATACATTTAATGATTAAATTTAATCCTGACCACAAAGGCCAGGTTTCATAAATGGGGCTTAGTTTAAATTAGTTTAGTTAAATTAAGATATTTAAGCAACTTTGACAAAAATGCCGTAGAAGAAAACATTGAGGTGTGCATCTTGACACAGAACAACGACACATGACAAGATATTTTAATTTTATTTTTTGCCTTGTCTGTGAAACCGGGGGTTTATGCAATTATTTCAACCACACTAAAATACTTCTGAACTTCAAACAACCACTGAAATTCACCTTGGGACCTCTTGTTTTGCAACAAAATGAAATTTGAAGTGTCTGTGTCTAAGTACCTTTTAACCCACTGTAGCCACTGATGTGATCTGTTATAGCTGAGGACAAAAGTCAGTGAGACAGTGAGCACGTGTGCATGAGTAAAACGATGGAGGGAAACACTAAAGGTTTTACTTCCACACAAACAAGTGTCTCTGTTGCTCATAAACACTCAGCGTTGCCAGCCAGAGGACTCTGTCCTTTGTAAGCCCTCTCTGTCATCTGCTGGCGACCTCCCTGCCTCGACATCACATTTTATTTGACAAAGCTGACCCCTCACACACACACACACACACACACACACACACACACACACACACACACACACACACACACACACACACACACACACACACACGTCACACACACACACACACACACACACACACACACACACACACACACTGCACACACACACACACACACACACACACACACACACACACACACACACACACACACACACACACACACACACACACACTCTCTCTCTCTGTTGAATGGTCTGCCTGCGCTTTGATCTGTCAGTGCCACTTGTCCAGGGTTATGGGTGGAAGTAATGACCACAGAGAGTTCCCTCCAGGAAGGGCACGCCTCCACCCCGTCCACACATATTCACATCAGTGGGGTCATACGGGACAACAGGGTCAGCCCTACCACATCCACACACACACACACACACACACACACACATACACACACACACACACACACACACACACACACCGACTACCAAAACATGGAACTGACTCCCTACAAATGAGGCTGCGGGCCGTGATGAGGAAACTCGTCAAACACTTCCAGATCCCACACTGAGCCTCTCTTTGTCTCATTATGGCCAATAACTGATACAATTGATGATTTTACACAATCTTAATGTTTTTGGCTTCAGAAAAAGATGCAGTCTAGAATTATCCACACTTTTAGTGAAATCAGGAAAGAAAACATATGTAGAAAAGGTGAAACAAAGAAATCCACTTTGATAAAAAAACAGTAATATTGGCTAATACAATAATTTAAAGCAAAATCAGTAAATCTGATGATACAATCATAAAACAAAACTAATGGTAATCAAACTATTTGGATGAATACCAATAATAAAGACCTCTAATATTAGCAATATTAACTCTAATATTAACAATCTAATATTAACAATAATAATGACAAAAATTAAAAAAACACTAATTTGGTCCAATACCGATTATTTTAAAAAGCACTAAAACTGACAGATATAGTATTTCAAAATAAATACAAATATTGACCAATATGAAATTTAATACCAATCATTTAAAAAAGCACTAAAATTCACAAAAACATGAATTAAAACACATACAATACTGAACAAAATGAAAAAAAAAAAACAAATATATATATATATTGATTGGTACAATAATTAAAACATGGAACAGACACAAATATTGACCAGTATATAAATCATTAAAAAAAACAGACTGATAAATAATAAATAAAACATAAATACTGGTTCCATGGTTAAATAACAATATAAAAATATGACTAAAAAGCCCTATTGAATACTGATCAATAACTTTAAAAACACAAATATTGACCAATTTCGAAATGAATGAATGAATGAATGAATGATTGAATGAATGAATTAATGAATGAATGAATGATTGATTGAATGAATGAATGAATGAATGAATGAATGAATGAACGAACGAACGAACGAACGAACGAACGAACGAATGAATGAATGAATGGATGAATGAATGAATGAATGGAACACTCATTGACCAATATGATCATCAATATTTCCTCTTCTCTTCGACTCTTGATAACAGTGCGTTTGTCTAGAAGACACTTTCTCTCAGGAGAGAGATCAGCAACTGCTGTCACAGAGAAACAGTTAAGATATCAAACATTTCTCTGGGACTTTCTCATCTCTTTCTCTGTGACAGTCTACAGTATCTACTATTTCAGCTAACGTCCTTTCTTCACTCCTTAGCTCATTCCATGGTTAAAATCTTCTTCCATTTGTCCTCAAAAGCTCTGTGATTCATGTGCTGAATTACAGATATTAGAAAACACAGACACACCTTTACAAACACACAAACACACATACAATGATGTGTTCCTGGACTTTCCATTCGGTCACATACACATACACATACACACACCGGTTGGATGCTCTAAAGTGGTGTGCGTTATGTAAGAGCGCATGTGTGTGTGTGTGTGTATGTAGGTCAGTTGTAGCCCGTCTCCACACGGCGTCAGACTGTGTAATGGGTCCTGCTGTTCTGTCTCTATTGGGCATTACATCATCCCAAGCTAAGCGGCCACACACAAACAGACTTGCTCATGTCTGCTGCGCGTTCATACGTCCAGTAAACAGGACTGCACTTGTTGTTTATCATTGAAAGAGTGACGCTTGTTCTCGGGCCTCAACTGGCGATTACGCACTGACGCACATTGATACGCAGTCGTACCACATGGGTTTATGTGTATTTATTTGTATGAATCCATAAATTAAGGTTGTGTTGTGTGTTTGCACATGCATGTTCATGTGTGTGTGGCTGCTTTGAAGCAAAACACATGGAAA